>OW679194.1:174643412-174804372 GCA_940337035.1 Agriotes lineatus
CTAACTTTACACCTTGGCGAAATCCAAAGCTCAACGGGAGTAGAATATAGATGTGCACAGCCTCATGACTTCCGACGCTGCAGCGGCAAGCGTCCCCAACTTACCTGCAACGCTTAAACACTCAGGCTTTGTCGTACATTTGTCTTTACACAGTATCTAACATAACCTGAAAATAAACTTGTACAACCTCGTAGGAAATCATAAGGCATGGTTCAGTAAACCGATCTATTGGTCTAAATACATGTAAATCAACTGGTACAGTAATAAATGGGCTAACTCTATAACCCAGCTGGGAGGCGCTTTAACTCTAATCGCCTATACTACAGACGGGATAGTGAAAGCTAGCACATTACCAAGTCAATTAGTTTACTGCGGCCTTAGCGAAGGCGGCAATGATTCAGCAAATAACACATGAATTATAATCAAACAGGCGAATTAATTAGTTTACAGCAGCCTCAGCGAAGGGGCGGCCGTGATTCAACAAATAGGCACATGAATTGTAATCAAACAAAATAAATGATTTAGTTTACAAGCGGCCTCAGCAAAAAGACGGCCATAACTCAGCAAATGTCACATAAATTATAATCAAACAGATAAATGAATTAGTTTACAAGCGGTCTCAGCAAAAGGCGGCCATGACTCAGCAAATGTTACATAAATTAGAAGTTAATTAGTTGTTACTAACTACACACACTACCTTATTGGTTTTGCCTGGCCGCGTCGTTGGTGCTGAATGATGACGCCAACTCCCCACAGGAAACGTTACTGCGACTATTTGCACGCCCACACACGATGAATCCCCTAACGGGTATGATGCCTGCCTGGCACACGAGAATGCAGGGCGTCGGTCGACATAACAAAAGAGGTCACCAAACAACCGTACGACCAACGGCACGGAAGCACTTAACACGGTCCGTCAAGAACTCATCCCAAAACCAATCAAGCTGTGACGGTACGTAAATACAGGCCAAATCAATGGAAAGGATCAAAGTCAAACTTTGCTGTAACAGCACGAGAACATGGGCCAAATCAATGGGAACGATCCAAGTCAAACTTCGCTGTAGCAGCACAAAAACAACAGCATCCCCGTGTGCGCGAAACGCGGGGGCGACACAAATCACGCTATCAACTGTCTGCATTAACGGCCGGTGGCTGGCTAATTCCAAAAGAGATATCACGCCAAGTTTTCGCGGCAGACGCGCTGTCTTGCGACGTGCAGCTGTGACCAATCACGGGACGAGAAACAGCCGCTCGACGAACTTTCTAGAACACAGTTGTGTTCAAAATCTTTAAAATTCTAAATAGACCTGTGTTTGAAATCTTTAAAATTACAAATAAACCAAGGCAAATAATTGTGGATGCCGGGTGCTTTAAAATAGGAGTTAATAAAAAAATAGAAACAACAAAGAAAACCCATTTTAGAGGTATTCAACTTGAAAATCACTTATCTCACATGAGTACACATTAAAAATGTAATAAAAATGTGAAGTTTCAAAAAAATCGTTAGATCTGTTTATGAAAAAATCGAAAAAAACTGAAGAATCACAAGAGTAAACACCATACTTCCGGTTATGTGATTTTCATCAAAAGGTTGCTGTCGCATTTAGATAGTGCACAAAACTTATATATGAAGTTTCAACGCCATGCCTCTTTTCGTTTTTGAGATATTCTGTTCACAGACAGACAGACAAATGAACCAAAATAGGTTTTTTTTTGTTCAGGGGACTCTAAAACGTGAACATCTGTTGAAAACTCAATTTCGAATTTTTTGGGTGAATCCAATACTTCATTTATTGTAAAAGGAAGTAAAAAGCCTACTTTTTTAAATAAAATTTTAATAATTCTATTTGAAATTTACACACTAAACAACACAACAAATGAAACAAAAACAAAATTGTAGGATGGCCTACACTTTCATTAATACTTCTCTGTACAGGGTGTCCCATTTTCGATGATATTACGGGGTATCTCACTTACGAGTAAAGATAGAGAGTTGCGGTTTTCGCAATACTGTGCTACTTTTTTGTCAAAATAAAGATGGTATAAACAAAATTTTCATAGCCCGCTTCGTTTCTGAGATACAGGGCGAAATTGAAAATATTGCATTTTGAGACCCCCTCGTATCTCCGCTATCCTTTAACATATCTTAAAGCTAAAAACTGGCTCTCATACAGTTTTTTACGTAGAATCCAGTGTCGTAGTCAGATTTTTGCTCTGAGCTGTCAATTTTTAGCTATAAATCAAACATATGTTTTTTTAAACGGGACACCCTGTATATTTTTCTTTCGTTTGATTGGAAATTTTATAAGCTTTACAAAAATATATACAAAGTGTTTCGTTAAAAAAACATAAGTTTGATTTATAAAAAAATTGACAGCTTACAGCAAAAATCTGACTACGCCACTGGATTCTACTTAAAAAAATGTATAAGAGCCAGTTTTTAGCTTTGCGATATGTTAAAGGATAACAGAGATACGAGGGGGGTCACAAAAAGCAATATTTTCAATTTCGCCCTGTATCTCAGAAACGAAGCGGGCTATGAAAATTTTGTTTATACCATCTTTATTTTCACAAAAAAGTAGCACAGTATTGCGAAAACCGCAACTCTCTATTTTTACTCGTAAGTGAGATACCCCATAATATCATCGAAAATGGGACACCCGTACAGTGTCTGACATGCTCAAATACTCCAACACTTGCACGGACATTATTTACTGCATGAGATTAAAATAACAAGTATGATTTTGGAACAGTTTAATTTCATATTTGTTAAACGTCAAAAATACGTGTTAGTTTTTAATTTCTTACAGCCGTTATTATAAAGTCCAGTTATTTGACATTAAATTTAATTCATTGTTAAAGTTTGTTTGTAAATCCACCTCACATATGTTTTCATTGTTTGATTGAATTTAGTATTTTTGAAGTGCTGGTGACTATTTACAGTTTTCTGTAACACGGGACCTTGGTGACATCTGTTATAAAGCTTCGGTTGTCGGGACGCAAACTTTTTGCGCATTGGACAGACTTGTTATAAGCAATCAACGCAGACGACGATACATAACAGCTATTTAAGTAACAAGGAATGTAAGAACGTATTAACATTTGAGGTAGGCCAGTACAAGCCAAGGCAAAGCCGCGGCTGGTTGCCTGCCAAAAATGTTAATAGGCGATACATTCCGAGTTATCTTATTATATTTTTTCCCGCTGCTTATCGAAATTTTTCCTAGATTTAAAAAAAAATCGTTTGGTTTGTCACCTGTCACCAGGATTAATTTTCGTGAGTCGTGTTACTTGTGAGTGTCACATGCCACATAAACACTTGCAATTATAAACAAAACGTTTTTCTTCAAACGGCAGTAAAATATGGCATTATACTGCTGGATTGATGATGCTAAACTGTCACTTTATTGCCAAGCAGCAGATAATATTATCTGCCGCTGACGATTTTATCTGTCGGTCGTCAGCGGCAGATAAAGTTATTATTTGCCGCTGAAACTTTATCTGCCGCTCGTCAGCGGCAGATAATATTATCTGCCGCTGACGAGATCAAGTAATTTTCTTCGAATTTTGTTCACAAAGATGTAAATAATTTGTTATAAAAACGTTTGAAGAAAAAATACTATATGTTATTCGGAGCAAAAGTATCTTTATGTGGCTCGGCTGTACTTATCTGCCTCGCAAGCTCGGCAGATAACCCGTCCAGCCTCGCCACATAAAATATAACTTTTGCTCCTAATAACATAATATACTATTAAGTCTGTATCTTGCGTTGCTAATTTTATTATCCTAGGAACTTAATAATAATTTTAAGTTCCGTTGTCAAGAAAAAGCAGCAAACAAATATAATCACCGACTTACACGTTTTGTTACTGAGGCTGTATCACTGACTTACATGATCAGCAGCGGGAAATAGTATATTATATCATAAGGGACTAAAGTGCATCATTAAATCCCGCGAGTGAATACTATTTCCTGAGGGCCCGTAGGGCCTGAGGGAAATAATCAGTCAAGGGATTTAGGCACATTAGTTCCGCGTGGTATACGCTATTTTTGCACTTTTGGAAACATTATCATCAAATATTTGAAAAATTTGAAATCTGTCAATTTGGAAACTGACAAATACGAATTTTATTAAAAGAATGTTGTGTACAGTGATTTTTTAAAAACTGAATTGCAGCAGGCCCTGGATACCCTGAATCAGTTGACAGTACTGAAGTATATTGTCAGTCTATGTCAAAGTCTAGATTTGCAGGTTAAGTTTTGCGTCAATGTGTGTCAAATGACAAACAAAACCTAACCTACTAACCTCGAATTTGACATACACTGACAATGCACTTCAGTACTGCCAACTGATTACTTTTAAATACAAATTTTATTAAAAATGCTGTGTACATAAATTTACCATAGATACGGTAACATTTTTACTAATTACTTCTGTCCCTAGAGATTAAATGAGCTACTTTAGTCCCTGAAATAAGTGACTAAAGTGCCAACTTTAGTCCCACAAGTGCAAAATAGTAGATTATGTTTATTAAAATTAGTAGCCTTTGCTAAATTTTAAAGTTGGTGGCACTGTAAGTCATTATGACAAGAGCTCACAATTATGTCAAATTCGAGGTTAATAGATGAGGTTTTGCGTCAGTTTATGTCAAAACTGACGCGAAACCTAACCTGTTAACCCCGAATTTACCATAGATTACCATAGATACGGTAACATTTTTTACTTTAGTCCCTAGGGGCTAAAGTAATTACTTCTGTCCCTAGAGATAAAATGAGCTACTTTAGTCCCTGAAATAAGTGACTAAAGTGCCAACTTTAGTCCCGCAAGTGCAAAAAATATCTATTATAAACAACAGCTACAATTGACAACGTTCTAGGCACTCTCAATCATTCTAAAACTTTATTACACATATCTTGCGTTTTGATGAAAATAAATTACAAAAAGATGGTATGACCGAATTCTATGTAGCTATTATAAAAACTATTGCACAATGCACGTCCGTTAGGACCTTTATCTTCATCAGTGTTGCTATAGACTCCTAACCAAATTAATGTTAGTATCGTTAAAAGCTTCATTACCGCACTGAGTGCGGTAATGAATATTATCGCACTCAATGCGGTAATGGATAGATATTACCGCACTCAGTGCGGTAATGAATATTACCGCACTATTTTTGTAAAAAGAAATACATTGAACCAGAATTTATTGATGAAGATAATAGTATTTAACATTACTAGCTTGGTAAGACGGTTTTTATTGGCGAATAGGAGGATATGACTGGCGAGCCAGTCACCTTCTTGAGCCAGTAAAACCTGTTACCTTGGGTGTATTGTTGAATATTTTATTTGTTCCTCACTTGTAAATAACTAGAGATTTACCATTTATTCAAAATGTCAAACTGACAAGCAACTAAATTCATCAATATGACACATACTAACGAAGACAACTCTGGCTTTGCACGCTATCATTTATCTATGAGCACCCTTGTAAAACTGGCACTCGTAAAGATTTTACAAGTTAGTAATTTGTTAAAATAAACTTTCTTGATTAATACAGTGACTTGATAAATTGATGTTTAGAAGTAAGGAACAAATAAAATATTGAACAATACACGTTTGCTTATGGCACTTAACGAGACTCGTTTGATTACCGCAAAACTCGGTTCACCGCCTCGTTTTTGGCACTCAAACTCGTGTCGTTAAGATGCTCATAATCAAACTTGTATCGTTAATATCTATTATCTTCATCGGTGTTGTTATAGTTATAGTTATATATCGTTAAGAACTTCATTACCGCACTCAGTGCGGTAATGGACAGATATTACCGCACTCTTTTAATATAAAAAAATACAGTTAACTGGAATTTATTGATGAAGATAAAATATTGAACAATACATATTTGCTTATGCCACTTGACGCGACTCGTCTGATTGCCGCAAAACTCGGTTCACCGCCTCGTTTTGGCAATCAAACTCGTTTCGCTAAGATGCTTATAATCAAACTGGTATCGTTAATATCTATTACCGCCTCGTCAGTATCATTCGCCCGAAGAGCTATCCTAACGTACTTCTACTATAAAATACTATTATCTGTGAGGCTTTCAGAATACGAATATTTTAAAAGCACAATATGCTTTATCACTAGCAACAAATGCACGTTAACGTCTGCACTCGAGCGCATTTGACGCGAAACTGTAAACTGTCAATCAGATCGCATTTTTTTGTTGCCACCGGTATATTAAAAATAAAGGTGCCATAAGTGTTATATTGGTTGCTGATAATACACAGAATATAATAATACAGAAAAATCTTTGAATATAAAACCTCAGGAAGGAGCGTTTCGTATAAAAATAGGGAACAAGTTGGGTCTTCAATATGGTGGATAGGTGTTTCCGCTTACATTGACCAGTGGCGTCACGAGGCAAAGGGGTAGCAAAACTGTTAAGTTTAAGTAGAGAAGTAAACCTTTTTTCAAACATACTTACCACGCCACTGGTGAAAGTTTGTTAGGTTATGTACATTGTTTACATTGTACTGATTGCATGTAACTATTACTTACTAATGGAACGTTATTCCTTTACTTGTAGTTGTAGGTGTTTGAAAACACACACAAGAAGCACAACTAACAGTTTTTCACCACAAATTTGTTTACAACGAAACCGGTGTAACCACCCGAAACTCACGATAATGAGTCATCAATGACTTCCGTCGTAGTTCAATCATATGCTACAAGTTGACGACATTCCTTCCTGAGGTTTTGTATTCAAAGAGAAAATTATAATTTACTTATACAGCAAGTCTAATATAAGTGCCTCGAACATATGCAGTTTGTAAATTCAGTTAAATTACAGTATTTGGAGAAAGATAAAAGTTTGTATTTCTTTTTTCACTATAAACTGATTGCTCGTGATAGTGGCTTATAAGATATTAATCTTTTTAGAGCTCATAATACACTAGTGTTTTATATGCCATAAGACACTATCGTTTTATAATTTGTTAATCACTGTCACTATCACCCATCTTCGGCGTAACGCCGAGTTATGTAATTAGTTAAGTCATTTTTAGGAAAAATTAAACTCTAGAGGTCTAGATTTTCGATCTCGTGCCTAAACCTTTCTTGCGTGTTTTGTATGCTTAATAAGGCATACGTATAATAAATAACGAAAGTACGTTTTTTTCCTATACAAATTTTGAAGGTCAAAAAATTTAGGGTTTATGTTGGCATTACTTGGATTCTTTTAAAAAATATGTGTTGGTAGAATTTGTTTTAGTAACTTTTTAGAACTAAAAATTAGTGGAAAATTTAAAATCTGGCATTAAAGGACTTTTGTTTTTAGGTAATCTTTCGTAAACTTCTTCTTCTGATATGATAGGCTGCAGTACCAATAGTTCCTCTGCACACTTCAGAATTGCTTTTTTTGCATTTAATTTTAAATAATTCCGTTTTTTACCCATATTTATTTTCAAAAATGAAAAGCTGACAATTTAATTTTAAATGTCAAAATGACACAAGTCGTTTACAGAAAAACCTGACGAAAATAAATTTTCTAATAATTTAAAAATAGCAGTTTTGTCAATTCTATCTTGACCTTGAAAATTTTTATATACTCAAATTTATACCCATTCGGAGTCACGTGATAATCTAGTAACTTTACGTATGTCGATTCTTAAAAATGCAATTTTAGGGTAATAAATGACATTTCGTTTTGTATGTTATCATGACATCTGCCAATTTCTAAAACAAGGTTGCTCCGGGTTTATTCTCTTATATGAAATCAAACTGACTTTACTCACAATCGGTTAATAATAGGTACGTTTCTTACCTTCAAACCAGTAGGAAAGCGAGTCATTGTTTACTTTACTTTCCCAGCTAGCGGGGAAAGATTTTCCCGGCTAGCTAAACGTCACTTTCAATGAACTTGTCATGTTACCTAGCAACAGCGTCGCAGTTACCTTTGTTAAAGTGACTTATTAAACTGCAATAAAAATACGTATTATTTGAAACTTACTTAATTAAATAAATACTGACAAAAACCAATTGTGAGTAAAATAGTATACATACCACGGTGAAAAGTTTCATTCCTGTCTCGAGATAAAGTTAACCTCGACGCTACGCGTCTCGGTAAACTACTTAATCTCTCGACAGTAATGAAACACTTCCCACCTCGGTATGTAATATACTATTACAGGTTAAAGAAAACATAACATGTCGTAACATTTAAATATAATAAAGATATGTCAGCTGCTACATTAAAAACCTGTTGCGTATAGCAAATTTTAAGTCAATTTCTGTGCATGCATATTCTATTATAGAACATTGCCATTTGAAGCCTATTTCCTTGCACAATCTATTTAGAGAATAAACTGAATGTGTAAATCTCTTCCAGATGCTTCAACCAAGCGTTTTTTAGGTTTTCTATGGTTACAAATTCTTTAGCTACATACATTTTATAATGTCCCTGATGGAGTTCTTGACTGCTTCGTCGACTTCCGTTTTTGCATTCTTCACTTTCTGGCTCATATTTTCGGTAAATTGTGCTCTCCGAGACATTTAACGCAAGAGAAGCACGGCGAACAGCGTTGGAGGGTGAAACTGTTGATTTACTATTATTAATATTGTCGTACTCGTGTATAAAAGAAAATGCACAATAATCAAATTAATTGTTGTGACTGCTCGTTATACCGCATGTCCGATAGTTTCTTTTAATTTCCAGTTTTCGGCTCAACAATTTTAGGTTTTATTACTCTTATCTCAATAACTTACATGAAAAATATAATCTGACAGATTAGAAACGTCATATTTTAAAATTAATTTTTTATTATACCTTTATCAGAATCGCCGTTTAAAGCACGCCTGAGTGTGCGAAAACAGGCGATTAAAGCTCGCCGAGCTTTAAAGGTTGTCAAGGAAACGACTGAATGCAACAACGAACGTGGATGCGACAAAAACGTAAACAATTCTTGTAACTATGTTACCAATATTATTATCATTTCGTGAGGTTAACACGTGTAGTTAATCAGTGCAGTTTTAAGCAAGTCTGCAGGTTAGTGCTTATTGTGATTAAAACGTAACTGATACACACCTAATCCTTATCCCAATACCGTTATAGAAATCATTCCTTATCTAAGTCATAACAACTACCCAATTAATCTTATAACTTTCCCTATGCCGGGGATTGTCCCCAAGGCAGTTGCAAATGCAACCAGCAAAACACACCAACAATATGGAAAATAAATTATCAGGACCCAGCTGCACTTCCAGCCAAAGAAGTTCGGCAAATAATAATATATCAGATAGCAACACAAATACTAAAAACTCAAACCCTAATCAAACTAAAACATACTCAAGCGTTACTAAGAACATATTCCAGTATCCTAAAAAAGAACAGGGAATAATCTTAAATGCAACCGAAGGTCTAAAAATAAAAGAATACGTATACGCAATCGGTGATTTAATTGACCCAAAAAACATATTGGCTGCTTCAAGGCTTTCAAATGAACGAATTTGCATATACCTCTCAACTAAAACTTTAGTCGATGAATTTTTAAAAGAACACCAATCTATCCAAATAAATGGCAATCAAATTACAATTAGAAGACTAATAACACCGTCCAAGAAAATAATCCTGTCCAATGTTTGCCCAACTATCCCTAACGAAGCGATAGAAGCCGCACTGCTGAACTTAAACATAAAAATCACCTCACCGGTTTATTTTATAAAAGCGGGATTCTCGGAAGCCAACTATTCACACATTGTGAGCTTCCGCAGATTTGTATACATCGTTCCCGAAGAAAACACTATTCTTCCTGATTCAACGCTAATAAATTATGGCGACGATAATTACCGTATTTTCTTACAGTTTGAAGAACCTAAATGTTTTAAATGCAATCAATCAGGACATATTGCTTCCAAGTGTGATTCCTATACTGAAGAAATAGTACAAGAAATAATGTCACCCAGTAATAAACGCCCGCCACCATCTACTTCTACCGCAGAAACAATTAGCGATAATGCTGATGGCTTTATAAATCTAAACAAACTTAATGCAGAATTTCCAAAAGATAACGAATCACAAATAATCCAAACATCTGATGAAGAAGTGAACTCTTCAACTAAGAAAAAGAAAAAGAAACCCCTGTCCCAAAGAAACAAAAAACCAAAAACCGACACAAACCAGAATGAACCGACACTACAAGAATTACTTGAACCGATAAAACAACTAATCGAAATAGACAAACACAAAAAATATACCTTTTCATATAAAGAATTTGAAACTTTTATAACCGAAATATATGCGGCACCTAATCCCTTACGAACCGCCGAGAAATTTATGAGCAACGTAGAACTCCTTCTTGCTACGCTCCAAGATTTCTACAGTACACTAACTCATCGTAAAATTAAATACAGATTTACGAGAATAATTAGCAATATCAAAAAACAACTTGATCCAACGGGACATACAACAGATCTAACCTCTGCATCTGAGTCGCAACAAGTAAACTCAGATTCTTGTTTCTAAAAATAATCATTAATCTAATACAATCCAACTGCAACGGATATTTTACTCATCTGCCGGAACTCCAAACTCTATTACTAAATCATCAACCCAATATTATATGTCTTCAGGAAACACACTTCAAAGAAGGTAAACCAGTAACTATCAAAGGCTATAATCTAATAAATAAATGCAGAATCACGACACACGCTAGTGGGGGTGTCAGTATAGGCGTTAAAGACAACATTTATTATCAACCCGTCCAACTAAATACTAATCTAGAAGCCATCGCTATCCAGGTATGGCTTTCACGTCAGTTAACCATCTGCAATATATATATCCCACCGGGCTATTCACTTGATTATTCCGAAATAGAAGAGGTTATCAAACAATTACCCCCTCCCTACATCTTAGTAGGAGACTTTAATGCCCATAACTTGCTCTGGGGCAGTGAACGCAACAACAATAAGGGAAGAATAATCGAGAAAGCCATTGACAACTTCGATCAATTAATACTCCTAAATGACGGACCCACTTCAACGCAGCAACAAATTCTTTCTCTGCAATAGACCTGTCACTCTGCCATGCTCAAATAGCACCTTTAATATTATGGAATGTAGACAATAATCTATATAATAGTGACCATTTCCCGATCCATCTATCAACTAATATTGTTACTGACCTGGAAAGTAACGTAACTTTACCTAAATGGAAAATTGACAACGCCGATTGGAAAGAATACAAATTATGTCTTCAAAGGTCTCTTCCGACTTTTACCAATGAAGAGGATATCGATCACTTAACATCTACAATCACACAGAGCATTCTAGACGCCGCCTCAGAAACCATTCCTGTGAAGAATACCTCTCCATATAAGTACAAAATTCCATGGTGGAACAAATTATGTTCCCAGGCGGTTAAAGACAAAAATAAAGCTTTCAATATCTACAAAAAGCATAAAACTGTAGAAAATTTAATCCGCTTCAAAAAACTTCGAGCCATATCTAGAAGAACAATAAGAAACAGTAAGGCAGAATCATGGAAAAACTATGTTAGCTCTATAAATACTCAAACATCAGTTAAAGGGGTATGGCAAAAAATTCGCAGTATAAAAGGACACTTCTCAAATTTCACAATAAAAGCTCTAAAATCTCCTCAAAACGAACTAATAACATCCCCAAAACAAATAGCAAACACTCTAGCGTTACATTTCCAAAACTTGCATAATAGCAAGAGAAACGATACAGTAGTAACACCAGATACATTCCAATCCATAGACACATCGCAAGAAGTAGAAACATATAATGAACCTTTCTCAACGGTGGAATTGCAATATGCCATAGAAAACTCTAAAAACTCATCTCCTGGACCAGATAACATTCATTACGAAATGCTAAAACAATTACCACGAACATTCAAAGAGTTACTCTTGCAACTATATAATCACATTTGGACAAATGGAGTATTCCCATCAAACTGGAAAAAGTCCATTATTGTACCCATACTGAAACAAAACAAAGATCCAACTATCCCAGGTAGCTATCGTCCTATAGCCTTAACATCTACCATATGTAAAGTTCTTGAGAAAATGGTAAGCCAACGATTAACTTTCTATCTAGAAAGCCATACTCTAATAAGTGAACTACAAAGTGGTTTCACAAAAGGTCATTGTACAATGGATAATATTGTACACATGGAATCAGAAATTAGAAATGCCTTTATAAATGAAGAACAGCTAATTGCGATATTTTTGGACATTGAAAAGGCGTATGATACAGTTTCGAGAACTAAAATAATAAAAACATTAAGTGACTGGGGCATAAAAGGCAAAATGTTGAATTTTATCAAAAACTTTATCCAAAATCGACAATTTAGAATTAGACTAGCATCTACCTATTCCGAAGACTACATACAGAACAACGGAATCGCTCAAGGCTCAGTTCTCAGCGTAATTTTATTTCTTGTTGCAATAAATGATGTAACAACAAACGTCAAATATCCCGTAAAATCTCTCCTATACGCAGACGATTTTATTGTGTACATGTCTGATAAAAACGTAAACTATATACAAGAGCAACTACAACGAACTTTGAGCAACCTACACGAATGGAGTAAAAACAGCGGATTTCACTTTTCACCCAAAAAAACAAAGTACATTAATTTTAATAGAAAACACCACTCTCATACTCCTATTCTAACCATGAATGGAAAACCCATTCAACATGTGGACCATATACCGTACTTAGGCATAACGTTTGACAAACAACTAACGTGGACTTCTCACTTAACAAAACTTAAAACTACTTGTAAAAAAGCCATGGACATCTTAAAAGTAGTATCTCACTATTCATGGGGTGCAGACCAAGACACTCTCATGTTACTCTTTAAGGCTCTAATACGAAGTAAAATTGAATACTCTAGTATCATATATGCTTCATGTAGTCCAAAGTATCTTAATCAAATAAATACAATTTATAATACAGGGTTACGTTTAATAACAGGAGTACATAGAACAAGCCCCCTCTTAAGCATTTATTGTCTATCAGGAGAACTGCCACCACACTATCGTCGAGATCAGCAAATTATAACGTACTTTGTAAGTCCATCGGCTAATCCACATCATGTAAATCATAATCTGATGCACAACCTTCTATATGAAAATAAGTTCAAATCTAAACCGGCTCTTTCACCACCAGTCCCAATAAAGGCAAAGCAGATAATGGACAATCTAGGCATAGAATTTCCTGACACCTATTTCTGCCGTGAGAAAATCGCCCCTTGGACCATTCCTTTGCCCGAAATAAACACATCTCTCTGCAAATACCCAAAAAACCAAACACCCTCATCCTTATTTAAGCGTTTACTAACCGAAATAATACAGAAGCACCCTAATCACGAACAGATATATACAGATGGCTCTAAATTAAACGGCAATGTGGGTTGTGCGTTTAAATGTAAAAATTACAGTGAAATCTATAAACTTAGTGATAAAAGTTCCATACATACTGCTGAACTCTACGCCATTAAAAAGGCCATACAGCACATTTGCCAAACTTCATCTAAAAACTATTTGGTGTTAATAGACTCGCTAAGTGCATTGGAAAGCATACAGGACATCTATAGTAATAATCCTCATGTACAAGACATACATAAACTGTTTAGACAATTAAAATTTAAAGGAAAAAGTCTCGCTATGATATGGATACCATCCCACATGGGAATTCGAGGCAACGAAGATGCGGACATCGAAGCTAAACTAGCTACCACTACTAATACAATGGAAAACAGTAATACCGTTAAAGATTGTAAGAACTATATCAAAACTGTGATTTACGAAAAATGGGAATGCGACTGGATGGCGACCCAACAAAACAAACTACGAAACATCAAATTAGAAACCGGAAAATGGAACCCAACAACCAATTTAACACGCAAGGATGGGACAACACTGAATCGACTGAGAATTGGACATACCAAATCAACTCATGATTATCTACTGCAGAAACGTGAAGCACCAAATTGTAACACCTGTAATACTCCGTTAACTGTCACACATATAATCATTGACTGCCCCTTATACTCAACACAAAGGAAGCAACACCAAATTCCAAATAACATCAACGAAGCCCTTTCCAACCGAAGAGATCAAGAAATCAATATAATTAATTTTATCCGATCAATAAATATGTTAGTTTAAACTGAAATGTATAACCACTTAACTTAACGACCCTAAGCGCTAATAACCATAGCTGTTGATGCGCGTATTTATTAAAATAAAAAAAAAAAATATTATGCCCTCTCGATTTATCACGACAAAAATTATTTCTAAGTTTTTAGTGCGTAATTTATTTTCAGTATTGCAGGTATAATAAAAAATAGCGTAAAGTATTCGTGGATAACTGGTCTTTAAATCACTTGCTCTATTTCGAGCACTCCAGCTACGCCGTCGTGCTCGAAAACTCGGGCTTGTCTTAAAGACCTTGTTATCCACTCATACGTTAATATACTATTATGAATCGACATGCCTTTTTTCGAATTTCTTCCATTTCATCTATTTTACTAAAGATGAACAGTGACAGACAAAAGTCACGTGACTCCGAATGGGTATAATTTTAACTATAGGAAAAAAACGTACTTTAGTATACGAGACTCTTCTACGCATTTGTTTCGGCAGTTTCGTTGCTTTATACAGCTGGAGCTGAATAAAATGTAACATTAACATAATATTGACATATTTTTACGTACACTACGAAATAAACAAATATTTAACAATGTTGTAGTGAATATCCTTTTGTAGCATTTCACTTTAATCAAATTCAAGGACGTACACATATATATTATTTTTATGATATTCTTTCATTCAAATGTTGGTAGCATTATGAGTTTCTTCAAATTGTAGAAAGATAATAAAGTATGTTGCAATCATTCCTGCAGTAGTAGATATGGTAGTATAGTCTATACGCAAACGTCCTGCAGCTGAAAAATGAGGATTCCTGTAAGTAATCTGATCTATTAATAAATACAGTCGTTGCTTAATCGATTGAATAAATTCTATTCTACTATCCAAGTCTATCCCAGACAGAAAATCCCCAGCTAGAACACCGGTATAGAAAGCCTCCTTTGTAGCTGCCGTGCATTTTGTACATAATGTTATTACCATGCTCTGCAATTCAAGTTCGATTAATTAAAAGACATATATACTTCTATTGTAGGTTTTATGAAGAAACAAAATTATTTGTTGGAAACGGTTACTATGGAATATGGGTTGCATTGAAGAAATAAAATAAAATAATTGAAAAAATAAGGCAATCAAAAGAAAATTTGATCTTAATGTTTAATGAACTCACATACATTTTTTATAGTTTGTATAACTATCGTTAATAAATATACAATAATACTTACAGAGACAGCTATCACAAAAAAGGTGTCTTTGATTAGATTAGCACCTTTTAGTTCAGCTCCTGACAATTTGTCAAATCTCAAGCTTACAATAAAGCACAAAGAATTTAAAATTGATGCTGCCGTAGTTAAAGTTATTGATACTACTTTCCAACCATCGAGGTTGTTATAAATTTCAATTAATTCACACAGTTTAGAGTGTGTCTGGCAAAGAATTGCAATTTCTGCAAAAATCCGTTTTAAATGCGAAGGTGAAGATTTAGCAAAATTATTATTTTTGAATATTTCTTTAAATTCTTTATTAAGATGTTGAAAGTACTCCATTATGATTTCGACTTTTATATAAAGTTGTAGAAATATTATCACAAATACAATCTGAGCTGCATAAGAGCTTAAGTAGCTCGAAAATAGTACACTATAGGACGAACAAAATGCATACAGAATATCGCAAGCGGTGAATAAAATTGTGATGGTAATGATCACACTTATACGCAGCACTAGTCTTTTTCTCAAATCTCTCCGAATCGTAGCAGTTGAAAATACTTGTTGATATTTATCAATACTTTCTACTTGTAAAAAAAAATTCTTAGTTAAGTCGGCATGGTTTCTGTTAATAGTTGTCATTGAAACGATCATAAGAATATGCAATGACAAACCGAAAACTAGATCTACTATTACCATGGACATTGATTGTTTTCGATAATAATATACATATCTAGCGTATAGAGCCCAAGCAAAATATGGAATTATAGCAATTGAAAGCATATAGCATGCAAATTGTCTACATTTGTTTAATTCTATAATATTGTTTTTCTTGTCATATCTGTACGGCCAGAGATAAACAGAATTTGATAAGCGATACAGAGGTTTAATAACTTCGTGAATTGTTGGGGACGAAGAGGTCTGCACCTAAAATATAAATTATTAACAATGCAAATGATACAGAACATTTTTATAGATATTCAAAAACCTTGCTCATTCTGTATTTATAATACATTATTATTCTTAACATGGAATTTCGGCTTAGACCGCGTAGTATTTGCATATGAACACCCAGCAAGTTCTGGCTTTATGTGCCTTGCACCTTGTGAAGTCGAGCAAAAACCCGCGCGATGGTCATGCTCTTTGGTGGCTCGTGTTGTTTGAGTATCTTGAGAACGAGGCAGATTTGGCTGTTTTGCTGTATGTGCATCCATATTCACTAACGTTTCGCAAGACTTTGCAGCTTGCATCATCAGAGTGAAAGTCGCACTATGAACCGAAGGTCGGTGTGGAGCTATTTATAGTCCTCCGTGCCAGGCGCGCGGAGTGGCGTAACGCTGGTTGGTCGTCCGAGTGCAACGTAATCCGTGGGGCGTGGCCGTATGACGCACAGTGGTTGTAATGCTTTAGATCGTGTATTACAGGGGTCCACGTTTTACTAAGCTTAAAGCCATCTTCCCTGTTGATATTATTTGGATGTTTTTCTATTTCTATGGCTTCACGTATCACTCGCGGGAGGTAGTGTGGTATTCTGGCAAGACGTCTTGCATGTTCAAATTCTATAGTGTGCCCATTTGTAAACGTATGCTCAGCTACGGCTGATTTTGTGATGCGTTTGTGAGCAATCGCCTTTATGTTCTTGAAGTCTTAGATCAACAGAACGACCAATCTGTCCAATGTATAGAATTTGAGCACGCAATAGTACTTGCCAGAATACCTCACTACCTCCCGCGAGTGATACGTGAAGCCAACTATCGTTGATAATAACTGAATAGCCACAAAATGGAAACTGCGAAATTCCATTTTTTGCTCCTCAGAGCAAATAAACCGTGAGGTTTTAATGCCTAAATTTCTTTAAAGAGATGTTAGCAACAATGCAGAACATACTAGTATTTGGGACATTTACCATATTGAACTTGACAGTGTGGACACATTGTATTAATAAACTTGTTAGCTTTTTCCTTGCCTTTAGGTCGCTATAAAAGTGTGCTGGAGGCCCGTCTCTAGCTACAGTGAAGACGTCGTGTATTCTTTATTAATGAGATATCTAAATTATTTGAAGGCCAACAAGTTTAATTACTCTCAAGCACACTGATATAGGTAGAAGAAAACTTATAAACTTTGCTATATATTCTGCAGAATACAGTCCTTGAATTTTAAAGTTTGAATGAAAGAAGCAATTCTTTATATAGATTTATTGACAATTTTTGTTTTGGTCGGTCTATTCCATTTGTATTTATGGGAACAATTATCTATCTGAGCAATAGTATCATAACACGGGGTACCCCACTTAAGCTTACGTAAATATTACTGAGGGGTTATAAACTGTCGTTATTTTTGAGAATATGCGAAATATCACAAGATTATCTTTACTTATCTGGTAATTTGTTGCGCTTGTGGTATCGACGACCAGCCCCTCAGGAGCTCAATCAACCTGCAACACCACTCAAGAGGTCGATCCGTGCTCCCAACTGTCACTCTGACAGCCGCAAAACGCCAGTTGTTATTTGACCGCAAGCAATCACAAGATATCGTAATGTAATTCTTAAGAAGAGATGTTCAACCTAATGCATTTCCTTCGCCTAAGACTTGTTGCCAGTACTTAACAGACAAAATACTATGCAACGCTTTCCGTGTTTCCTATATCAGTCAATATGACGTGAAGCTCCGTCCTTTGGAAAGTGGTACCCGCTCTCAAAATCTGCCACAAGCACGCTTCGTTAGTATCCACATACTATCATCGAAGAACGAGAAATCCTGAGTTCACCACATTTTTACCACGAAAAACATTTTAAGCACAACTAAATTCTGTCACTACTTTTTGATAACAAAATCTGTTATTATTTTTCTACCCTCTTTTCTTTTTTAAAAACCCTTGCAACTCGGATATTAATTTTCATATGCTTCGACTGCGTTTTCTCACTTGATCGTCTATTCACGGCCATATATAACGTACACTACTAACATTAGTACAATAGGCTTTTAACACTTAACAAACTCTTGTTAAAGTTTGATATAAATCGCTCGAATTCAACTTTGAATCTACTGGAGGAAAGTGTAGGAAATGTGGAAAAGACCAGTGCTGATGAGGAAAGCAATAATAAAGAAGTTGGAGACATAATGAAAGATTGTTACGAAACTGGATTACAGATTAGTACTTCAACTGTGGACATTCTCGTGTTAAAGGAAACTGAGTTTAAAATTGAGGGATTGGATTTAAACAGAGGCTCACCTTCTGTATCAACAGAAAGTGAGTATAGCTTATGACCTCATAACAGATGAAATATATATGTTGGCTTTATTGCAGTTTCTTTCGACAGTAGTATCTCTGACAATTCTACTGTTAAAATGCAGTGCATCTGCAACATTCCCATCAAATTTCCACACATTGATTTAGTGATGTGCCCAAAGTGTTCTTGCCTCCAGCATGCTGCATGCATGGGCTACTTGCGCTTGTCTGATCTTTTCAGACAAATATGTCTGCTACAAATGCAAGTTCAGAGCTGATTCATCACCGGAAGGAGAAAAGCGTAAACTCACAAGCATTTATAGGCAAGTTTAACATGGTACTCTTATCCAACTACTTTTCTATATTTATTTGCAGACTGGCAGTTGCAGATGCGTATTTAAACAACAAAGTTCCGCAAAACATTCTGGATCAGTTAGAAGAGGAGAAAAAAAGTTAATATTAAAAAAATTGAAGTCGCTTGGCGTCATTTCTCGAAAGGGCGGGTAAGATTTTGATTTTCTCTTTGTGAGTGGCAATAGTTAATTTTGATTTATTCAAACAGGCAGGTGAGCATTAAACATATTGAAACCACTTGCTTAAAAGGGCTCTTTCAAATTAATAACTTTACAAAAGTTAAAGAACCAGACAGTATGACTTTGGACGATTCAGATAAGTCTGAGGAAAATAACTTGGGTCTTGACAGCGTGTCTTACAAGAAGCGTAAATACATGTGAATTGCTTAAAAGCAAAAAAAAGATTGTTAGCTACAATTTCTAATTTAAAGTATAGTAGTTGTTACGTTTGTTTCTAGTACAAGCTAATTTACATTATATAAGTAGTAAGTTTAAATTAAAGGTTTTTTATTTTTTATATTTTCTTAAAATATTTCTAGAACCGTAAATACATGTAAATTACTTAAGAGCAAAAATAAGTAATATAAGAATTGTTTACTTGTTTAAAACTAAAAGATTGTTAATTTGAATTTCTAATGTAAAGGCATTGGTTACGTCCTTTCTTAATATAGATAGTATAGATTTAATAAGTTACCTACCTAAATATATAACCATTTCAATCTGTGTAGCATCATAGAGGCTCTATGTTTTTCAATTGATAAAAAATAAAAAATAAGTTCTATGCTCTTGTATTTGAATATATAAAAACAAATAACATCTCATAAAGATTTTTTAAATTCATCGTATAGAAATGAAATTCACACTTTGACAAAGATATTCCTACAAGAAAAAATACAACTTATGACTTAAACAAAAATTAGATATAGATACATTTTAACAACGATTCTTGTAGACTGTAGAGGTGTGATACAATGATGACAGTATGGTATAATACTGTAAAATGTGATATACCTAGCATTTCTAAAAATAATGGTTGGTTTCCATACACCTGACATATACAGGGCAAGGTAATTTACATTAATGGCACCGCAGTAATAAAAATGAAGTGCTAGACAGAAGATAGAAATTATGTCATAAAAACTGATAACCTTTGTAAAGACAACAAGCACTTTGGTATTAAAGGAAAGTCAGAAAATACAGTTTAGTGAAGGTGTCCCATTAGATGGATGTAAATACTCAAAAATGATATGACCTATCAGGATCATTTCTACGCCAGTCTGTCTGGAATTTAATGCAAAAAACTGAAAAGCTTTTGGGTCAGATTGGTCGTTTTTCTTTATATAGGTTTTTTCCATTTGTATTCATGATACCAGTAATAGCTGCTAAGTGGCCGCATAACTAGAATAATAATTAACTGAATGTCCAGAGCGCCAACAATTTTTGAAATAACGGCGAATGCACTTCGGTGATCTAACGAGAAATTGTAAACTCAATACCCAGGCTATATTACACTTCCTGAACGATAGCTCCAAATAAATGCAATCAATCGTAACTAACTCACCCTGTATACTGGCAATAACTAGATTATTTTATTTCTTGTAAATATCACAGTACAAGCTTACAATCGTTAACATACAAATAGCATAAATCGAAGTTGCAGGATCGCTCTAAACTAATTAATACTTGCGCTAATATATTCACAGTTTCCTGGCACAAACAGCAATTTATAACACGTTAAAATAAAGCAGCTTTGGAAGCTACTTAGCCCGTAAAAGGTCCTGTGGCTCAATTTTGGAGAAAACTGATCGCGGTTTTGGAGCTCTCGGCCGAGAAGTTCCTGCGGCAGTAGGTGATGTTTTCTCAGCCCAAAACAGCGCTGCGGCAGCGGGGTTGAGGTGCCAAAACCCGGAGGCAACTAAACCCCACAGTACGGGTCCTTCTCGTGCCTAATTAGGCGCTGGCGACAAGGGAGAGCGGCTCCGTGAAGGTTTAACACCGTCGACTCGCACGACCTGCAGCAAGTCGCCGTGGACACGGGAACAAATAAGCGGCGCACTAAATTTAGCGCTGCGACCGAGCCCAAAATTTCGCTGGCGCGGCTAATTAAAAATCGGCATTAAATCTGCCTGGTACTGCTTGCTGTGAAAAGGGAAAGAGGTTCGAAAAGATTATACAAAGAGGGGGGCCCTAACGCGTCTAGTTACTCACCCCAGATGATGGTTGTGGGCACATAGAACAGCTCGTGGATGTAATTACCAACAACAATCCGCCCAAGGCGTAGGAAAAATCTTCCTTTAATGAGCTCGGGGCCTTAAAGCCACGAAAAGGTAAGGGATTGCATATCACCACCACATAAAACCAACCAAAAACCCTATTAAAACATCCCCGAAGCTCGTGAATTGCTACGCCACTAAACTGCTCATTTCAAGCTGCCAGCGGAAAAGAATTTCTCGAATCCCACAATCGGCTTTCCCCAGATAAAAGCACATTGAGGTTATTTCGGCCAAATGTCCCAGACACGCGATTCGCGGGAAAACACTACTCGAATTCGAAATTAAGAAAAGCGGCGTATTCTAAACGTAACACCGTTGAAGAATTTATAAGTGAAGCACCTAACTCAGTAACAGAAATAAGTCCTATAACATTAATGAAAAGTAAAATTCCTGAAAGACCTTGGAAACGAAAAATAGATTGTGATAATATACAGGAATTATTACAACAGGCAAAGAGTAGAATAAAACAAAGGTTAGATAAATACGAAGAAAAAATTAACCGCAAAATTAAAGAACGAAATCAGTACAATATAGGTGATCTGGTTATAGTAAAAAGTATTCAATAGAAGATAGAATCTGTGCAAAATTATCTTCACCATATTGCGGTCTATATGAGATAATTAAGAAGTTTGGAGAAAGTACGTATGAATTGAGAAACCCGGAAAATGAAAATATAAGAGGAAGCTTTCACATAAGTCAAATCTATCTTTATAGATTAGAATTAAATGTATAAGATTAGTATTTAATAAAATGTAAATAGTTAGAAATAGGAACTAGTAGCAGGATAGCATAGGAAGCTTAGTTATAATATTGAAAAGAAAATTAAAAATATCAATAAACAATGGTTTATTAACATATTTAAAAATGTAATAATATTCTTTGTTAAGAATAGAATTGTTAAGAAAGTTAAAAAAAATGTTTAAAGATGGATCATTTTAATTTACAATTTTGTGGGGCATTTTGATATGATCATTAAATGATAAAGCATTCAATAACTACAAAAATAAAAACCAGCTTAAAATATTGTTCCTAAAAGGAGTGATGCTTTCGTTTTATCATTGGAATTTCGGTTTCTTACAACGGTATTTACAAATCATATGTAAATAGTCCAGTTTTGGTTGCAACGAGCATAGCTGTAGCAGAGATCTGGCGAATAGAAGACTATAGAAGATAAAGAGCTTACAAAGTGAGTCCATTAACCGTCAACTTAAAACAACACACATATTAAAGGAGAGTGGTAATATAAAATATACCTTCCACTTACAGAGTTAATAAAAATTGAATCATAAATTAGATAATAAAATTTGTAAAACAGTAATATTAATCTAAAATTGAATTAACTGAAATTAAGTATTTATCAAATATTAGTAACAAAGTTGTTAAACGTATGATAAAAGTAGTTATATATAATAAAGGCAATTGTCCTAGATTTGGTATTATAGTTATTCATGGTTTATGTCTTAATCTGATTTTAATAGTAACTCTGAGATAGAGTTGAATAACTAAGGTTATTACAATTACATGCTAAAGACTGTGAACAAAAGGTAAGATTAAAATAAAAATTTTAAAATGAAAAACAGAATAAAAATTAAATTAAATAAATCCAAATAAAAGCTATTAGACTACAGCAATATATTAGTAAAAATACTCTAATTAATAAGGATGCTATACATGATACCCAACGGTGAAGAACAGTTTTATTTTTTCTGGATAAAAACTTATTTAGATTAGTTAAAAATCGGATACATAAGAGAAAATTTCAAACTTCAATATGTGATTTTGTTTAAATCATTTTGCAAGTAAACAATTACATTAGAAATTGTTATAGTGTAAATTAAACTAACAAACACACAGACAGACAGACAAATGAACCAAAACAGGTTTTTTTTTTGGTGCAGGGGACTCTAAAACGTGAACATCTGTTGAAAACTCAATTTCAAATTTTTTGGGTAAATCCAATACTTTCTTTATTGTAAAAGGAAGTAAAACGCCTACTTCTTTAAATAAAATTTTAATAATTTTATTTGAAATTTACACACTAAACAACACAACAAATGAAAAAAAAAATTGTAGGATGGCCTCCACTTTCATTAATACTTCTCTGTAAAGTGTCTGACATGCTCACATATTCCAACACTTGCACGGACATTATTTACTGCATGAGATTAAAATAAGAAGTATGATTTTGAAACAGTTAATTTCATATTTGTTAAACGTCAAAAATACGTGTTAGTTTTTAATTTCTTACAGCCGGTATTATAAAGTCCAGTTATTTGACGTAAAATTTAATTCATTGTTAAAGTTTGTTTGTAAATCCCACCTCACATATGTTTTCATTGTTTGATTGAATTTAGTATTTTTGAAGTGCTGGTGACTATTTACAGTTTCCTGTAACACGCGATCTTGGTGACATCTGTTATATTGCTTCGGTTGTCGGGACGCAAATTTTTTGCGCAATGGACAGACTTGTTATAAGCAATCAACGCAGACGACGATACATAACAGCTATTTAAGTAACAAGGAATGTAAGGACGTATTAACATTTGAGGTAGGCAAGTACAAGCCAAGGCAAAGCCGCAGCTTGTTGCCTGCCGAAAATGATAATAGGCGTTACATTCCGAGTTATCTTATTATATTTTTTCCCGCTGCTTCCTAGATAAAAAAAAATCGTTTGGTTTGTCACCTGTCACCAGGATTAATTTTCGTGAGTCGTGTTACCTGTGAGTGTCACATGCCACATAAACACTTGCAATTATAAACAAAGTTTAAGTCTGTATCTTGCGTTGCTAATATTATTATCCTAGGAACTCAATAATAATATTAAGTTCCGTTGTCAACGGAAGGCAGCAAACAAATATAATCACCGACTTACACGTTTTGTTACTACGGCTGTATCACTGACTTACATGATCAGCAGCGAGTTACCATGCCTAGACTAGCTTACACTGCTAAGATAGGACACATCTGTAGATAAGTTATAATAAGCCTTTGTATGTGCATATTGCGATTACTTTCAGCTGCAGCATTTAGAAGTTAGTTCTGCATTCGCTCCCATTGTATTAAGACGTTTGTAAACTTCGTATTTTTTGCTTTTTATAAATAAAGTTGCAATTCTTAAAAAGTGTTTTCCACGTGAAGAAAACTTAACTGGCGCAGTCGGTAGGATGGCAAAAGGGCTCTAGTGAGATTTTTAGAAAATCAAAAATCAAACTTCAGCTCCTTGACTTTCCAAAGTCTTAATTTGCCACGGCCTTTGAAGTACCGATTCCTGTCTGGAGGACAAGCATCGCCGAAGGAAGGAAGTCGACTTCATTTAAAAAACTACAACTAGGACCAACACCGCTGTTCGAGTGGGACAAACATCGCCCCGGTTAATAGCAACGCTGGTTCCAGTTTCCCAGTCTATTGTAGACACCCAGTCTATTGGAGACACCCAGTATATTGGAGACACCCAGTCTATTGGAGACACCTAGACGATTCCACCCGCTTCAAAGGATTGTCAAGAAAATATGTTTATGTGAGTAAAATTTAGTTCTAAGTAACGCTCGCCTTTGAGAGCAACAGTGTCAAAATAATAATTTAGTTTTAAGCAAGTAACTGGCATAATTAATCGATGTAATCTCCTACTTCGATAGACGAATAGGTAGCACGATTATTATCCACTTATTAATTGCAACACTTAAACAATAATAAATATTACAGTCCCGTGTCGATCGTACGTCATTAGGTTGCCTAAAAGGGTGTAAATATACCTTTTAACGACAGTCGACGCAATAAAACAATAAATTTTATAAGATTTTTATCTAAGCATTGTTATATCGATTATCGATTAACATTTAATGCCGATAAAGACCTATTAGACACGCTGTGGATTCAACAAGCACACGAACCCGCAGTGCACTAGTTTAATTTAAAATTATATATGACAGGTACACAATAATTTTAAGTTTATGTCCGAAAGCGATAGGACATCCGAAAGTGAATCTAGTAAAAGTGAAAACGAGGGAACTCAACTTAACATCCACCCTCGTACTCAACCTCAAATTCAAATAAATAGGAGAACAATTTTAAGACCTCCTCGACTAAATTACGAAATGGCTATGCAACAACAGCAGCCAATTCCCCAAGCGCAAATCCAACAAGTTCCACCCTTTGCGGGATATCCACTAGGTTTTCACACTAGCCTATTGAACGAGATTCCGCAATATAATGGAAACCCTTCAGAGCTTTCTGAGTATATCAGAGCTGTTGAAGACATTGTAAACCAATTTCAACAAGAAGACGCTAATGCGTATATAAATAAATTACTATTGTCATTAGCACGTAATCGACTGAAAGGCACAGCCCTAGAAGTTGTAGCCGGACAAGTTTATAACTCATGGAATGAACTGAAACAAACCTTAATTAGTAACTTTGGAGATCAAAGATCCGAACTTAATATTCGTATTGATCTTACTCGAATGAGACAGTCGCCAAAGGAATCGCCTATCGATTTCTACAGTAGGATTAGGTTACTTCTTGCTATTCTCAACTCAAAAATTTCGCTAGGACCGGAAGTACAAGTTATTAAAAATTACAAACTAAAAGATTCAAAATCGTTAGCCCTAAAAACCTATGTTGGAGGACTTTTAGAACTCCTAGGCAGTTTCCTTCGTAGTAGAGCGCCTCAAAACCTTGAGACGGCCCTAACGTATGTGAAAGAGGAATTAGATGTTCGGTATTTTCAAAAATTAGTCACAACTACCCGCAACAAAGATTAACACCTGTAAATCAAACACTTCAGAACAGAACCTTCCAACAAGACAAAATTTTATACCACCTTCCCAAAATTATCAATACCCTTTTAATCACAACCCTAATGCTGTGTTTCGTCAACAAAATCAACCTACACAATTCAGACAAAATGTTAACCCAATTTACCACCTCGACCGTTTGGGATGAATCCTAATTTTGGAAATCCAAGATTCGGAGGACCTAGTCAAAATGCTTTTGCCCCTAAACGAAATTTTGTACTCCAAAATCGCCCAGAACCCATGGATACAAGTACGATAAAGAAAAGACCGGCCTCACATCAAGGCCAACGTACCAATCCACCCCAAAGACTTTTTTACCCAAACTTCAATCAAAATCAACGTACTAATTACATCCAACATGCAGATGTTTCTTTTGAGAACGTGCTAGATTCAAATTTCGGCTACATTCCAGAAAATACAACCAATTATTTCCAAAACGAACTAGGATACACTAATGCCGACGAATACAATAACTTCCCAGATATGTCATCCGAACAAACAGATGACGCGAACGAACAAACACCCAATGTAAATTTCCCAACATATGACGCAAATTTTCCAATATGTGCCTCGGAGAGCAACTTGAATCCTTTTCGATAAATCCAAAATCTTCTTTACCATTCATCATTATCCCAAAAACGAACAAAAAACTTTTAATAGACACTGGCAGTTTCAAAACAATATTATCCCCCGAATTCGCTTACCAGCAATTTCCAGAATCCATTTACGAACACCCATTCGAAATTATAACTTGACATGGCAAAACAAATCATCAATATGTAGCAGAAATTTCTTTACCTAGTCTTTTCAATGAAGAGAGAGATCATTTAGTTTATCTTTATAACTTCCACCAAGAATACGTAGGTCTAATTGGTCCGGACTTACTAGCAAAATTGCCCGCGAACATTGACTACCGTTGGAATCACATACAAACCGAAAAAACAGTAATTCCTTTTTATTTTAACGAAATCCAAACAGAAAAAGAAATACAAAAACGAAATTGCTCCGGAAACTTTTCGAAAATTACTAAAAATACATTAGTAGCTCATACTATACCCCCAAGAACAGAACAAGTGATAAAAATACCTGCAGTAGGTAAAAATGGTAATAAAATTGCACCCAAGCTTAACTTCACAAAGGATTTGGCTATGCCTTCTTCTTTAGTCCGCCTACACAACAACTATTTTTGTACCACTGTTATTAATACGTCAGACGAACCACAACTTTTGACAATTAATTATCCACTTTATTTGGAAGATTATATAGAAACTAACGATAATGACAATATTCAAATTAATAACCATAATGTCGAACATATTAATCAAAATTGCCATAAACATCATACGAAGAAATTACTTTTGCAAAATTTAAAAGATAATTTACGTACAGATCATCTAAACGCTGAAGAGAATTCCTTATTAACAAATTTATGTCATGAGTATAAAGAAATTTTTCATCATCCAGAGATACCCTTATCGTCAACCAATTTAACGAAACATCACATTAGAACAAAAAACGAAATTCCCATTTTTTCCGACATTATTGAACCCTCCGAAAGTCCGTATAATTTCCCGATTTGGTTAGTACCCAAAAAGCTGGACGCCTCCGGAAATAGGAAATGGCGAATAGTTATCGATTATCGTAAGCTAAACGAGAATACAATCGAAGATAAGTTCCCCATTCCCAACATAGAAACAGTGTTAGATAATTTAGGCCGTGCTAACTATTTTTCAACGTTAGACCAGATCGATATTGAAGACGAAGATCGTGAAAAGACCGCTTTTTCTACAAAAGAGGGACATTTTCAATTCAAACGCTTACCCTTCGGTTTAAAAAATGCCTCAGTTGTCTTGTGTTTTAACGTTTTGAATCATAGGACTTGAGGAATAGTGTGTTTGCTGGATTGCCTGGATTGCGCTTAACGAGTCGGTGCAAATTGCATATCTCTGCATAGGTGAGTGTGACACGTGATGTAGAGCCTGTTGTATGGCATATAACTCCGCTGTAAAGGTGCTGCATATGTTTGGAATACGATAGTAGAACGTTTGGTTTGGCATTACCACAGCAGACCCCACGCTTTCTTCAGTTTTCGATGCATCCGTATATATAAACGTAGAGCTTGCATATTTCCTTTGTAATTGGTAGAATAACTGACGAATTACGATGGGGTGAGTTTCCCTTTTATGATAGTTGGTTAGGGAGGTATCTATTTTTGGTAGAGCGATAGGCCATGGTGGAACAGAGGTTTCACGAGGAAAAGGAATAGATAGATATTCATAGTGGATTTCTTCAAGATAGGCATTAACGCGTCGATAGAATGGGAGTTGGACATTCTTATTTAGCTGATAAACTATTTTATAACGGTTTGAGAAAGTATTAGTATAACTGGGATTTTATGGGGATATTGATATACGAGCAGCATAAAAAAGAGATAGCTGTTTGATGCGTTGTTCTATTGGCAGTTCTTTTGCAATACAATGTAGGCTCTCTATTGGACTGGTGCGAAAGGCTCCGATGGCAATTCTTAATGCTGTGTTTTGAATTGTCTTGATTACTTTGAAATAGGTTTTTCTGCAGCTAGAATAAGCAATAATTCCGTAATCAATCCTTGACCTGATTAGGCTTCTGTATATATGTAGTAATTTGTTTGTGTCTGCTCCCCAGTGATGATTTGCTAGTGTTTTCATCAATCCCAGCCCTGTTGAACACATCTGTTTTACATGATTTATATGGGCTTTCCAGGTTAATCTTTCATCAAATATTACACCAAGAAATTTTATTTTGCTTACAAATTGGAGTACTGTGTTATTCAGCTTCAGCGTTGGTATTATATTCGGCGCTCTTTTAAAGAACAGAATGCATTTGGTCTTTTCTGTGGAGAATTTAAAACCAGTTGTTTTGACGCACTCTTCCATTTTGTCGATAGCATTTTGTAATAAGTTCTGAACGGTATTTAAGGTTTTCCCTTTAGCATATATAACTACATCATCTGCAAACAAACTTGCTTTTACTGGGGTCTTTACATCTTGGATGATGTCATTTACAGCGATTAAAAATAGAGTCGTGCTTATTACAGATCCTTGCGGTGTTCCGTTTTGTAGTGTTCTTGTGCTTGAAAAGGTGCTGTTTATTTTCACTCGAAAAGTTCGGTTTTCCAGAAATTTCTTAACAAACGCTATAATATTTCCTCGAAACCCCCAAACATACAACTTCTTTAGTATACCATACCGCCATGTCATATCAAAAGCTTTTTCTATATCGAAAAATACTCCAATTAATTTTTGATTGTTAGCAACTGCTTCGTGAATTTCTGTTTCCAGATTGATTATGTTATCATTTGTTGACCGAGATTTGCGAAAGCCACTTTGAGCTGGGTTTAACAGATATTTATTTTCTAAAACCCAAACTAACCTGTTATTTATTATTTTTTCTAAAGTTTTACACATTGTGCACGTGAGAGATATGGGTCTGTAGGATGATATTTGGTCTTGGGGTTTACTTTGTTTTAGTATTGGCAGTATGGTAGCTTCTGTCCATTTCTTAGGAAACTGATGACTACTCCAAATTAAGTTGTAAATTTTGAGCAAATATTCTTTTGCAGTTTTGGATAGTTTTTGGAGAAATATGTAGTATATACCATCTGGTCCTGGGCTAGTGTTTTTGCACATATCTAGAACATCTTCAACTTCTGCGTAAGTTAGGGGTACATTAATTTGTTGGAAATCATGTGTTATGGGTGTGATTTTATCTCCTTCTTCTTTTTGCTTATATCTAAGAAACTCTTCACTATAATTGTTGTCGCTCGAATTTTCTTCATAATTATCGGCTAACATTTCGACTATCTCCGTTTCTGTTGTAATAATACGATTATTATGATTTACTAGTGTAATTCGTCTAGGTGTATCTACACCTTTCAATTTTCTTATCTTCTGCCAAACTTCACTTATGGGTGTGGAGTTATTTACAGAAGAAGTGTATTTAGCCCACGAGTCTTTCTTTGCTTTTTTTATTACATAGCGTGCTTTTGCTCTGAGTTTTTTGAATTCTAGCAGATTGTCGATAGAATGATGTCGTTTTAATCGATTAAATGCCTGTTTACTTAATTTAAGTGCCTCCTGGCATTCGGTGTTCCACCATGGAACAGGTGTATGTTTTTTAGGTGGCAACTTTTTTGGGATTGTTAAGTTAGCTGCGTTTGTTATGGCTGTTGTTAGTATATCTACCATTTGTTCTATTTCCTCAATTTCTTGTCCAGTGGGAAGATTTTTTTCCACTTCATTAGAAAATAAAGTCCATTTGGCAGCTTCGAACTTCCAGGATGGTACTGGATTAGTATTAGCTGTTTTGCTTTCTGCTGTATTTCCAATATTTATGGGGAAGTGATCACTTCCATAAAGATACGGGAGTACTTCCCATGTAAGAAGTGGTGCTACCGTTGAGCTACACATAGCTAGATCAATAGAGGTAAAGCTCCCGTTATAAGAGTTAAATCTTGTCTGTTCGCCAGTGTTTAAGATCACTAGGTTAGACGAGTCTATAATTGTTTCTAATACTTTTCCTCTCGGATCTGTTTTTTCTGAACCCCACATGACGTTATGTGAATTAAAATCACCCAATATTAAGCAAGAAGACGGTAGTTGATTTAATAAACTTTGTAGTTCGGTGATGCGTACTTCTTTACTATGAGGAATGTATATGTTACATATTGTGATTTTAAACGATACTTGAACAGTTACTGCCACTGCCTCTAGGTCAGTTATAAGAGGAATTTCATGAGATACATATTTTTTGCTCACGTATGTGGCTACGCCTCCGCTTTGTTTACCAGCTCCTATTCTATTTTTACAAAACACGTTAAATCCTTTCATGGCAGATACATTATTTTGGTTAAAATTAGTTTCTTGTAGACAAATTATGGATGGTGTATATTTAGAGATAATCAGTTTCAGCTTTTCTAAGTGGGCATAATACCCATTGATATTCCATTGCAGAAAGAATATAATGCTTTAATAGGTTGATTGTTGGGATGCATCTGTGTCGTATTCAGATGTTACTGTTCCAGGTTCGGTTTCAAGTTGTTTAGAGATCTTGTTTCGAATTCTAGTGAGACGCGACTTGATACTGCGATGAGTAAAATGTGGGTAAAGCTTAGTCATCATATATATCAGTTTAGGTATATCGTCTGTGTATTGTTTGGCTACACTCAGCGGATCAGGAGAGCCATGTACATTTTCCAGAAAGTCACGCATTTGTTCAAAATTTAGTACATAAGTTGGGTTTTCTTGTTCAATTATACTTTTCACGGGTTCCATTTCTTCTTGGATTGTATTAAGATTTTCAATGGATGGACTTTTCTTAAACTTTTTTGATTTTCTGGGTGCGTTATTTTCGGGTGGGCTAAATTGATTAGGATTTTCATTACATACATCGGTGGTATCTTCAAGAGGTGTATTCTCCGGGAGAGTACTAATATCTGATTCGGCGATTCTTTTATTCGATTGTGAGGTTACGCGACTATTTTGCATTATTGTGTTTGCATTTTGATTTGGACAGTTAGAACTTACATGGCCTGGTTGTTTGCATGTAAAACATATCATCTCATCATAAGTTAAGAAAGTTCTATATGCTATTTGCTCGTAGTTAATTAACACAGTCGACAGAAGAGGTATTGTCTCGTCAGGTTGTACATAAATTTGTCGACGGAAGCTTAAAATATGGCTGTATTGTTCACCAGTAATTCCAGCACGCAGAAACGACATGGGAGAGACAGGTTTTAGTCCTATTTGCTTAACTTGGGTCTCCAGTTCATGATGGGGTATGGAAGGACATACGTTTGATAATATGATTCTTCGCGCTGGTGTAATTAATCGCCGAATTCCTACTTCTTTTCCGCCGATCTCTAGGACTTTATTGTTATTGATAACTTGATCAACATATGCAATACTGGATAAATACAGACATGTTCGATTATTAGATATACGCGATGCAAATAGTATATTGGATGGGCCAACAATGCTTCCAACAGCTTGTACATAATCATTCAATTTTAAACCGTCTACTACATTTAGAATTATAGCTTGTTCTTTCTTTGGAAATATATTTGTTGCTGGAGTTTTAGTTACTGCCGCATACTGCTTACTTACTGACAATTCTATGTTAGTTTCAGAGTCTGTGTGGGTTTTGGTCGGTTGATCACTTTCTATGGGACCCCTGTAGTCAGAGGACGCCATTCTATTCATTTATTAACTTTATACGTTATTTATACCAGCATTGGGCATGATCGCCCGATTGGTTGCCTATTGTAATTAATAGCTGCTTATGGAAAATTTGGATCAATGTTTATATTAGGAGATAAGCTGATTAGGATTGATATAAAGGATTCTTATGAAGAGTAGAATCGGGTTTGATAACCCACCCTTTACTAAGAATGTGAAATTTGTTTGTGTGTTTTTGTTCTATCTCACCGCTTGATTGCAATATCAACGAAAATTTGGGACACGTTGCACACACCTTCACGGTCACACAAGAACTCCCAAAATTTACATTTATATGAATCTTTAATCGAAATTAAAGCCTACCAAAAAAACACTACATTTACTTTCATATATGAAATCCCTCTCATAAAGTCATTCTCGGAATATCAATATATCAAATTAATCTCGTTTCCTGCCTTCAATAATGAGTATTTTCAAATGATCATACCAACTTATAATACTCTCCTCTTTAATACCGAATTTAGCATTCCCGTTGGTAATAACCGTTGTAAACAAATTGCTGTTTCTCACTATTTTTGTTCGCAAGACAACCGCTTTGCAATACCTAATTCCAAACTATGTGAAACCCAGTTATTAACCTTCAAAAGCAATCAAACCTGTCAACCGTTTATTTTCCATTTATACTCTACCAAAATAATAAAGTTAAATCCATCTACGTGGATCATCAGTTCTCGTAATGACACTATTATCGACATAAAGTGCACTAATTCCTTAAGCAGGAAAACCACTATTGGATCAATACTAATTCACGTTACAAACGATTGTTCCGTTTTGATAAACCAAAATGAACTTTTAACCACTTTCGAATCATTTTCTACAGAAGAAAAACAAATTCAAATTTGATCCATTGGAAAATTACAAATTACTGCTCCAACCCAAACCGATATAGCTAAAATCGACTTGGCACCTATTAACGTTCATAGTCTCATTCAGAGTCAAACAAAATTAATAAATGAAATATCGACACTGCAAAATATCGATTCCATTAGTTATAAACATATGAGTTATAGTTCTTTAATTATTGTTCCTATAATATTAATAATTACTATATGTACAGTCATTTACGTCTACTGCAAACGAATATCGATCGCTCAGAAATTACTTAGAATACTGCCCTTAAGACAGCAAATAAATGATAATGATATTGAACTCGATCCAATACCATTGGTATATTGTAAATCCACTTCGGATAATTGAGTTCACTTTATATGTATATAGAATATTATATTTAAAATATAATATTCCCTCTGAGGATGCAGGAGTTACCATGCCTAGACTACCTTACACTGCTAAGATAGGACACATCTGTATATAAGTTATAATACGCCTTTGTATGTGCATATTGCGATTACTTTCAGCTGCAGCTTTTAGAAGTTAGTTCTGCATTCGCTCCCATTGTATTAAGATGTTTGTAAACTCCGTATTTTTTGCTTTTTATAAATAAAGTTACACTTTTTAAAAAGTGTTTTTCACGTGAAAAAAACTTAACTAGCGGGAAAATATCTATTATAAACAACAGCTGCAATTGACAACGTTCTAGGCACTCTCAATCATTCTAAAACTTTATTACACAAATCTTGCGTTTTGATGAAAATAAATTACAAAAGATGGTATGACCGAATTCTATGTAGCTATTACAAAAACTATTGCACAATGCACGTCCGTTAGGACCTTTATCTTCATCAGTGTTGTTATAGACTCCTAACCAAATTAATTTTAGTATCGTTAAGAGCTTCATTACCGCACTGAGTGCCGTAATGGATACTACCGTGGTAATGGATATTACCGCACTCAATGTGGTAATGGATAGATATTACCGCACTCAGTGAACAATACAAGTTTGCTTATGGCACTTAACGAGACTCGTTTGATTGCCGCAAACATCGGTGTTGTTATAGACTATTAACCAAATTAATTTTAGTATCGTTAAGAACTTTATTACCGCACTCAGTACGGTAATTGACAAATATTACCGCACTAAGTGCGTTAATGGCACTCTTTTAATATAAAAAAATACAGTGAATTAGAATTTATTGATGAAGATAAAATATTGAACAATACATGTTTGCTTATGGCACTTGATGAGACTCGTTTGGTTAAGATGCTCATAATCAAGCTTGTATCGTTAATATCTATTACTGCGTCATCAGTATCATTCGGCCGTAAGAGCTATCCTAACGGACTTCTATAAAATACTATTATCTGTGAGGCCAGTTGCCGTTTGACGCTCATAGTGCAAGGTTGTTTCACCGAGCGCAAGTGGTATCGGGCGGCGAAGATAATCTTGCGACCTCACGGTCGAGGTGCAGTGATCAGTTGTAAAAACGTGTGTTCAACTACTCTATTAGTAAGTGCTTAACATTAAGCCATTATGGCATTCGACTTTAATCAGGTTCCACCTACACAAAATACACAACATTTTGCCCCTATGCAAATAGACCAAAACCAACAATTGCAATATGTGCAACAAAATTATCAGTGTCAACTGTCAACAAATAATTTATATCCAAATTTCTCAACAAATAACATTTTACAAACCCAAAATACAAGTCCACCTTCTCAAAGCGATCCAGTAGATCATCAGGAACAATCATCACAAGATGCAGAATGGCGTGTGATTGAAAACAAAAAACGAGGACGTACTATCGAAACTTCACAAAAACAAGCTAAGCAAACCAAAAGTTCAACCCACTGGTTAAATCCCACAAATCGTTACGACGCTTTAAGCGACAAAGAATCGGATCTTGAAGAAAATCACAGCCAAACCACAGCTAAAAAGGAAGCCAAATCACCGCCGATATTTGTATCGGGAGTCAAAAATATCCAGCCATTAAATCAACTATTAGAAACGATAGCAAAGGATGGCTATGAAATAAAAGTATTAAACAACGATGAAGTCAAAATTATACCAAAAACTTCTGAAATATACACCGTTATAACTAAGGCCCTGCAGGATAGAAACACCGAATTTCACACATACAAGAGAAAAGAGGAGAGAAACTTTAGAGTAGTTCTGAAAAACCTACACCCATCAACCGATTTAAATGACCTAAAAGCAGAGCTTAAAGCACATGGACATGTAGTTATGAATATTTCAAATATTCGACAAAGAATTACAAAAATACCACTGCCTCTGTTTTTTGTTGAACTAAAACCTGCTGATAACAATAAGGACGTTTATAACATATCCAAAATAGCCCATTCGGTAGTAAAATTTGAACCGCCAATCGCAAAACGTGAAATACCCCAATGCGCCAGATGCCAACGGCATGGCCACACAAAGAACTTTTGCTTTAGGAGTCCAAGATGCGTGAAATGCACCGGCAGCCATCCAACATCCCAGTGCAAACGAAAAGAAAAGGACAGTGATGTCAAATGCGTTAACTGTAATGGAAATCATCCCGCCAACTACAAAGGTTGTCATGTTTACAAACAGATACAGCAAAAGGTTTTCCCCCCTTTAAGAAACAAACAAATAACAAATACGAGACAGCAACCAGTACACCAGCTTCAACAGAACTTTACTCATGCTCAGGTGGTAAGCGGCATTTATAATCAAAACGGTAGCAATACAATACAGCCACAAACTTCTGTACCACTCAATGAACCAAATGACATGGCCGAGCTAAAGAAAATGCTAAAAACACTAATGAAACAGATGTGAACGATGCTAAATCTTTTAACTATACTTGTCTCGAAAACAAATCATGGTTCTACAGCTTAAACTAGCTCTATGGAACGCCAACGGCCTGACAAAACATAAAAATGAACTAACAACCTTTCTCACAAACCATTCTATAGATATTATGTTAATATCAGAATCGCATTATACGGACAGAAGCTACCTTAAAATTCCAAACTATACCATCTACGCTACACAACACCCAGATGGCACTGCGCATGCTGGCTCCGCGATCATAGTCAAAAATACAATTAAACACTATGAGCTTCCCAAATACAACCCACCACATCTACAATCTACTGCTATCACGATCATGGACTGGCAAGGACCACTATACGTATCAGCAGCCTACTGTCCCCCAAGACATAACATAAAGCAGGAACAATTCGAAGCTTATTTCCAAACACTGGGAAACAGGTTTGTTTCAGGCGGAGATTTTAACGCCAAACACCAGCACTGGGGGTCAAGACTGACTACTACCAAGGGCAGACAACTGATGAAGGCAATAACCAGCAATAGACTGCACTACCTATCCACAGGTGAACCGAGCTACTGGCCATCAGACATGACAAAAACACCCGACCTGCTAGATTTCTGCATTGTAAAAGGCATCAACCCAAACTATCTCCACGCGGAAACCTGTCTAGATCTTTCATCGGATCACTCACCAATAATTGTGTCAATAAGCACGCAAGTGTTGCTCAAAGAGAACCCCCCTAGCCTTAGCAACAGATTTACGAATTGGGACCACTACAGAGAAATAATTGACAAATCGTTATCACTTGAAGTGCCATTGAAATCTGCTGAAGAATTAGTTCTAGCACTAGAACACTTTAATCAAGTAATTCAACAAGCAGCCTGGCAGTCAACACCAAAGAAATCACAAAAAGAAACAAACCCAAACTGCCCCATCGAAGTCAAAAAGAAAATTGCAGAAAAACGCAAACAACGAAGGAGGTGGCAAACAACAAAACATCCTGAAGACAAAAATAAGCTAAATCAACTAACAGCTGAACTCAAAAATATCCTTTCCAATATAAACAATCAATCGGTACAAAACTATCTACAGCGATTGTCACCCGCGAAAGCCTCTGAATATTCACTTTGGAGAGCAACCAAAAGGCTAAAACAGCCACAGCAACACATATCACCTCTTGGACTCAATAACAACGCCTGGGCTCGAAGTGATCATGATAAAGCTATTGCTTTTGCAAGGCACTTAACGAACGTATTTAGTCCATTTGTTTCTCAAATACCTAGACCTGAAGAAAATGCTATTCAGCAATATCTCGAAGCACCCTTCCAAATGTGTCCACCAATCAAGCAGTTTAAAGTAAACGACATCAAGACTACAATTCTGACGGACTTAAATTCATACAAAGCGCCAGGTTACGATCTAATCACGGGCAAGATTCTCAAAGAACTACCAGAAAAAGGATTCATATATATCACATATCTATTCAATGCCGTCTTAAGACTACGATACATTCCAGAGCAGTGGAAAGTTGCCACAATCATATTGATCCCTAAACCCGGCAAACCAACGACCGAACTATCATCTTTTAGACCAATCAGCCTCCTACCGATATTATCCAAAGTTCTTGAAAAGTTGTTATTGCAGAAACTAACACCGTTAGTTATGGAAAACAATATTATACCCGATCACCAGTTTGGTTTTCGCAGGCACCACGCCACAATTGAACAAATTCATAGAGTGGCAGACAGAATTTTAAAAGACTTTGAAGGCAAAAGATATTGTTCAGCTGTGTTTCTCGATGTTGCGCAAGCCTTTGATAAGGTGTGGCATGACGGCTTGCTATTCAAAATCAAAAAAGCACTACCTCCAGACTATTACGAAATATTAAAATCCTACCTTCTTAACAGACACTTTCTCGTAAAGTACGGAGACTCGCACACTTCTTTATTTCCTATAACAGCTGGCGTTCCTCAAGGAAGTGTATTAGGTCCGCTCTTATACCTCCTCTATACTGCTGACGTACCTACCACACCTCAAACTACGGTTGCCACATTCGCCGATGATACAGCGATATTATCATCACATACCGATCCAACCATAGCATCTGACTATCTACAGGCTCATTTAAATACCTTAGCACTATGGTTTAAAAGGTGGCGCATTTGTGTAAACGAATCCAAATCAGTCCATGTGACTTTTACGACAAGAAGAGACACATGCCCGCCCCTTGTGCTCAACAACAAACAAATACCACAGGGCGAGACTGTTAAGTACTTAGGAATGCACCTGGACAGGCGTCTGACGTGGAAAAAACACATTTTCACAAAACGAAAACAGCTGGGTCTGAAATTCCAGAAAATGTACTGGCTCCTAGGACGCAATTCCCAGCTATCACTAGAGAATAAAACATTACTCTACAAAACTATACTTAGGCCAATCTGGTCTTATGGTATACAACTATGGGGAACAGCAAGTAGATCAAACATAGACATCATAAAACGTTTCCAATCTAAAGTACTGAGATCTATAGTAAATGCCCCATGGTTCGTTCCGAACGAAGTGATACGGCAGGACCTAGGTATTTCAACAGTTAACGAAGAAATACAAAAGTGTAGTGTTCGCTACTGCGATAGGCTCAGTGCTCACCCAAATACACTAGTGGAACGCCTACAGGATCCTGATTACGAAGAACCTAGGCTCAAAAGGTTCAAGCCGTTAGACTTGCCAACCCGATTCGTATAAAGTGAAGTGTAGTGTCAAAGTAATTGTACATCAAACTTGTTTAATGTTAATATAAGAAAATTTTCGCTGGAATGTTTTCATCATGCCCTATGTAAGATGCCACATTATTTACTGAATGTTACTCCGTGACAGATTGTAAGGTTATAAATAAACTAAAAAAAAAATCTGTGAGGCTTTCGGAATACGAATATTTTAAAAGCACAAAATGTTTTATCACTAGCAACAAATGCACGTTAGCGTCAGCACTCGAGCGCATTTGACGCGAAACTGTTAACTGTCAATCAGGGCGCATTTTTTGTAGCCACCCGTATATTAAAAATAAAGGTGTCATAATTGTTATATTGGTTGCTGATAATACACAGAATATAATAATATAGAAAAATATAATTTACTTATACAGTACGTCTAATATTAGTGCCTCGAACATATGCAGTTTGTAAATTCAGTTAAATTACAGTATTTGGAGAAAGATAACAAAGTTTGGATTTCTTTTTTCACTATAAACTGATTGCTCGTGATAGTGGCTCATAAGATATTAGTCTTTTTTAGAGCTCATAATACACTAGTGTTTTATATGCCTTAAGACACTATTGTTTTACAATTTGTTAATTACTGTCACTATCACCCATCTTCGGCGTAACGCCGAGTTATGTAATTAGTTAAGTAATTTTTAGGAATAATTAAACTCTAGAGGTCTAGACCTTCGATCTCATGCCTAAACCTTTCTTGCGTGTTTTGTATGCTTAATGAGGCACACGTATAATAAATAACTAAAGTAGGTTTTTTTTCCTATAAAAATGTTGAAAGAATTTAGAGTTTATGTTGGCATTACTTGGATTCTTTTAAAAAATATATGTTGGTAGAATTTGTTTTAGTAACTTTTCATTACTTAAGATTGGTGGGAAATTTAAAATGTGGCATTAAAGGACTTTTGTTTTTAGGTAATCTTTCATAAACTTCTTCTTCTGGCATGTTAGGCTGCAGATCCAACAGTTCCTCTGCACACTTCAGAATTGCTTTTTTGCATATAATTTTAAAAGATTCGGTTTTTTACGCATATTTATTTTCAAAAATGAAAAGCTGACAATTTAATTTTAAATGTCAAAATGACACAAGTCGTTTACAGAAAAACCTGACGAAAATAAATTTTCTAATAATTTAAAAAAGCAGTTTTGCCAATTCTATCTTGACCTTGAAAATTTTTATATAGTCAAATTTATACCCATTCGGAGTCACGTGATAATCTAGTAACTTTACGTATGTCGATTCTTAAAAATGCAATTTTAGGGTAGTAAATGACATTCCGTTTTGTAGGTTATCATGACATCTGCCATTTTCTAAAGCATGGTTGCTACGGGTTTATTCTCTTATATGAAATCAAACTGACTTTACAGGTTAAAGAAAGCATAACATGTCGTAACATTTAAATACCGTGTGTCCACACGAGGAAGCACCATAGGGATAACCTAATAGAATAGAAAGATCGGCTAATGCTTTGATCGCCGGCATGCTAAAACGTTGTTTTCTGGCTTGTGACTCGCCCCTGTATGAAACAAATGTCACTTGTGACAGTTTATATGTGTGATTTAATGAGATTTGATATTGTTATAAATGGTACAAGAAAAGGGACGGTGCACACAGCACTAGTTGATATTTATATTCTATTAGCATTATCTTATCTCTATGGTGCGTACTCCTGTGGACACACGATATAATAAAGATATGTCAGCTGCTACATTAAAAACCTGTTGCGTATAGCAAATTTTAAGTCAATTTCTGTGCATGCATATTCTGTTATAGAACATTGCCATTTGAAGCCTATTTCCTTTCACAATCTATTTAGAGAAGAAACTGAATGTGAAAAATCTCTTCCAGATTCTTCAACCAAGCGTTTTTTAGGTTTTCTATGGTTACAAATTCTTTAGCTACACACATTTTATATATAATGTCCCTGATGGAGTTCTTGACTGGTTCGTCGACTTCCGTTTTTGCATTCTTCATTTTCTGGCTCATATTTTCGGTAAATTGTGCTCTCCGAGACATTTAATGCAAGAGAAGCACGGCGAACAGCGTTGGAGGGCGAAACTGTTGATTTACTATTATTAATATTGTCGTACTCGTGCATAAAAAAAATTCACAATAATCAAATTAATTGTGACTGCTCGTTATACCGCATGTCCGATAGTTTCTTTTAATTTCCAGTTTTCGGCTCAACAATTTTAGGTTTTATTACTCTTATCTCAATAACTGACACGAAAAATATAATCTGACAGATTAGAAACGTCAAATTTTAAAATTAATTTTTTATTATACCTGCATCAGAATCGCCGTTTAAAGCACACCTGAGCGTGCGAATACAGGCGATTAAAGCTCGCCGAGCTTTAAAGGTTGTCAAGGAAACGACTGAATGCAACAACGGACATGGACGCAAAAACGTAAATAATTCTCATAACTATAGTAACAATATTATTATGCCCTCTCTATTTATCACGACAAAAATTATTTCTAAGTTTTTAGTGCGTAATTTATTTCCAGTATTGGAGGTATAATAAAAAATAGCGTAAAGTATTCGTGGATAACTGGTCTTTAAAACACTTGCTCTATTTCGAGCAATCCGGCTACGCCGTCATGCTCGAAAACTCGCGCGTGTTTTAAAGACCTTGTTATCCACTCATACTTTAATATACTATGTTATTATACCTGCATCAGAATCGCCGTTTAAAGCACGCCTGAGTGTGCGAAAACAGGCGATTAAATCTCGCCGAGCTTTAAAGGTTGTCAAGGAAACGACTGAATGCAACAACGGACGTGGACGCGACAAAAACTTAAACAATTCTTGTAACTATGTTAGCAATATTATTATGCCCCCTCGATTTATCACGACAAAAATTATTTCTAAGTTTTTAGTGCGTAATTTATTTCCAGTATTGCAGGTATAATAAAAAATAGCGCAAAGTATTCGTTGATAACTGGTCTTTAAAACATTTGCTCTATTTCGAGCACTCCAGCTACGCCGTCGTGCTCGAAAACTCGCGCGTGTTTTAAAGACCTTGTTATCCACTCATACTTTAATATACTATTATAAATCGACATGCCTTTTTCCGAATTTCTTCCATTTCATCTATTTTACTAAAGATGAACAGTGACAGACAAAAGTCACGTGACTCCGAATGGGTATAATTTTGACTATAGGAAAAAAACGTACTTTAGTATACGAGACTCTTCTACGCACTTGTTTCGGCAGTTTCGTTGCTTTATACAGCTGGAGCTGAATAAAATGTAACATTTACATAATATTGACATATTTTTACGTACACTACGAAATAAACAAATATTTAACAATGCTGTAGTGAATATCCTTTTGTAGCATTTCACTTTAATCACATTCAAGGACGTCCACATATATATTATTTTTATGGTATTCTTTCATTCAAATGTTGGTAGCATTATGATTTTCCTTCAAATTGTAGAAATATAATAAAGTATGTTGCAATCATTCCTGCAGTAGTAGATATGGTAGTATAGTCTACACGAAAACGTCCTGCAGCTGAAAAATGAGGATTCCTGTAAGTAATCTGATCTATTAATAAATGCAGTCGTTGCTTAATCGATTGAATAATTTCTGTTCTATTATCCAAGGCTATCCCAGATAGAAAATCCCCAGCTAGAACTCCGGTATAGAAAGCCTCCTTTGTAGCTGCCGTGCATTTTGTACATAATCTTATTACCATGCTCTGCAATTCAAATTCGATTAATTAAAAGACATAGATATTTCTATTATAGATTTTATGAAGAAACATAATTATTTGTTGGGAACGGTTACTATGGAATATGGGTTGCATTGAAGAAATAAAATAAAATTATTGAAAAAATATTTAAACTTTCCATTTAAAATAAGGCAATCAAAAGAAAATTTGATCTTAATGTTTAATGAACTCACATACATTTTTTATAGTTTGTATAACTATCGTTAATAAATATGCAATAATACTTACAGAGAGAGCTATCACAAAAACGGTTTCTTTTATTAGATTAGCACCTTCTAGTTCAGCTCCTGACAATATATCAAATCTCAAGTGTACAATAAAGCACAAAGAATTTAAAATTGATGCTGCCGCAGTTAAAGTTATTGATACTACTTTCCAACCATCGAGGTTGTTATAAATTTCAATTAATTCACACAGTTTAGAGTGAGTCTGGCAAAGAATTGTAATTTCTGCAAAAATCCGTTTTAAATGCGAAGGTGAAGATTTAGCAAAATTATTATTTTTAAATATTTTTTTAAATTCTTTATTAAGATGTTGAAAGTACTCCATTATGATTTCGACTTTTATATAAAGTTGTAGAAATATTATCACAAACACAATCTGAGCTGCATAAGAGCTTAAGTAGCTCGAAAGTAGTACATTATATGACGAACAAAATGCATACAGAATATCGAAAGCAGTGAATAAAATTGTGATGGTAATGATCACACTTATACGCAGCACTAGTCTTTTTCTCAAATCTCTCCGAATCGTAGCAGTTGAAAATACTTGTTGATATTTATCAATACTTTCTACACGTAAAAAAAATTTCTTAGTTAAGTCGGCATGGTTTCTGTTAATAGTTGTCATTGAAACGATCATAAGAATATGTAATGCCAAACCGAAAACTAGATCTACTATTACCATGGACATTGATTGTTTTCGATAATAATATACATATCTAGCGTATAGAGCCCAAGCAAAATATGGAATTATAGCAATTGAAAGCATATAGCATGCAAATTGTCTACATTTGTTTAATTCTATAATATTGTTTTTCTTGTCATATCTGTACGGCCAGAGATAAACAGAATTTGATAAGCGATACAGAGGTTTAATAACTTCGTGAATTGTTGGGGACGAAGAGGTCTGCACCTAAAATATAAATTATTAACAATGCAAATGATACAGAACAATTTTTATGGATATTCAAAAACCTTGATCATTCTGTATTTATAATACATTATTATTCTTAACATGGAATTTCGGCTTAGACCGCGTAGTATTTGTATATGAACACCCAGCAGTTTCTGGCTTAATGTGCCTTGCACCTTGTAAAGTCGAGCAAAAACCCGCGCGATGGTCATGCTCTTTGGTGGCTCGTGTTGTTTGAGTATCTTGAGAACGAGGATACTTGGGCAGATTTGGCCGTTTTGCTGTTTGTGCATCCATATTCATTAACGTTTCGCAAGACTTTGCAGCTTGCATCATTAGAGTGAAAGTCGCACTAAAAACCGAAGGTCGGTGTGGAGCTATTTATAGTCAACCGTGCCAGGCGCGCGGAGTGGCGTAACGCTGGTTGGTCGTCCGACTGCAACGTAATCCGTGGGGCGTGGCCGTATGAAGCACAGTGGTTGTAATGCTTTAGATCGTGTATTACAGGGGTCCACGTTTTACTAAGCTTAAAGCCATCTTTCCTGTTGATATTGGATGTTTTTATATTTCTATGGCTTCACGTATCACTCGGGGGAGGTAGTGAGGTATTCTGGCAAGTACTCTTGAGTGCTCAAATTCTATAGTGTGCCCATTTGTAAACGTATGCTCAGCTACGGCTGATTTTGTGCGTTTGTGTTTGCAATCGCCTTTATGTTCTTGAAGTCTTAGATCAACTGAACGACCAGTCTGTCCAATGTATAGAATTTGAGCACGCAAGAGTACTTGCCAGAATACCTCACTACCTCTCGCGAGTGATACGTAAAGCCATAGAAATAGAAAAACATCCAAATAATATCAACAGGGAAGATGGCTTTAAGCTTAGTAAAACGTGGACCCCTGTAATACACGATCTAAAGCATTACAACCACTGTGCGTCATACGGCCACGCCCCACGGATTACGTTGCACTCGGACGACCAACCAGCGTTACGCCACTCCGCGCGCCTGGCACGGAGGACTATAAATAGCTCCACACCGACCTTCGGTTCTTAGTGCGACTTTCACTCTGATGATGCAAGCTGTAAAGTCTTGCGAAACGTTAGTGAATATGGATGCACAAACAGCAAAACGGCCAAATCTGCCGAAGTATCCTCGTTCTCAAGATACTCAAACAACACGAGCCACCAAAGAGCATGACCATCGCGCGGGTTTTTGCTCGACTTCACAAGGTGCAAGGCACATTAAGCCAGAAACTGCTGGGTGTTCATATACAAATACTACGCGGTCTAAGCCGAAATTCCCTGTTAAGAATAATAATTCGAGTAACCGCGAAAGCCTCAAACAGTATATTTATAATACATTTTAAAATAACCTCTCAAAAAAGAACTATTGCTGAGCTTACCAAAATAGATTTAGCTGGATATAAAGGCAATACAAATACACTCGTTTTTGTTAAAGGCTTTCCGATACCCATTTCACATGCCATTATAATAACTTCTTAGTTAACACAGTAGTCAGCTAATAGAATATGTTTAAGGTTTGTTCTGTATATTCCATATTCAGTATTATATTCTTGGGTTCGAAATTGTCGAGTTTACGGGTGGGGTGCGGCAGAAAATATTGGCTTTGTCAGGGGCAATCAAATTAAGTCTGATTATTAAAGAGAAATTAATCAATACTTGAGTTCTTATCCCGTTTATTGTCAACAAGGTTGCTACATAACATATTTAGAGTTATGAAAGGAAAAAAGTTTGGAGAATTGCTATTATACAATTTGTATTATAGAAATAATTAATTTAGTTGTTTATAAAGCTGATTAGATATTTTATGTGTATTATACAAAGTGTCCGGTTTCAAGCTTAAGCATGGGGATCTCGGTTATCTTAAGAGATACGAAATCGCTTGAAGCATGGAAAAGTTGGATATTTTTTTCTTATGGACGCCATATTGGATTTTCTTTTATTTGAATACAGATTTCTCTTCTGATTACAAAAATGTATAAAACTTTTTATCTTACAGTAGCAGCTATTACCATACATTATACAACTGTTTTCAGTGACTAAAATGAAGTTTTATTCACTAGTGAGTATAAAAGATTTTTATACTCACTAGTGAGTAAAATTTAATTTTAGTCACTGAAAACAGTTGTATAATGTATTTTATACTCACTAGTGAATAAAACTTCATTTTAGTCACAGTTGTATAATATATGGTAATAGGAGCTACTGTAACTATCTATTGTCTGTTTTGCGATATACTCTGACGGCTGAAACTGTTTAGGCATACGAATTGCTACTGTAAGATAAAACGTCGTATATCACACGTGAGCGAAATGCCATTATAAGCTCGTGAGCAATTGTATCGCTCGTGCTGGGGCACTGGCGATTCAAAATTCTCACTCGCAAATAATGATGCATTTCTCTCACTTATAATATAATCTACTAATGTTTTAGTAATCGGTTTATCGAAATATTTAGGTTCTAAATTTTGTTTTATTTTTTAAAGGAGGAAGGAAATAAGAGCAGAAGCAAAACCAACAAAACTATTTAATTTTTATTCACAAAAAAAATTATAGAAACAAAGAAAACAAACAAAACAAAACACTACAAAATAAATAATAAAGCAGAGGCTCAAACTGTCCGCCTTCGTTTCACCCAATAAATCGACCCATACATTTATTCCAAAGCGCACCTGGTCTTCGTTCTTGGTGAACGCGGGGTTTTTCAATAGACCACACGTGCTCATTATGTCGGTTGAACATTCCTGAATTGGTAAATCATATGACGTTATTAAGGAAATGCGGATTTTGCTATATCTGATCCAGCAAATATCCCCAGAATGCTACTGTCGTTCCCTATCCCCAGGATGAAGAATTTGAGTTGGAATAATTTTATAAGGTCGATAGCAATGCCTGTTGAGGGTTCTCTAGAGACTACTTGATGTTGCAAATTCAACTGTGCTCTTGTTGATCTGTGGCTATCTTCTTGGATTTAGGGTGATAAATAAAACAAGGGACAAATATTATTAAAAATAAGGCTAAAAATAATGAGATTTTATCATTTGTAATATTTCTTCCTCGTTTTCAATTGCTTACCATAATTTTGTATAGGTCGACTAAATGAACCATAGTGACCCAGATTTCTATGAAGGCAAAAAATAACCAATATTTCGCTGCTCTTTTTGGAAAACGTTGCAAGTAGGTACCCGTATGTTTCAGCTGTTACTTGAACATTACGATGGCAAGCATAATAAATGTCTAACATATCTCTTTGTTCTTCAAGTGTGAATGTCGAGCTATAAAGTTGTACTAAACTATCAAAATTTTAGTGAAACTAATGTGGCGCTTTTGTTTCCATTGCACTCTTAAAAAACCTTATTGATTTTTATTATTACTAATACCACGGCCTGCTGAATTGTGTGACAAACGTCACTTTATACGGACTGGGCATTTTTTCGAAATCCATTGTTGTTTTCATTCCTGAGAAAATGTCAATTTTTTACCGTTTTGGCGCTACATACCCACGATGACATTTAAATGACAGCGGCTGTCAAGACTAATACGTGTTTTAATAGCTATTTGTGCAATAAGTGCTAAAAGTGGACGTTTTAGCACGAGTTTGCACACAATATTTTTTCTGCGGCCTTACATTTGCTGTTATTAATCCATAAATGTCGATTTAACAAAGGTTTGCATTTATGACATTTATGTCATAGTAAAGAGATGGCCTTGAAGCACAGGTGACTGTTTCTGCAGCCGGTAGCTGTCAAAGTTAGTTATCAAAGGTAATTATAAATGTAAACATTATACTTTATTCATTACATAATGCTTTAATTATTTTTTCTACAGCCGTGATTTTAAACTGTTTCCAAGGGTCATATGCGGCGTGCTTTATGTTGTCTATAAAACACGCCATTCCATTTAAAGCACGGAGTACTTTAAGAGGTTATAAAACCTTATTTGTGAAGATTAAAAGTACAGTTATTATATCGGACCGATTTGTATGCGGAGCCCCGAGTGCCCGATTGGAGAGGGGCGGAACCCGATGGCCCCTTTGGAGAGGGGCGGAGCCCCGAGGGCCCCCTTGGAGAGGGGTGGAGCTCCAAGAGCCCCCTTGGAGAGGGGCCGAGCCCTGAGGGCCCCCTTGGAGAGGGGCCGAGCCCCGATGGCCCCCTTGGAGAGGGGCGGAGCCCGATGGCCCCCTTGGAGAGGGGCAGAGCCCTGAGGGCACCCTTGGAGAGGGGTGGAGCTGCAAGAGCCCCCTTGGAGAGGGGCCGAGCCCTGAGGGCCCCCTTGGAGAGGGGCCGAGCCCCAAGGGCCCCCTTGGAGAGGAGCGGAGTCCCGAGGGCCCCCTTGGAGAGGGGTGGAGCTCCGAGGGCCGCTTTGGAGAGGGGCGAAGCCCCTAGGGCATTTAAGCTAACAAACTCCTCGGCTGTAGAAAAAATATTGAAGCCAACTCGTGTTTTACAGTTTAAAAATCTCGGTCGATCATAAAATTCTCGCTTCGCTCGAATTTTAACATGATCGACCTCGATTTTTAAATCCTCTGTAAAACACTAGTTGCCTTAATAGCTATAAAAACACCTCTAACGAAATAAGTAACTAGAATAACTTTATAACTTCACTTCCTGTTCAAAATTCTAAATTCCACACCAGCTGTTTACTTTTTAACACGCTGATTTATAAAACCTCATTTTTAGTGAATCAAGCTAGTGTTAAAAGCTCTACTTTTAGTAGTGGTCGTAGAAAAAAACATTTTTTTCTACGATCGTGTCAAAATGACAATTTTTTGCACAGTTTCTAGTGTCAAAAGTGACTTTTGTAGCACTATTAATATTAGCGCCCGAATTACGTCTTTTTGCACGTTGCCATTGGTGGCGTGTTTTAATACTATATTAAAACACGCTCTGCCGTAAATTTGAATGTCAACATAACCTAAAATGTCTAACAATGTGACGGGAAAAGTGTCACCGAACTAAGTTTTTATATTACTGTTACGATCGTAGAAAAAATAACGCATGATACACGTGTATAAGTCCAATTAAAGCACTAGCTACGTTAAAAGCACTCCGCTTTGCGTGTGCTCTTAAACTCGTCGCACGTGCTTTAAAGGCGTAATTTACACTAGTATCATAATATACATATTTTTCGAAAACTGATCAAAAATGGTGACATTTACATGATCTAAATCGGTTGTCAAAGTCACTGTTTTTTGTTCACTGGATGTAATAGTAGTTTGTATACCAAGGCACTGAAGTTTAGCATTTTATCACGAATGTGGATTTAGTTGCCGAGGCCCGTCGGGCAAAGGTAAATAAACCACATGAGGGATAAAAAGGAACTGCAGTGCCGAGGAGTTCATTATGTTTTATTTGAAATCGAGAAATCGTGAAATTACAACATTTTAACCAACATTTGTAGGTTATGTTAACGTCGGTTGACGTTTATCTATCTCCTCGCCCCCTACAAAAAGTACAACAATGGGTTACTTTACTGCCGATTTCTCGTATTTTAATGACGATTTCTAGGTACTTCAATGCCGATCAAATAAAAGTCTTTTTTCTACTCCTGTAACTAAAATGCCATTTAACATACTAACATACACGTCGCTAAGTGACCTTTTAATCATGCCTTCATAACCTATGACTAAAGAGCTTCTTAGTCATGAGCTGAAGTTGGCAACGATGTTTTAGTCATGGGGTGAAGTTAGGTGCAAACAGTATTTGCTTTATTAGTCACAGCCAAAACTAAAATCAAGTTAGTTTTCAACCGTCACTTCGACGTTTGTCAAGCATAAGTTAACCTAATATAATAAATGTCAAAATTTTAATGAAATAATATGATGTTATATTCTCTAAATTTGTGGTCGTAGAAAAAGTATAGTATGCAACTCGTTTTATAAACTTATTAGTCACTCTTTTATTAAACACTCGCTCCGCTGCACTTCGCTCGTGATTAATAAAACTCGTGACTAAAATGACGTTTATAAAACTTGATACATAATATACTATTATCTACGACCAATACTAAAAGTATGCCTTTTAGGGCTAGCTTGTTTCACTAAAAAGTGACGTTTTATAGTTTACCGTGGCTAAAGAAATCAGCTGTTTACTTTTAGCACATGGGCTAAAAGTGAAGTGAGGTTATAAAACTACAATTTCGAACTGGAAGTGAAGTTGTTAAGTTATTCTAATTGCTTCTTGCGTTACAGGTAAAGTGTTTTTGAAATAATTAAAGCATTATGTAATGAATACAGTCAGATGTGGAGTAACAATAATTACATTTCGTAACTCACCTTGACAGTACTGACGTGGAAAACAATCGCCTTCGGCTTCGTTTCATAATTTTCATGTCTCGTGCATAAACGTCGACTTTTAGCACTTGTTGCATAAATAGCTATTATGATCTAAATCGGTTGTCAAAGTGACTGTTTTTTGTTCACTGGATATAAAAGTCTTTTACAATCTAGAACAAAAAAGACTTTTACGTTCAACAATTTTTGATTAAAAAAAAGGTCACAATGTAGACAAAATTTTCTTTGAGTTTCCGCTAATGTGTAGCTGTGCAGTTTTCGAAAAAACGTTGTTTGATACTCGATTGCAAAATTCTTTTGCATTCTAGAATAGAAAAGTCGCATTTCGCAATTTAGAATCAAAAATAACTATTTATTTACAAGAATTAATTAGTATATTATGATACTAGTGTATAAGTACGCCTTCAAAGCACTTGCGACGGGTTTAAGACAGGACGCAAAGCGGAGTACTTTTAATGTCGCTAGTGCTTTAATGGCACTTGTAAACGTGTATCATATGCTATTTTTTCTACGATCGTAACAGAAATATAAAAACTTAGTTCGGTGACATTTTTTCCGTCACATTGTGTTAAGACATTTTAGGTTATTTATTCAAATTTACGGCAGAGCGTATTTTAATATAATATTAAAACACGCCACCAATGGCAAGGTGCAAAATAGTATATTAAAGTATGAGTGGATAACAAGGTCTTTAAAACACGAGCGCGTTTTCGAGCACGACGGCGTAGCCGGAGTGCTCGAAATAGAGCAAGTGTTTTAAAGCTAGTTATCCACGAATACTTTATGCAATTTTTTATTATACCTCCAATACTGGAAATAAATTACGGACTAAAAACTTAGAAATAATTTTTGTCGTGATAAAGCGAGAGGGCATAATAATATTGCTACTATAGTTACGAGAATTATTTAGGTTTTTGTCGCGTCCATGTCCGTTGTTGCATTCAGTCGTTTCCTTGACAACCTTTAAAGCTCGGCGAGCTTTAATCGCCTGTATTCGCACGCTCAGGTGTGCTTTAAATGGCGATTCTGATGCAGGTATAATAAAAAAGACGTAATTCGGGCGCTGATGTTAAGAGTGCTACAAAAGTCACATTTGACACTAGAAACTGTGCAAAAAGTTGTCATTTTGACACGATCGTAGAAAAAATTATTTCTTGCAGGCAGTTTCAGTAGTTTATCGATAATTAAATAAAAATAAAAATTTCTAAAAAGGTAGATTGTTTGAAGGATCAGTACGATAATTTAAATTTAGCTTTCAAACCATTTCCTTCGTAAACTTGATTTCAGGGAAATTGATAAAGTCCTCCCCAATCCGAACGTTTGCAAGTTGTAATGCAACACCTATTATACGTATGTAGAACCGCTTCCCATTTTAAGAATATCAAACGAAATCATAAACAATAATAAGGAATAAATTAAGCCAACAAATTATGCGGTGAAAGTAAATAATGTAAATGAGAAAATACACCTCTCGGGAGACCTCACTCCTAGAGAGCGCGGAGGCAGGATTGCCATGAATATTTAAAGACCAATTAACCTGCCATCTGGTGGGTCAAACTGAACAGCGCCCATTTTCCAAAATTTAGTTTTCATTGTACATTATGTAATTTGCTTTTTTTTTAATATAAATGTTTATATTATTATTATTATAATAATGGCCGTGGACCAAAGACCAGTTGTCCCGAGGTAACGGAGCCTCTATCGTTGGGACGATCACCCACTCAGAGTATAAGCGATTCAGAGTTCTTATCGGAGCCTCGGACATGGACGGAAATCAGGCAACGGAAAAGCGAGAAAAATGTTAAGATTTGGAACGTAGAACATCAAGACACTTACAGGAAAAGAGGAGAAAATAGTCGCAGAAATGGAGAAATATAAAATAGGAATATTTGTATCAGCGAGATCAAGAACAAAAGGACAGGGCTACAAAAATCTATCCAAAAATTATACACTGCGATATGCAGGAATTCCGGCGAGAAGTCGGACCAAAGAAGGAGTAAGAATAATAACGAATGCTGAGATCGAAAGTAGAATAGTAAATTGGGAAGCTGTAAATTCCAGAATTATTACCATGAGCCTAGAACTGGAGGAAAATATAGCACTAATACAGATATATGCCCCAACAGAAGATGCGGATGCGAGAGATAAAGACAAATTCTATGAGTACTTACAAATATCAATGGAAAAAATGCAAAACAAAAATAAACATAAAATGATAATGGAGATTGGAATGCTCGAACTGGATGGAAAGAAGAGGAAGGGTATGAAACAATAGGGAAGTTTGGAGGAGAAGAAACATTAAATAATAATGGACAGCGAATGATCGATACACAAAATAACATATAAAGCTGAAGGGGGAGCACAAAAATCAATAATAGACTATATAACATATACAAGATCAGTGAGATATGCAGTATAAGACATTAGAGTTATTAGAGGAGCAGAACTTAATGCAAATCATAAATTATTATTGATAACCGATACAACATTTAAAACACACAAAAAACAAAACCCCAGAAAACACAGACGACTCAGGCTAGAAGAACTAGAGAAGACCGAAAAACAAGAAGAGTACCAAAAGAAATTAACGGAAAACTAAATACATTAGAACAACAAAGGATTCGCCAAGTTTGGAACATACACATAAAATGGCAAAAATTAAAACAAACCAGAACCAAAACAGCGAAAGAGATATGTAGCACAAAAACCGTTAACTATAACCAAAAACGAACAAGTTGGTGGAACGACACAGTGAAAGAAAAAGTACAGGAGAAAAAGCGAGCATGGATGAGATACAACCAATCTAGAAAGGAAGAAACTAACGAAGACTATCACCAAAAACGAAATGAGGCAAAGGAAACAATAAAGCAAGCAAAAGCAGATTCATGGGAAAAATTCGGTAAAAGAATTGAAGAAGACTATACAAGCAATCAGAAACAATTCTGGAATACAATCAAAAGATTTTGATTTTCATAATTTTCCGGTTGATTTTTCCAAAATTTTCTTTGATACAAACCTTGTCCTGACAATTACGAACACAACAATAAAAAATGAGCCAAATCGGTCGAGCCGTTCTCCAATGATGTTGTAACATACATGCGGCAATTGATTTTTATTTATATAGATATACAGATCTGGCTTCTGATTGCCCTCTTACACCTCACTACATGTTTTGATTGGCTTCGTACAATGTTCTTAGACAAATTGATTTTGTAGATGATCGTTGGAGCACAAAGGGACGTAATCCCATTAAAAACAAGATCAGTGCCAGAGTTAGTGTAAAAATTATTCTTGATGTGTCATTTAGGACCGTTAACACTAGTGCAGTGTATGTATAAACGGAGCCATTTTCATTAGGATATATATGACATATATATATATATATACATAAAAAGGCGTATCTGTAGCACAAAACTATAAATAATGAGTACAGTTTAACGATATTCAGCATAATTATGAGCCATTGTGTCTGTTTTTTTTACTTTGATCATAACTGGTGTCCCATAATGTTTTGCTGTTTTTAAACTTAAATTTCAAAAATATTTGTGAATAAAAAATAATTTACTTAGCGCTAAAACGTTAACAATGAATGCGGATTTTTATTTATTAAAAATAATATTGTCAAGATGTCTTCCGTCACGTGCCACCCATTCTCGAAGTCTGAACCTTAAATTTGCAAAAACAGTTGTAGCCTTTTTTTTTAGAATAGCTTTTATTTAGGCCTGAATTCACAATTTTAAAACTCTCATACACCTTGGACTGTAGATAACCTTACAAAAATAAATCTAAAGGAGTCAGATCAGGGCTCCTTGGAGACCACTGTAGGTCCCCCCGCTTTGAAGTGATTTTTTCCGATTTTTTTTTTGTACCGTCACCAAAGATCTTCTGGCTGTGTGGGCTGTGGCTCCATCTTGCTGAAACTAGGTATTGGCATCAAACCCCTCGAATTCTTGAAGGCTTGGTTGGAAAAAATCTATTAATGATGATCTGGAGAGACCCAGCGCTTGTGCATGTTTCCTTACCGACCTAAGGTGGATTTCGTCTGGTTGCAACCTGAACAGCAGCGACGTTCTCAGGTGTGTTTACAGACCGACGCAACGGCGGCCTGATGGTTTCTTGCTTACACAAGAACTTGTTTAATCATGATTACATTAAACTGCGGCTCGGAGTATCGATCACACGGTGAATATTCAAACGATTGCAAAAAAGACGGTGTGCCGCAACGTGCGATTCTTCCTTTTTCATAGAAAGCTCAATAAAGAGCCCATGATGGTTCCTCCCGTTCACCTCTCCATTCTTACTAAATAATCCGCAACTTTCCTCTAAGTGGAGAATACCAAGTCGTGGCGCTACTATACAACATTGCGAAACCATCGCTCTGCAAAAACAGAAAAACATTATGCGACATTTTTTTATTTCACACCTCGGCACTGTACTATAACTTCACTTATATTCGGAAAAGCTTCTCGGGCAGATAAATTTGATTTTTGTATTTTAAGAGCTAGTATAGCATTTTAAACTCGCTATAGTTGGTTATTGACTAATTACTCTCGTGTAAACGAAACCGCGGCAGTTAAATAATAATAATAATAATTACTCCTTTATAGACAACTAAACTAAGAGAAAATAAACTGAACCTACAGATTTTCAAGAACGGACAGTGTTAATAAAATCAATGTTTGGATTATTTGATTTGTCAAAGGACTTTGTTTATTTCAACTCTATGTGCTTTATTATTCGTGATTATAAAGTGTTTTAAACGATGGACTTCAACCAGTTTTGTGGGATTTTACCAGAGTTATAAATGTTATCAAATATGGACGTAAACCATTTTTTGCCTGTATTATTCATAAGCTTAAGAAATTCTGCATAGAAGTTGTCTGGTTCTGTTGCCTTACCGTCTTTTATGATTTTGATTGCAGTTCTTACCTTATCAATTGCTGCATCTGTCATCTTCGAAGATTTTTGCCACGTACTTCGTCCAGGTAACCCTTTTCTCGTCTACATCCACAACTGGGTTTCCATGTTGGTCAATTAGGTGTCCTGATTTTTTAGTCTTATGTAATCCTGCCGCTTCCTTAACATTTGTGTGGAGCTTAAAGCCATCGTGTTTACTTTCTAATATTTCTATTTCTGTACACTATTTTTGAAACCATCTATTTAAGCTTCTCTAATAGCCTTCTTTATTTCTCTATGAATCTGTTTGTATCTTGTCATATCTCTATCTTTGTATTTCCATTTCTTGTCATTGAGAATAAATCTAAATAACAATTTGCATTGATTATGTTAAATATGGAACAAACTCTAATAATTAGAGGTATTTTCTTAGGAATTACTGTCAATAGTAGATAATTTAAAAAAGTATACGGTTTCTAAAACGGTAAGCTGGCACATAAAATGAAATTGGCGGTAGTAATTCTGAACAATTAATTATCAATTTGTCAGGACATTTTCAAATTCTACGAATGTGCGACTTTTGGAAGTATTTCTGTTCAAAGATTACGACTTCGCTTGTATATAGCTTTTTTTGGTTATATTTATACGCTTAATATTTGATCGAATTGTGTGCAGGCAGCTAACGGTTTATAACTTTAAGCATCTGTAGCGGCCGCTGTAATTTTCTGTAAGGCACTCGTTTTGGTAGCCTAATTATTTTCTTGGCTTATTTAAAATCCAACCGATTTGTGTGTGTGTTTGGTACGACTCTTTTCTTTGACCGCCATTCTGTAATCTCAAGTGCCTGGAAGGCAATATTCCGCTCTTCAGCTGGAATCCAATCTTCGAGGACGGGCAAACAAAAGGTCTCCCCAGTCTTCTTTTTCCCATGAGGGTCCGGCATCGAACCTTGTGAATAAGGGATCCCGGAGTTTGCAACACCCACGAATACAGCTGCGGTCCGCGGCTTCTCTGCGCTGTGAGGCGAGCTTCTGACAGTATCTGTGATGCCAGGCGAAACTGCAGTAAACAAGGTATCGTGTATAGTAATTAAGATAATTGTTTGGTAACCCACTCTGGGATCGTATGTAATAACCATATTCTTGCATTAAGACAACTGTTGGTGACCCATTTTGGGCTCACATTCAAAACCATATTCTAGTACTAAGATAATTGTTTAGTAACCCACTCTGGGCTCCTATGTAATAACCATAATCTTGCATTAAGATAACTGTTGGTGGTCCATTCTGGGCTCATATTCGCAACCATATTCTGGCATTAAGTTAAAGGCTAGTAACCCCAGCTGGGCCCATAGTTGTACTTCCATTTACTGTGTCTGACTTTGTACGCTGACAGACGTCGGTACCTGTATATATTGCGATGGTATTGAGCCCTGAAAAACTCAACTCTGATAGCATTGCCAAACTAAGGGACATTTCACTAAAGCTCAGGGTGAGGTATTTTATGTAACTGCAAGGCTAAACTTTGAATTTAATAGATTGAATGCATTGGTAAAAAACTGCCAATTAATAGCAGCATAATTAATTAAAGAACGGTTTAAACAAAGCTCAATTCTCACAAGGATCTAAGTTGAATGTAAGATAAAATTTAAAATATGAGGTTTGTGCAAAGTAATAGCCGAACTATTAATTACAAAAATAGTTTGCAAAGGCAATAAATTGAAGCGAATAATTCAAGTAACGTTAAACAGTGAAATATTTGTCAGGGTTTTAAAAGAAAGGTAGGAAAAGCTAGATGAGCTAATGAACGTTGCAACGAGCAGCTAAGAAGGCTGAAATTAAGGGATTTGATGGGAAATTGTAAGAATCAGCAAGCCAGGGTTATATAAAAATTGAAGAATAGGACACAGCAAATAAACTTCAAATTGTGTGGAAAATTAGACAAATGAAATCAAGCGACGTCTTGGTGAAGGAAGTACTTTCATAAAATTAATCAGTGCAGTGACTTATGTGAACAGTTTAAAGCAAATTAACAAACGTGCAGTGACGCAAATACTTGATTAACTAATTATAAATGTGGACCATAATATTAGAATAAGTATTTGTAAATAAGTTGTAGATTTTAGGCAAATTTAGAATTATAAGTAAGCATTTTGAACTTGATTCACATCCGTGTTCATTTAAGATTAAAACTAGCAATTGTTTATAGCGGATATTGAGAACAATTGAATTAATGTAAGAATTGACAGGTTGTAAAATGTACCCCTAAATAAAGTTAATTTTCATATCGTAAACCAATTTTTTAAATATAAAAATTATACCGGCCAATTCAGTGCAATTTTGTGATCGTGTGGCGTTATTTTCATCAAAATCTAACACCATAAGTTGTATAGTTCTCCGAAGCACGAGCACGATAACCTCACATCGGAACCAGCCGTTACGATCTCTGCGTGGAGGCCTACGAGTCGAGACAGCCCAGAGGGGAAGACACCAGTGCCTAAAGCAGCCCGTGGAGGACGTTATCTAGTAGTGGCAGCAGCATCAGGCCCATAGCAGTCCGACAACGAGACCAGCGTCTCCTTCGAGCCCCGATAAGTTCGGCAACAACAACAGGTACTGTCTATGCCTAAAATTAAGCTAAGTGAGCACCGGGAAGTTTATGCATGAGTACCAAGAGTCATACCCAAGGCAATACAAGCCATATTCATTGCTGTAAAATTAATTCTGCCCGCAAATTAGCCCAACTCCATAATTTGGGGTTATGTGACAGTTAGATCCGAAAAAGACTCCAACTAAAACAATTGGTGCGTGGATCTGGGAACCCTTTTAACAAATGCTAAAAACAAATGATGTAAATGCCGCGAAACAGCTTAATTCAAATATTTACCGGTGGAACTGTGATACATTTTTACTTTATTTGCAAATTCACGATCGCACTTTTCAGTGGAAACCATTTTAATATAACGTATGACCTACTTCCGAGTATTTGCTTGTGAGCAGTAGTACGAAGACGAAATGCAGAACCGTCTTAAGTTAAATTAAGAATTATAAATTCAGCCCAATTGAACCTAACCGAGAGATAGGGTAATTGCTTTACCGAAATTTGAGATAGCCATAATAATTGTTATTACTTGCAGATAGATAAAATATCAACAGGGCATAAACCCATTTATTTCAATGAGTTAGTAAATTACAACTCCTTTTAATCGACTTAGTAATTATAGGGAAAGTAAAATATTTGCGAGGTGTTAATCATTTATTTACTTAATTAAGTATTAAATTAAAAGAACATAACCTTTTCAATATATCAGTCCATGTGTTAGATTAATAGATCGGTTTGTTATATGTTGCCTTGTGATTTCCCCCCGCGCCTGTTCATGCTTATTTTTAGGGTGAGTCACTCATTGTGTAAAGATCTATGTAAGGTTGAGCCTGGAAGAAGTTCTAAGCGTCGCAAGTAGGTCAGAACTCTCGCCGCAGCAGTGCTGGGAGTCGTGAGGCTGTACACATAAATTCTACCCTGTTTGGCTTTCGGGGTTCTGCCAAGCGTGGGATCCAAGTTTGAATCCCGTAGCGCCCATTTATTTTGCAACATCCTATACATATCGTCACGCTTGCCCTACGGTGTACCGTCTCTAGGACCACGTCCATCTCCCTGAGCGTAGCAAGCCATGGCTGTTGGCCTGTTTCCGAGAATTCCAGGGCAAGTGTTGGCATTTTCCAGGCCATGATAAAACAAGTGGCACTCTCGCACCTTTAAGTGTCTTTAAAAGATACCGTAACAAATTAACTACTGCAATAAAACATTTACATAACGTATATTTTATTAAATTTATTAAGACAGTGCCTTAAAATACCAAAATTTTTATATTTACAGCAGTGAAGAACATATCTATAACCGTAAATAATGAATATTTTTATTCCAAAATCTAGACGCTATCAGAAATTAATGGAAGAAATTGACAATTTACACATCAAAGTCGAAGGGTACCTACTATACTAACTATGGAGTTTATACTTTAGTAGTACCTTGTTAAGGTAGCTTTTGAGAAAAATTAAATGCACTACAAATGATTAAATATTTACGTGCATGCCAGTATACAGTGCTTTCGTAAAGTAGTGGATAAATTCGCTAAAAATTCAAGGAATAACGTTTCGAAAAAATTCTGAAACCCGTAGATTTTTATTTTTCAAATAAAATGCATACATACAGGGTAGCCCGCTTAGAAGGTATGACGTCATTGATGTTTTTCTTAAATAGTGTAACGCTAGCTCCCGTTTGAATTTGATTAGTTCAATATTAAATAATATTTGCAAATTTAAACGTCGCCGACCTTTTGCGTTATCAAGAATCCGGTGTGTTTCAGCAAGATAAGATAGCGCAGACCGAAGCTCCGCCCGTAAAAACAGCGCGAACAAAAGCGAGACGCGCGCCGTTCCTCCCCACCTAATAGCTTTACAAAGCATATAAAAGGGCTTGCAGAACGCATTTCAGGAGAGATTTCCAAGAGATTCCTGATTCTCCTCCAGCATTCATTCCAGCAAACACCTAGTTCCCGATCCTTCGTCCTGTCCTGTCCAGAGAGATTATTACCGAGACTTTTCTTCTGATAGGTTGTCCTTCCAGAGAGTTCCTCCGTCGACTCTACCCGTACCTAGGGAACCGTTCCGAGGCTGAGTTCAATTTAGTGGTTGCGCAAGGAACGTCTGAAACGCCAGCTATATTTTCCCCTAAACCTCCTAATAGCTAGTTCAATTTAGTGGTTCCGCAAGGAACGTCTGAAACGCCAGCTATATTTTTCCTGTAAATATCCTACACCGAAAACCGTTTGTAAATCAGTAATAACTAACGTAATATTTAAATCCCAGCTCCCTTGCATTTTAAATTTGGCGCCTTGCTATTCAAGCAGAATTAGAAGCTTCAAGCTACCTAATTAGAATTTACCTGAGTTAATCCTTGAGAATTGCAGCGGCCGTCTTGCTTGGGAACTCTGCGGACCGCACCGTCAACCTCGCCGAAGAATACACGTGGAGGTGCCGAGGTTGCTAACCTCGAACATCCTGTCGATTTGATAAATCGAGTTACAAGCGAAGTCCCGTCGTGCGGCGAACCTCACGGATTATTTTAACAGCAAACTGTAGCTGCACAAATAGGGTGAGAACTCGCCTTAACAGTTTTAATTTTTTGTTTGCTTACAGAAGCCAGAATCCGCAGCTCGGCGAATTTGACAGACTGCACAGCGTCGCCATCAGCGCGCAGCTCGACACCGAACGAGAACGCCGACAATTCTCGACGCTTCCGAAGCGGAGCGCCTTCGATGTCAGCAGATACTCCCAGCACGGATGTGACGAGGGTTGCAGCAGCAGCAGGAACCAGCAACGTTATTTAAATTACACGAATATTTAATTATGTACTATAGTTATACAGAATAAATGTTATACAGGATACTCCGTTGGTGTTTGCTTATTTATGGTATATCTGAGCTAACGATTGAACCTACCTCCGATTTATGAGCTATCCCGTGGTAAATAAATATTACAACCCCATATAAGCAGGGGAGAATATTACAATAGTAACTATTTTATTACGGAATTTGACAGAACAATTTTTTACTTACGCTCAGCAGATTTTTGCGTATAGGTCACATGACCGAAAATTAAGAAAAAAAAATAAAATTGCAAAATACTAAATTTAATTTTAGGAAGTATGATTTTACGTTTTTATCAATGACAGCAATCAATTAAAATAACTGGGTCGTCTTGGCTACTGTCGGGCAGACAACGGTGCACAATTTGAACATTTAATTTAGTTGTTTTTGAAGTTATCATTGCAATAAAATTTAGTATTTTGCAATTTTAAATGTTTTTCTTAATTTGCAGTATACTCAAAACTTAACTTAGTGTAAGTAAAAAAATGCGTTCTTTCAAACTCCGTAATAAAAAAAGGGTTGGAATTTAAAAAAAACCATCGATGATGTCATACTTCCTACGCGGGTCACTCTGTATGTATAGATTTTATTCGAAAAATGCGCAAATAGAAATAAAAATCGACAGGTCCCAGCGTTTTTTCCAAAAGTTATTCCTTGAATTTTTAACGAATTTATCCACTACTTTACGAAAGCGCTGTATATTATATCCACCATTTTATTTAATTCATAAAGGGATACATAGCAACACCCTTATAGTATCTTTTAGTTTGGGATGCCTTTTTCCTTGAACGGACAACCGTACAAAGTAATTTTAATGACATGTAATAAATTAGCTCCACTGCGCTTAACACGCTAAGTCCTAAAAAAAGTCCTAATAAGCCTCCCGTATTTGCTGAAAAAAATAAGTATAGAAAAAAATATAATGCAGCACATTATACTTACAAAGAAATTCGGTGAATGTGTATAGTTCTCTTTTAATAGATTTGGTAAGTAGCGGGCGATCATGGTAATAATGAACAATAGCAGAATTCACTCTGAAAAAATATTTGTGTCTAGATTTTTAGAATGTCTAAAGAATTCGTGTTCAACAGTTATGCAAATATATCTTTTGTTAAAAACACCTACCATATGTATAATCCGAAATTTTTGCGTCGGTTTCATTTCGTCTCAAATAATATATGTATCTTTGTAATGTCATTATATAATATTATTGTAGATCTATGTATGTGAAATGCAGATCCACATTTGTGTATACAATAAATAGGAAGAAATAGTACTGTTACTTGTTAGGTCAGTTTAAAAGTTAACCACTTCATTTTTAAGCACTCGGACAAAGGAGTGGTAATTCATAGAACTTCTTTGCGCTGGATCAAGTTAGCGCGGAGGAAGTCAAGGGTGTGCATATATGAGTTGTGATTATGAGGCATAATGTAGCAGCCATTTTGGGAAACTTATCGGTAAAATTTTGGCACTTTTGACTTCGTCGGATTTAACGATTCTCAAGACGCAGCCAACACATTTTCAATTATGTTTTTTATGTCGTTACTCTGCGTCCTACGCTCCCAGTATCGAGCTCAGTTAATTATGTTAAATATGTTATTTTAAGTTAAGCAATTGACAGCTTTAGGCGGAGTTAAGTTTAGAGTGCATTCGGTGGGAGTGCGGGACATCCTTAAGCGAACAAGCTATAGATATTCTTTCCTCCTGGAATTACATCCAGACAAACACCTACTAGGAGTTTTCTTATCGCGCGACGTGACGTTACGAACTGGCAAGATTCTTAAGTATTGTTTTGTTAAGATTGTTTTTAGCGGTTCTGGGCTACCGCAGTGATGTTCAAATTACATGTAATTTATCTGAAAATGAATTGCAGTTACGCGAATTAAAGCAAGATACGCATTTCATAAGTTACCACGCCAGGTAAGTCTTATAAGTGACAGCTGAGCACACTTTCCTTAACCGTTTATTGATATTTTATGTTTTTTATGTGATTACAGACGAAAGAACTTTCACTAATGTTTAAAGGTTATATTACACATCTTTCACCGTTTTATATATTTTTTCCATTATTTGTTAACATATGCGAAATTACTTCAATAATTTTTCTTTAAAATAAAGCAGTTTTGATTAAATACGCAACAAACTCGAATACATAAATATACAAAGTCAGCCCTCCCAGCGCTGCTCTAAAGTGTATCAAAACTGTGTTACAATTTTATTTAAAGGCATTATTATTCATCGTTTCGGTCTAGATCTTGATTACCTTTATTTTTGGTCAAATCGCTCTTACTTACATAAAGTATTCTGCGGACACATTTCGAAGAAATCTTTTGTTCATAGTGCTGTTATGCAATCTCCCATAATGTCCGTGTTTTTCAAAGGCAAGGTCAAAACATCCAGGCATACAGATACAAACTGCTCTAAAATAAAGTACCATATTAACGATATAAGTATTTTATACTTGATTAAATATCTATTGCTATAAGCAACAGTTAACTCCAAAATTAAAATAAATTATGTCAGTAATACTAATAAATATTACTCAAATGATATTAACGTAAAAGGTACCTGTTGATATATAAAAAAAATCTTACTTATCATGGAGTTCAGAATCTTGCATCAACTCTGCAACAATAAAAAAATAGATCAATTAGAACAATAATTTTCAAATAAAATGTAAAGCCATACCAGCAGCTGCAGTCACGCACCTACCATCTCTAAATCCACAGATTCTTTCAGAACCATCCCCTGCAATTAAATATCTTTAGTTAAATACTTTTTCCCGCTGTCGATCATGTAAGTCAGTGATACAGCCTTAGTAACAAAACGTGTAAGTCGGCGATTATATTTGTTTGCTGCTTTCCCTTGACAACGGAGCTTAAGTTTCTAGAATAATAAAATTAACAACGCAAGGTGCAGACTTAAACGTTTTGTTTATTATTGCAAGTGTTTAGGTAACACGACTCACGAAAATTGATGCTGGTGACAGGTGACAAACCAAACGATTTTTTTTAATCTTGGAAAATTTCGATAAGCAGCGGGAAAATATAAAAAGATAACTCGGAATGTATCGCCTATTAACATTTTCGGCAGGCAATAAGCCGTGGCTTCACCTTGACTTGTACTTGCCTACCTCAAATGTTAATAGGTCCTTACAATCCTTGTTACTTAAATAGCTATTATTAGACATCTACATGGCTTACTTGGCAAAAAGTAAGGTACGCAGCCACAAATTCTCACAGTGTAATTTGCTCGGCACTCCAGCTTACAGTTTGTTTGTGTGTATTGTCTGCATGAAAATACCACAAAAACGCAATGAATGAGAGTAATAATGCGTATAGGAAATCAAACGTTTACCTGAAAAATCTTAAATATTTTTCGTTATTAAAATAGCATTTGCGTTTTGCAATAGACATTGATCGCAACGTGCTTGTCGCTTCTTGCATCATCACTTCAATTTCATAAAAGACTTCTCGGTTAAGTATTATCATTCTCCCAAACTCCGACATCGTTGGTGTGTCTAGTGGGTTTTGCATTAGGAGCTATAAATATTCCCATAAATATTTAAAAATATATCCATATTTACAGTACTTTAAACCCTGCGCTGCTTCCTGTTGCACAGTAATACTCATTTATTTGAGCATCTATTACTATAGTGAGTCCAAAATGCAACCCATGACCTACAAGATTGATTAACACTGGTGAGCGCGTGGCAGTGTTAGGTGATAAAAAAAGATAAAATAGGCATACATATAGTACCTTCAGCTCGCCAAGGAAAAGCATTAAATGGCGCCGATTCTCCGTAACCATCTTCCTGGTTCCAATCTTCTACCAAGGGTGGGTAATTGTGCGGTAGCACGTTAAAATTACTTCTACAAAAAGTGTTAGTGCTAAACTTGGGCACAGAAATACAGGAACAACCAGAACGTACGAATTTCTGAAGATGAAGTCATTGGGCATCTTGTTAAAAGTACAACATAATCCCTCATCTGTTAATGTGGGATTAAACCATTCTGCACAGCTGATCTTCTTAGATTTCCACTCGCAATATTTTAAAATGTCTCGACAAGATGGCGCTGCCTAAAAGTATACACTGGTTATTCAATATCACCATTTACAGTAAGAGTTAAATAGTTTGATAGCCCTTCCTTTATGCAGTTAAATTTCCACTTTCTTAAAACCGAAGTTCATTAAACTTGTAAAATAATCACAAAAATCTTCAAAAACAGCGCATGGATAGATCAGCAGCATTTAATAAAATATCTACACATTTTAACAGCGAAAAGAAAAGAAACATAAAGGAAATATTTCTTTGGCCAGAAACATTGCAAATCCCAGATTGGAACAATCTTCATGACAATAGCTTGAAGCTTAAAGAAATCAGTACACCAGTAGTAGTTGGAATTTTACTTGCCTCTAAAAATTTAATAATACTGACAGTAATTTATCCAGGTCCAGTGTTTAACTCTGCTAAAATCTGTTTTCGTAACAATTTTCGTTAAAACTATGTTCAGAAGTCTGAGGCAATTTGTTCGAGCAATAATCCACTTAACATGCTGCAATCAACAAGTCAGCAGGTTAAGCGACACGCGAGGCCAATAATATCACAACAGTGTCAGCATTTTGACTGTGCAGAACCGTTACACACAAATTTACTTCCTAGACAAGTGACACCAACTGTAAGGGTGCAACGGAATAGCCAATTGAGGACATTTAAAATTTAAAACCTTATCAACGTTACTAGGTGACAAATAAGTTCATCGTTCAATATTATGATGTTATGTAATTTGTATATGAGCAACAGATCTTATAAAATATATTAGTATTAATATAATAATAATAATAATAATAATTGTCTTTATTTCATACTGGATGTACATTTCGGTTACATACAAAAAAAATAAATAAAAAGCAATTTTATTTACTGAATAATTGAGAAATCAAAATCAATAGCAGCAACCAGTAGAAATCCCAAGGCACAGTTCAAGCTAAAGCTTGCTCCTTCACTGAACCTTGAAAGGTAAGTAAATGTAAGTAAGTAAATTTATTCATCAAGATAGATGTTTACAAAAAAAGACACATAATTCATTTACAAACAGATTTGACATAGTTAGAACATAACCTTTTAAATTGCGATACATTTGTTGCCTGTTTCGCTTCATCAGGCATTTCATTATATAATTTTAAACCTTTGTAATATAGATTTTTTTGTGAACACGCTTTCGTTGTTGTAGGTAATCTAAAATTATTTACACTTCTTGTCTCATAACTATGTATATCTCTATTGTATACAATAAATTTATTTAAATATGCAGGTAATTTGTTATTAACAATTTTAAAGATCAGAATTAACGTATTAAAATAAATTCGCTGTTTAATACTAAGCCATTGCAGCGTTTCCAACATTAAATTGATGCTGGTTCGTTTATTACAAAATAGAATAATACGCATTGCTCTATTTTGCAGTTTTTGTAGACGCTGCAATTCACCTTCGTTGGCTATAAATAACAGGCTAGCACAATATTCAAAATGTGGTGCAATAATTGTTTTGTAAACAAGTATCCTCGACCACAAGTTTAATTTGGAACTGATTCGCCCAAAGAAACCTATTTTTTTAGCCGTTTTACCTACAACAAAATCCACATGTTCCTTAAAAGATAGCCTATTATCTATTACAATTCCAAGATATTTTATTTTAGGGACATATTCAATTACTACATCGTCAACAATTACACTAGTTATCGTATCGGTTAATAATCGTCCGCTACTGATAACCATTGCTTTTGTTTTAGATGTATTTAACTTAAGCTTGTTCAATTTTAGCCATTTAGATATACTTTTCAGGTCACTATTTAATTTATTTACTGCATCGTTCACATTTATATCGGCACTAGTTACCAGAGTGTCATCTGCGAATAAGTTATATTGACAACCTTGCACTGCTGAGTTTATATCATTAATGTAGAGGATAAACAAAAGAGGGCCTAAAATTGAGCCTTGAGGAACCCCTAAACACACTTCAACTGCTCGAGAATCTTCACCTTCGTATCTAGTAATTTGCTGCCGGCCACATAGATAGGTAGTAGGTACTACGTAAAATACATTTTGAAACGATGCACTATATAAAAAAACACGACTAAATGGAAAAGGATAATGCACACATTAATTCATTTTGCGTTAGGGTTTTATTGAATGCAGTGCTGCACACAAGACTTTTTTGGTATTGATTGACACTTAGCATCACCGAGAAAACTGCTGGCTCAGTAAGATTTGCTGAAAACGCTTTTTAAAGGAAATCATTAATAAAGATTTTAATTCAGTTGGCAATGAGTTGTAAACTATAGAAATTTGGTAACTAAAACTACGTTCGAAGAGAGCCGTTTTGTGTAAAGGGGGTGTAATTGTGCCTTTGAACCTGATATTTATATTATGGACGTCTTCTCTAAATGTTATCTTACAGTATAAATAAGGTTTCTTTTCTATGATGATTTTATAAAAAAAAGCAAGCAGCAGAAAGTTTTCGTTTATTGACCATGGATAACCAGTTAAGTTCAGATAATTTATGTGAAATGTGTTCAAATATCTTAATACCAAAGATTAATCTCATACAAGAATTTTGAACTCGTTGAATTTTTTGACAAGTGTTGAATGTTAAACAAAAGCCATAAATTGGAAAACAGAAAACAAATTGGGAAAGAACCAAAGCCTCACACAACTTTGACTTGATATTTTTAGCTAGAAAGGTTCTGTGGGGATATTTAAGTTTCAAATTCATGTATGTTTTCCTGATAGAGTTAGCCACGTGTGAGCTAAATCTCAAGCTCCTGTCCAACATAAGGCCAAGATTTCGGGCTTCCTCAATCACTGGCAAAACCGCACCATTTAAGGTTAAGCTGATATTGTTTTTAATTTGAGCTACATCATTTTATTTCCAGATAGTAAAACAGCCGATTTTGACGGATTAATTTTGAGGCAATGCTCTGTGGAAATGTTTGAAATATTAATTAAGTCATTGTTTATGTTTACAAGTGCTTGTTGAAGCTCAGATGCATAGAAGGAGTAATATAACTGTGTTTCATCTGCGTACATGTGCGTACTGCAATTAGATAGATGTTTATGAAAAGTACAAGTATAAATAACGTAGAGAAGTGGACTCAGGATTGAGCCCTGAGGAACCCCTTGGGTAACAGTTTCAAATCGGAAAATCTACATGATAGCTTAACTGCCTGAGTTCTGTCTGCGAGATAGCTCCTCAAAAGGGATACAGAATTATCAGAAAGTACAACGTACTTTAATATAGCGCATAGCAGCGTATGGTTAATCGTATCGAAGGCTTCGCTGAAGTCTTACAATACCAATACAGTCACCCTGCCCTGATCGGATGCAGTTATTATGTCATCAATAAAACAGCTTAGAGCAGTTGTACAACTGTAGCCAGAACGGAAGCCTGACTGTGCTACTGGTAAAATACTATATGCATCCAGATGAGCCCTTAGTTGAGTGTCAATAACCTTTTCGAGTATTTTAGAAAGTGTTGAGAGGATACTAATTGGACGTAGATCCTTGTATTCAGTAGGATTAGCAACTTTGGGTAACGGAGTTACTATAGCACTTTTCCAAACTGTTGGGAATGTATTTGTAAGAATGCAAGAATTAATGATATGGGTAATGAACGGTAATACATATATAAGGGCAACAGTATTTAATAGTAAGTAAATTTATTCCATCGGACCCAGTGCTATTACTTCTAAGTTTATTTACTAATTTAAATTCAAATTTATTCATGTTGCCAGCAATAATATTTCTTGAATAATAGTCTAACAGATCATTAATATCATTATTAGTTTATAGGACTGCATTTATAAAAAAGTTATTGATCTCCTTGGGATTAACAAGATACTCAGGCAAAGCATGACATTGGAGTTGCACAATGTTTATAAATTTTAATTCCCTCCACATTGCTTTTGGGGAGCTATCCCTCAAAACATACTCGAAATAAGCTTTTTTTTTCACGTTTTATTGCTGTTGTAAAATTGCGCAGCATCTTATAATAATGCCAGTGGGCAACGATTTTGGTTTTGTCGAACCTTTTCTTTGCTTTATTCCTCAATGACATAAGCAGTTTAATATTGTCAGTGATCCAAGGAGCTTTTATCTTGGTTATTCTAACAGTTTTGATGGGAGTATGTATGTTTAATAGTGAAACAATATTAGTGTTTGAGCACTAATCGGGATCGATTTCGGTATCTGGAAAACCGCTGATCGCCTTGCTCGCCTTGGAATTTGTGGACTGTATGGATTGTAGGTTTCACTGAATTATACGCACGTTGAAAAGCAGAAGTAGTAATTTATTGCTATAAATTAACACGAACAGTTTAACATTTACAAAGAATTAGTTTTCGTAGTGCGTGACCGGTTTGCATGCTGCCACTTTGACAGATGAAACGTAAGTGTTTTGGAATCGGATGCCGGCACGGGAGTCCACTGCGCACAGCATGAACTCAGCATGTAAGAGAGGCGGCAAAAGTTTATAAAGTCCTTAACATACCGCCCGCCTTGGAAAGGGTAACCTTTCAAATAAAACAGTACAGAGTTGACATGTAAAAGCTAGAGTAAAACATGTAACATGAACACACATATATACAAAGCCTAATAGTACATGGATCTTAATCTAGTACAAGAAAACCCGAACAATGGGGAGCCAACAGGCTGTACGAAAACTGCGCTGAACGCTAACGCACTAGTTCACAACACTAGGTAGCGGGCACAATTTAGCGAAGGATCGCTTCACGATCCCTGACACAGTGTTCACTGACGCCACACGCGTAACGCCGTCAAGGCCAGGGTGCAGCTCGGTGACCCGGCCTAACCTCCACTTCAGAGGGGGTAGATTGTCATCCTTGATGAGGACCATGGAACCAGGCTGGAGGTCCGAAAGATGCGTGCGCCATTTGGTGCGCTGTTGGAGTTCCGAGATGTACTCTTTACTCCATCTCTTCCACACATTCTGGTGAAGTTGTTGTATTCTCTGGTATTTAGACAGCCGAGACTCGACGATATCAGTTACGTTGGGATCAGGCAATGACACCAACGGACGACCAATCAGGAAATGAGCAGGAGTCAAAGGCTGAAGGTCGTTTGGATCAGAGGACAAAGGGGACAGGGGTCGGGAGTTTAAGGTCGCTTCCACCTGTGCCAACAAAGTGCAAAATTCATCGTAATTTAGACTAGCGTTACCTATAACGCGACGTATGTGATGTTTGGAGGACTTGATTCCGGCCTCCCACAATCCGCCAAAGTGGGGACTGTGCGCGGGTATAAAATGCCAAGCTACTCCGTCGTTCGCGACTGATTCGGAAATAGAAGGGTTTTGTTCCGCGAGAAAATTGCCTAATTCGATTAACTCGGAATTAGCGCCTACAAAGTTAGTGCCGTTGTCTGAGTAGACATGGAGCGGTTTGCCTCGTCGAGCCACAAACCGGCGAAAAGCCATTAAGAAAGCTTCAGTAGAAAGATCAGCGACCAATTCAAGGTGCACTGCCTTTGTGATAAAACAAACGAATAGACAAAGGTAGGACTTCACTAGTTTAGAACCACGTCCTTTGCGATCCTTTATCATGAACGGTCCACCATAATCGATACCAGTCGTATGAAATGGGGGCGATGATTGAATACGAGAGGCTGGCAGGTCTCCCATTATGGGTTCAGTTAACTTAGGAGAGAATCTAAAACACCGTAAGCATTGATGAACCACTTGCTTGACGATATTTCTGCCAGAGGTGATCCAATATCGTTCTCTGAGATTAGCTAACAGCATTTGAGGTCCGGCATGGAGAAGCCGAAGATGCTCATGCGATACTAGGAGTTTGGCGAATGGATGTTGGCCAGAAATCACTAGAGGAAACTTCTTGTCAAAGGGTAATTGAGAGTTGTGGAGCCTACCACCAACTCTTAGCAGTCCCTCGGAATCCAGAAAGGGATTCAGGGATATCAAAGCAGAAGATTGTTTCACAGGCTTGCTCTGTGACAACAGTTTAAGTTCGTCTGGAAATGACTCGCGTTGGGAAAACCTGGCAAGTCTTACAATAGATGATTGCAGTTCATCTGTAGAAAGGGGCCCAGAAAGACGATCAGCTTTGGGGGCTCGCGCATTGTTATGAAAACGAAAGCAATAAGCTATAACTCGTTGTAAGCGAGCAAAGCTTGAATACTGATTGAACGGAAATGGTTCAACAGAGGTTACAGGAAGACTCTGAACTTCTTTTTTGAATTCTGGAAGCTCAGCACGAACATGTTTGGAAGCAGGCCAAGATGCCTCGCCTTCGCTTAGCCAGGTGGGACCATGCCACCAAAGGCTTAACAGACCCAGCGGGTCAAATATCTGCGATCTTTCAGACAAGATGCTACGCTTGGTAGACTTACTACTTGTAGAATTTGAAACATGGGATATTTCAGACAAGCTGCTACGATTGGTAGCCTTACCACTTGTAGAATCTGAAATATTGAACATGGAAGTAGGCCAAGATGCCTCATCTTCGCTTAGCCAGGTGGGACCGTGCCACCAAAGGCTTGACAGACCCAGCGGGTCAACTATCTGGGAAATTTCAGGCAAGATGCTACGCGTGGTAGCCTTACTACTTGCAGAATCTGAAATATTCTCTACTGATAAGAGTCTTTTCTGAGAGATTTGTAATGAATCGCCCAGTACCTCTACAGGCTTCTTGAAAGGGATAGAGACAACGAATCGACCATTCGCTTCTCGTTGAGTATTTTGCACGAAATGTGCCTCACAGGCGTTCTCTTCATTTGTGCGGACCTTTTCCTCTGGGTAATGTTCGAGTTGCCAAAACCTAGCAATGGGGTCAGAAGCATCCTCGATCGTGCTAAGATTGCACTGTACAGGGTACGCAGAAGGAGGGCCTGTAGGGCCAGAAACAATCCAACCAAAACGAGTCTTTTGGAGGATGGGAAGATTTGGGCCTAGACCAATTTGTCCAATACAAAGGAGCTGCCAGAAAATGGGCGAACCAATCAGAATGTCGATGGTGCCCGGTTGGTCGTAGGACAGATCTGATAACTTGATGTTATCAGGAACCTTGAAGCTGTTTCGCTGGACGCGAAAACTTGGGGTAACACCCGTAATCTCATCGAGAACAAGACAGGATAGGCCAATGCCGTATGAAGTGTGAGGGGCTTGCAGCTTGATATCACACCTAGCCTTGATTTGAGAAGTGGCTTTACTTAAGCCAGAAACAGTAACGTTGACTTCGCGAATTGGAAGCTTCAACCTTTTACACAGATCTGAACGTATGAAGTTCGATTGGGAACCGGAATCCAGCAGGATTCGCACAACATGAGGCGTACCATCATCAGCGATGAGTTTAGCGGTAGCCGTAGGTAAGAGTACCTGAAAAGCATTCGAACAGAATGCCGAAATCGATTGGTTTAGTTCAACAGGGGTTTCTGCCGACATCGCAGATCCTGGTTGACTAGAAGAAGCGTTCTGAGGCTTATCCTCATGAAGAAGTGTGTTGTGCCTTGATTTGCACTTTCTACACGTATATTTGGAGCTACAGAGGCTCGATAGGTGACCCTGAGTTAGGCAATTAAAGCATACGCGGAGCTCTTTTGCCTTTGACTTTCTGTCAAGAACAGACAGCTTGACAAACTTATCGCATTTGTACAAGGAATGAGATCCTTTACAAAGTGGACACGAAGGGGTACCTGACACAAATGATTTCGAATGTACCTTGGAAGACTTTTCGGGTACAAGCTTGCTATCTTTTACCTCTAGAGTTTCTAGAAGCCTTGCTGTATTTTGTAAGAATTCCTTGAACTCATCAAGATTAGGCAGGTCAGAAGTTGACCGGTTTCTAAGGACCTCCCATTCACGAAATGTAGTGGGGTCCAGTTTTTTAGAAACTACATAAATTATAACAAAATCAAGAAGCTCGCTTTCGGTAGCTAATGATTTGATTGCTGCAAAATGCTTGAATAACATATCGCTAATCGTACGTAATTTAGTTGCAGATTCCTTACTGCAAGATTCGAGTTCAAATATAGCCTTGAGGTGGTTATGAACCAGAATTTTTGGATCATTGTATCGATTGCACAATGCCTCCCAAGCTAGAGTATAATTACCCGCAGTAAACTCTAAACTTTTTATAATTTGGCTTGCATCACCCTGTAAACTAGCCTTTAAGTAATGCAGCTTTTGAATATTAGTTAACGCTTGATTCTCATGAATTAAACTAATAAAAATCTCACGAAACTCTAACCATTCTGAAACGTTCCCTGAATATTTGGGAATAGAAATGGCAGGAAGGCGTACAGCTTGATTATTGCAATGTGAACTGCAATTTGAATGCGTTGATCTTACGCTACCATTAGGAGATCCAGAACGATCTGGTGCAACATCAGACTGTTTGTTGTATTCATTAATCAAACATTCAGCTTGTGAAATTGCAAAAAATAAGAGTCCTCAAATTCGACTCGCTGCTGCATTTCCCGTTCTGCATCCTCACTGGCTTCTAAAATTTGTTCATGAACCGCATAATATTCCGATAACAAGGTGGCTGTATCATTCAATCTTTTTTGCAATTGAATAATCTGAGCGCTAGATAAGAACTGATCTTCATCATGAATTTTTTGCAAAGATTGCACGTGATTTGAAAAACGCGTAAGCTTGCCTTTAATAGAGCCACGTGCTCTTACAAGCGAATCCATAATTGTTGAGATTAAAAACAATTTAACAGATCGAACTAACTTTTCGTACGCCTCTGGCGTGGACCCAACGGGTCAACTATCTGTGATATTTCAGGCAAAATGCTACGCGCGGTAGCCTTACTACTTGCAGAATCTGAAATATTCTTTAATGATAAAACCCTTTCGCACGCCTCTGGCGCGAATTTGTTTATAACGTAGACAGCGCTTGCTAACAACGCGAGAAACTTGTAGCTTACGACGCAGAAAACAACCCCGGTACAACGCGGGAATATTTGTGACTGCAGTATGAAAACATGCAGGGGATATCGCTAACAAACGTAATAGCTTGGCATTTCACGCAATTAAAATGTTTATATGACTCCTAAACCATTTGTTTACGCAATAATACGCAGCTGAAATTATGCACACATGCAAACACAGACGAAATAAACCAAATTTATGCATAGGAAAATCAGGCTTACATTTGATATTGGTGTGTGCCGCCTTGCCGGTTTTCTGTTCCTACTACCGTCTGGCTAGCAGCTGCAATGCCCACGTGCACGAATCTTGGCGTTGATAGCACCGTCTGCTGTCTTCCTTCCTCTCGTTACGAGCACCGCATGTGCCCTCTTCGTTCCACGCGTTGCTGCGAATTTGGAACGCTGCTCCTTGCGGTCGATTGTATGCGATGCAATACAAAACTGAATATGCTTTGTACTTGCCTATGACCAATATTGTCGAATGGTGTCGCTGTTTTGGACCCGCAATGACCTAATGTGGTTTGCATCCGGATCTGTAGGACCAATGTTTGAGCACTAATCGGGATCGATTTCGGTATCTGGAAAACCGCTGATCGCCTTGCTCGCCTTGGAATTTGTGGACTGTATGGATTGTAGGTTTCACTGAATTATACGCACGTTGAAAAGCAGAAGTAGTAATTTATTGCTATAAATTAACACGAACAGTTTAACATTTACAAAGAATTAGTTTTCGTAGTGCGTGACCGGTTTGCATGCTGCCACTTTGACAGATGAAACGTAAGTGTTTTGGAATCGGATGCCGGCACGGGAGTCCACTGCGCACAGCATGAACTCAGCATGTAAGAGAGGCGGCAAAAGTTTATAAAGTCCTTAACAATTAGAATTTACAAAATGTATTTTTTACCAACATTAACCATGTTAGAAATAAGCCGAAAATCAATTTGTCTTAGGTCATTATAAAAGAGATCTAAATTGAACTTTCTAAAGTCCCTAAAAGTTTACAAATGGCAAATTTATTAATGGTGGGGATAGATAACTCGCAATATACCAATTCGTGGTCTGATAGTTCAACATCTTTAACATCAGATGCGATAACTGAAATCGCATCAGATACCAATATCGGATCCAGAAACGTGCAATGCCATTATGATATCTTGAAGTTTATTAATAATTTGTTTAATACTCAAGTCATCTAACATAGCATTAAAATTAATTGAATTAGGCTGAGAACGTGTTAATAAATTAATATTAATGTCTCCAAGAAATACGCAATTTTCAGAAAGGACAGTGGCTAGCGTGAGGGATTGTCCTAGCTCATCACAAAAAAAATTTATAGCATAATTTTGGAGGCTTATACGCCACCCCAAGCACGAATTTAGTGTCGTGAAGCTTTAGTTCTACTCATAGTTGCTCAATATTATTACTAGTAGCTAATACTTTATAAAGATATACATTACGAAAGTAAATAGATACGCCCCCGCCCCGGCCACCACGGACTCTTCGAACAAAATGAAAACCATTAATGTGAAGGAGATTACTGTCGATAACAAGAGTCAGCCAGGTTTCGGTTACTGCCAAGATATCCAAATTTAAATTATTAATGCATTCTCTAACTTCTGCAAGTTTGGGAAGAAGAGATTGTATATTAATGTGGGCAGCTCTCATGGAATCCAGATGCCTAAAAAGAAATTAAATAAAAATAATTTGCAAATATTAATTGATTATATAAGAAAATTAAATGAAATGTTTAATAATGAATATTTAGTGAACGAAAAAGTACTTTACAGTAACAGAATAAAGTTATCACTGTGATATGCGCCAGGCTATGACATTAGTAAGTATGCAGGTGGTATCCACTACGAACTTGGAGTGACCTCAGGCCGTGATACAAGATTATCGATATCTTGCATATTGGTTGCTACGTGGATAGAAGTACCATATTTTACAAAGATTTTTCCGTCAGCGGTCCAAACGTTTTTTCTCGTGTATTTTTCAGCTGCCTTTCCAACCATCTTGAGTCTTATCTTAGTCAGATCTTCTTTCAGGACAAGATGTGTACCTTTCAGGAGAGATTTATTTTTGAAAACTAATGCCCGGATATTGTACGACGTAAATTTTCTAATTATTGCCCGTGTTCGATTACCATTTTTCACACCAACACGATGCGATCTGTCAATGTCCTCTTGTCTAACATAGAGTTCCTTAGGAACTCTAGTCTAACACTAAGCTTCAGTTTTTCTCGAAAAAGTTTTAAAACCACTCGATCGGTGTTTTCACCGGAAACTTCCTGTATGCCGAACACCCTTAGATTGTTTCTTCTTGTTCTCTGAATAATGTCATTTTAGACAGTGGTCTATTATGATATTTTATCGGACTTTTTACCCTCTCTGGGGTGTTTATCATACGACGTATCAAGAGTTTTTAATCTACTCCCACTCTCAGGTAAATGAATTATTGGATAATCCTGAGTGCTGATTTTTGTACGTCTTTTTTCACGTACACTCATGTCCACCTCGGGGTTTGTACCCGGGACTACTGATCATCTGTGATTACGAGTATGTCACTCTTACCACTCAGCCACCAGCACGACCATATATTTTTGTTATAAGTGTAGGTATATACCGGGTGTCAACGAATTTATTAGACAAGTCATATCTTCTAGAGTATTAGGTGTATTAAAATGAGATTTGGTATAGGTAAATGGTATAGGGAGAGGAGAATTTTCGCATATTTTTCACTTTCCGGTCACTTCCGGTTTCACCGGAAATGGCTCCGATTTCGAATTTTTAAATGGAACACCCTGTATATTTTTGCATATTTGGATTTCAGAGACAATTTTGGATCAGAATGTGACATTTTAAAAAGTTTTTAAGCCTACTTGATTTTTTTAGAGCCACTTTTAATATGGCATCTAGGTGGCCATGATCACACGCAAACTAATCTAAAGACCTAAGGTGATGTCAGAAAATTACAATCGCAAAGTTTTAGTGATTAGTATGATAGATAGGAATAAGACAAGTTGGCAAAAGCACGTTTTCTTGTCTAACTATTTTTTTTTCAAATGGCGACCCTTTTTTGACAAGCACTTTCCGAAAAGAGGATTTTTTGGCGAATCTAACGATACTAATTTATTTGCGATTGGATTAAAAATAAGCTCACAAGTTAAATATTTCTAAGCAAAATACTGGATAATAATTTATTTACCTTTGTCAAGTGTGCCATGGATAAGTTTTTAAAATGTCACATGCTGATCCAAAATTGTCTCAGAAATCCAAATATGCAAAAATATACAGGGTGTTCCATTTAAAAATTCGAAACGGGAGCCATTTCCGGTGAAACCGAAAGTGACCGGAAAATGAAAAATATGCGAACACTCTCCTCTCCCTATACCATTTACCTATACCAAATCTCATTTTGATACACCTAATACTCTAAAAGTTATGATTTGTCTAATAAATTCGTTGACACCCGGTATATTGTTAAGGTCCTTATGATTTTATTTTAATACACATACACAATAAAATGTATAACACTTTAATATGAGACAATTGTATTTATGAATCATAAATCTGTATCTGTATTATTTAAAAAACTTTCTTTTGTAGATCAATTATTAGTATTTAATTCAATTTTATGCTAGTTATACTGAAGGTTTACATAAACGCTAGATTTAATTATTTAATAATTAATGTTTTATTTATTGAATTATTGTTTGTTTTATTAAATTTATTAAATGTTAGTATTTCTGTTATTTGTTTGAAATCACCTTCCTATTTTTAAGTAGCAGATTGATTATTATTACTGCTTTCATTTTCAGATTTGTTTTTTATCTAATTGAATTTTTTTTACACTTACTTCACAATGTCTTCTTTCTTCGAGTTCTAATTATCTTCTATTGTTCCCAATCAAATTGAAATCTGCATCAGCTATATCATGTTTCTTCTCGTTCTGTAGTCAGCAATTCTTTTAGACCAGGCTTTATGCACGCACTTAGTCTTTCTCAATTTTACACTATTTTTCTTTTTTAATGCACTACTTATTTGTATTACAGTTAATAACTGTACCTAGGTACCAGTATTATTGCTTGTAAAATTGAATATTTAATACAGTTTTAATTTGACATACAACAATTCATGTAAAGACCAGAATATTCACTGCTTGGTAGACTGACAAACAAGGCACTAATCGGGCGGTAATAGTAGTTTATGTAACAAGTCCTCGAAGGGTTTCTTTACAGGTTGTGTAGGCATATTTCGGACCGATGCCGACTGGTCTTGTGTCTCACTTATTCGGCTTCCTCAACTATGTATTTGCGAATAGCAATATCAACTTCAGCGATGATTTTACCAACGTACCGGTAAAATATACTACGAGCAAAATGAAAGAGTCGCTATGGGATCCCCGTTATCTCACGCATTGTCAACATCTTTATGGAAGCCTTTGAAAAGGAAGCTATTCAGTGCATCGATGTTACACCTAAATGCTGGTTCAGCTACGTCGACGACACTTGCCTTATCTGATCCAATGGAAAATCAGCTCGTGAAGTTTTTTTGGCACACTTAAACAACCACTATGCCAAAATAAGACTTCCCATGCTAACTGAAGAAAATGGTCACCTCCCTTTCCAAGACGTGTTAATAAAACGAACCGCTAACAAAACAGATTAAACCATACAGTATATCGAAAGAAGACCCACACTGACCGCTGTCTACATACTTCATCTCATCATCATCCCCAACAAAAGAGATTATTGATCAAGACTATTATTTATCGGGCTAACGCCCATTATGCAATATATTCCAAAAAGTATGCAACATATGAGAAACTTTAATTCATGATTTCTATAAAAAAAAAGTCTTTATAAAACTTGCTGTAGCATTTAAAACCAACTTACGAATATATTATTTTTCAATTGTTTTACCGTTTGGTGGGAATTGTACTTAACTGATATAAGGTTTTAATTTAAAAATATTAACAATTGCGGCACCCGATTGGTTTGAAGAAATATTAACATAAACATACTGTTTTTTAGACTAAATCGCTAATGGAAATGGCAAAACGATAACTGGTATTACAATATGCCTGTTGATGAGGAAGATAAAGAAGAAACAGAAGAACTCAAAAATATGCAAGTAATAAAAGATGTTCATTTGAATTTGTAGTCTAGTTAGTTTTGGAACTGTGAAAGTCATATCGTGCCTTACATCATATGGTTACACATAACCTGATATTTAATTCAATATTTGCATCAAATATAACGCAAATTATTGGCAATGGAAAGTTATTACTCTTATTATAACAAGTAACTTAAAGTCAAAAAGTTGCTCGTTGCTACTGCTGGTAAAACAGGTTGCAAGAAGAAGTTATGTAAAGGGTGACAAATTTAGAGTGATCCCATTTGAATCGTTAACTACAAAAATGTTGGAAATCAAGTGGCAATGATTGTAACAGTAAAATATTCTGTCATATCTCAAGTTTTGTTAGATTTGGAGCGCTGGCCGATTGCTCAATAGTAATTTACGATACAAGTGCGTAAAGCTAATCTTTAGGCACGAGTGGGGTAGAGTTAAAACGCGAGTGAGCGAGCGTTTTAAGCCCCGCGAGTGACTAAAGATGCTTTACGCATGTGTATCGTACAATATTTTATCTACGATAGAATCTAGAAAACAAAGTAAATATAAAAGAAATATTAAATGTAAATTAAGATTACCAGCAACCGGTCGTAATTTTGCGTGTTTTAAAAATTTAAAAAAACGTTGCTACTGACAACGTGCCTAATGAAATCTTTTAAACACGTTACTACTGAAGACGTAAACTAATGAAAACATGTTATCAAACAGTCGTTTTACAAACTTAGAACTGCCAACTAAAAGGCAATTTTACACACTGTCGTAGATAAAGAATAATCTGTGTAGAACACGTTTTAAGAACTGCTTCAATTATTCAAACACAGCGACAGTTCCGGTAAAAATTTAATATTGCAGTGACTCCATCTCGCAAGACAATTAGAAGATGGGTCACGAAATATCGCTATAAGCGATCAGTTGAAGATCTGACCTGAAACTCTGGAAGACTTAAAAAATTGCTGAGATTCCAGCTGAAATGTGTCAACGTGTAATAGGCTCATTATTGCATCGCACGCAGATATGCATCGTTCGCAATGGAGGTTATTTGGTGGATTTAATTTTTAAGTTTTAAAGTTAAAAATAAATAAGAATAAAACTTAAATGTCCATTCTATAATTTCCAACAATAAAAAACTTTATAAAGTATTCCATGTTATTTTTATTACCTGTTAAAATGGGGTCACTCTAAATTTGACACCCTTTATTATAAAAGTTCAAAAGGTGAATGTACGCTACGACTTACATAAACAAAGATTACAGCTAACTAAACCACACATTCAAATGAACACCAGTTATCTATATATATAAAAATCAATCGCCGTGTGTTAGTAAAGCAAAAACTCGACTTGACCGATTTGGATGATTTTTTTGTTTTGTTCGTCTTACTCCCGAGGTGGTTTAGCAAAAAAGAAAATTCAGAAAAATCCAAAGGGAAAGCCGGAAAATTGGAAAATATTGAAAGTGTGTCTTTCTATTTGCAGTCATTTCTTAATGGTTTGAAGGGTTTTCTCCATCATGTCATAATCCGCACCAGGTAACCGAAGGCGGAAGAGATAAGACACTAATAGCAATTTATGAGCAGGGGGTAATTCCAAATGCCTTACATAGGTCGTCGCAGTCAGTCAGTCAGTCAGACATGCAAATTTGGTTTGTGTACAAGTGATTGTGAAAACAATTCCGTGTCGTTTTATAGTGTCCGTTACAATGCCAAAGGCACGACGAGCTAACATAGGTCGTCGCAGTCAGTCAGCTGCGCGGGTATATACTTTACGTGCTAACCGCAATGAGGTTTTTTGGGACGTTGATTGCGAAAATGGCATTTATTTTTAAGTTCAATACGATGGACATGACATAAAATTAAAACTCTATAGTGGTGAAACGGGGTGTCAGAGACAAATTATTTGTGGGCAAAACAACGTTTGCCGGGCCAGCTAGTTAATAAATAAAAGCTAGTGAAGAGATGTAGACTGATTACGACTCTTAGGGCCGGTTGCAGAAAGCAATGTTAAGTCTGGTGTTAGCTAACATCGCGTCAAAGTGAACAAAATCGCATCAAATTTTGTTTACTAATGTATTAGTTACCATAAGCATTTGAGATTTGATTCGTTTTTGTTCACTTTGACGCGATGTTAGCTAACACCAGACTTAACATTGCTTTCTGCAACCGGCCCTTAGAAGTGCCTTGCAGTAATAATAATGTAACCTACTATACAATTACCTATTTAATATTGTCCTGACAACTACAGGATTTTAAAGTTTAAATTCACCGCAAAGACAAAAGGCAATTACAGCGTTAAGTACAAATCTGATGATGGCAATCATGGTACTATAAATATAAACAACTAATAAAGAGCAACGATTTGTCACGACTGTTATATGGTATGGTATAAAAATGACTTAAATATCTAATACTTTTTAATGAAGAAATAAATAGCATTAATAAAACAACATATTTATCTAGCTACATTCATTTCGAACGCTAAATTGTATAGGACAAACATACTGTCAAAGAGCAATCCGGCATAATAATTTTCATTGCTTGCTTGCTTGGCGCCACTTTGAGAGCGAACCCGTGGGCCGAATACGCTGATTTTGATGTCAACCGACTCAGGGCGACGCAAGTAAGCCAGTATAGGGTGTTCAAATTTTTATAAGTGACTTTTTTTATGTGGATTTTGTTGTTGATAGCTAACCTCAAAATTAACTCGACACACAAAATGGATCACTCTTGTACAAATTGCATTAAATGAATTATTTCGCTCCCAATTTGGGTGCAAAACGCTAGTTTATAATAGTTTACCTTCAGAATAAACTGTAAGATGTTACTCCAACGGCTAGCCTCAACATCCGTTTCTGTCGTTGTATTTATAATAGAACTACTTTCGCAATAAGAGCTCAATATGCTTTTTTCTATGTCCGTTCTGCAAAGAAAATAACCGTATATATTCAAAACTGTGTCCAGAAAATCCAGTTTTACCCATTCTTTAAAATGGCATTAGCTACTGATCGTTTAACTTTGTTCATGCCACACACTGTAATGGTAGGAAACGGTATGTCCGATATGGAAGCTGGTAAGGGGTTTGTTGTTATAATGACAGGGCTTTCGTCTTGCTTTATATAGATTAAACTGATAAAGTAACTGGCAAACAATGCAGCCACAATGAAACACAACATCCAAAATAATCTGAAATGGTCTATATTATTTTTAATATATACACCTTTCTAAATAAGTATGTAGTGGTGTTCGCAGAATAATGGCGAAAACGGTTCGTTAATACATCTCAACGTAACCGGTGCTAACTACTACAATAAGTTTACCTCTCTCCAAAAGAAAGTTTAGGATCCCCTACGTAACGTAATCCATGTAGTGTAGAGTCTTCAAAATAATCTTGGATATATTTGTGGCACAATCTCCTCTTTCTTTGATTTTTAAAAATCCTGCAAATAATCCATTGTCGATTGTGTATTCCATTCCTTCAATAAATAAATAACCAAAAAACTAGTACCTGGATTGAAATGAAAGTGACTTAGGGATAGTTTGCAATTTTACAGGAGAGGAACGTGGATAAACAACCATTCTTAAGCCATGAAACTGCTATTACTTAAGGTTATAGAAAATGTACATTGCCAGCATTTCAATTGCCCCTAAGCAATAAATGTTTGGTACATAAAATTTCAAACTTCAGTTACGAAGCTGGCGTTTTTTAATTTCATTAATTACAGTAATTAACTCTACCCATAAAAATTCTAAATTAACTCTCTAAAGATAAATGAACCAATCTATACAATTAGTGATTAGTTAAAGAACATGATAAATTGTAAATACACAGAAAGCAATTAGGGGCTTAGCTACAAAATTATTTAGACAGTAGATTGCTATAAATACTAAATCAATGAAAATAATTACAGGTTAGGTGTATTTGGATAGAAACTAGCATTTCTTCAAATGGTTAGAAAACATTTAAAACCCACTGAATTGTTTATATTTGCACTTGCCTGTAATGGCAGTAAAATCTTAGAAATATATATACTGTTACTTAAGAATCCTATCGATAAACTTGACACAGAGCGCTGAAGCCGTTACTGCACTACTAATGGGGTTACGCTCCAAAACTTATATCACAACGGCAAACGTATATACACATACAGAATTGACGGTAATGTACACATGCAAGGTGCGAAAATGAACGGGAAAAACAAAACCCGCTGTACACATGCAACGATTGTAATATATATTTATGCATTAAGGGTGATATGAATATGTTTTTCCCTGAGGTTGAACATGAACATGAATATCTCCCATGGTACATACAATATTTTATCTACTAGCATATTCGTGTGATGCACGCACACAACTTCCGTTTACAGTGATCTTATAATTAGCAAAAAATTTGACTTTAAATTTATAAGCATTTGCCAAAAATTTTCAAAAATTACAAAATAGAGTGTTAGTTCAAGAAACAAATTTTCTCTAGAATTTTAAGCTGAATTCAAAAATGTAATCATATACCGGGTGTTCTATTTAAAATAGGTGGTAATAAAAAAAAATAGAAAAAAACAAAAGAAACCCATTTTAGAAGTATTCAACTGGAAAATCACCTATCTCACATCACTACACATTAAAAATGTAATAAAAATGAAAAGTTAAAAAAAATCGTTAGAGTCGTTTTTGAAAATATCGAAAACAACTGAAAAATCACAAGAGTAAACACTTACTTTCGGTTATGCGATTTTCTTCAAAAGCTTGCGGTCGCATCTACATAGTACACAAAACTTATACAATAAGTTTCAACGCCATACCTCTTTCCGTTTTTGAGATATTCTGTTCACAGACAGACACACAGACAGACCAATTAAAAAATGTAATAATATACCGGGTGTTCCATTTAAAATAGGAGTTACTAGAAAAAAATAGGAAAAAAACAACAAAAGAAACCCATTTTAGAGGTATTCAACTTGAAAATCACCAATGCAATCTCACATCAATACATATAAAATGTAATAAAAATGTAAAGTTTGAAACAAATTGTTAGAGCCGTTTTTGCAAAAATCTAAAAAACTGAAAAATCACAAGAGTAAACACCATACTTCCGGTTATGGGATTTTCTTCAAAAGCTTGCTGTCGCATCTACATAGTACACAAAACTAATATATGAAGTATCAACGCCATAGCTCTTTTCGTTTTTGAGATATTCTGTTCACAGACAGACAGACACACACACAGACAGACACACAGACCAATGAAAAAAAAAGTTTTTTGGGATCAGGGGACTCTAAAACGTGAAGATCTGTTGAAAACTCAATTTCGAATTTTTGGGGTGAATCCAATACTTCCTTTATTGTAAAAGGAAGTAAAAAGGGCAATAAAAAAGATCTGAAAAACTACCGACCGATTTCACTGTTATCGCATATATACAAGCTCTTAACGAAAATAATAACAAACCGCTTATCAAAAAGCCTAGACGCATTTCAACCACCAGAACAGGCAGGATTCAGGCAGGCGTATAGTACAATGGACCATATTCACACTGTGCGACAAGTGATGGAAAAGTCTCACGAATACAATCAGTTTATTGACTTCGAAAAGGCGTTTGATACTGTGGAAATGTGGGCATTAGTTAACGCATTGAAACGATGCAGGATAGACTATAGATACATAGAGCTAATTAAAAATATATATATATATATATATATATATATATATATATGAATGCATCGATGACCATACAGACATTTGACAAGACGAAATCGGTGAATGTTAGATGCGGTATTAGGCAAGGCGACACGATCTCGCCGAAATTATTTACAAATCTACTGGAGGATGTGTTCAAAACTATAGAGTGGGACAAAAAAGACATTAATATTAATGGGGAATATCTAAGTAATTTATCTTTCGCTGACGATATTATACCATTAACGAATAACATTAAGGATCTAAAAACCATGATCGTAGATGTAGAAAACCCAGCGCAAACAGTTGGCCTCACAATGAATTTAACGAAAACAAAAAGCATGGCCAATAAAAATGATATACCACCCATTAAGATTAATGACAATCTAATAGATGTGGTAGACGAATATATATATCTAGGCCAAAAATTAACCTTTGCGACGGATACCCAAGAAGTCGATAGAAGAATTAAACTTGGATGGGCAGCCTATGGAAAATTAAGAAATGTGTTTAAAACAAAAACATATCCACAGTACCTGAAAACTAAGGTGTTCAACCAATGTGTCCTCCCAACTCTAACATATGGCTGTGAGACATGGTCTCTTACAGATACCACGATAAAAAAGATGTAAGTAGCACAGAGAGCCATGGAAAGATCGATGTTAGGAGTACGACTAGAAGACAGAAAAACAAATAACTGAATCAGAAACAAAACCAGAGTGGAAGACGTAGCGGCACGCATCGGAAATTTAAAGCGGCAATGGACAGGACACATTATGAGAAGGGAAGACAATCGATGGAGTAAGAAGGTGATTGAGTGGAGGCCAAGAATGGGTAGAAGAGATCGGGGCAGGCCTAGAACGAGATGGAAGGATGATATCACCAAAATAGCCGGAACTCAGTGGATGGGAACAACCGCTGACCGCACAAGCTGGCGACAAACTGGGGGGCGTATGTCCAGAGATGGAATATATAACGCTGTTTATGATGATGATGAGTAGATAATATAAATAATGGTGACTGTCCCTGTTTTATTTCGGCACAACTTGCCGATGTATTGCTTCCGAACCCAATCGATTTTACAAATTTACAATTTTTGTCATATCCGCTTGATCAAACGCGACCAACCCAACATTATTTGAAAGGTCTCATTCAACTAGATAACTTTTGTGACAACAGTTATAGCTTTAGAGGTAATGGAAAGTCGAAACATGAATAAAGGGCGAGTATGTCATTCCGAATGGGGAACGATATAATTCGCTACGATAATTTCTGCGCCACTTTCTGTGGAATATTAATGCGAAAAACTAGGAAACTTTTGGGCGAGATTGTCGCTTTTTTCTTTATATGTATTTGTCCATTTGTATCCGCGTTACCAGTAATAGACGTTAAGTGCCAGATTGGTGTAATGATAACACTCGTGGACTGTGAAGCTTGAGTTCGCGACTTTGAATCGCGGTCCGGGAAAGATTTTTTTTTTGAAGTATAAAAAAGTGATCATTAAAACCTTTGTTACCTTTATATCTGAAATGCCACATTGTCGGCGCTGTTTACTCTAGTAGTACTGTCCGCTAGCGTTATTGATTAATACCTGAATCGAATTTTAATCGATTTCCTCCGTCTAGGTTTTGCGATTTATAGTTCCCGTTTCGTTTGCTAACTGTAATTCGCCCAAATCGTCGCACATATGACGCGATCATGTATACAACATAATATAACAACGGCCATGCCAAATTGTAAACACTATCAACATATTACAAAGACAAAATGTATTTTTGCTATACTTTTGAGAAAAATTACATTCAATATCGTAACCTGGTCAAGATTCAGTTAAATAATAATTATGGATTAGAAGAATAATACTTTCTCATCCGTGGCTAACAAGGTAAAGCGTTGTGATTTTCGTTTAGTTAATTTACTGACAATCAATTTTGCAATCAGTTTTCTGTTCAAAATAAAATCTCTCTCAAAAGTGACACCCGCGCTTTTTTATTTGACTCTGGGGGCTAAAAAATCTAAAATTAAGAGTGAAAGTTTCAGATTGTTCTTCGTTATCGACTTATTAAAAAAAAAGATAAGTTTTATTGTACGGCAGCTCTGATTAAAACAGGCATTAAAAGAGGCGGACCCATACCATGACCTGTTAAATCACCGCACCTGATTGAATTGGATTTCTTTTCCCTGGCTATTTCAAAAAGACATTTACCGCAAACCTATTGTGAATCCTAGAAATATCGAAGCTGATATTCACACTTCGGAGGCGTCAATAGATCAACAAATGCTACATGCTAGTTGAACACATTTTGTGAAAACAGATATGGATAATGTTAGGTACCTATAACGGTATTGCTTTTTAATAAAGTTTGATTTAAAGTTAAGGGTTTTTTTACAACTCGATAACGAAGGACAACCGGAAAATGGTCCACTCTTAATTTTTGATTTCTTTTAACCTCCTGAATCAGGACCCAAAAGCACGGGCGTCACAAGCAAAATGTAGCAACACAAAGTGCATATTTTCAACTTCAGCTACTGTTTTATGGTCTATTATAATAATTGCCCGCAACGGAAGTTCTTTGCACAGCGCAATTATAGCATTCGCCGCTTGATTGTACGAGGATTGTTCAATACAAACGCATTTAGAAGCTGTAACATAATTTCTATTACCACAACTTAACAAAATGTATTAACTAAGGTATGAGTCCCACTATTGTACTAATCTCAAGATTCCCGGCTAGTAACATTCTTACTGCTATTGACGAAACTATTCTCTAAAGGTAGTCTGTATTTCAGCGCCCAAAGTGAATCGCTGCCCCTGTAGTGATTATTTCAATGTACCAAAGAAATGAAATTTGTGGTAAGAGTATGAATAATGAAATGAACCCTTCCTATACTGATACTCATCTTTTCTGACAGTTATCTGACTTTAATGCGTCTAGTTGCATGTAAAACAGTTCCCAAACGTTTCAGGCTTTTATCTAAAATTGCAACTTGAACATGTCCTGGACCAGCTCAGTCTTTAGTCGATTCTTTTCCTTGTCTAAATTTTATGTACCACTAAACTACCGTTGTGTGAGAATAGCTATAGTCACCATCAACAGCTTTCACTCTCTCAAGAATTTCTAGTAATTGACGTCCTTCGACGGTACGCGCATTATTTGGACGGATTTTCTATAGTAAACGCTATTTCCGAGCTCTATAAAAATGTACATAAAGAAGCAATAAAAAGAAATGTGGCAGACACCTCACTAATACGTCAATAATAGTAATTTATTATACAAGACGATAAAGTTAAATTTTATCCACGAGTGAATCGTTTAACGTCGAGACGAAGTCGAGACGTTAATGATTCAAGAGTGGATAGAAATAACTTTATCGTCGTGTATAATACAATATTTTAACAATTTTAAAAGAAAATAAGGACAGTCAATCACATTTCAAAATGTCAGCAGCTAGATTGGGTTGCTACGATAATATGAAGCTGTCATATTTAATTTAAACAAAAGTTAGAAAATTAAATTACTTTATCTATCCTTGATGTTAAAGTGCTACTTTATCTACCCTTGCTGTTAAAGTAAAACTTGACCTTTTGTTTTGAGTTGATAAAAGCACACTTTAACATGTGCTATAGAAAAAACAATTTTATTAACTGCATTGAAGTGCCTTGATGATCAATTCACGCCTACACGATCCAAACGTGTTTTTATTGAACAATCCTCGTACTTAGCGTGTTTAGAGTACTAAACACAATTCATTGTGATCGTTTAATTTTATGAGCCGTTACTAGGAGATTACATGTTGTAAACACACGTGGAAGAGGGCTGCAATTATGGATTATTTCCAGAAGATTAATGATTAATTATTGTAATAGTTCAGTTAATTACTGCTACTCTCATAATTCAATTCTCCAATTGTTAAAAGTAACACATGTACAATGTATTATGAGCTATATCGATTTTTATATTTCCTTAAAATATTACAATTCTTAGGTGAAAATTTAAATTGTCCTATTAAACCAAAAATAATAGTATTTATTTGTTACATACACTTAAAGTATAATATTAATCCCTAGTTTTTCGTTCTTAAATTTTTTCATCGCTACAGAATAAAGTTACTTCCTAGGGATTAAAATTTACTTTATCTTCTTGCTCCTAACTGATGAGATACATATCCCTAGAGACTCAAGGCATAACCTTCTTCCTTCGCTAATAAAGCTCTATTTTAATCCCTTGTTATTATTTATGTTATTATTTGTCAATAATAACTGGTAACTTTGTCACTTGCTTATTTTACTAATATAACATTTTCTTGTGTTATCAAAGTTTTGCAGAAATTTTGTGCAATTCATACTATCCAGTTATTAAGGTAGTCATACCAGCACAGACATGAAGGTTCTCTGATTCTTCAGCTTGGTATTTTTTCTTTCCATCAGTTTATGTTGCTCATAGCTGTATCATGATTAACTACATTTTACTTGTGCGCATCCACCTCTATTATATTGGCAACTCATCTAGTTCTATCGCACCTGATTTTTCTTATAATCAGCATAGCCTTTCCAATTCTTCTTTGAACTACTATTGCAATAACCAACAATTGAAATTCTTCGGCTACCACATGGTCGTAGTAAGGTGTTTGCAGTAATGATATTGGATTTGGGGTAACAAGAAATGTAATTTATGGATAAGCGGATAAGTAGAGACGGACGATACATAAAAGTTAATTGGGTTTGACCAACATATTTTACAAATATGTAAACAGACTTCAATATTTAAATACGTTTAAAATCAAAAGTGGAACTAAGAAAGCGTTTCATGACCTAAATGACCTTCGCTGTCAACAAGCACAAGTACGAATAATAAATCATATACATGCTTAGCTAGTGATGGAAATGTCCACATCTGGATAACTTCGATAACCACAATGTTGTTATACTAAATTGTTGTTTGTTTGTTTATTAATGGATATGGTCTATTCATGCAGAGTACCAGGTGTTACAGTATCAAACTGACTTATCGACACTTACGACTGCGTGAGTACCAAATAACTAGACAAGTCCGGGAAATGTGCACGCTCACCCTGAAAATCGTAAGAAACAAGTTAAAGGCCACGGCTCAGATACGCTCAGGGAGGGGGCGGGGTCTTAAAACGAGACATTGCAGGGCAAGCGTGTTAAGGTATATATAGGGTGTTACCAAATAAATGAGCGCCACAAGATCCAAATCTAGGAGACCCACATTCAACCGGACCTTGAGGGTCAAACGGGGCGAAAGATACTCAAATGCTAATTCGGGAAGCCACAGCGTAGCGACAAACGCGACAACCTACCTGCAATGCTCATCCGCCATGTCCGGGCCTCACCTTACATCTATCGTGACAATAGTGACTCAGTCACCCTGTAAACAAACATGCACAAGACACAAGGGAAAAGAAATCATAAGACGGTACAGTTAATACATCTATTGGGCCACTTCACGTGACCAAACAAACAACTTACAGTAGTACCGACGTGGTCGGCACGTATAACAATTTGTAGTTTGTAACGACTTAACGGTACACACCCAGTTGGGAAGCGATCTACCTAAAAGCTACGATGCACAGTTAAGTCGAACAACAAATCCAAATCGGTTCCATTTAAAAGTCGGCCAAGGCGTAAACAAGTATAACGCACAAGCGTGAAATTTGTATTTGAGTTCGATTCACAAACACCTACTGACTCGCAACAAAGCAATTTAGAACATCAATGTTAGATTTACACCAAAGTGTACTATGCCTTCATTAAGCGCCAGGCGCCGGCTTGGAAGAGTTAATTTACCAGAACAATGCTGACGTGCAGCTCAGAAATTTAGATCACAAACGTTATTGCAAGAACATGCGGGCGAAACAGTTTATTACACAGATTTACCTCGGCCTCGAAACGGGCGAAAGGGCGTCAATACCAGCGTCGGTATGTCGCTACGCTCTTGGTGCGTGGCCTGGGCGAAAGCTGTGACGTCCGAAATAGTCCCCTGCGTTAAGCGTGGGTAGAATATGTCAAAAGCCCCTTGGTAATACACAGATATCAGCGTTGCCGTTGGATGGGTTACTCGGTAAAGAATGCTCACATATGACGGAGAAAATGGGCTACACAAGCCTCCAAACGAACTGATGACCACAACAAGCCCGCGAACGGACATCACCTTGCAACACGGGTGTCACAACGCTTGCCAAGTGCCGTCTGCCACAAAACGAGAAACAGAAAAACCATCGTGACCCCAGCTGTCGTCTCGCGCGATCAGCTCCGACCAATAGGAGTCAAGGTCTCCGCGTCATAACGCCGCAGCTGTCTCGGTGCAAGAGAAATCGACAGATGTTATCTCCCTTGCTCCCACTGAATATGCTTCTTGACAATATTAAATCGAACGCTGTAATCAGCGCTAAGGTGGTCAGCTGCGATATGCGACTGCATAGATATTCGCGCGAAAGCTAAGCTGACGGGCGAAACCTAAAGCCACGCGTGGGTTAAGATCTTTGCGAGATGCGGAAAGCTATCGTATAAAAGATAATGCCGACTCGCCAATTTGGTACCAAAACTGCTCTAAATGGTTATGTAGTTAATTGAACTACGGAAAAATATAAAATGGCCTGACACAGGTACAGTCGTGTTCATTAAAGTGTTGTACAGCATTTATGCTTTGTGAATTTAAATTAACTACACAGCGTTCAGAAAATGTTGTATATACAAATATTTTGAGAGCATACTACTTAGTTAATGTTACAGTATGGGCCTTTGTTGAGTAATAACACAACCACCAATAAACTTACAACTACCTCTGTACAACAAATTTTTGAACACGACTGTACATTAGATACTAATTAGTTCCAACTCTAACAAGGGATCTTTTACAAGCTACACATCGTAGTAACATGGGACTCACTGCTTTACATCACTTCCGAATGAATAATGGCATTCTGTAGAGACTTTCATCCGCATTTTTTAATTTTTAAAAACCTCACCGGGACTGGGGATCGACCTCGCGACCTTAGATCAGTATGCAGAATGCACTGAGCTACTGAGCCCGGCTATACTTTATTGTAAATAGAATATTTTATTTGACTAATTTTTATGTGTGTAGTAAAACAAGGCTATGAAACTACCTAGGAGCAGTAACAGCAACGGGGAACAACACAATAAAATCACTCTTGTTTCGTTACGTCTTTGTTCTTGCATTTCTCTCTTCCCTTTCAACCCGTTTGTCGTAGTCTACTTGCGAGCGTCGCGTCGTTTGGTTCTACGGAGTCTATTACGGTGAGTTATTTGAATCGGACGCTCTTATATTTCATTCCATCGACGCTCATTAGCGGTTTGATTGTGTATTCATTTACGGCTGTGACCCACTCTTCGGCATATATGAGCTACTTTATCGGAGCAACTTGTTGTGACGTTTTTTACGGACATCCTTTATTGCTATACTCCTACCTTCAGTTTCAGTACCCCTAAGAAAAGCCGATTTACGCCGCTTTTCTCAAATTTTTGTGTAACCAGTATTTTGTGAACATCTGCCTGGATATGAAGTATTTTTTTGGTTTTGTATTACCGTTCTAAAATAAGATCATTTCTAGACTTTCTTGGAGGAAGGGGATATAGTTCTTTAGAGGAAATATTGTCTATTATTATAAAGCTTCAACTACGACATATTATTAAAAAAAGTCGTTACATTTCTATTTATTGGTTATATGGTTCGCATAGTTGTACAATTTAAATTAAATACTTCAGCACCAGAGATACGACGACTACTATGAACTGCAAGTTCTATTAACCGTCATCTTTCTTCACGAAGTCGTATTTCTGGTGGTAACTGGAAAAGTATTTTTGCATAGTGATCATGAAAGTCGTATTTTTTAACGAAAATGCAAAAAAAGATCGTATACAACAAGTATAAAATCAACTTTATCTACTAGCAATATGATATTGTACAGTTTCGTCATAGAAACAAAATATGAAAAGCTACTCATAACTCCCAAGGGACTGGTCAAATTATTTCTCCCTCAAACTCAAGGTAACAATGCAACTACAATTAACGTCTTAGCAACCATACAATGATGCAACCCTTGATGTTACTTACACATTCTAATTTTAAATGTCATTATGGTAAGTTGTTGCCTGTCTTTCACAGTGTAATGTTGTGCTCACCCGCAGCTGCAGCCAGGCGACAAGATCAGCAAGTGACCTCGCGGTCACGTGCCGTAAGAGTTCTTATTTTTGTTAATATATAATATTTATCGTTGTCTTATCGGTAACTTATAACATCAACGTTAGATTTACACCAAAGTGTACTATGCCTTCATTAAGCGCCAGGCGCCGGCTTAGAAGAGTTAATTTACCAGAACAATGCTGACGTGCAGCTCAGAAATTTAGATCACAAACGTTATTGCAAGAACATGCGGGCGAAACAGTTTATTACACAGATTTACCTCGGCCTCGAAACGGGCGAAAGGGCGTCAATACCAGCGTCGGTATGTCGCTACGCTCTTGGTGCGTGGCCTGGGCGAAAGCTGTGACGTCCGAAATAGTCCCCTGCGTTAAGCGTGGGTAGAATATGTCAAAAGCCCCTTGGTAATACACAGATATCAGCGTTGCCGTTGGATGGGTTACTCGGTAAAGAATGCTCACATATGACGGAGAAAATGGGCTACACAAGCCTCCAAACGAACTGATGACCACAACAAGCCCGCGAACGGACATCACCTTGCAACACGGGTGTCACAACGCTTGCCAAGTGCCGTCTGCCACAAAACGAGAAACAGAAAAACCATCGTGACCCCAGCTGTCGTCTCGCGCGATCAGCTCCGACCAATAGGAGTCAAGGTCTCCGCGTCATAACGCCGCAGCTGTCTCGGTGCAAGAGAAATCGACAGATGTTATCTCCCTTGCTCCCACTGAATATGCTTCTTGACAATATTAAATCGAACGCTGTAATCAGCGCTAAGGTGGTCAGCTGCGATATGCGACTGCATAGATATTCGCGCGAAAGCTAAGCTGACGGGCGAAACCTAAAGCCACGCGTGGGTTAAGATCTTTGCGAGATGCGGAAAGCTATCGTATAAAAGATAATGCCGACTCGCCAATTTGATACCAAAACTGCTCTAAATGGTTATGTAGTTAATTGAACTACGGAAAAATATAAAATGGCCTGACACAGGTACAGTCGTGTTCATTAAAGTGTTGTACAGCATTTATGCTTTGTGAATTTAAATTAACTACACAGCGTTCAGAAAATGTTGTATATACAAATATTTTGAGAGCATACTACTTAGTTAATGTTACAGTATGGGCCTTTGTTGAGTAATAACACAACCACCAATAAACTTACAACTACCTCTGTACAACAAATTTTTGAACACGACTGTACATTAGATACTAATTAGTTCCAACTCTAACAAGGGATCTTTTACAAGCTACACATCGTAGTAACATGGGACTCACTGCTTTACATCACTTCCGAATGAATAATGGCATTCTGTAGAGACTTTCATCCGCATTTTTTAATTTTTAAAAACCTCACCGGGACTGGGGATCGACCTCGCGACCTTAGATCAGTATGCAGAATGCACTGAGCTACTGAGCCCGGCTATACTTTATTGTAAATAGAATATTTTATTTGACTAATTTTTATGTGTGTAGTAAAACAAGGCTATGAAACTACCTAGGAGCAGTAACAGCAACGGGGAACAACACAATAAAATCACTCTTGTTTCGTTACGTCTTTGTTCTTGCATTTCTCTCTTCCCTTTCAACCCGTTTGTCGTAGTCTACTTGCGAGCGTCGCGTCGTTTGGTTCTACGGAGTCTATTACGGTGAGTTATTTGAATCGGACGCTCTTATATTTCATTCCATCGACGCTCATTAGCGGTTTGATTGTGTATTCATTTACGGCTGTGACCCACTCTTCGGCATATATGAGCTACTTTATCGGAGCAACTTGTTGTGACGTTTTTTACGGACATCCTTTATTGCTATACTCCTACCTTCAGTTTCAGTACCCCTAAGAAAAGCCGATTTACGCCGCTTTTCTCAAATTTTTGTGTAACCAGTATTTTGTGAACATCTGCCTGGATATGAAGTATTTTTTTGGTTTTGTATTACCGTTCTAAAATAAGATCATTTCTAGACTTTCTTGGAGGAAGGGGATATAGTTCTTTAGAGGAAATATTGTCTATTATTATAAAGCTTCAACTACGACATATTATTAAAAAAAGTCGTTACATTTCTATTTATTGGTTATATGGTTCGCATAGTTGTACAATTTAAATTAAATACTTCAGCACCAGAGATACGACGACTACTATGAACTGCAAGTTCTATTAACCGTCATCTTTCTTCACGAAGTCGTATTTCTGGTGGTAACTGGAAAAGTATTTTTGCATAGTGATCATGAAAGTCGTATTTTTTAACGAAAATGCAAAAAAAGATCGTATACAACAAGTATAAAATCAACTTTATCTACTAGCAATATGATATTGTACATTTTCGTCATAGAAACAAAATATGAAAAGCTACTCATAACTCCCAAGGGACTGGTCAAATTATTTCTCCCTCAAACTCAAGGTAACAATGCAACTACAATTAACGTCTTAGCAACCATACAATGATGCAACCCTTGATGTTACTTACACATTCTAATTTTAAATGTCATTATGGTAAGTTGTTGCCTGTCTTTCACAGTGTAATGTTGTGCTCACCCGCAGCTGCAGCCAGGCGACAAGATCAGCAAGTGACCTCGCGGTCACGTGCCGTAAGAGTTCTTATTTTTGTTAATATATAATATTTATCGTTGTCTTATCGGTAACTTATAACATCAACGTTAGATTTACACCAAAGTGTACTATGCCTTCATTAAGCGCCAGGCGCCGGCTTAGAAGAGTTAATTTACCAGAACAATGCTGACGTGCAGCTCAGAAATTTAGATCACAAACGTTATTGCAAGAACATGCGGGCGAAACAGTTTATTACACAGATTTACCTCGGCCTCGAAACGGGCGAAAGGGCGTCAATACCAGCGTCGGTATGTCGCTACGCTCTTGGTGCGTGGCCTGGGCGAAAGCTGTGACGTCCGAAATAGTCCCCTGCGTTAAGCGTGGGTAGAATATGTCAAAAGCCCCTTGGTAATACACAGATATCAGCGTTGCCGTTGGATGGGTTACTCGGTAAAGAATGCTCACATATGACGGAGAAAATGGGCTACACAAGCCTCCAAACGAACTGATGACCACAACAAGCCCGCGAACGGACATCACCTTGCAACACGGGTGTCACAACGCTTGCCAAGTGCCGTCTGCCACAAAACGAGAAACAGAAAAACCATCGTGACCCCAGCTGTCGTCTCGCGCGATCAGCTCCGACCAATAGGAGTCAAGGTCTCCGCGTCATAACGCCGCAGCTGTCTCGGTGCAAGAGAAATCGACAGATGTTATCTCCCTTGCTCTCACTGAATATGCTTCTTGACAATATTAAATCGAACGCTGTAATCAGCGCTAAGGTGGTCAGCTGCGATATGCGACTGCATAGATATTCGCGCGAAAGCTAAGCTGACGGGCGAAACCTAAAGCCACGCGTGGGTTAAGATCTTTGCGAGATGCGGAAAGCTATCGTATAAAAGATAATGCCGACTCGCCAATTTGATACCAAAACTGCTCTAAATGGTTATGTAGTTAATTGAACTACGGAAAAATATAAAATGGCCTGACACAGGTACAGTCGTGTTCATTAAAGTGTTGTACAGCATTTATGCTTTGTGAATTTAAATTAACTACACAGCGTTCAGAAAATGTTGTATATACAAATATTTTGAGAGCATACTACTTAGTTAATGTTACAGTATGGGCCTTTGTTGAGTAATAACACAACCACCAATAAACTTACAACTACCTCTGTACAACAAATTTTTGAACACGACTGTACATTAGATACTAATTAGTTCCAACTCTAACAAGGGATCTTTTACAAGCTACACATCGTAGTAACATGGGACTCACTGCTTTACATCACTTCCGAATGAATAATGGCATTCTGTAGAGACTTTCATCCGCATTTTTTAATTTTTAAAAACCTCACCGGGACTGGGGATCGACCTCGCGACCTTAGATCAGTATGCAGAATGCACTGAGCTACTGAGCCCGGCTATACTTTATTGTAAATAGAATATTTTATTTGACTAATTTTTATGTGTGTAGTAAAACAAGGCTATGAAACTACCTAGGAGCAGTAACAGCAACGGGGAACAACACAATAAAATCACTCTTGTTTCGTTACGTCTTTGTTCTTGCATTTCTCTCTTCCCTTTCAACCCGTTTGTCGTAGTCTACTTGCGAGCGTCGCGTCGTTTGGTTCTACGGAGTCTATTACGGTGAGTTATTTGAATCGGACGCTCTTATATTTCATTCCATCGACGCTCATTAGCGGTTTGATTGTGTATTCATTTACGGCTGTGACCCACTCTTCGGCATATATGAGCTACTTTATCGGAGCAACTTGTTGTGACGTTTTTTACGGACATCCTTTATTGCTATACTCCTACCTTCAGTTTCAGTACCCCTAAGAAAAGCCGATTTACGCCGCTTTTCTCAAATTTTTGTGTAACCAGTATTTTGTGAACATCTGCCTGGATATGAAGTATTTTTTTGGTTTTGTATTACCGTTCTAAAATAAGATCATTTCTAGACTTTCTTGGAGGAAGGGGATATAGTTCTTTAGAGGAAATATTGTCTATTATTATAAAGCTTCAACTACGACATATTATTAAAAAAAGTCGTTACATTTCTATTTATTGGTTATATGGTTCGCATAGTTGTACAATTTAAATTAAATACTTCAGCACCAGAGATACGACGACTACTATGAACTGCAAGTTCTATTAACCGTCATCTTTCTTCACGAAGTCGTATTTCTGGTGGTAACTGGAAAAGTATTTTTGCATAGTGATCATGAAAGTCGTATTTTTTAACGAAAATGCAAAAAAAGATCGTATACAACAAGTATAAAATCAACTTTATCTACTAGCAATATGATATTGTACAGTTTCGTCATAGAAACAAAATATGAAAAGCTACTCATAACTCCCAAGGGACTGGTCAAATTATTTCTCCCTCAAACTCAAGGTAACAATGCAACTACAATTAACGTCTTAGCAACCATACAATGATGCAACCCTTGATGTTACTTACACATTCTAATTTTAAATGTCATTATGGTAAGTTGTTGCCTGTCTTTCACAGTGTAATGTTGTGCTCACCCGCAGCTGCAGCCAGGCGACAAGATCAGCAAGTGACCTCGCGGTCACGTGCCGTAAGAGTTCTTATTTTTGTTAATATATAATATTTATCGTTGTCTTATCGGTAACTTATAACATCAACGTTAGATTTACACCAAAGTGTACTATGCCTTCATTAAGCGCCAGGCGCCGGCTTAGAAGAGTTAATTTACCAGAACAATGCTGACGTGCAGCTCAGAAATTTAGATCACAAACGTTATTGCAAGAACATGCGGACGAAACAGTTTATTACACAGATTTACCTCGGCCTCGAAACGGGCGAAAGGGCGTCAATACCAGCGTCGGTATGTCGCTACGCTCTTGGTGCGTGGCCTGGGCGAAAGCTGTGACGTCCGAAATAGTCCCCTGCGTTAAGCGTGGGTAGAATATGTCAAAAGCCCCTTGGTAATACACAGATATCAGCGTTGCCGTTGGATGGGTTACTCGGTAAAGAATGCTCACATATGACGGAGAAAATGGGCTACACAAGCCTCCAAACGAACTGATGACCACAACAAGCCCGCGAACGGACATCACCTTGCAACACGGGTGTCACAACGCTTGCCAAGTGCCGTCTGCCACAAAACGAGAAACAGAAAAACCATCGTGACCCCAGCTGTCGTCTCGCGCGATCAGCTCCGACCAATAGGAGTCAAGGTCTCCGCGTCATAACGCCGCAGCTGTCTCGGTGCAAGAGAAATCGACAGATGTTATCTCCCTTGCTCCCACTGAATATGCTTCTTGACAATATTAAATCGAACGCTGTAATCAGCGCTAAGGTGGTCAGCTGCGATATGCGACTGCATAGATATTCGCGCGAAAGCTAAGCTGACGGGCGAAACCTAAAGCCACGCGTGGGTTAAGATCTTTGCGAGATGCGGAAAGCTATCGTATAAAAGATAATGCCGACTCGCCAATTTGATACCAAAACTGCTCTAAATGGTTATGTAGTTAATTGAACTACGGAAAAATATAAAATGGCCTGACACAGGTACAGTCGTGTTCATTAAAGTGTTGTACAGCATTTATGCTTTGTGAATTTAAATTAACTACACAGCGTTCAGAAAATGTTGTATATACAAATATTTTGAGAGCATACTACTTAGTTAATGTTACAGTATGGGCCTTTGTTGAGTAATAACACAACCACCAATAAACTTACAACTACCTCTGTACAACAAATTTTTGAACACGACTGTACATTAGATACTAATTAGTTCCAACTCTAACAAGGGATCTTTTACAAGCTACACATCGTAGTAACATGGGACTCACTGCTTTACATCACTTCCGAATGAATAATGGCATTCTGTAGAGACTTTCATCCGCATTTTTTAATTTTTAAAAACCTCACCGGGACTGGGGATCGACCTCGCGACCTTAGATCAGTATGCAGAATGCACTGAGCTACTGAGCCCGGCTATACTTTATTGTAAATAGAATATTTTATTTGACTAATTTTTATGTGTGTAGTAAAACAAGGCTATGAAACTACCTAGGAGCAGTAACAGCAACGGGGAACAACACAATAAAATCACTCTTGTTTCGTTACGTCTTTGTTCTTGCATTTCTCTCTTCCCTTTCAACCCGTTTGTCGTAGTCTACTTGCGAGCGTCGCGTCGTTTGGTTCTACGGAGTCTATTACGGTGAGTTATTTGAATCGGACGCTCTTATATTTCATTCCATCGACGCTCATTAGCGGTTTGATTGTGTATTCATTTACGGCTGTGACCCACTCTTCGGCATATATGAGCTACTTTATCGGAGCAACTTGTTGTGACGTTTTTTACGGACATCCTTTATTGCTATACTCCTACCTTCAGTTTCAGTACCCCTAAGAAAAGCCGATTTACGCCGCTTTTCTCAAATTTTTGTGTAACCAGTATTTTGTGAACATCTGCCTGGATATGAAGTATTTTTTTGGTTTTGTATTACCGTTCTAAAATAAGATCATTTCTAGACTTTCTTGGAGGAAGGGGATATAGTTCTTTAGAGGAAATATTGTCTATTATTATAAAGCTTCAACTACGACATATTATTAAAAAAAGTCGTTACATTTCTATTTATTGGTTATATGGTTCGCATAGTTGTACAATTTAAATTAAATACTTCAGCACCAGAGATACGACGACTACTATGAACTGCAAGTTCTATTAACCGTCATCTTTCTTCACGAAGTCGTATTTCTGGTGGTAACTGGAAAAGTATTTTTGCATAGTGATCATGAAAGTCGTATTTTTTAACGAAAATGCAAAAAAAGATCGTATACAACAAGTATAAAATCAACTTTATCTACTAGCAATATGATATTGTACATTTTCGTCATAGAAACAAAATATGAAAAGCTACTCATAACTCCCAAGGGACTGGTCAAATTATTTCTCCCTCAAACTCAAGGTAACAATGCAACTACAATTAACGTCTTAGCAACCATACAATGATGCAACCCTTGATGTTACTTACACATTCTAATTTTAAATGTCATTATGGTAAGTTGTTGCCTGTCTTTCACAGTGTAATGTTGTGCTCACCCGCAGCTGCAGCCAGGCGACAAGATCAGCAAGTGACCTCGCGGTCACGTGCCGTAAGAGTTCTTATTTTTGTTAATATATAATATTTATCGTTGTCTTATCGGTAACTTATAACCGAGACCAGCATGCAGGGACGGATGGGCTGGGGTTCACCGGCCCGGGAAATGGCCCCAGACCGGCCCAAGGTATATATGGGCAAAATATATTTTTATATCGGCCAGAAAAGCTTAATAGTTTTGAAATAATTAGAGTAATACACAGAACATTTTAAAAACTTATGTTTATTTGTAAGTAATTGGACATAGATGAAATGGATAACGAGTAAAAAAATCTAGCGTGATGCACGCAGACAATTTCCTTTTACAGTGATCTTATAATTAGTCAAAAATTTCATTTTTAATTTTTAAGCATGTCCAAAAATTTAAAAAAATTACATATAAACGGTACAAAATAGAGCGTTAGTTCAAGAAACAATTTTTTTCTAAAATTTTAAGTTGAATTCAAAAATTTAATAATATACCGGGTGTTCTATTTAAAACTAGAGTTAATAAAAAAATTGAAAAAAGAAACTCATTTTAGAGGTATTCAACTGGAAAATCACCTATTTCCAATCAATACACATTAAAAATGTAATAAAAATGTAGTTTGAAAAAAATCGTTACAGCCGTTTTTGAAAAAATCGAAAAAAAACTGAAAAATCACAAGAGTAAACACCATACTTTTGGTTATTCGATTTTCTTCAAAAGCTTGCTGTCGCATCTAGATAGTACGCAAAACTTATATATGAAGTTTCAACGCCATACCTCTTTTCGTTTTTGAGATATTCTGTTCACAGACACACAGACAGACAGACCAATGAACAAAAACATGTTTTTTGGATTCAGGGGACTCTAAAACGTGAAGATCTGTTGAAAACTCAATTTCGAATTTTTGGGGTGAATCCAATACTTCCTTTATTGTAAAAGGAAGTAATATGATATACGTTGTATGCTAAAAGTATTTTAAATCTTAACAATATTAATATTTATTAAAACAAAATACTCAATTACATAATATTATTAAATGTCTTAAACAAACACAAAACATACTTTTTCCCTTTCATGGTTTTTATAATGAGGCGGACTTGATGAAACTTTATAATTGTTTATTTATAATTCGCCTAGCATAGTATCAACAGTAACATGGTTTTTGTTATCATTATTAAAGTAATTATTAGGAATGAATAATTATGAATTAGTAAGCACTCAAAAATTGCATAAAATTGACTTCGCGCATTTGGTAAAATATGAAATTAATAAATAACGGCCTTTGTGCTTGTATTTGCTAAGGAGTTAATCACATCTTCATTGTCAATGCTTGTTAAAATGGATTTTTTGAGGTTCATAATCATAAACGACTCTACCTTCTCGTTAGATAACCGATTTCTCAGTCGAGTCTTAATACATTTTAGAATGGAAAACGACCTTCAACAGGACATTTGAGATATGGGGAGTGTTAAAAGATATTGATAAACTAAAGAAAGCACAGAGTAAGCGACTTAGAACATGTTACATTTTGGATGAGCTAACAGCAAATGGAACAATTTTGGCAGCTTTTACAAGTCGTAGTAGCTTCTAGAGCGGATATGCAATCTTCTTGAGTGGATATGTCATCATCTTCTTCATTACAGTTAACAAAATCGTAATTAATTTGATACGATTCTTCCAGGGATAACTTTAATTTGCCCCAATTATTTTCAAAACTAATTAATTCCTGTTTTATCTGATTGGGAGTAGCATGTGGATTGAATTTCAACATTTTTCTATCCAAATATTCATCTTCTAACGAATAGGCTGATTCATTTAAATTCCCACGATACGAAAGACCTTATTTACCAATTAACTTAATTAAATTAATAACAATCTCCAATATTTTACGATTACTTGTTACTTGATTATTGTGCTGCTTCAGGTGTTCGCTGAATAAAAGTGTATTCACAGTTTTACATTTCAAAAATAAAAAGTACGATTCAGAACTTTTTTGGTGGTTTACAAATCTCTGGTGTTCATCAATTCTTTGATATACGTGTTTCCAATCGGACATACCTTGTGTAAAACTGTTTGTTTCACCGGTATCCCCAAAAGCCAAACAAGCTGTACAGAACAAGGCTTTTTTGTTAAAACTGTAGCTAAACCACTGTCTGGAATTTTTATTCGATCGAACAAAAGCTTTTTTAAATTTAACTGGAATATTTTCTTGTGTTTTAGGGATCTGAGGGTGGCATTCAAAAAAATGTAACTCGTTTACATTGGGTCGTTCAAAGTGGTTAAACTCAAAAAACTCAATCTCTGAAGATTCTTGCTCACGTTCATATAATTTGGGTGTAGCATTACTACTTACAGCAGCTATAACCTCAACTTCACAGAATTCGTTCACAGTTTCTTTATTTTTCCTGAGTGTCGATATGAGTCGGTGCTTCTTGTATACTTTGAAGTGAATGCACTACAGAAACACTCTCCGCAGTTTTCGAGATAGGTTTCAAAAAAATTGTGTCCAGAGATATGCACTTCCTTGCTTCTTCGTTCATTTTGCGTCTTTTTGTCTCGCGTATTTTTTCCGCGCCTCCTTTGAGTTTTTTACTATTGTCTTTATTCATTTTAATTTTAAAACAAACTAAACTTCCAACTTCTAGAAAAACTACAATCACTCCGTTATTAGAAAATACGTAAACTTGGTCTAACTTGCACGACGGTTACTCACTAATTTTCTCGCAAAGGAAAATAATTTCTATTGAGATTTTCATAAGCGACGCCTACTACACTCCGTAACCAAAAGGGGAAGCCCCGTGATACAGCAAACCGTTTTGAATAGCTTAGCTAAGGTACACCTCTCACCTCTCTGATTTAGTCAATCCAAAAGGTTGTTGACCGGCAGTAGAAATACAATTATATTTAATTTTCGATAAATCCACGTTTTCAAAAATTGTCACATATACCTAAGTGTCCAAAGTAAATGGGAATTATACAAATGAAAAAAAACCTTTCAGTCACATTTATAAAGACCGCGGCCCAAATTGGACCAATTGGACCGGCCTTTCGGGAAATGCCCCGAGCTCCCGATGGTCCCATCCGTGCCTGCCAGCATGGCATATTACCAAAATCAAACCACACCGATGCCGACGGCCCAGCAAGACATTCCAATGCAAACCGAACACGTCCAACAAATGCATTTTGCCCCGCAAAGTTATCAATACGCGCACATTGTGTCAAATTTAAATCAAACATTCACACATTTTCCTGCACAAGATATATCCGTAACTCCAAATGCCGCATCTTATCAGCCTCAGCTTGCCTACCATCAGCAACAATTTCCTGCAGTATCTCACAACTCAGAATGGCAAATACTCAATAACAAAAAACGCAACCGACAAGAAAACATCAATAATAATAATAATCAAAAAACTCAAAACAAACAGGCTAAAACTGCGAACTACTGGTTAAACCCGGAAAACCGCTTTAGTGTGCTTACAGATGAAAGCCCACAGGAGCAAGCGCCAACTAATTCAGAAAAAAGTGATCCCAAAACCTCCACCGATATTTGTCTCAGATGTGAAATCCATCAAGCCACTACTCAATTTTTTAGAAAGCACAGCCAAAAATGAATACACACTAAAGGCACTACCAAACGATGAAATCAAAATAATTCTGAAAACATCTGAAAAATACTCGTTAATTACCAAAGGCCTAGCAGAAAAAATACGGAATTCCACACCTACCAGGTCAAGCAGGAGCGTAAGTTTCGAGTCTTCCTAAGGAACTTACGCCCGTCCACGAGCACTAGTGAAATCCAGAATGAACTAAAAACACTTGGACACACAGCAACCAACGTATGGAATGTTAAACAGATTAGTACGAAAAAAGAACTACCCCTCTTTGTTGTTGACTTAAAACCATCTGACAACAACAAAGACATATACAACGTAACTACACTTATGCATTGTACTGTCAAATTTAAACCTCCACGAGCAAAGCGAACAATCCCGCAATGCTCCAGATGCCAGAAACACGGACATACGAAAAAATTTTGCAACAGAACTCCTCGATGCGTAAAATGCATAGGTGCGCATCCTACGACAAAATGCGAACACAAAGAAAAATACAAAGAAGTGACGTGAGTCAACTGTAAGCGAAACCATCCAGCAAGCTATAAAGGATGCCCTATCTATAAGGAACTCCAGTAAAGAATATTCCCACCACTACGTCAAAAAATTCTCCCAAGCGCAAGGCCCTACCAACCAGGACTATCATTCTCTCAAGCATTAATAAGCAACGCTCAACACTCCAACAATATCACGCCTCAACAACAGACTACAGGGCCAACACCCCAATCTAACGACATGGCTGAATTAAAACAGATGCTCAAACAACTCATGGAACAAATGAGCACAATGTCAAATCTTTTAACCACAGTCATAGCTCGAACATATAATGGACAAACACCTTATAATTACTTCGACACGAAGTGTATGAAGTATTGAAATTCCCTCATATCGAAAACCACTCTGAGTCAAATATCTCTAAAATTCGAGCCAACCGACTAATGCACCCACTATATCAAATCTCCGTCTCGGCGGTGCGGATCTTTTGGTGAAGATCCCAGCCCACTAGATCATTGGGGGGTGCCTTAACGTGCTGTGCGGGGGATGTATGTTCGTATGTGTACACGATTCCGGTTGCCAGAAACCTTCCTGAACTCTTGGATCGTTTTCATACGGTAGGTCCTCCGAAAATGAAGGCAACATCAACTTTTGAGCTATGGTCGTCGGCAAAAAAATTGTTTTTGTTTTTTTTTTTATAAATAACTGGTTCATAGTATTTCATTGTAATAGCGAAACGGAGTGATGCTGAGTATCGAAGTATTCTTGGAAAGCACGGAAGGGCGCTTTTCTTGGGTGGGGGGTACCGTATATTTGCGGTATGGAACACCAACGGGCTGTCCCACCATAGAGACGAACTCATTGCTTTTACTACAAACCACTGCGTCGACATTGTTTTAATTTTAGAAGCGCACTTTACAGAACGTAGCTACTTCAAAGGTATTATCAAATCAATTATGTCATCTTTGCTCACGAACACCATTAATGGACCATAAACACACACTAAAAAACTTTAAAATAGTCAACTGGAATGCTGATGGGCTGAAAGCAAAACGACCAGCCTTCGTAGATTTTCTGTCAAGATATAATATTGATCTTGCTTGCATCTCTGAAACTCACATCATACCCGAGCAAAAATTTAAAATATCTGGATTTAAAATTTATCGAAGTGATAGTACAATTATTGGTTCCGGAGGTACAGCTATAATGGTTAAAAACAAAATTAAACATTATCAAATTGAACTACCACATCTCATTAATATGCAGGCTACAGCTATTATCTTGGAACTTGAAAATTGCTCCAAACTGAAAATTATATCCGCCTACAATCAACCAAACAAAAGAATCCGGGAAGAAGACATAATGGCGCTATTTAATGAAAACATTCCTACTGTTCTGTGCGGAGATCTAAATAGTAAACACATTGAGTGGGGCTGCAGAGCAGGTAACCCTAATGGCACTAGACTTCTTTCTATAATTAACAACCACGCCATTCAATTATCCCCTCCAGCTGAATATACGCGCTACCCACACAGAATAGATCATCGCCCCGATATTTTAGATATCGTACTCCACAAAAATTGTGTCTTTCCTATTAGTCAAAAGGTAATGTGTGAACTAAATTCTGACCACCTCCCGGTGGTGATATGGTTTCATACCAATTTTATAAAAATCAACAGCCAAGAAAGTTTAATAAAAGGTAAAGTAGACTGGGAACTATTTCAAACAGAACTAAGCTTGTCTCTGAAACCTTGTAGTGCTATAGAAACACCTGAGGACATAAATTCAGCAATCGCAGACTACACCAATGCTATCAAAAACTCCATACAAAAAGCAACTAACAGTAAAAAATCACAGAAACAATATGATCTGGCACAAACTCCGAACCACATTTTGGACCTAATTAAAGAAAAAAACCGCACTAGAAGGTTATGGCAATCCACCAGAATTAAGGCACTTAAAATTAAAATGAACAAACTGGTACACCAGATAAATTGGGAACTACATAATAACGAAATTAACAAATATCAAAAATATATAAGTGATATAGAACCTAGTGACACACAGATGTGGAAAGCTACAAAGCGAATCTTAAAACAGTCAACCTTAATTCCTCCTATCACTGCAAACTCCCAAATCCACTGCAGTGATGCAGAAAAAGCAAACGCTTTCGCAGACTATTTCGAAAGCGTCTTTAAAACACCAAAGGAAATAATCGATAATGAGATGCATAATGAAGTTTTAAATACAATATCTAACAACCCTCCACTAGACTTATCAAATATTACTCCCAACTGTCCGGCAGAGCTAAAATTGTATATAAAACAATTAAAGAACAGAAAAGCACCTGGAAATGATTTAATTACCAACACAATACTGAAACACCTCCCAAGGAAAGCTGTAACACACCTTTGCACGTTTTTCAACGTTTGTCTAAGAACAGGTTATTTCCCGAAAGAATGGAAAACAGCCAACATCATAGTCATCCCCAAACCAGGAAAATTAACATGTTATTTAAAAAAAATATTTATCCTATTAATAAGTCACAGGGATGTTTAGTAACGGACCCTTCATGTTATACAATATATCAACAAAACCATGTATAACATTCTGTATGTTGAGCTGGTCTGAAATATATTAAAAAAAAGCTACTTCAAAATCCCAAAATACACCGTTTATGCAACGCTGCATCCGGATGGGACGGCACATGCTGGCACGGCCATACTCGTCAAGGACTCAATTAAGCATTATGAACTTCCCAGTTACAGTATCCAGCACCTACAAGCCACATCATATTAGTAGAAGACTGACAGGGCCCTCTTACAATATCAGCTGCCTATTGCCCACCAAGGCATAATAACAAACAAGAAGCATACGAGCATTATTTCAGTTTGTTTGTTTGTTTGTTTGTTAATGGACAAGGTCTAGGCATGCAGAGTACCAGGTACCTTAGACACCGACTGCTTTGGTCATATGGTCAAAGTCCTACTTAGAATTTTGCCGAGACTAAGGAGTTCCAACCCTAGCAAGGTATCTTTTACATGCTACACATCGTAGTAACATGGGACCCACGGCTTTACATCACTTCCAAATGATGGCATTCTGTAGAAGCTTTCATCTGCATTTTTTTATTTTTGAAAACCTCACCGAGACCGGGAATCGAACTCGCGACCCTTAGATCAGTAGTCAGCATGCATACCACTGAGCTACCGACCGTTGGTGCAATATGTGGCGCGTTTCCATAAACAGGAGCAAATCAGTTCACGTAACTTTCACCCTACGGAGAGGCACCTGTCCACCATTGACGCTAAATAATCAACAGATCCCCCAAGCTGATTGTGCAAAATACCTCGGCATTCACCTGGACAAAAAGCTGACATGGAGAACGCACATATGGACAAAGCGCAAACAGATAAGATTAAAACTACAAAAAATGTACTGGCTACTAGGGCGCCAATCCCAACTATCCCTCGACAACAAGCTGCTTCTCTATAAAACCATGATCAAGCCCATATGGTCTTATGGAATACAACTCTGGGGCACTGCCAAGACAACCAATATCGAAATCCTTAGAAGATTTCAATCCAAAGTTCTCAGAATGATTGTAAACGCACCATGGTGCGTCCACAATGAAATTATAGTGGCTACAGTTACCGAAGAGATTCAAAGGTTCAGTGCGCGCTATCGAGACCGGATTAGTGGTCACCCAAACGCCCTCGTGGCACCATTACTTATAATCGACGACGAAGTTCAACCGCCCCTAAAAAGATTTAAACCTCTCGACCTCATAAACAGATTTGAGTAACTATGCAGTGAGTGTCGTACACCCCTAGGCTAGTCAGAATTTGTTAAATTAATTTTAGTTTACTATAGGTGAGCTCTCACTGGAGGCTCAACCTTCATGTCTTCATCCACTTACACTTGTTAAACTATCTACTGAATGTCTATGTATGACAGATTGTAGAGCAAATAAATAATTAAAAAAAATGTCATTATGACATTTTGAACGATGCCGGAAAAAGGTCCGCAGGAAAAAGTTCCGCGGAAAATGTTCCGCCGGAAAAAGTACCGTGGGGAAATAAATCCGCAGGAAAAAGTTCGGCAAGAAAAAGTTCCGCAGGAAAGCGATACTTTGGTGTTTTGTCCATGTTACATGATTAATAAGTACCATACCATAGGGTACAAATGCATATGATAAAAATGGAAAAATTTGCTGGGCTCTTATGTATATTATAATTACATTTATAGTATTTTAAATTACTACAGTGACTATATAATCACAGTGTGGCCATACAATTTTTGACTGGTACTTTTTTATCCAATATCAAAACACGATTTTGCGGAAAACCATGATGATGTAATAAAAAATAGAATTTTTTAACGGTGTAAGCGACATTTGATAACAAAATAGTAATTTACGATACTAGTGCGTAAAGCTACTCTTTAGGCACGAGTGGGGTAGAGTTAAAACGCGAGTGAGCGAGCGTTTTAAGCCCCGCGAGTGACTAAAGATGCTTTACGCATGTGTATCGTACAATATTTTATCTACGATAGAAACTAGAAAACACAGTAAATATGAAAAAAAGTTAAATGTAAATTACGATTACCAGCAACCGGTCGTAATTTTGAGTATTTTAAAAATTTTAAAACACGTTGCTACTCACAACGTGCCTAATGAAATCTTTTAAATACGTTACTACTGACGACGTAAACTAATGAAAACATGTTATTAACCAGTCGTTTTACAAACTTAAAACTGCCAACTAAAAGGCAATTTTACACACTGTCGTAGATAAAATTACTAAAGTCAAAATAAAATTTTACAATTCATTTGCTGAAGTGAAAGAAAGTTATTCAAAATGACTAATCTCTCAAATACAATAAAATACCACAAAGAGGTTTAAATGTTGAAGAAATATGAGTCATAAGGTGTTTTCATCAATTTATTACAATTAATGGAAATTGGAAAGCTCAAATCCAAAACGCAAATGATATAACATCATTTGTATAGAAATCTTCTCGGTAATTTAATGTGATTCTCAGTTTGTCGGAGGTTCTACAAATGTTCAGACAATGGAGGCAAAACACGAGAGTTTCATGCCAGACCCAATTTTGACTGCCGTCAAGGTGCTAATTTAGGTTAGCTGCAGTTTAAGATTTGTGTATACTTAGTACAAAAATGCCTGTGTATCACCATAAAACAAGCAGTTAGTCCAATCGTCGACAATAATATTGAATTTGAATTTCCCAATGAGTATTTCTCTTATTTATAGCTTAAAATCCAGTTTCGCCACTGGCATAACAGTTCCTCTAATTTCATATTCCGGAAATGTCAAAATGTACCAGTGGGCTATACTGGAGTTTTCCCGACATTAACTACCTGCCATACATGTTCAACCTGGAATTGCAAATGTACACCGCAATAATCTATTGAACAGTTACTTACGAATATTTAAGCAATATAAAACTTACAAGAAAATATTTATTTCTCTGTTAAATATTCTGGATTGTTTGTTGTTATTACTGTTCTGATTATCGTAAATAACTAATTTGTGAAAAACGTCAAAATATGGTTCTTTTCCGTATAAACAAACTATAATTTGGAAAACTCATGGCCGCGGGAATACTAATGGCGGATTTCATCACGTGATACGTCCACTCAAACTTTTGACAAGTTATAAAATGCCAATGTCTTATTTTGACATTAGTAACATTTTGGGGTGAAATTCGGTGCATGGTCCGGTCTATTTCGCATCCGCTGCGAGCGAAGTAAGTTTATAGTTCGATCAGGGTGTATGTCAAAATGTTGTAGGTGCCGCTTGCCGCTATCAATGTTTAATGCTAAGGGCACACAGAGGGCTATGCTATGTATGCTTTGTGCGCTATGTTCGCTATATTCGCTACGCCAGATGGCCACACTAAAAAATTCAATTTGTCTCAGTCTTGCATATGACGATGTTAACTGGTAGGTTGCCTTGGGAAAGTGATGACAGTGACGATGATGTTCTGTTGTTACTTGCATTGTACAATAATAATAAACGTAAGAGGAAGTGGGTACACGAAGTGAACATGGAACGAAAGGAGTTTGGTGAATTTAATCACCTGATACCACAGTTACGTGAAGATGAAATCTTCTCCCAGGCATTATCTCGTATGTTCTGATTCCGATATTCGTCAAGGGTTTTCTTCCACAGACATGGGTTCTTCCTTACTTCTTCAATTAAGTGCTCTAGGAACGTCATGTTCTACACATAAACCACTATCACTTGAAAAAAGAATATTGTTGGCAAAATACAAGAACAACGTGCTGTCGACTGCACGTGGAAAGGGCCAAAACGGGTTAAAGCGCATGCCCGTCGTTGGCGACGCTCAAAAATATAGCCGCAAAACATACACCTCAGCGACGTAGCTGAATAGCTAACATAGCGTACATAGCGTACGCAGTTCTGTGTGGCCACTTCCGTTGTCTATAAAGGAAACTATTTTTTGTACACATAGCGGACATAGCGTACATAGCGTGCGTAGTGCTCTGTGTGCCCTTAGCATAAAGCAATGCGTTGCGCTCTCGGCGGTGGTCCAGGTTAATGGTTTATGTTAGTTGTTAGGTCTTGATAATTTTTTTTAGAGAAAAAATACGAGAGAGAGTTTGTTCAACGCAATGCGTTGCGCTCTCGGCGGTGGTCCAGGTTAATGGTTTATGTTAGTTGTTAGGTCTTGATAATTTTTTTAGAGAAAAAATACGAGAGAGAGTTTGTTCAACGCAATGCGTTGAGCTCTCGGCGGTGGTCCAGGTTAATGGTTTATGTTAGTTGTTAGGTCTTGATAATTTTTTTTAGAGAAAAAATACGAGAGAGAGTTTGTTCAACGCAATGCGTTGCGCTCTCGGCGGTGGTCCAGGTTAATGGTTTATGTTAGTTGTTAGGTCTTGATAATTTTTTTTAGAGAAAAAATACGAGAGAGAGTTTGTTCAACGCAATGCGTTGCGCTCTCGGCGGTGGTCCAGGTTAATGGTTTATGTTAGTTGTTAGGTCTTGATAATTTTTTTAGAGAAAAAATACGAGAGAGAGTTTGTTCAACGTTACATTTTTATGTTCACTGTTATTTTTGCGCATGCGCACTAGACCGGACCGTGCACCGAATCTTTACCACTTTTTGTAACTGTGATTATATTGCAGGTTAAGTTTTACGTCAGTCTGTGTCAAACAACAAACAAACTCTAACCTTTTAATCTTGAATTTGACAGAGACTGACAATACACTTCAATACTGCCAAACGTATAACACATATCAAGGCCTGCTCAGAATCATTTTTTTTTATTTCATGGTATAATCTGTAGTGTAAGTTGCCTTTTTTATGAATAAAACATTATGTATGAAATCGACATTATGTTATTATTTCTTATTTAACTTTTCCACAGCCGTGGGTGTTCACGCGTAACTTTTTCCTGCGAAACTTTTTCCTGCGGATTTATTTCCCGACGGCACTTTTTCCGGCGGAACATTTTCCGGTGGAACTTTTTCCGGCGGAACTTTTTCCGGGATTCCATTTTGAAATGTCATACTATTTTTACGAATATGCTAGTAGATAAAATATGTTAGAACTATTTGTCAAACTTAGCTATTTCCTCAAAATTTTAGCATTCTTCCCCAATCACGTAAGTGAAATTTGTAATTTAGTAATGTATTCAATATCGATGTCAATACGAAAGTTGTTTCCGATTCATTTAAGCCCAAATCTTTAGCTTGGTAATGTTATCAAAATTCATTCTCATTTTCATAAGAACCTTTCTTCCGCCGAAATATTAACGCATTACAGTCTTGCATATTCATCGAGATTTAATTCTTCCGCTGCTAACGTGTTACAGACCTCTTTGTATTCATAGAAATCCATTTATAAATTCACCCTTTGTTCTTTTGCGAGCAATACAGGATCCAGCTTATCAAATTCTGCGTATTCGTTATTGTTCTGGCGCATTCAAGGTCTCCTGCAAGTTTCGTGGGAAGTTGTTAAGGTACATTGCATCAGTTCGTTGGAAAATACCGCACAGCTCTCGTTCTTTACTTAAGCTAGACAAGGCCGGAGCGTAGTCACGCGCTTACGTCAACGGCAGTTGCATTTCGAATCTGTGACTTAAGCGTCACTTCCTACCGGTCTCTGAACTAGAACAGATGTGTGTGTAGACTGGCCCCCGGTCCGCATCGCTTTGCGACCGGGGGACTCTTGTAATTCCGGTTTGAATAATTATGTGTACTTCGTGAATCGTTTTGTGCTCATTTGAGGTATTAGAACTGTTTCCTTTTCGTCGGATTTGTGGTTCCTTCTGGGGGAGTGCTGCACGTGTCGTGATGATGAAGTCTTCGGGTCGCTGTTGAGCAGTTACCCCCTCGTAAGCTCTGAATTTCCGTCTACCGTGAAGAGGCAACTTCAAATTTACGTCGCAAGACGGATTATCAGTGGGAATATCAACCTTAAGCTTATTTGGGGCATACAGAACTTGCGTTTATCGTTTATAAGATTTGCCATACCGCTTCGGAGTTCAATCTACCCGCGTTAGGGGATGTTAGACCCAGACCGCTTTCGCCAGCAATTTCCCGTTGCTGTTGTGCAATTTCTTCAGGCATCTTGAGGCAGCTTCAGGCATCTTAAGGCAGTTTGTTTGGAAAGGTGATTACATACAGCATCGCACGTCAAATGCAGCCAGCTAATTTTCTTCAGATAATAAGTTATTGTAAATCAGCATTTATAGTGTATCATGTACAGTGAGCGTCGAGTGTTGAACAGTTCAGCGTCTTTGTTGTTAACGATGTTATTTGCTATTTGCTAAATTTATTGAATTGCCGTCGTATTTCGTTGTTTGTGTAACGTAACTTGTGGCAGTTTCGTTTGCCTTGAGCCACACTAATGTATTTGTCGTCAAATTCATTGTTTGTAATTAAGTTAACGTATAGCGCAATCTAACCCAACTAATCCTTTTGAGCATTTTTAAATTTAACTAGTTAGTTTCATGTTTATTGTCACCTACATATATTTTATATATTCCAATAGAGTTCATTGTCAAGTACTTATGTTTTTTATTTGTATGTTTATGGCATTTGCTTGCGTTTTATGTGTATTTTTCAGCTGTGAGAAGGAGTTTAGCAGCTGATTTAATGAGTTATTGTTGTAAGGTAAGTCGATACTGTATATAACTCGCCAACCAAACTCTGCCTAGGTAGAAGTAGCCAGGTGGATTATATACTTCCATTTTCAAAGTAATCTTACCTGTGTTACTATGTTGTTTCCCGATTTAGTCAAGAAAATGGTGGCGTACCTTTATTTAACATCATTTACCTCTCGTATCGGAGTACAGCCCTAGCTTGAAGGTCGTAAAGAACCCGCCCACGCGGCTGAGTTTTTAGCTGGAGCAACCCTTCCTGTTGCCGTCATCTTAACAGGGTTAGGGCCTTGTATTCTCGGTTTACTTCCCGATCTTGTCATCTTATCGTGTCGTGGGTAGCAAGTCCGGCTCTCGAGCGTATGATTTTGTTTTGCACGCTTGAGGGGCTGCATTGTTATGTCGTGGTATCGTTTTTGTGCGGTAACAAATATTGTATGCACCACGGGAGATATTCATGTTCTTTACCTTCGGTTGACTTACTTTTTCCCTGAGGTTGACATGTGTTACAGACCGAGGGCTCTGGCCCGAGGTCTGTAACACATGTCAACCTCAGGGAAAAACATATTCATATCTCCCTTAATTCATAATAGATATTAATAGATTAAGGGAGATATGAATATGTTTTTCCCTGAGGTTGACATGTGTTACAGACCGAGGGCTCTCGCCCGAGGTCTGTAAGTCAACCGAAGGTAACGAACATGAATATCTCCCGTGGTACATACAATATTTTATCTACTAGCATATTCGTAAAAATAGTATGAAATTTCAAAATGTCATAATGACATTTAAAATTAGAATGTGTAAGTAACATCAAGGATTGCCTCATTGTATGGTTGCTAAGACGTTAATTGTAGTTGCATTGTTACCATGAGTTTAGGGAGAAATAATTTGACAAGTCTCTTGGGAGTTATGAGTAGCTTTTCATATTTTGTTTCTATGACGAAAATGTACAATATCATGTTGCTAGTAGATAAACATCTATTTTTGCTCGTTTGATTGGTGCATTCCCGCTTTACCGTCGTGCTTCAAACTCATGAAAATGTATCGCTTTCATCACTAGTTGTACAAATAACTATAAAAGCTTCCCTAATCGGTTTTTTCCGCCTTATTGACTGTATTGCACGATGCAAGCATTACAGTCTCAATACAGTTTAAAGAGGATTAATTTAATATTGATTTATACTAATAACTGGTTAAGTGTTTTCTCAACTATACAGGGTGTTTGTAGATTGTTAGACAGCTCATAACTTTGTTAATAATAGAGATATGGAAAAATAATTGTTTGAAATGCCAGTACACAATCTACAAACTGACGTAAACCAATTTAAGCCATGGCCTCCTATTTTTGCGCAGTGATACACGACTTTGGTATTTTTAATGAAACACCCTGTACAGTTTTAGATATTTGCAAACAGCGCTAAAGGTGCTTTACGATAGCATTTTTAAATTTAAATTTAGGAACTTATTATTTCTCAAAATTAAAAAAAAGATGTTTAGCTAACGTTGGCCATGAATTATGCAAAATCACTAACAATTGAGCAAGAAAATCAAAACAAACTCCACTTGGTTCTAAAAATTTCTGATGACCGAATTATAGCACCAAACGTACTACAACAATTCAAAAATATGTTTTTTAACTGGAGTAATATGAGTTTAATTAACAACAACATTTATTTTTAAATTATTTTACGTATTTTTGATTTTTTAAAAGCTACTTCTAAACGAAATGGCTAATATGGTACATCGTTGGAAAGTTATTGGAGTTTTCAACTGTTTAATGAAACTCATATTGTTCCGTTTAAAAAAACATAGTTTTCAATTGTTTTAGTACGTTTGGTGCTATAGCTCGGTCATGAGAAATTTTTAGAGCCAAGTGGAGTTTGTTTTACATTTGCTGTTCGATTATTATTATTAGTAATTTTGCGTAATTCATGGCCTACTTTGGCTAAAAAAAAATCTTAATTTTTGAAAAATAATAAGTTCCAAAATTGAAATTTAAGAATGCTATCATAAAGCACTTTTAGTGCTGATTTCAAATATCTAAAAATATACAGGGTAATCCGTTTAAAAAACCAAAGTTGTGTATCACTACGTAAAAATAGGAGGCCATGGCTTAAATTGGTTTACGTCAATTTTTAGGTAGTATACCGGCATTTAAAACAAAAGAAAGTTCTTTTCGCTATCTCGGTTATTAACGAAGTTACGAGCTGTCTAGCGATCTACAAACACCTTGTATAATTTTTTCTACGATCGTGTCAAAATGACAACTTTTTGCACAGTTTCTAGTGTCAAAAGTGACGTTTATAGCACTCTTAATATTAGAGCTCAAATTACGTCTTTTTAACACGTTACCATTGGAGGCGTGTTTTAATAATTTATTAAAACACGCTTTGCTGTAAGTTTGAATGTCAACATAACTTAGAATATCTATACACAATGTGACACAAAAAGTGTCACCGAACTAAGTTGTTATATTTCTGTTACGATTGTAGAAAAAATAGCGTATTGTTATGATTTATCTTCTGGCCTATTAAAAATTATACGCCGCTTCTTGTTTTAAGCATTTACTTACAGCAATTTAACGATTTACAAAAACACAAGAACTATTAATGCGGAACACAAATACACTTTATTTATTTACATACGACTTCAACATGAATGATTTATATCGCAAGCTTCGCACACTTTAAGCTAAATTCGGACTGTCTGTTTTTCCTGATGTGCTTGCTTATATATTCGCCGGGTGATTCATTTCGGAAGATTCGAGATCTCACACGATTATTCCAGCAACGCTGACGTGTCACGTGCATTAGTCACCGAGATCGTTCTCGAATGATCTGGAAGCTGACTCATCTGTCTGCACGCGACCCGCATCGAAGGTCGTTATAGTATGATACACTTGTATTAGTACCATTAAAGCACTAGCGGTGTTAAAAGCACTCTGCTAGCTCCTCGTCGCACGTACTTTAACGGCGTACTTATACACTAGTATCATAATATACTATTAAACTCTTACAAACGTTTTCTAAAAAAAATGCCAACTCTTATATAGATATATACATGGGATACTGGGTGGGTCACGACATATGTATCCGCTGACAAATTTTAACTGTAACCCAAATAACTGATGTCATTTAATCTAGCCTATCTCTCTTAATACGATACAAAAACAGATCACAGCCATTTTATGAACGCTGACAAATTACAACTGTGACAGGTTTAATTCGATAACGACGTTGTCGTGTTGCAATAGTGTCTTATATTAAGTGGAACTTTTTCTTTTCTTATGGAAATGCAATTTGGGGAAACCAATGGTAACAAGCATTTGTCACTGGATTAAATTGTGTTGGTAGATACGCTTCTGGTTATTGTTTCTAACGTCAATTTAAGTTTAATGTTAATAGTTAAAACCAAATTATAAAATACTTCAGGTTTATAACAGCCAGAATTGCAATTTAAAATACATAATTAAATGTCAACCAGTCAACATGAAACCTAATAGTAGTAGTAGTAGTAGTAGTTGTGTCTAGCAAGTAGGCCACCATAAGCCCCTTTAGCCAACCCCATGCTTTCCCCCTCAACCACCTTCATTATCGTCTTCTTCGATGGGCTCTTCTCCCTGCTTAAAGGTTTCTGATTTTCTAATGAAGATCAGAATATCGGCCCAGGGTAGGGAGTTCAACTCTTCCATTTGAAGCGTAGCTGCTCCAAAGGTTCTAAATCTCAGTCGCTGGTACCTACACCTCGCATTCTCCCAAGTAGTGAAAGAACGTTTCCTCATACCTCCCACATCTTAGGCAAATGGGATTTCCCTTTACTCCTATTAGTGTTAGGTGTCTCTTTAGTTTACAGAGGCCTGTCAAGATCCCTATCAAAAGATGTGGTTCTCCGGCTCCTTCCCATTAGCCAGACCTATTTCTTTGAATCAAATCCTGCTATGTGGTATTTTGCTTGGCGACAGCCCCTGCACCCTTTCCACTTTTCCTCGCTAGTCTTGTAGACCCACTCGGTTAGGGCTGCTGAGACCTGCTGCCTTGTTATACCCAGAAGGGTCCTGGTTCAAAACAAGTTTTCCCGGCTCCGAGTTTAGCTAGTTCGTCTGCCTTCTCGTTGCCTTGGACTCCTGTGTGTCCCGGGACCCAGACGAGTTCGACGTCCTTTTTCCTTGCCAATTCAGCTAAAGCGTCTCCACATTCCTGAACAAGAGCTGATCTTGTCCTGACCAAGAATATTGCTTTTAGTGCGGCTTGACTATCAGAGCCAAATTTTTTGCTCTGACGATGTCCTGACCTCGTTCCTTGTTGCCACCCATAGGATGGCATAAACTTCTGCTTGGAATACCGTGCTTCCTAAAGCGTAGCTTTCTTGTGCTCCTCGGCCTTCCATATAAATTCCTGCTCCAGAGGATTGCCTTCCCGCCACTCGAGAACCGTCCGTGTAGCATATCAAGGCATTCGGCTGGAGCTTAACCCTTTTTTGCTCCCACTGAAGAAAGGCCAAGGAAAGTGGAGAAGTACTGCCCCGGCATTCACCTCAGAGAAGGTACTCTGTTGACTCAAGAAAACCACATAAAAACCTGAATCAGAGCAGACGGTCGCGGGAATCGAATCCAGGACCTCCCGAATGCTAAGTAGGCGTGCTAACCACTAAACTACAAAGGTCGGTGGACATTCCCTGCGGGTGGGATAGTATAAATAGCGTTGAATATTCGGGAGTGCTAACTTTTCCTGATGATTTGGTGAAGAACATATCTTCGACACTTCCCTTCAGTTGACTATACATTTGTAATTTGGTGGCGATAATATCTTTAGAAGTTTACTAGAATCTTCGAGAATAGATCTGCGCTTAATAACATTTCCATTCCACAAGGTTAATGAAACAAGGGATCAGCCAGATTTAAATTTATTATTCAATCTCGGTTAAAGATTGGAACTCGGCAATTTATCGCAAATGTTTTCGATTATGACAACATCGATATGAAAAGCTAAAAATTGTAATTTGCAGGTTAATGTGACAGCGCCATTGCTTATACCGTAGGTCCACGAAACTACGCACCATGGCGCTGGAGTGATGTTAGTTTATTTTAAAGATCTACTCTTCTGGTGGCAAGTGATAGTGAAACGGTTGCTAAGCATTGACCATTAAAATTGAGTTTGCAAGTAACAAATAATACACAAAAATCAAAAAACAAAAATAAATAATTTAATCAATTTCCCAGCCAAACAAATTACAAGTGGAGTATTCAAATTAAATATTTAAAGAAATTTCTATTTACTGCCATACAGTATCCTAAAATATCATAAAAATTACGTCTAGCATTATCTAACAATCGGGGACTAATATTAAAAAAACACTTCGGTAATTGTATCTTTAAGAGAATCTAAATTAGGATAAACTCGGGAAGAAAAAACATTTTAAGTAAGGCCATAAGAAAAAATCGTTCGAAGCCAAATCAGGGGACGGAGCGGGCCAACTGATTGCACTTCCACGTCCAATCCAGGTTTCATGAAAGGTATTGTTTAGGAATTATTTAACTACTGCTGAATTGAGAGTGGGACAGCCATCGTGTTAGTACCATATCGGCCGCTCATCCCTAAGCATTGTATGTTCAATTGCAGGACAAATAGTTTCAGTTAAAAGTTCTAAATAGGTCTCTCCAGTCAAAGTTCCCTTAATAAAATAAGGTCCAACTACAACGTTATTTAATATTTCACACCAAACATTAACCTTCTGTGGATATTGTGTGTGTGTTTTTACAATTAAATGATGATTGTCGGTACTCCAATATCGAAAATTTTGAGAATGTAGTTGATTATTTAAAGTAAACGTACATTCGTCAGTAAAGCACACACTTTCTAACTCTTTCTAGAAAATCAGGTTCATTGTTGCATTTATCCATTATAATTTTCAGATGCAGATCTGTTTTCGGAATCTCTCTCCCGCAGTTGTTGATGAGGCTGATATTTATACGATTGAAATGTATTGAACTGATTCGGGCTCTTACTTTGTGTTACCTATTAGTATATGTTTATAAATTAGATTTTTATCAATTTAAATTGCACTGTTTATATTATTTGAATATTAATAGTTATTCTTTTTGCTAGCTCCTGAAAATTAGGGGTGGATTTTATTACAAGTCAAAAATAACTTCTGTCAAATGATATGTCGAACAAATTTGAAAATTCAATAACAAGTACCAGATCATCACATTCGCCACATAACAATATCAAACAATAAGTAATTCCTTAATAATGAATTCACCTTTCTAATCTTTATTTTCTTTCAGTGCTTACCTAATACCTAAAATCATCCACCTTTCACTCACCTAACATCGCCACGTGTAGTTTGCTCCATAATTAATTTACACCACGTATAAAAAATTAACTATTTCTTACGACTGGTTCATGATATCAAGAAGGAGGTTGATGGTTTATAAGGCAGCCATTTAATAAAACGAAAGATTTTTTTTGATAAGTACATATATTTCATCTCCTAGTAGGAGTTTTCTTAGGTTTAATTTGAAATTTATACATTTACATATTCTGAAAAATATAAAGAGAAATTTAAATTAGGTTTGTGTTTTGAAAATTTTGTAAAGGTAATCTTACTACACAAACTATGATTTTCTTTGTTGGTGTCTGTAATTTTCTCGATGTAACCACTGCTTCTACCTCGGAATGAAAACTTTTGGAAACCGCTGCTAGGCGCCAAACAATTGCCGGGTGATTTAAAACCATATATCTAATACTTACTATATTGCTAGCGGCTATGAGTGGGAAACTGGCCGATGAAGTGAAACACACAACCAACTCCTTTATGTATACGGTGAGCTGTGCGCAAGCGCGGCGGCGTCGTCCGCCCAATGGGGAAGTGGTCCCGCCCAATGGGGAAGTGGTCAAGTTTAAAATTCGCTTCTAAAGGCGGAGTTCGAATTCTCACGCATGCGCACGAGACGCGTTATACTATAAGTGAGACTATGTCGGCGCCGTAATGTTTTCTGAAGTTTCCAGGCCCTACCAGCAATATATGTGTATTATATATATGTTTAAAACATTTGCCTATATGCCCATCAGTTTAAGAGCTGCGTTATTAATACTCGGTGTGTATGCATCAAAATATAGTAAACTCAAAGTGACGTTCTGTTTTTAAGAATTATTGTTATCGTTAGTGCAAAAATGTCTGCGACTCAGCAAAGACCAAATGTAAGTACCTATTACATTGTAAAATTTCCTACACTCCCGATGGAACCTCATGCAAAAGTAGGCGAAACGTTCAATTCTTTTATCAGGCATCACGAATTTAAGTCTAAAACCAACATAGGTCCATGCGCCCATCCCCACTTTTTACCATAAATTCTTCATAACTTTTAACCGCTACATCGAGGGCATATACTAACTCAATTATAAGATACTAGCTGACCCGGCAAACGTTGTTCTGCCCAAAAATAATTTGTCTCTGAAACCCCGTTTCACCACTATAGAATTTTAATTTTATGTCATGTCCACCGTCTTGGACTTAAAAATAAATGCCATTTTCGCAAGCAACGTCACAAAAAACCTCAATAACGACACCCATATCGATTTTTAGGCTTATTTGCCCCATTTCACCCCTTAAGGGGTTAATTTTCGGAAAGTCACGATATACGTGTTTGCTTATTTGTTTTTAGGAGTACTCCTACGAAGTTTCAAGTTTAAATGTCTATTTAATATTATTTTTCCATACAAAATTTGAACCCCTATTTTACCTTTTTAGGGGTTGAATTTCGAAATATCCTTCCGTATTTCTTGTATACATCATAAAGGGAACCTCTGTGCAAAATTTCAGCTTTCTAGGTCTAAGGATTTGGGCTGGGCGTTGATGAGTCAATGAGTCAGGAGTTTTCTTTATATCAATATACCTATATATAAGATAAAAACACATAATTATTTGTATGTTTCCCGGAATGATGTTCCCGTCCAACTAAACCGAAGATCATTAGTCATTAGTCATCATTAGTGAAGATGTAATTTTCTCGATGTAACCACTTGTTCAACTAATACGTGAAAACTGTTGGAAACCGCTGGTATGCGTCAAACAATTGCCGGGCGATTTAAACAGTTACATGTCGGTTTCAAACAATCGCGTTTTTAAGCGGTTGTTAACACTCGGTGTGTACGCATCAAAACGCAATAAACTCGACGTGACATTCTGTTAATTATTGTTATCGTTAGTGCAAAAATGTCTGCGACTAAGCAAAGACCGAATGTTGTAAGTATTACAGTGTAAAATTGTAAATATGATTGTGGCTCTATAAAGTTCAACCACATTGCCGTACAAGAATGCTTCTTCAAACGGATGCGTCTTCGTAACAATAAGAATTTTGGACATACCATTAAGCTGCTACTAAGATTCGACAAATTGAAATTGTGTAGCCGTTGTTGAGTTACAAAGCCTATTAATAATTTTAGTTCCTTTACTTTTATGCAGCTTACAAATCAAACCGTCCAGTCGGCAGTGTTAACTCCGCTTGGCTCCAAAACATTTGTGAAGAAAGTGGTGCCGGTTGCTGTCAGTTTTATATTGCACCAAAGAACCAACTTTGGCAAAAATGATTTTCTTACCGCCACTCACAATGGTGTCACTTACAAGATGTTCAAGAAAACGATTCACAGTCCCGTTTTCAAAGATGTACATACCTGGATTCAAGGAGCGCTGGATGCTCTGGATAAAAATTATGTAAGTGTCATGCACTAAGTTAAGGATAGAACAGGGTAGTATTTGAGTATTCGTATTCTTTTTGTGCATCAGATCAAGCACATATATTGTATCTATATTTGAATACAATTGGTTGTATTCGAGTACTTATTATCATTAGTATGTAACCGTTAGCGCTGGGATGTAGTTGGTATACTTTGCAGAGCCAAAATATTGTTCGTTATAATGACAACCACAAAGAAAGCATGGTTCTAATAATTAAGTAGGAGTTAAAAAAATGCAGTTTAAATCACTTTTTAGCTCTGTATTTAAAAGTAATGCCGATGTTCGATTACTTAATTAAAGGATGGCAGGTGTTAATTAATGTATGTAATAAGTACATCCGTCTTTGTTTTGAAAAATCAAATTTTGTTTTTGTGATTAAAACGATCATGCTGACAATAAAACTTTCATTTGATGATATCGGTCTTACTTTTGAATACAGCGGCCTGTATTATTATTCTTATTATTATGGTACACTAGTATTTCTGTAATCAATAGACCTCGCGCAACTCCAGTTTTCATGGCCCATAAGCTCAGCACTGAAATAAAATTTGTACCCCGATATTTCTTCCTCCCTAGAATTTTTGGGTAGATACTGACTATGGGGTATCACTTATGAGTAAGAGGGAAGTGTCATCTGTGAAAGGTATTTTTGTGTATTTAGGCCAAAGTTTGTTACCATCGTTCTAAAGCTTTATAAAACATCTCCGTATATTTTCATAGAAATTTGTATCTCTCCCCAATATCACCCTCTAGATTTTTTGCGTAGAAACTGGCAGTGGGGTATCGCTTATGAATAAGAAGAAAATGTCGTTTGTGGAGATGATAAAAATTGTTAGAATAATTTTTCAGAAAACTTTTGTATCTTTTTGAATTTTTGTTTTGGGTATTTGGACTTCTTCTGAACTATCCTAGTAACACATTCTAAAACTTCATAGAATACCTCTGTAGATTTTCATGGAAAGACGTCTGTATGAAATGTATACCCCCACACCCTTCGCCAGATTTCTCCTTCTCTGGAATGTTTGTGTAGACAGTGACTATGGGGTATTACTTATGAGTAAATTATTAAAGCCATTTTTTTGACATCTTTTGAGTTATTTGGGTCTCCTGATAACAAACACTGCAATGCAGTGAAACCAAAATCTGTTACCATCGTTCCAATACTTTATACAACATCTCTGTAAATTTTCATGAAAATATATCCTTAACTTTTGCCGCTATGTGTGGAACATATGTACAGGGTGGCCAAATTTCGATGTTTTCATAGGGAATCTCAATAACTATGGAAGATATGGAAAAATAGACCCCACATCCTCGATCTCTTTTTTCGAGAAAAACTTAATGATAAAATCCAAAATTGGCTATCTTCTTTTGTTTTCCATTTATAAGTGGAAGTTCGATTTTTTGACTTTGCTCTATAGCTATATCGCGCTTATTTATGAAAATAGAAAATAGCTATTTATGTTACAAGTATGAAATTAAAACCTTTTTTGGACGAGTTGCAGTTTATGGCCAAGCGAGCGCAGGGAGCGAGGCACATAAATACCTACATAATTTTTTATCCTACTGCTTTTGAAGCGTTTTTTTGAATTATAAAATAACTGTTTAATCGAGGAATTTGGAAAAACTTAAGGAGGTCATGATCATACCACGAAATGGGAATGTCTATTTTGATTTCAAACAATGGAAATGGTTGGTAGTTTTTGTTGCTATGGTTATTACTGCCGAAAAGTAAAAGTTACTAGTATAAAAAAGTGGGAGTTTTCGGCCGCTAAACGCTGCCGAAATCGATAGCTTTTCGATGCATTAGAACCAAAAAGTCATTTCTATGTTCTTCAGGCACTTTTTTGATAAGAATGCAGTGGCTTAGTCAATTTTTCAAAAATATTTTGGTAATTCGAGTTATAGCATAAAGTTGTATTTTTTTATATACAGGGAATAAATTAAGTATAGGAACGGTGGTATTATTTGAATACGGCCATAGATAGAACTCTGAAATTTGGTATAGAAGTAAAACATACGGTTTTCAACTAATATTTGTGGTTCCAATTTTTTTATCGATCGTTACGACTGCAGCACTGCAACTTGATTATTTTTTTAAATTGAAATGGGGGTTGAAAGTACCATCATTAGAAAGCTGTTTTTGTGTAGTCCAACGATGTAGCACTTGATATGGCAGTTTTGAAAAATAACTTTACTATACCAAATTAAACTTTGAGAATATTTCTTTCATCGGCTTGCTAGATATGCTAAAAATTTAGTTGGCGGTGAATGCTTTGCTTTGTTTTTCAACTTTAAACAGTACATTTATGAAGAATACCCATTTAACCATTGAATAAGAATTTACATACTTCCGCATAACTACGTCTTCTATCACCATACCCTATCATCATGAGAATCTCTATTCTCTCCTTTTCTGTAAGATTTTCCATGGTACTTTCTCACTAACTACGCAAATTCAAACAACATTTATAATTTTTGACGTTCAATATTTGTTAAACAACAGTGGCATTGTTTTGTTTTCAGCGCTTACTATCGGTTTCAGTTATCTAATAAATTTTTATCTACAACCTTTAATTTGGTATAGTGAAGTTATTTTTCAAAACTGCCATATCAAGTGCTACATCATTGGATTCTACACAAAAACAGCTTTCTAATGATGGTACTTTGGACCCCCATTTCAATTTAAAAAAATAATCAAGTTGGCCATGCTGCAGTCGTAACAATTGATAAAAAAATTGGAACCACGAATATTTGTAGAAAACCGTATGTTTTACTTCTATACCAAATTTCAGAGTTTTATCTATGGCCGTATTCAAATAATACCACCGTTTCCATACTTAATTTACGCACTGTATATAGTATAGCATAGAAGCTATTCCAATGATATACATATATCATGCAGTGTCAAATTACTCCTTTTCAGTACATTATAGCAAGAACTCTCAAGTTTCAAGGTTTTTAATATATCATCGTTTTTTAGTAAATTAAATAAAGTATCTGTCATTGCGTTGTTACAATACTGAATACTAAATTGATAGAATTAATAATGTTTGATTATTCGTTATAATATTTCACCTTAAAGGTGCATTAATGAAAATGAGGAAAAGTTTGATATGTTAGAAAGTTTTATTCAGAGTAAATTCTGAGGCAGCAAGTAAAACATATTTTAATTGCTACTCGGAAAGACAATAATTTTATAAATCTATTTTTGGAACGTTAAAAGAAAATCTTATTTATTATGGGACATTCAACAAACCAAACATAAAGAATTTTAATATTAAAGACGCTGCTATACAAACTACCAGATAATTTAAAAAGAATATTAAACTATTTACACTAAATTTTCAAATTTATGTCCATTATTTGCAACACAGTTCACATCACTTAGAAGCACTTTGAATTGCGTTATAAATGTTAACAGTAGAAACAGAATTAACACATTGTATAATTTTTGTTCTTTGTTCGTTCATATTATTATCAGTATTTATAAATAAATTGTCTTTAAAGAGTCCCCAAAAGAAAACTCGTGGCGTTAAATCTGGTGAACGTGGTGGCCACCTGGTTTATTGGTCCCTATCCATTTGTCTCCAAAATTAACGGTTAACAATTCCTATATATAGATGATTCTAGTATTATGAGGTGGTGCATCATCTTGCTAAGAAAATATTTGTCGTCTTTTATTCATGGAAATTCATCTAAAAAATCCTCGATTACGTGTTGGTTTAGAATTTCATAATAGCGTTGGCTATTCAGTTTTTCTCCATAAATTTGGTAATCCAAAATGCGATTGCCTAATAGGGCACACCAAACACTAAAACTGATTTTGAACATCGACTATATGGTGGGGATTAACATCTGACCACCAGTGCTCATTGTGTCAGTTGAAAATCACGGCACTGCTAATATATGCTTTATCCGTCCAAATGATATTTCTAAAGAATAATGGATCTTGCTCAGTTTGTTGAACGTACTAATTACAAAAGTCTAGGCGTCGTTCAGGATCGGTTGGTTGGAGTTGTTTCCTTATTTGATTAGATCTAAATTTCTTAAAAACTCAACCAACCTAGAAATTGTTTTCAATGAGAGGACTTATTAACATGAAAAAACGTAAAATCTGTATTATATAAAATAAAGATTTAGCTGAAGTAAGCAAACAAATATTTATAGCATTACCTTTAAAACGCTGACAATAATTGTTAAAACTATTTTAAAAGTTCTATGTATAAAAAGATTAATTTTTTACTTAAAGTGATAAAGTGGTACTGAAACTACTCGGTATTTGAAAAGAGTAGAAGAATACAAGTATTTGAGTACGTACTTTGTTACTCGTATCCTGCATTCGTTGCAAGTAAATGTACTTGTATGGTTAGCTGGTAGTCAAACACTTTTCACCTGAACTCCTCCCACCTTTGGTTGAGAGCATGAATTAATACAGACATTTTTTTTCTTTGCAGCTCCGAGAATTGTACCTGATATTTTGCGACCAAGAAGACTATAAAAAAGTCTTGGAAAGCTATAAATTTCAATTTAAGTACATGGGCAATGACGTGATGTAAGTTATTTAAGTAGTATAGTTGTTGTTACTAAAACTTGCTAATTTCAGCCCATTGGGGCCACCAGCTACCAAGGAGACCGTTGCAGAGGCAACGGACACCTTATTGAAAGCCATCAACAGCCTCGATGAGCACAACTTGTTTGAAGAAGATAAGATCACTATCAAGATAGCTTTGACTTATTATGATGATGGTAGGATTATCAACGTTGAGTAGCAAAATTTAATTTCTGTTTTTTTTTTACAGTTACCCCAGCTGATTATGAACCTCCATTTTATGGCAGTGACACTGATTCCAAAGAAATAATGCAGCATATTTCAGGACATTCCAAGCATTATCTTCAGCTGGGATTTCTTGGCACAGGATTTCATATCGTGAAGTGTCGTGGAAAGGGTGATATAGTGAGCATAAATACTTTCTTTATTTAAATTTGAAATTACAAACTGCTCATAATATTAATATTAGACACAATAAGATATGCACGAGCTTAGAATTATGTCCTTTGGCCCTGTTAAGATTTTTTTAAGTGTATTTTTGGGAACTTGATTTTATACACATAAAAGAAAATCTTTTTTGTCAATATTTTTATCATAATTGTAGGAGTTTTCAGCAATATTTTAAACAGCTTTAGAAAATTACAAAAAGTAGTTGAGAAACACCAACTTAAAAATTAATATAGGTACCAATTTATTTCATTTGGCTCATATGATTAAAATACCATATTGTTCACCATAGTATGTTTGGATGAGGTGAAACAATTGCTTATCTCTGTTTGATGTTTAGTAAACATTGTCAGTCTGGTGTCCGTATTCTTTTTGCAAAAATGGTATGTGGTAAAACTAATGTCTTCGTCTTTTTCCTCTTACGTTAGCCAAATTTGGGACAAACTTCAAATGTTACACAAGCAAATTTAAGAGCTTTACTTATCTGGACCAAATGATATGATTCTGAGCTCATACATTCGTAAATGGCATTATAAAAGCTATATTTTGTCTCATTATCATTTAACAGTTATGCTAAACTATTGTATTTTAAATGCAATACCCTGTATATTTTTATATATTTCATATACCACATGTTCATTACAAAGTCTATAAGGGGCGGCTGTGGAAATACAAACGTATGAATAATATGTTGGTGGCACTGTAAGTCTATGTCAAATTCGAGGTTAGCAGGTTAGGTTTTGCATCAGTCTGTGTCAAAACTACACAAACAATGCACTTGAGCGATGTTATTTGTTGAAACTAAGGATTTATCACAGCCCACAGTGAATTCTGAAAGATAAGTTCTTAAATAAATTAATAACAATAATTATTAATAAAAAGAAGCCATTTTTCTGTCAATTATTTATTCATTATTTACTTGTCATAGGATATTATTTAATTTTAATTACGTAGTTTCTATGCTGAAACACCCAAGAGTTGTTTTGACTTCAAGTTTGATATGATTTGTCAAATTGACATGCGTAATCGAAAGTAATCAAATAGGATGGGTCTGTAATAATTATATAGGTTGCCTAAAATTGCATGGAACATGGCAATTCCATGAGTTGGAAAAGGTTCAAATACTATTTACCATCAGAGTAACCAAAATAAAAAATGCAATATTTACTTTGGTACCTAGGCAACAAGTACCTATGGTAGGTATTTGCTGGATATGCACATGACATCAGGGAAAAGACTTTTGATACAGTCAACTGGGTTGGGTAAAATAAATCCTTGACAGACAGTTCTGGTAAATGAATATTTTGCATAAAATCAAACAATGAAAACATGAAACCATCATGGTTTTTAGATTCTTCTGTAGAGAAATATTTCAATATTCTATAGAAATTATTGCTTCTTGCTTCATGTACTACTAGCATTTTTGAAATTACAACCTGGTTTGCTACCATCATCAAGAGATGACCTATCTCCCTCTCCGTATTCTCCATAGATCTTCCTTAGGCACTTGCATTCCCAAACACCCAGCTTATGTTGTTCGGTCTGCTTTAGCACCCATGTAACAGTTTTATAAATTCTAGTTTTGCTTCCTGTGACACTTTGTTGGCTGTAATATTACTCAATATCTTCAAATATTGTAACGCTAAGAGAGTATACTTGAGGGCTTGCTGTGAAGACTGTGTACAGTTCTTTAAATGATGATTTTATCAAATACCATGAGCTCCAACAAGTGACATTACAACAAATATACTCAGATACTTTGAGAACTTATAAACTCAGTGTAATCGAAGCCGGCATTTACACAATATCTGAAATACAGAAGGTAGTAGTAACAAAATCAGACAATATAACATAAACAGTATATTGGATTTATTAAGCAAACGTTTCAGATAATAGTCAGTACGCAATGTCTTAAAGGCGTTAGTAAAGAGGTAATTCAAGGTCAAACAAGTAAGATGTAAATTACAGACTACAACAGCTTTAATTTCTCTACATTAATAAACCTAGAACCTGTCGTACAAATATCATTACCCCAGTGTTCATTAGGTCATGAGTTACTTCTCTCAGAGTTCGGGCTTCTGCAGTGATTGAATTAAATAGCCTCCAAACGGACTCTTACAGCTATGTTGCTGCAGGTTGAGGTTGCTGGCCGAGGTCATTAGCAGATCACTCTGGCGATGTAGCCCAAAATCAAATTATGCTCCCAGAAGCAGAGTGGAATGCACGCCTTCTGAAAGTAGGCCTACTCGACGAAGCCCCAAGACTCCTGGGTAAGGAAAAGCTAGAAATGCTAGACGCAATTAGCCAACATATACAACGCTATCACCAAAAATGAAGTAACCAACTCACCCTGAATTCAGGATTTTCTTACCGCGATGGCCGAGCTAACTCAAATTCGGCGATATGGTCGTGGGTTCAAACCACCAGCTGTGTACCCTGCAAATTCTTCAAAAGAAAGGATATGGGCGCCAGAAATCAGATAATTTCGAATAATTTAAATAAACTACAAATGACTAGCGTTTATTTAATAACTACTGCATAATCTGTAGTATGGTAATTCAATAATAAATAATCAAAACAATTTGATCACAAATAATGTCATAGTAGAGCTGTGCAAGTTAAATTAAGGTTGCGACAAGCACCAAGAAACCCCTTTTTGGGTTATTCAATTAATTGTAACCACAAATAAATCGAGTGGTATGCATACCGCTGTCATTTAAAAAAACCTTTTTGTTCAGGCTATTGAAAGCAAAAAGCGTGAAAGCTCCTTTTACAAAGGTTCAATTACACACATAAGTTGTAGCTTTAAATATTAATCGTAATTAAATATATGCATTAAGCTTCAAGTATTAAAATAGATTGACTGTATGAGATTAAACTTTATATGTTAATAACAACGGATAGTACAAATTTAAACTGCCCGAATCTGCTTAAAAGCAGGAAGACCGTCCACTTTTAAAGTAGTATGATATAACACCAAGAATCACTAACCTCCAACGCCCAAGGTTGCTGTTAACCAAAGGCTGGCCAGGAGTTGCTATACCCGGGGGAGAAAGCGCCGGGGATGCGTCCGTAATTGCAGAAAAGCCATTCACAAGCCGCAGGAGCTAGGTAGGACGTTAGCAGGTGTTGAAAATTAAATCGGAAGGCAACCTTACTTCCAAGATTAAATTCTCGGATAAAACTGTCGATTAAGAGCTAAAGAAATACAATTAATAGGAGAATAACAAACAGAAAAACGCCATCGTACCTGATTATAGTCAGCCCTTCAAAATTAATCGTCGTGGCGTAATAAAGCATGAACGGGATCTTTTTAGAAGCAAGTTACTTCGTCGAGGTGCAGGAAAAAAATCCTCGCACATTCAGCCAACTAACAAAGACAGCTGAACGCTGCGACCTCGCGTTAAGCCAGCGAATGTTTTTGGGGCTTTCCAGAATCAGTACGAAAAGAGTGCACTGGTAAATTGAAATATTTCGAAACACAGTTGATTATTATGCGAAGACAATATACAGGCAGGCTGGTCCTGAAATGATTGGTATGTGGAGAAAACATTCGAGCGAAGCCGAAAAATGGTTTCAGGCAAACCAAAAGATCCCTGCACAACCAGATAAGTGATTAAAAATACAACAAAACAAAACGAACTGCTAATGAAGCAGATAACAACAAACTATCAGCGCAATATGCTAGCGGCCAATTATTAGGCTACGTTTATACGAAGACCGCGTTTAATTAAAGAAACCTTTACACGGCCAAAAATTATGCACAAAATAAATCCTAACGCTAATTAGTAATTACACTTTTACACGTAACAACCTGTTTAGAATTTAACACTGATTTTAATGTACCGTTGTTAATTACCAGATCTACTGCTTTAGGCTACTGTTTATAAATAAATTCAAAGTTTGCTTGTGTTCTTGCTAATAACATTAGGTCATCAGAGTAAGTCAAACAGTGGTGGCTTGTCTCAAGGACTGCACCTGTTTGATTTGTTTCATTATTACTTTTTCTAGTAAGTATTAAATAATATTGTAGAAAGAAAGTCATTGTACTCTGTTGTTTGTAGTAAAAGCAGTGGACAAATTATTATTGCTTCTTATTTTATCTGCAGTCTCTAAGCATGCTCTGTTACCTTTATCGACTTTCTTAGAATATTCATTTCTTTCATAGCACTCTAAAGCTTTGTTCATACCCAATAAGATTGTATTCTTTATCTTTGCAAAAATTAATTTTCCTCTGGATAACATCTATCTTTTTCATTCATTGGTATAAATTCTTGGCCTTTTTTTTATACATCTCCCCTAGTTCTTTCTGATTTAGTTGGTAGTGCTCACGTTTAATCATTCTATATACATTCATGCATTCAAGGAAAGAAATGTGTGAAAGACACTTTCTAATTTTCCTCTGATTTCTGTACTTCTGTATATCCTTTTGTCAATATTTCTCTGTGAAAGTGAATAGTAGCATGAAATTGAACTGTAACTGGTATTGATTTGTTATCAGCCTTTTCCACTGCAATTTTCGTTGTTGAATACTTTACCATAGTCTATTATGTAAAAATAGTATAGCGACCTTTAAAGCTTATATAAAAAATCTGGTGTGATACACGCACATAACTTCCTTTTACAGTGATACTATAATTGGCCAAAAATTTGATTTAAAATTTTTAAGCATTGTCAAAAATTGCAAATTCTACAGAAACGGTACAAAATAGAGCCTTAGTTCAAGAGACAAATTTTCTCTAACATTTTAAGCTGAATTCAAAAATGCAATTATATACCGGGTGTTCTATTTAAAATAGGAGTTAATAAAAAAAATAGAAGAAAAACAAAAGAAACCCATTTTATAGGTATTCAACTGGAAAATCACCTATCTCACATCAATACACATTAAAATGTAATAAAAATTGTTAGAGCCATTTTTGAAAAAATCTAAAAAACTGAAAAATCACAAGAGTCAACACCATACTTCCGATTATGCGATTTTCTTCAAAAGCTTGCTGTCGCATCTAGATAGTACACGAAACTTATATATGTAGTACAGGCGCCAGGGAAATCGTTAATAGGGCTTTATGTGCAATTCTTGGTACCAGCATTTTGGGTTAATGGGTGAGTGGGGGGCTGTGCTCTGAGTCTAACTTTAAGTTTTCGGATCGATCGGAGAAATTGTTTTTCCGCAATATCGGAAGAAGTGTTGAAAACGGTTTTTTAGCAATTTCTCGTTTCCTGTTGCTCTGATGCTGAAATTGCATCAATACAAGTTTGTAGTTTATGAAATTCCTCACAACTTTTGGAAATACCTTTTTTTCGTGTGCTCAACAATTCAAAAGTTGTTACCACATAAAGCCAAGAAATTAAGGGTTGAAATGGGTTTTACGTAAATATATCGCTTTCAGTTAATCCTACGATAAAAAATACTCTTATATTTTTTGTAGAACAACTAATTTGCATAAAATTTGTGTATGAGTATTTTTCCATTTGGACAATTATTTACCGTTCTACAGCGCCGCAAATGTCGCATGTCACGTAAACTGTACATTTAGTGTGCACTTTCAAACGGCACTGTTCCTTTGAGGTACAGTTTGTAGCGCGTCTTTTTATGTGGTCTCCCCGATATGCCTACTCCACGAAGTGTATTTCTAACAGTCTCACACTTTCCTTGCTCTTTTTGATGGACCGGGTTCTGCATCGTTGATCCCACTTATTTCAGAATCGTTGATTTTATCGCCCTTGTCAAGTTGTGTTTCCTTTGAAAAGACATCGGAAAGAGAAAATATCTCGTCGTCGTAGTTGATGTGATATTCGTGAACATCTGGAGTATAAGCATTTTGGAGAATTCCTGCACGTTCTCACACGATTCTCTGGCGGGAAGCAAATGGCGGTGCACTTTAAACCAGCTTTGCGACAGCCATAGGCCTTTCCACATTTGGTCTTGCACCCGCATGAAATTAATTTTATTATTGCAAGAGGCGCGGGTCACTTTTCTTTCAACCCCATCTTCCCGCGGGTAGAGTGTCACTAAGCTTAAACAAAATAAAAATTTATATTCAAAATGAACGATTCACGACTCACCATGTGAAGAACAATCCATTCGGTTATTCTGTTATTTGATTAATTTTTTGAATCTAGACTGTAATGTGTTTTTCTTTGCAAGCCCGGAAAACTGAATACGAAGGAACAGCATGACTCTACATCATGCGTGAAACACGGCGATGCTGTATCAAAGCATATCTTGTTCTTGCATGCATTTTCTGGTTGTGACACAACATCGGCTGCTTACGGTATAGGCAAGAAATTTCTTAAAACCCTAGAAAAGACACCTACCCCGGAATCTGCAGTGAATCACTTTGTGCAGAAAGATGTAGACGCGGATATCATCGCATTAGCGGGAGAGCAATTTTTTATTGCGTTGTACGGTTAAGACATCCATAAAGACAAGTCAATCAACTTGCTGCGATACAAACACTTCACAAAATCCCTTGCGAAGTCAACGTTTAATCTGGCATCCCTGCCACCTACAAACGACACGGCCAGGATGCACGCATTCCGGACATACCATCAAGTTCAAACCTGGCTTCGAAATTACACTCTATCCGCGGAAAGATGGGGCTGAAAGAAACGTGGCCGTAAGGTCACTACATTAAAAGGTACCGCCATTAGTAATTTTTTATATCTATCCTTGTCGCACAATTTTCTCCAACTGGGGATACAAACACATACTAACAATAATTTCACTTTACAGCAGAGCCACTACACCAAAAAGAAAATCCCCAAAAACTAGTGTCTTCCCTATTGCACTTGGAAAATTTGTATTTGTTATCTTTATCTCACAATTTTCTCACATTCTCACGCGAGGAATGGAATGGCGGTACCTTATTAATTTAGTGACCTTACGTGGCCGTACGTTTACACCGGTGGTGCCTAGCACTGAGCCCCTCGCGCCTACTGCAATAATTAAATTAATTTCATGCGGGTGTAAGACCAAATGTGGAAAGGCTTGTGGCTGCCGCAAAGCAGGTTTAAAGTGCACCGCCATTTGCTCCATATGCGCCGGGGAATCCTGTGAGAACGTGCAAGAAATCTCCAGAATGCTTGCTACAGATGAACACGAATACCACACCAGCTACGACGATGACATATTTCCCGAATTCGTTTCAAGGGAAACACAACTTAACAAGGGCAACAAAATTGACGATTCTGCAATGATTGGAATTGACGATGCAGAACCCGGCCCATCAAAAAGACCAAGGGAAATGTAGAAATACACTTCGTGGATTAGGCCTATAAGGGAGACCACGTAAAAAGAAACGCGCCACAAGCTGTACCTCAAAGGTGGTGTGAAAAACAGTTGGTGCGACACACTCGAAGGAACAGGGCCGTTCGAAAGTGCACACTAAATGTACGGTTTACGTGACTTGCGACATTTGTGGCGCTGTAGAACGGTAAATAATTGTCCAAATGGAAAAATACTCATACACAAATTTTATGCAAATTAGTTGCTTTACAAAAAATATAAGAGTATTTTTATCGTATGATTAACTGAAAGCGATATATTTACGTAAAACCCATTTCAACCCTTAATTTCTTGGATTTATGGGGTAACAACTTTTAAATTGTTGAGCGCACGAGAAAAAGGCATTTACAAAAGTTGTGAAGAATTTCATAAACTACAAACTTGTACTGATGCAATTCCAGTGCCAGAGCAACAGGAAACGAGAAATTGCTGAAAAACCGTTTTCAACACTTCTTCCGATATTGCGGAAAAACAATTTCTCCGATCGATCCGAAAACTTAAAATTAAACTCAGAGCACAGCCCCCCACCCACCCATTAACACAAAATGCTGGTACCAAGAAATACATGTAAAAATTCCCTGGCGCCTGTACTAATGAAGTTTCAATGCCATACCTCTTTTCATTTTTGAGGTATTCTGTTCACAGGCAGACACACAGACCAATGAGCAAAACCGTGTTTTTTGGGTTCAGGGGAGTCTAAAACGTGAAGATCTGTTGAAAACTCAATTTAGAATTTTTGGGGGGAATCCAATATTTCCTTTATCTTAAAAGGAAGTAAAAACCAAGTTTAAATATGTACTATCCGTCCCAGGATTCTTCCTCCTGACGTCATTTGCATATGAAGTAATCAAAGAAATAGTTGTCCAGCACATTTACATTGGTTGCCGTTTGATAGACAAAGAAAACAACAGTAATTGATTTCTGCTATCGCGCCCATTAAGTTACGACGTGTGTCCATAGGGCTGGCAGTAAATATGAGTGAAACAGAAATTGTACAGCACTGTCAAACTTTGATCTGCCGGGCAACGCCTTATGAATTTGGTTTCTAATTTGACTTCGTGCTTCTGTCAAATTATTCTGATTGTTCATTTTCTGGTTTCAAGTGCATTTTCGCAGTTTTCCTGGCCTTCATTAGCATTATAAACAGTTCTTTTCAGAACTACTACTGCTAGCGTTTTTCTTATCAGGTATGCAATCGGTTTCATAAATTTCATGGTTAGGTTATGTACGTTTGCTTTTCCAGCCTATTTGTTTTGGACTTGGACTTTGGAAAGAAATGCCTGGAAAACGTTTAAATTCTCAGGCCCAAGCAATGATTCTTTCGCTTTTAGAGTACTTTGAAGCAGAGAAAACTTATGGTGGACCGTTGTTGCCACTAACTGCAGTTTGTGAAGTAGGTACGTAAAGCTATTCATAGTACGCTATATTAAATAAATCTAAATTATAAAGAGTAGCAAATGCATTAAAAATCAGTGAGTCAAGTGTTACAGCCATTAAGCAGTGAATTAAAAGCAATCCGATTTTATCTAGTCCAGGAAAATCAAGGCCGAGACATAAATCAAAGTTCACTGATTTGCACGATGGTGTGAAGATGGCAATTCGAGATACAATATACGACATGTATCAACAAAGTACTTAAATTTGATGTTACCTTAAGATATTTATACTAATTGTAAATTTTTAGAAAAACATGTTACGTTGAATACCGAGTTAAGGGCTAAACAAATAACACATATTAGCAGAACCAGTTTACACAGAGTTCGTCCTTCCATCGGCTTTAAATTTGCAAAGGAAAGTAATAGAAGATTTTTAGTGGAAAGAACTAATATTGCTGCCATGCGAGGCTACTTTATGAGAGAATACGTGAAACATTTACAGTCTCCTATTAGATATAATTTTTCTAGACGAAACCTGGATTTACTCTAAGGGAAATCCAATGAAATCATGGCAAGACAGTAATGTGAAGAGTGTCCGTAAACCTGAAGGCTATGATGGCGAACGTTAAATCATTCTGCATGCTGGTGGTACGGGAGGCTTTGTTAATAATGCAGGTTTAATATTTGCTTCAAAAACAATTTCTGCTGATTATCATACAGAAATGAATGGTGATTTATTTTTCAAATGGGTAAAAGAACAGCTGGTCTGCAATTTGGAAGGGCCTTCATTAATAATTATCGATAATGCTCCATATCACAGCATGTTGCTTGAAAAGCAACCCACTTAGACATGGAGAAAAGCTGAAATTATCCAATGGTTGAATAACAATAATGTGTCAATTGTCAATTGAAAACAATATGAACAAAAATGAATTATTAGCGCTAGCAAAACTAAATCAAAAACCAAAAAGGTATGTTATTGATGAGTACATGAGAGAACAAGGCCACGAAGTTCTTCGCTTGCCACCATATCACTGCGACTTCAATGCTATAGAATTAGTATGGGCTCAAGCAAAAACCTATTATAATAAGCATATAGGTAGAGATGGTTACGGGGATACACAGGTTTTAGCAATGTGGAAGGAAGCCTTAGAGCACATTGGTCCAGATGTTTGGGAAAACTGTGTAAGGCATACGAGCACGCTCATCACAAAGTGGTACCAACGTGAGGAGCTCTTCGAAGAAGCCATTGAAGCAGTTAAACCACTAGTAATTCACGTTTCTGCATCTGATACTGACAGCGATATGTCAAGTGAAAGTGATACATAAATATAAAATGGCTTGACCTGGTGTTAAAATTAAGTAATTTATTTTTATTTTTTTTAATAAGAGCATCGACCGCAAAACTTGGCTCACCGCCTCGTTTTGCCAATCAAACTTGTATCGTTAATACATGGATCTATTAATACATCCATGCGTTAATATCTCTTTAAATTTATTATACTGTAGTAACTAGAATTAGCAAATATATTTAATTTACATTACTTTAAGCTCGTTGTTGTATTACATTTATTAATATTTTGTTTAAAAATTGTTATGAATCTTAGGCTCATCGGTTTGTTCAGTAGTGTATTAAATACATTATTACGATCGAGTTGATTTATTTCTAATATATATATATATATAAAACAGCACTTCAGGCCTTAAGGCCTATGGCTAAAATTCTTTTCTTCCACTCCTTTCTATTATAAGCAAGCGTTTGCCAGTTTGTGATCTCATGAGTACGCAGATCATTCTCCACCATCTCCCACCATGTTTTCCTTGGTCGACCTCGTTTGTTAGCACCACCCAGTTGATATCTGTACATCTTTTTTGTTAACTGCTCATTTGGTAGTCTCGTTATATGCCCAAGCCATCGTAATCTATTTTGCTCCACCACAGTTTTTATTCCCACGTCTTTAAACACTTCTGCCAGTTCTGCATTCGTTCTTCTCCTCCATCCTTCTTCTTCTTTAATTCCTTTGAATATTCCTCGAAGTATTTTCCTCTCCCAAATTTCTAATTTGTTTAGGCTATCTTTCGTTAACACCCACACTTCACTAGCATAAGTTACTACCGGTCTTATAATTGATTTATAAATTTTCACCTTTGCTGTCCGTGATAAGTTCTTTTCCCTGAATAAGTTCCTGTATTTACCCGCACATCTAGACCCTGCTGCCATTCTTCTTTCAATTTCACTTTGGTTATTCCCGTCACTATGGATTTCGACGCCTAGATACACCACACTGTTGACCCACTCAAAAATATATGATTTATTATCAGTTGCACTCCTCCATGACAACACATCTTCTTGCTTTTGCTTTCCCATTATTAAGTATTTGGATTTGCTCTCGTTAATTTGCAATCCTACTGCTTTTGCTTGTCTTTCTAAATCCATTAATAGGCCTTTTAATTCTTCTCTTGTCCTTGCCATCACGACGAGGTCATCTGCATACGCTAAACACTGATAGGAATTTTGTAATATGTTACTGCCCAAATTTATTTTACATTTTCGGAGGACTGCCTCAAGCACAATGTTGAAAAGGAAAGTAGATATTGGATCGCCTTGTTTTAGCCCAACGTTACTGCGAAAGTCTTTAGATAGACTGCCGCTGAAACGTATTTTATTAACCGTGTTCTCTAGGGTCATTTTCACTAAATTAATAAGCTCTTCTGGGAGTTTTAGGTAATGCATTGCCTCATATATTGCATCTCTATTAATTCTATCGTAGGCCTGCTTAAAGTCGAGGAACAAAACATGTACTAGGGTCTTTTTCCTGTCACACTTCTCTTGGATTTGCTTGATTACAAATATATGGTCTATCACTGATTTTCCTCTCATAAAACCGGCCTGATATTGACCTATTTTTTGTTCGATCTCCTCTTGTAGTCTTGTCTTGATTAGGTTCGTCAGCACTTTGTAAATCACATTTAGTAGAGATATTGGTCGATAGTTATCCAGCGCATGCTTACTTCCCTTTTTATATACCGGATGAATTATTGACAGCGACCACTCCGAGGGCATTTGTTTTTTCCTCCATATTTCAATGATTAGTGAATACAGTGCTTCAATCAGTCTCCCGTTTTCTACTTTGAATAGCTCGATTTGCAGCCCATCTGAACCCGGACTTTTATTATTTCTCATCTTTGCTATCACCTCCTGTATTTCTTGTAGCGTTGGTTCTCTCAACTGCATTCCATCTCTGTTCTCCTGTGCCTCACTAGCTGGGTTGACATACTGACAGCTGAGAACCTTCTTGAAGTGTTCCACCCACATTTCTAACATTTCCGTCTTGCCGATTATCATCTTTCCTTCCTCATTCTTAAAATACAGTGGTGGTTGTTGATACCCTTGTTTTTCTTGTTTCAGGATTCTATGTAATTCTTTGGTTCTTTTCTCATTAAAATGCCCTTGTAACTCGTCCATCTTCCTCTCTAACATGTCTCTTTTCTTGTTTCTACAGATTGCATGAGCTTTCCTTTTGGCTTCTCTGTATTTTACCCTTGATATCTCTGTCTTTTCCTTTAACATTGTTATCCTTGCCTTCTTCCTTTCATCTACCACCCTTTTACACTCAATGTCGAACCAAATCTTTTTTTCTGTTCGTCTTATTTGTCCTAAATTTCTTGCCCCCTGTTCGATTGATGTTTTAATAATTTCCCATTTCTGTTCAACAGATGTGCAGTCACTTAAACCATCTAGGCCTCTTTCCACTGACCATGCATATTCTTCTCTTGTACCTTCGTCATTTAGAGCCTCTATATTCCATTTCTTCTGTGTTTGTCGTCTTCGTGTATCTAGCTTTGGGATTTCCTGTTTTATTTTAGCTAGTAAAAGCAGATGATCAGAGTTTATATCTGCTCCTCTATATGTTCTCACATTTTGGACCAGTCTGGAATGGATCTTCTCGACTAGTAAATGATCGATCTGATTTCGTGTCTTCCCATCTGGGCTTATCCAAGTAGCTTTGTGGATATCTTTTCGTTTCAACTGTGTGCTTTTAACTATTAACCTGTTATTTGCTGCGAAGTTGATCAGGTGTTGTCCGTTACCATTTGTAACATCGTGGAGGCTTTCTTTCCCAGCTATCTCTATATTTCTCTCTTCTTTGCCCACTTTGGCATTCATGTCCCCTATCACTATTTTGAAATCAAATCTTGGGGTGTTTGTATATAATTCTTGCAGCTCTTCGTAGAATTCCAATTTCTTTTCTTCATCTGTTTCCTCTGTTGGAGCATGGATGTTTATTATGCTTACCTTTCTGTGCTCGCCTCTCAATCTCATGTAACTTATTCTCGCATTTATGACCTTATAATCTAATATAGCATTTTTTATTGATTCTTTTATCAAGAAACCTGTCCCTAATCTGTTTTCTTGCCCACCTCCATTAAAAAATATATAATTATCTAACTTACATGACTTTATTTCCTTCATATTTGTTTCTTGAATCGCCAACAGATCCATTTTATAATCACTAATCGTAAAAATTAATTGTTTTAGAGCGCCGTCTTTATTTATTCCCTGTACATTACTAGATCCTACTACCAAGCACTTATTGTTAGCCATTTTTAAGTTTCTCGCGATTATTCTGCTACTTTGACTTTCACTATTTATTAATCTCTTTTTCTTTTCGTTGTTTCTTTTATCTTGTCGTTTTCCTTTTTCCATTGCCTTCTTCGTCATCGTGTTTTCGTCCTGCTTCATTTCCTTTGCTACTTGTTTTCTAAGTTTTTTGATATTCTTTGTTTACTGGGGTCCCATCCGTATTTTTCCCCTTCTATCCAGATTTTTTGATTTCTAATATAGGTGGTTTTAAAACTGGATTACTTAAAACTTTTCTTGGTAATTTCAATTTGATTCAAGTTAATTCTAGAACTAGTAAGAAACAAGTAACATTTACAAATATATTTATTAGATTAGGTATCCGACTGCTATCGGAACCTTAAGAAGAAGATATCATGGTATATTATCTAGCTGACATCTTAACTAAACATCTAAACAGTGATTTCTGGGTTTTCATTGTTAGTTGCAATTTCATCTGCAAATATAGATATAAGTAGTGGTGTTCCCATAGGGTATACTCAGGATTTTCTGGACATACTGCGTATACTCTCAAGCAATTTTATGAAAACTTGTTGAATGTGCTTACAAATTAGGCCTAACGTCAAGTCAAACACTCTACTTGAACAATTGTCTGCACCAAGACTGCCAGTGTTTGTAGGATTTATCCAACCACTCTACCTTTCGAGTAGCAGTGAAGGGTGTATTCCGCGACCATACGTGAAGGTTTGGCTGCGAGAAGGAACTATTCAGTTTATTACAATTACAAATGGTATGTTAATTTTATTATATAGGTAGCCGTTAGCTGTGAGTAATTACGTATTCAAAAAATGGAACTGATACTTTAATAGAAGAATAACAGTCAGGGCACACATACTTCAACAACCACAAGTTAAAAGAACCCATACTCTTAACATCCTTAATATACCAAGAACCAAAAGTATTCATCTATCTGTCGAATATAAAAATTCATTAAAGTACATTACAAAACATTTCACTAATACAGTTATTTATAATTTGTTCAACATACTTGTTTACGGACGTTCGAATAAAATTATTCTAGTTTATTCTATTAACACATTCATTCATTCACTGTCTTTAGCCTCTTTTACCTATCGATGTCGAGCAACATTCATACCAAGTAGGAAGTGCGCAGAATATAAAACACATATATGCAACTGAACAGTCTAAATACATAATAATATTAATAACTTCTGTACTACATTTCTAAAACTTAATTTGGAGTATTCGTTGATAATCTGGTGTTCTCATACTAAATTGCTTTCTAATGTCAATTGGCCTTAATTTTAGAGCAGGAACAGCATTTGATTTCAATATTTTTCTGCCTTCCAGAATTTGAAAATCATCGGGCCTAAAATGGACAGAACAAATTACTTAATTATTATTTTAATTATGAGACAGCTTACCGAAAATATTTAACACTAGGAATCGATTGTCGATTTCCACAAAAAGGCAATTTCTTCGAAAAATACGGGGTTCAGTATATGCAAATCCCATCTTTCGTAAGTTCCTAAGTATATCATATATATGTCGATGTCGCATAGGTTCGGTTTACTCGTCACCCTCCTCTTCTTTGAATCCCGCTTCCTGCAGCCATGTTAACCACTGATTCACCTGGAATAGCGCTTGATCCTTTCCAGGTTAAGCATCGGTGACATCTTTCCAAGTAAGGAAGACCTCTGTACAGCGATCAGAGCTGCAACGGAACTGGTGACCTTCGTTATTTAGTTCTCACGCTCCTCCAGTGAATTGCATAGCGTTTTGAAGGAGTCCTGTATTATGCTAGCGTTCACTAAATTGTCTTTCCTCGTACAGGCTAAGAACTTAATTGCCTTCCAATTTAAAACGCAAAAACATTCAAAATAAATTTAGGTTATGTCATTTTCGCGCACAGCTGAGTGATGGATAAACAATCTAAACTGCGCAAACGCACGACACCTCCGGTGGGCGAGTGTCGACCCTATTATTTTATTCAAATGTGCACATATATTTCACGCGCAGGTCGTATGAGTTCAGTGTTGCCGATCGTCACATAATTATCAGATTCTAACATAATTTTTTCGCCATTCTGGTAAAACATTATAAAGTAACATAATTATCAATTTTAACATAATTTTATTGTTATGGATGATTTATTATCTATTATCGCATCATGGGCTTTCTGCAATTTCTAATATTTAAATGCTCCATCTCGTATCGTCATTCTCAAATTTTGTGTGCATATTTTGAAACCTATTTAGTACCTTTGGTTGCTTCACAATAAAGGGCCCGGGCAGCGCCGACTTCCTAGAGATCCTGTATATAGTTTACTAACATATACACAGAGACTCTACGACCTCTTAGAGTACCTGTATATAAGATTCTACAGGTACTCTAGGAAGTATACGGTTACTAGATTAATACACTAAGTGTAAAGTACCGCCATTCCATTCCTCGTGTGAGAATGTGAGAAAATTCTGAGATAAAGATAGCAAATACACATTTCCCAAGTGCAATAAGAAAGACACTAGTTTTTGGGGATTTTCTTTTTGGTGTAATGGCACTGCTGTAAAGTAAAATTCTTGTTAAATTGTGTTTTTATCTCCAGTTGGAGAAAATTGTGCGACAAGGATAGACATAAAAAAAATCACTAATGGCGCTACCTTACACCTTAGTGTGTTGATTTAGTTTAGCGACATCTATTATCATACAAGCACAATTTATGTTTAATTTCGCGACGTTAATTTCAATTAAATGGCGCATGAGCCGAAAAAACTGCTTGCGTTGCCATCTATAGGTGTTAACATAATTTAGAGCTAAATCTGATAATTTTGTCTCGGCGATCCCATAATTTTAAATCGAACAAACGGCAACACTGTATGAGTTGCTCTTCCAGTTAATAATACAATTCAGTGATAAGACCAAGCTTCATTTCAATACAATGTTAAAAAAATATGCCCAGGTTTATACACATCAACTCCAAAAGTTAGCAAAATTACTTTAAATGATATTTATTTGTTTTTGCTTCGCCGTGCAAATATAATGCACTTCATTAACTATTATATTATATTTTTGTGACAACCTAACCTCACTTTTAGCCGTTGACTTTGACAACTGACCGGAAGTTTCATGATTATAGTTGTTCAATTACCAACTTGGTAGTTAATCTTACGTCATACACATCCGCGTGTGACGTCAGGAGGAAGAATCCTGGGACGGATAGTATCTTGAACTTTAAATATCTATAAAACGTTTTAATACAGATTGGAAATTTGCATAAAAAAGTTCCTTTATAATGTTTTTTTCGGTGATCATGAGTCATCTTTTTTAACGAAAAATGATGAAGAAACTTACACTTTCTTTAACTATTTTATTGAAGCTGTGAAATGTCAATTTGCTAGTTGCAAATTCTGAAATCCTTTTCGACCAAATTTCAAATTACAAGGGATCACTATGCAAAAAAAATAACATGTATAACACGTACGAAAGCAAATTTTTCTATACTATAAAACCATTCTGCACTGGTGTTGATAAGAACTGAATATCCACAAAATGGAAACTGCAAAATTACATTTTTCCACTCTGCAGAGAAAATAAACCATGAGGTCTTAATGTCTAGATCTTCTCAAAGAGAAAGGTGCATTGGGGATTTTTATAGTCTTGGAAATACACCAAGTCACAACTCTGTTTTTCTGTAGTAAACTGGATGAGAAAGAAAATTATTAGAATGTTGAATGTTGTAACTAGAATTTATAGCTATTAACATATCATAACTGCGCAGATGTCGTCTTGAAATCCGAGCTTGTAGAGTGAGGATTTTAACACATCTAAGGCTGTTATGATTCATAACATCCGTGATATGTTCAACAGTTTATCGGTTGCAGTATGGTAATGGTTGCGATGTACGGTAAGGGAATATTACCGTACAGATACGGTTATCACTTAGTTACCAGCCTACTTTTGTATATGTAAACAAAGACTTAATATCCTGAAACCGGTAAAATTTTTATTGCTTAATGAATGACTTATAACATAATACACCCAAGTCTCTCTAAATAGCAAATATTGAAATTATGACATTTTATATGCGTTGCCATGATTACATAACTATACCAGATGGTAACTAAAAAGGTCACTTTCCTTTTTCACGTACTGTAGGGAAATGTAGGACTGTACTTCTAAATACAAAATTGTTTAGAAAAGTGGTACTTTTCTGCATAGCAACACATAGTTTAATTTTTAAATGAATATTATTTTACATAATTTTTGATATGTTTATAATCAAACATTTTCCTACAGTACGTGAAAAATAGTATGTGTAACATGTGAGAAAAGCGTTTTTCCGTGCTCAGCTCCACTTTTCTCAACTTATTGTACAATATACTATTGTCTTGTGCCTTGATGTATTTCCACAACAACTCTAACAACAACACTTGGAACACTGAGCGTTTAGTCTAATTTAACCGAGTTTCTATCTCTTGAACTAGACACCATGTTAACACATGTGTAATTAACTCTTGTTAAAGTTTGGTCTGAATCGCTCATATTCAACCGTAAATGTACTGGATGAAACTGAAGAAAATGTGGAAGAGATCAATGCTGATAAGGACAGCAATAATAAGGAAGCTGGAGGCACAATGGAAGATTGTTTTGAAACAGCATTACAAATTAATAGTGGAACTGAGGACACTCCCGCATTAAAAGAAACTGAGTCTAAAATACAGAAATTAGATTTAAACACAGCCTTACCTTCTTCATTAAAAGAAAGTGGGTATAACTTATGACCTCATAACGGATGAAATATTTATGTTGGCTTTATTTTAGATTGCTTCAACAGTAATGCCGCTGACAGTCTTACTAATGAAATGCAGTGCATCTGCAACATTCCCATCAAATTTACACACATTGATTTAGTGATGTGCTCAAAGTGTTTTTACCTGCAGCATGCTGCGTGCATGGGTCGCTTGCACTCGCATGATATATCAGACAACCATGTTTGCCACAAATGCAAGGTCGGGGCTGCTTCATCACCGGAAGAAGAAAAGCGCAAACAACGCAAGAGCGCTTATAGGCGAGTTTAACATGTTACTCCTGTCCAACTAGTTTTCTAATATTTATTTGCAGACTGGCAGTTGCAAAAGCATACTTAAGCAAGAAACTTCCGCAAGATGTGCTGGATCAGTTGGAAGGCAAGGAAAAAAAGTTAATATTGTCCAAATTGAAGTCACTTGGCATCATTTCTGCAACTGATGGGTAAGATTTTGATTTCTTTTTGTAAGTGGCAGTAGTTAAAGTTGATTTATTCAAACAGGCAGGTGAACATTAAACATATCGAAACCACTTGCTTAAAAGGGCTCTTCCAAACTGATAACTTTGATAAAGCTAAAGAACCAGCCAGTATGACCTTGGAAGACTCAGATAAGTCCGAGGAAAATAACTTCGTTCTTGACAGTGTTTCTTACAAGAAGCGTAAATATATGTAAATTGTTTAAAAGCAAAAAAAGATTGTGATTAACCACAATGTATAATTTAAAGTATAGATAGTAGTTTTTGTTTGTTTTTAGTACAGAGTAATTTATATCTTAAGTTTTAATGAAATGATATTGTTTTAATGTGAGCCAAATCAATTGCTGTTTCTTAAAATATTTCTTAGAGGAGGCGTAAATTACTTAAGAGTAAAATTAAGTAATACAAGAATTGCTTACTTGTTTAAGACTAAGAGATTGTTGCTAAATTGAATTTCTAATATATATTTTTTCTTGTTATAGATTTAAGTTCGTATCTTAAGTTTTAATTAAATATTTTCCCACTTTAATCTGGGCAGCATCATAGAGGAAGTTGCTTTATGTGTTTTAATTGATAAAAAATAAAAATGTTTTAGACACTGTTGCGTTTGAATCTATAAAAACAAATGACATCTGCTAAAATTAATTAATTTAGATTCCATTCATCTTATAGAAATGAAAGTCACACTTTGACAAAGCTATTTCGACAATACAAAATACAACATGACTTTACACAAAAATCAAATATACATTTCAAAAGCCATTAATGTCGAGTTGTCATACAATGATAACAGTATTATTAGTAGGTACAGTAAAATAGGTAAAGTACTTTTACATTAATAGCACTGTAGTAATAAAAATAGATTTCTAACTAGACAGAAGATATAAATTCTGCCCATGGACTACCGCCAGATGTATTAAAATCTTGTAAATTATTATTTAAAGTTGTAATACAGAGTGGTCCTGAAATAGTTGGCCAAAATCAGGGATTAGGTTAAATAAGCTGTAACTACTCCTAAGGCGTTCGTTTTTGGACACATCTCCTGATTTTGGCCAACTATTTCAAGACCACCCTGTATTTATCAAAAGGTTTTTATTTGTAAAGTAAGTTCCAAGTCTCAACTGAATTTGTCACTTCATAAAAGAGTCAAGTTCTAACTTGACGTTCTTGGGACATGATAGGTAAAAATCTACGACATAGCCAGAAATGTTCTTTATACCTTAAGAATTCAAAATCTGTTAGTCGTCAAAAAATTGTTCTGTACAAAACTGTGACAGACAACATTTTTATGTTGCAGCTAAGTTGTGCAGTAAAATAAAAAATATTTTTTATGTACAGGGTGGGCAAATTTCGATGTTTTCATAGGAAATCCCAAGATACGAAAAAATGGACCCCCTCATCGTCGAGGTCATTGTTTGGGAAAGCTTAACGGTAAAACTAAAATGGGATATCATCTCTTTTAATCCTAAACTGTATGAAAATCCACTTTTCGCATCTCTACAGACACTCGAAAGTATACGTTTGCACGGCTCGCCGCAAAAACGTTACTTTTCACGGCTAGGCGCGAAAATAAATCACGAGCGTTCTAATCAAAGAGACCGTTTACTATTGTTTACTGGTAGTTCATCAATTGTTGTTTGTTTCTTATTGTCAAATTTTATACGTACAGCTGACTAATTTTTCCGTTATTAATCTAAAGTTCGTGTTAATTACTGTTGTTACGAGCTACGTAATTATGGACGTCAATATATTTTTGTTGTGTAAGATAAAAAATACTGTGTGAACCCCAGCGGAAAAATAATTTTCCCGCCTAGGTACACAGATTACTATTGCTTTCGAGTTATAAACGAGAATTCGGTTTTTCAACTTTTGTTTTGTGTTATGAAAATAGGGAAAAAATTTCTACGTTTGTCAGACAATGTAGAGGCGTAATAAGTTTTTCAAAAAAAGGTTGGAATTTGGAGTTATACCATAAAGTTGTATTTTTTTATATGGAACTATAGTTATAGCATCATGAAAAAAATTCTTTTTTTCATTACAGTGATATATACAGTGTATCCCAGGATTGATGATTAAAAATTATTGAATTTTATTTTAAGACTGTGGGATTAGGTCCTGCTTGGTCTGAGAAGAATTTTTTCTACGACCACAACTAAAAGTAGGCCTTTTATCGCTAGCTTATTGTTTCACTAAAAGTGACGTTTTATAATTTAACGTGTTTAAAGAGATCAGCTGTTTACTTTTAGCACGTGTTATAAAGTGAAGTGAGGTTATAAAACTACAATTTCGAGCTGGAAGTGAGGTTGTAAAGTTATTCTAGCTATTTCTTGCGTTAGAGGTAAAGTGTTTTTTAAATAATTAAAGCGTTATGTAATGAATCAAGTCAGATGTGTGCTATTATAATTACCTTTGATAACTGACTTTGACAGTAGTGGCTCCACAAACATTCACCTGCGCGTCAAGGCCATATCTTTATTATGACATAAATTATAACTGTCATAAATGCAAACCTTTGTTAAATCGACATTTATGAATTAATAACAGAAAATTTAAGGTCGTAGAAAAAATATTGTATGCTAACTCGTGCTAAAAGTGGTTTATCCACAAGATATGTTATGAGACTCAGCCTTCGGCTTTGTTTGATAATTTTCATGTCTCATGCATAAACATCAACTTTTAGCACTTGTTGCATAAATAGCTATTTTGCACTTTCGGGACTAAAGTTGGCACTTTAGTCACTTATTTCAGGGACTAAAGTAGCTCATTTAATCTCTAGGGACTTTAGTTACTTTAGTCCCTAGGGACTAAAGTAAAAATGTTACCGTAACTATGATAAATGTATGTACACACCAGGTTAGTAGGTTAGGTTTTGTTTGTCACGTGAAAAACACTGACGCAAAACTTAACCTGCAAATCTCGAATTTGACATAGACTGACAATACACTTCAGTACTGCCAACTGATTCAGGCTATCCAGGGCCTGCTGTAAAATTGTAATTGTCAGTTTCCAAATTGACAGATTCCAAATTTTTCAAATGTTTGATGATAATCTTCCCAAAAGTGCAAAAAATAGCGTATATCACATGGGACTAAAGTGCCTAAATCCCTTGAGTGACTATTTCCCTCGAGCCCTAAGGGCCCTCAGGAAATAATATTCACTCGTGGAATTTAATGATGCACTTTAGTCCTGCGCCAGCATGGCTCTGATGGTTAGAGCATCGGACTGCGGCGCGGAAGTCTGGAGTTCAAATCCCAGATCGATGCCTGGCGGGCGGCCTACCCAGTCGCTGTAAATAATTGGGAACCTGCGTTCGAAAGAAGAAGGGGTAATAATTCGGTTGTCTAATGCGTGGTGCTCACCACATCACCACGTGTCATGAATTTGAAACGCGACAGCCGGGTGTGAGAGCGAGGATACGGAAGCTCTAACCTTCTGCCTTGCAGGCCAAGCTCCTTCATGGGGTGTTAGTGCCTCACCATTATTATTATTACTTTAGTCCCTCATAATATGATATACTATTTCTCTATTTTCGTAAAAAAGCGAGATATAACCACAAAACAAAAAGTAGAAAAATTAAATTTTCGTTTATAACCAAAAAAATCAAAGATGATAGCCAATTTTAATTTGCACCATTAAGCTTTTCTCAAAAAAAGAGATCGAGGAGGGGGGGTTTATTTTTCCATATCTCTTATATTTATCGAGATTACTTATGTAAATATTGAAATTTGCACACCCTGTACTGTAGGGTGCATTTTTAAATACAAAATTATTTTGGAAAGTGATGCTTCTCTGCATAGCAATACTTTTATACATGGGAACGCATAGTTTAATTTTTAAATGCACAGTATTTCCCTACAGTACGTGAAAAAACACATGAGAAAAGTGTTTTGCTTTGCTCAGCGTGTTTTTAATCTCGGCTTAGCCTCGATAAAAAACCCGAGCCTTGCATGCGAAAACTACACTTTTCTCAACTAATTGTGCAGTATACTATTGTATTTTAAAGTCATATTTAATTTTTTTTTATTTAATGATTATTCTTATTTGTTAAAATATCACCTAGCTGTAGAGAACCCTAAATAACTAGCAATAAACAGGATATAGATTTAAGCTAACAAATACGTATAATAATCGAAAATAATATTAAAAAGGAGAAACAAAAATCTCAAGCCACTAGCAGATTCTTTAGATATCTAGCTATCTCTGTATCATCAGAAGGTTTATGTAGAAGTTTGGTAGAAGTATTATTACACGGCTTTTGTCCCATTCAACAACACGAACCAATGCAGTTGATATTATGCCTGCAACTACACCGTTTCTGTAGCTTGGAAAATATGAATTAATTCGTTCTATACGTTGAAAAAATTCAAATACGACAGGAACCCAACCAAAGCCCCATTAAAAATTATTCGTCTGTTTTTAGTGTGGAGCGGACGTGTACGTTGCACCGGGTGATAGCAATATGTAAACCTTGGACGGGAATTGATACTGTAAATAGTGCAATGAATTTCTAAACTATTTCTACATAAAGCTACTGTACTAAAACAATAAAATCAAACTGTCTTGTTAACCAATACAATGACATCGTGCGTACTCTTGCGATAAGTAAAAACTTTCCAGGGATTCAGTGTAGTGATTCCTGCGCTTTGGTTTTTCATACTAGGTGCATCAACTTATCGACCGAACAGCTTCGACTCTTTAAAACTCCAGGTTCATTCTGGATATGTGTTGAATGCCACACGGGGAGATTAAATAATTCAGCAATAGTAACAGACGACGTCCAGGCTGACCCTGATAATACTTCTATCAGTATGGCACAAATTACCAAAATGCTCTCCAATTTGAAAACTGATATTTGGTGGTATGAATAAAAACGAAGTAGATGCTAATGCTACAATTTTAAGGATCTACTTCAAAGTATCTGGTCCATCATGAAGCAACTGATCAGTTCCGGTAGTATTTGCTTAACGTCGAAGTATTTACTACACCCCTTGTAGTATCTACTTTTATTCCGTAGTATTTGCTTTAAAATGTGTAGCATCTTCTCACTTTGACTTCTGCTCGAGAATTTGCAGGTTGTTGAAAATTTTCATATGGATCGTTAAAAAATTTGGTGCAATTATGTAAAATAAATCCATACATAATATATCGTCATATTCTATCAGTTTTAATCGGATTGTAACATGTTGAGCAAACGAAAATGAAATCAAGCTTGGCTTTGAAATATTTGTTTTATGAATAATATGTTGGTGAGACTGTAGGTCTATCTCAAATTCGAGGTTAGCAGGTTAGGTTTTACGTCAGTTTTGACACAGACTGACGGAAAACCTAACCTGATAACCTCGAATTTAACATAGACTTACAGTCTAACCAACATATTCATAAAACAAATATCAAGGCCAAGCTTGATTTCATTTTCGTTTGCCCACATGTTATAATTTAACACTGGAAATCTTCTTTTTAACTGCCCAAAGCATCTTTCTATAATAACACGTTCTCTTGCATGTATTTTATTAAAAAATATTTCAATGTTGTTGAAGGAATTTTAAATGGTGTAAGCATCCAAGGAGTTACAGCAAATCCGAAATCACCCAAAAGACAAACTCTTTTTTTATTGTTATACATAATAGGGTAGATGAAAGAATTGTACCATATTCTAGAATCGTGGACAGATTCAGGCCATGTTGCATCAACGCTGGTAAACATTTCTGTACCGTTATACGTGGCTTATACATTTTTTACTTCCCTCGTTTTCCTTTATTGACATTTATTTGCAATCTGCCACAGTAGCAATAAGCAAATCAGATAAATACAGAAATGTAACATTGCACTAGAAGTAACGTGTGAGAGAATGTCCTTTGACATTCCTCGTTGTGATTAACTTATATAAATAATTACAATGAATACTACCTAAGTTAATTAGTAACGTGTGGGTAGATCTAGCGGTTTAAAGCGTTACATATACATTGAACCTAAAAGAAAAAGGGATTTAAAAAATGCTTGAAAAGTTATACGTTATGTAAAGTAAAATATCATCATTGTAGCGTTGTCTTGCATTATATGGACGGGGCCATAATTATATACAGTCTGTTCAACAAAAAAGGCCCCGCGTTCTAGCTACTTTATTATTTATTTTAGACCCAATAAACAAACAATTCTTCTTAGAGGGACAGGCGGCTTCTAGCCGCACGAGATTGAGCAATAACAGGTCTGTGATGCCCTTAGATGTTCTGGGCCGCACGCGCGCTACACTGAAGGAATCAGCGTGTCCTCCCTGGCCGAGAGGCCCGGGTAACCCGCTGAACCTCCTTCGTGCTAGGGATTGGGGCTTGCAATTGTTCCCCATGAACGAGGAATTCCCAGTAAGCGCGAGTCATAAGCTCGCGTTGATTACGTCCCTGCCCTTTGTACACACCGCCCGTCGCTACTACAAATCAAATGGCACATAAAAACCTACATTTTAACACTATAAAAAAAAAATTTATCTTCAATTGTTTCAGTGGTGACGTCACATGCAATTTTTTTAAATGACACTGTATATATTTTTTTACATTTTCTGGTAGAGGTTTTTTTTCTCTTTTCAACAATATAAATATGTTATGCCCTTACATAAGAAAATTTTCGAGAAAAATTAAAAAACTTTTTTACGGTGGGAGGCCACGATACAAAACTATAAACAAAAGTGTAACTCTGCATTTTATGAAAGTAAATGTAGACCCATTTTAATTGCCTTCTCGAATGAAAATAAAAAATGGGAATTATTAAAAAAATCAATTAAACTAAAGGGAACTAACATCTGGTTAAAGAAAGATCTCACACACAGTGAACAACAAGAAAGAAAAGAACTATTAAAACACATGAAGGAAGCGAGACAAGAAGGATATACAACGAAATTAAAAGGAAATAAATTAATAATAAGTGGAGAAGAACATGGAATAAGAGAACTCGAGATTGGTGAATACAAACAAAAAGAAAAAGAAGAAGAAAAAGAGGAACGATCAGGCATGAAGAAAACCTTAATAGATAGATCACCAAGTAACAATGGATCACCATTACCTGAAGAAAATATGAATAAAAAAACCTAACAAAGAAAAAAAGGAGGACGAACAATACAAAACAAAAACGGTTTGGTCTCAAAGCTTGCTAGCGGGGTTTTCACAAGAAAAAAACAGAGAAAGCAAACAAAGACACACCGATCACCAGGAAAAAATAGGAGAAATCAGAACATTGGGTATCCAAATTGAAGACGACCTTGGCGAGATAACGGAAAAAGGGAAAAGGAAGAAAGGTTAAGAGAAGAAATGTATAAAAAGTGGAAAATACAAACTAAGAAATCAGATAAAACGACCAACAAGCTATGGAGGAAGAATATGAATATGAGTGAGAAGAAAATTAAAAAACCTAAAAATAAAACAAAACCAGAAACGCAAAAACCAAAATGACATAATAAAGTTAGGCACATGGAACATAAGAACTTTACTAATACCAGGAAAAATTATGCAAATAGCAAAAGAAATAGACAGATATAATTTGGATATAATAGCAGTACAGGAAGTGAGATGGAAAGGAAATGGAGAAATTGACAAACAAAATTTTACAATGGTATACTCTGGAGAAGAAAAACAAGGAAAGAATGGCACAGGACTTATAGTGGCAAAGAAATCAAAACACGCAATTATGAAATTTACACCAGTAAATGGAAGACTATCAATTTTAAGAATAAAAGGTAAACCAAATAACATCGTGATTATTAATGTATACGCCCCAACAGAAGAAGCGGACGAAGAGGAGAAACAGAAATTCTATGAAGAATTGGAAAAAGCAACAGATCAAATTAAAAAACATGATACCCTGGTGGTACTAGGGGACTTCAATGCCATGGTGGGGAAAGAGGATTGGCTTAGAGAAGTGACAGGTAAACACACAATCCATGATAAAACAAATAACAATGGATTAAGACTATGCAATTATGCTGCAGCAACAAATCTAATAATAAGCAGCACCAGATTCCCACACAGAAGGGAACATAAAGAGACATGGATTATCCCAGGAAGAAATAGAGGTAACCAAATAGACCACGTTCTAATCACAAGAAATAAAGCAACATTCATCCAAGATGTTAGATGGTATAGAGGTGCCAATGCAGACACAGACCACATGCTGGTAATAGAGAAATTGAAACAGAAAATAATAAAAGGAGGAGAAAATAGTAACTCACAAAGGAAATGGGCAGTGGGAAAATTAAACAATGAAGAAAACAGGAAAAAATACATAGAAGCAGTAGAACAAGAACTAAATTTAAGCACATACAGACCAACAAATGACATCGATATAGAATGGGAAAACATCAAAACAAGTTTAAAAGGAGCAGCAGAAAAAACCTTAGGCTATAAAAAAAATAAAAAGAGCAAAATATGGTTCGACGAAGAATGTGAGGAAGAAATAAGTAAGAAAAGAGAAGCTAGACTGAAATGGCTAAAATCTGGAAAAGAGGAAGACCAAGAGAAGTATAGAAAAATAAAGAAGGAAGCAGATAAAGTATTCAAAAGAAAGAAAACAGAATGGATAGACCAAGAAATGGAAGAAATAGAAGCTAGTAGAAAGCTAAACAACACGAAAGAAATTTATAAGAACATTAAAAAAACTAGGAGAAGTAACGTAATTAAGAGAAGAGGAATGAAAGGCTACCAAGGACAATCACAGTATGATACCAGAAAAATAAAAGAAATATGGAAAGAACACTATCAAAACCTGCTGTTTAGAGTAGACGAAACGAAAGAACAAGTAGATATGGAGAGCACAAGAGACGAACATTCAGATGAAGAGCCAAGTTACACCGAAGTTGTGAGAACTATTAAAAAAATCAAAAATGGTAAAACCCCAGGTATAGATGAAATAAATGGAGAAATGATAAAATACGGAGGGGAAAAACTATACATCAGGATACACAGAATAACAAAAGCAATTTGGAACGAAGAGAAAATGCCAAGCGACTGGAGAAAAGGAATGATAATCCCGATATTTAAGAAAGGAGATCCAGAAATATGTAACAACTATAGAGGCATCACTCTCCTGAACGTAGCATACAAGGTTTTTACATATATACTACAACAACGGCTACGTGTGCACACTGAAAAGAAGCTAGGGGACTACCAATGTGGGTTTAGACCAGGCAGGTCGACGGTGGATGCCATACACGTAATCAACCTAATAATTGAAAAAGCGCACGAATATGACATTGAATTGAACCTCTTATTTATAGATTTCCGAAAGGCATTCGATCAAATCAAAAGATCACAATTAATACAAGATATGAAACAACTACAAATACCACAGAAATTAATACGACTAACCCAAATGACAATGGAAAAATCAGAAACCACAGTAAAATTGGATGAGGGGGAGACAGAATATTTTGAAATAAACATGGGGGTTAGACAGGGAGATGCTGTCTCACCGGTTTTATTCAACATTGTACTGGAAAACATTGTGAGGAAAACTGATCATGTAAGCACAATAAGAAATAAGGAAATGCAACTCTTGGCATATGCAGACGACTTAGTCGCAATATCGCGAAGCAAAACGAAATTACAAGAAACACTTAACATCACTGAAACAGAATCAAAAATAAGAGGACTCACAATAAATACCGAAAAAATAAAATATATGCACTGCAAAAGAGGGAAAGACACTGATACAAAACAATACAAGGTGGGAAAACATGAATTTGAAAAAGTACAAACATTTGCATACTTGGGAACGGAAATAAACAACAAAAATAACAAAGAGCAAGACATAAAAGGGAGGATTCACCGAGGGTTTAAACTGTTTAATATATACAAGCCACTACTAAAAGACCGAAAAATCACAAAAGTAACAAAAATAAGAATCTACAAAACATTAATAAGACCTACAGTAATATATGCAGCGGAAACAATAACCAAAAAAGAAGAGGAACAACTGCGCATATTCGAAAGAAAGATTTTAAGGGAGATCCTAGGGCCACTGAAATTGGGAGAGAATGAATACAGAATAAAAACAAACAAAGAAATAGAAGACGAAATAAAAGGAGAAATGAAGGCACAACGAATACGATGGTTAGGACACTTGGAAAGAACACAGGAAAACAGAATGATTAGGACAATAATGGAATGGAAACCAGATCTGACCAGACCACAAGGGAAACCTAGACATAGATGGAAAGACGAAGTTTTAAAAGACCTGAGAAGGATGAATGTTACAGACTGGAAGAAAAGGACCACCAACCGAAAAGAATGGAAAAAAATTGTACTACAAACTAAATCAAACAAGAACATATGAATGAAATTAATAAAGAAAGGCACTAATCCAGCCGAAGGGGATTGAAGAGTCTACATAAGACACCAATGATTCCTGTAAAGGAATTACGGTTTATATATATATATATATATATATATATATATATATATATATATATATATATGCAAAACGTCAAACTCGCCTCCGAAAGCATACGTCGAAACGAAGAACTGGTCTCATTTTTGGAGGCCAGTACGAAAAATCGGAGGCGACTAGGTATCCCCATGTATAAGTGTTCCATTCAACAGATGGTGCGACAAGCATCGATTTAACAGATTTTATGGTGGTGAGTTTGACAGTACACATATTCAGTTATACACTTCAGTTGGTAGAGGTTATTCTAGATGGCGCGACCATGTAATACACATATACACCTAACAAGGTGCGCCAGTAGTACTCGCCTCTATCTATGAAACATACTGTTACGCCTCAGAGACTTGGCAAACGCGCACGGGGGCTTATCGCTAGTAATGGATTTAAGTAAATACAATACAACCGCATGTCACTGGACATTTAATACAGGATCCGTCAACGATGCGGGGTGGGAAATATTTCTAAAACTAGGAGATTTACATTAAAATAGCTTACATAAAAGTTGAAGATACGAAAGTGTTGCATATTACTAAAATATTTCTGATTATACAGGGTGGCTCAAAAAGTGTGGCAAACCAAAGTTATTACTCTATAGTAGGAAGGTTAAAATCTTTGCATTGAAATACCAATAGTTTTAATATAAATTTGTATGGGTCTAACATCAACTGTTTTGGAGATGTTACCGATTTTATGCACAAAATGCTAAACTTCAGGCAGCTGCTGTAGATACTGAAATAAAAAATAAAACATTACGTTTTTTGTGAATTACCTTTCGAGTGTAAAATGGTGATTCTCGGCATTCATACTATACAAGGTGTCTGCAAATTTCACGATTTCAAAGGTTTTGTAAAGGAAACGCACTACAGCTTTTACTATTTTTGAAATGCTCCTTTAAAGAGATTTATTTTGATATCTTACTGGACAACTCTGAATTCAACTGTTTTCCAACTATGCCAGTGTGAGTATAAGAAAACAATGTAAGGCCCCTAAAATGCTTTATTTAAAGGAATCACAAACTAGGTTTAGAAAATTAAAATCCAGCCATTGCTGACACAACAACCGAGAAATGCTGAAATAAATTAAATCTGAAAACCAGTTGAATTTAGAGGTGTTAAATAAGCTATTAGGCGAAAGTTTATTGAAAGAGTTTTTAAGAACTACAGAGATACATAACGTGCTTTATTTACTAAGGCAAAATTATTAAATTTGCAAATTACGAGCACTTTGTATAGTTTTAATACCCATCGAAGAAAAGGAGAAATAGTTGACAATTTAACGGTATTAGGTATACAGTGACCGACAAAAAGTCGGCATCATAAGAGAAAAAAAATTGTAATAATAATAATAATAATAATAATTTTTTTAGATTTTTCAAAAAACTTTACACGTCAATAATTTGTGCTTGTCTAAAAACCTATTTAGCCCCTATCATATATACCAAGTGACGTTTACTTATTTAGAAAATTCCGTTTTTCGAAATTGTCAAAATCTAAAAAGTGCTGTTTTTCGGAAATTAAGTAAGATTGCAATGAGATTGTTTTAGAGTGTGTCAGTTTTGATTAACTGAACAATCTCAAATCCAGAAAACACATATTTTTCTTTAACTTTCAAGATTTATAATTGTAAAAAATAATATAAAATGTTAATTGCTTGTTTAGATTTTGTATTATTTACCGAAAAGTGATATGTCAGCATAATTTTTACGTTTTTGATGCAATGTGCTTTTTAGGAGAAATATTTTTGAATGATTATTAATATCTATTTAAATGGCTTCTAAAAACTCTAACCTTGTCAGCGAATTACTGTTACAAAAGTCCTGTAAATGATCTTTTACAGTTGTCTGAATGAGAAGAATTTTTTGATCATGTAAACTGTATAAAGAAAAATCTTCTCATTTAAACAACAGTAAAAGGATATTTACAGGATTCATTAAAAGGGTTAGATTAGAGTTTTCATCGTAGAAGCCATTTAAATAGATATTAATTATCATTTAAAAATACTTCTCCTACCAAGCACAATGCATCAAAAACTTCAAAATTATGCGAACATATCACTTTTCGGTAAATAATAAAAAATCTAAAGGAGTAATTAACATTATATATTATTTTTTACAATTATAAATCGATAGTCTTCACATAAAAAAATTTCAATTTTAAAATTAAGTTTTGGTATGTCTTTTTCTTCCTCTTAATATAGGCTGAGAGTCTGTTATTTTCACACACTTGAGTGCGATTTTATAAATAAATAAATAAATAAATAAATATTGTCTTTATTTTCCTTCTCAACTGCAAGCGTAAAATAAAATAAAATTGAAAATTACAAAAAAGGAAAATCGCAAGGCGAAGTTTGGTTCGATGGTAATGCCATCGTCCGGTCTACCACTTAAACCTTGAAATAAATGTAAAAAAATGTTGAAAATTAAGAACCGTAATCAAGTATGACAATAAAAAACGAGATTAATAAACATATACTTGTTTTATAAACTAAAAAGAAATTCATTCCATCAAAACATTCCCATAGATAGCACTGATAACTGCTCCACTAAATTGATTGACTCTCCAATAGAAGGCAATACATACGCTTTTTAAATAATTGAGGTTTCAAGCTTTTGAATTCGACAGGAACAGAGTTATATAATTTATAAATGTTATACGTAAAAGATCTCTGAAAGATAGCTGTTTTGTGTACAGGAGGAGTGATGAGGTCCTTGTTCCTGATATTTATGTTATGAACATCGGTTCGGAAGGATATTCGTCTGTGTAAGTAAGGCGGATTTTTTTCCAGGATAATCTTGTGAAATAAACAAACCGAAAAAAGAATATAACGATTTCTCATATTTAGCCACATTAAATCTTTCAACTTGTGTGAAATATGTTCAAATTTGCGGATACCAAAGATATACCGCAAACAGGAATTTTGAACTCTTTGTAAACGAGTTTGATCTAAAGCATCAAGACAGGGTCCATAAACTGGAAGGCAGTAGGAGAACTGCGATAAAACTAATGAATTACATAAAATGGCTTTGGTTTTGACTGATAAAGAGGATCTATGAGGATAAAGAAGTTTTAAATTTGCATATGCACGCCGAATACACACACTCACTTGTTCTTTGTATCGAAAGTTATTATCCATAATTAAACCAAGGTTTTTACTTTTATCCACTATCGCTATTTCTGAACCATTAATAATTAGGTTAATCAAATTTTTTACACGCGAACAGTCATTTTTCCTTCCAAATAAAAGAGCAGCAGATTTTGAAGGATTTAAAAACAGCGAATGTTTCAAAGAAGCTGTAGCAATATTTTCTAAATCACTATTAATGCACTCAAGCGCATTTTGCAGATTGTCTGGATCAAAAGAATAGAGGAGTTGTGTATCATCGGCGTACATGTAAACATTACAGTTATTTACACATTTAATAAAATCACTGGTGTAGATAGTAAATAATAACGGGCCAAGGATAGACCCCTGCGGTACACCCGAAGCAACATACAAACATCGAGACATCTGATCAGGCAATCTAACGCTTTGTGTTCGACTACTCAAATAATTCGACAGCAGAGCAATTGCATCTGGTGTCAATCCAATAAAGTGCAATATCGAACATAATGTTATATGATTAATGGTATCAAAAGCTTTACTAAAGTCGAGTAAAATTAAGATAGAAAGTTTACTAGAATCGGTAGCCTTTAATATATCATCAGTAACACTCAACAGTGCTGTTGTACAACTATGCTGGGGTCGAAAACCAGATTGACACTCTGGTAATAAATCATGCTGTAAGAGATATTCACTCAGTTGTGAGTTGATTACTTTTTCTAGCACTTTAGATAAAACAGGTACCTAAGATACTGATTGGCCTAAGATCTTTATAGCTTTGGGGGTGACTACATTTAGGTAAGGGAATAATCAAAGCTTCCTTCCAAGGTTCAGGAAATACATTTTCTAAAATACAAGAATTTATAATATGTAAAATGTATTTGATTAACAAAGGGCAACATAACTTAATCATATGGATATTTAGTTCATCAAGACCACAAGATTTAGATTTAATTTCATTTAAAAAACGCAATATAGTGTCCTTGTCAACTGGATGAAAATGAAATATTGTGCCAATCTCGTTAACCGTATTTTCATTATAATAGTTAACTAAATCTAGATCAAAACTTTGCTGGGGATACTATTAATAAAGTAATCGTTTATTTCATTAGCATTATTTAAATGAGGTGGAATACTACTTACATTAGTATTTTTTAACTGTAAAAGTTTTAGATCATTCCAGAGAGACTTTGTATCACTGTTGCATAATTTATATTGAAAATAGGCTTTTTTCTCTCGCTGTAAGGTAGCTTTTGTTAAATTTCTAAGGGCCGATTCTACAATGCAAGTATATACTTAGAATAAGCTATCCGAAGTATAATTGTCATAGTTTTCTTTGTTACAACAATCGTTTCTAGGGTATTTATTCCCGGGATAACTTTATCCTTCGATTGTAGAACCGGGGCTAAGTGATTTATAGTACTCCCAATGTACAGGGTTCTTAGTTTTTCTAAATCTCGATTTAGCTTTATTACGCAATGACATAAGTAGTTTTAAGTTATCTGTGACCCATGGTAAATATGGCCTAGTTATTTTAATAGTAATAACAGGTGCATGTTTGTTAAACAATTGCAAAATTTGAGCATTTAAATATTCTACTTTATTGTTGATACCATTAATATAAAACAAGTTATCCAGAGGCACAGCCTCTAAGTCGCTAGTAAATGTTTCATGATTAAAATTTTTATAACTTCTATAAGTACCATAAGTAGGTTTGAGTTTATATTTATCTGTAAGTATTTTACAATAAATAAAATCATGATCAGATATATCAACGTCGTACACTCCAGAATTAACCACCAAGGATGTATCAGAAGTAAGAATTAAGTCGATAAGGGATGAACTAATATCCGTTATTCTAGTTGGTTGAGTTATTATTTGATGTAAGTTTAATGAAGTTAACATGGCATTTAAATAAACAGAACTTGGTTCATTAGATTTTAACATGTCTATATTTAGATCACCCAAACAGAATATCCTATCCGTGATCGACATCGATATAGCGAAAGAGACCTCCAATTCATCAGTAAAAAGTCGGTA
>OW679194.1:174804472-175253703 GCA_940337035.1 Agriotes lineatus
CTAACCTAATACAGAGAAAATTCTCAAAGTGAAGATCAAGGGTAAGTGTTCAGATTACTATTAATATGTATTTAAGTAAAACATAACACATAACCTCACTTACTCGTTTGTTGGGGGGGGGGGGGTCAAATTTATGATTTTTTGGGCCCCATTTACCCCACTTCACCCACCAGATTTGGTGATTACAAGCCCAGCCCGCCCGGAATAGTGGTAAAAAAAAAATGCCGACAGCTTGTCGAGAGCGCGTAGGTTATTTCGGGATTGTCCGTTACACAGGGCAAGGGCTCGATAACTTACTCCGGTACTCCCTTATTAAGTGCCTTAAATCGATCGGTTTCCTAAATTATCTGGCAGAGCCGATTGAGAAGGTATTTCAGGAAATTAGAACCGTCGTGGTCAAAAACACGTAAAAAACTCGGCACCAACTACCAACTTGCTTGGATGCAGCAACTGAAGGAATCTTTCGCAGAAAACTATACTCTAGACCAGTGGTTCCCAAACTTATATGGCGTACCGCCCTCTTTTTAGAAAAAAAAAAAAACTCAGCGCCCCCTGAAAATCTACATTATTTAAGCGAACAAACAGAAAGATATTGTAGTGGTAGCTTCTTGAGACTGATAATTATCTATAAGAGTATTTCTAGGTAGGAAATTATTTTGAAAAGTACAAGTGGGAATTTATACATTAAAAGTACAACATAAGATACAGTTACTGTTAAATTGTGAATAGTTTATTTAAAATGTTCGAGCATATAAGTTGATTTAGTTGGGATAGTTGTTTGGTAACTTCAGAGCTAAGATTTGAATTTGTAGGTATTAACTGACATTCGGAATAACTAAAGTGAAAGCCAAACTCAAATAATTATCTGAAAAGTCAATTATGAAATATTATAATAAAATACTTATACCATATAGAAATTTTGTATTAATTTTTATTGCTTGAGAAAATGATATTTTTAAAATAAACAAATCTTTTCTGAATTTGTAACCGGTATTTTGAGTAAAAGCAAGTTTGAATAATAAAAACCCTTATTATACTGGTATTTACTTTCTGGATGGTGCGATAAGGTAAAATAGAAAAAAAAATGGAGAATAAACAGACTGAATAATTAAAGTAACAAATGGTATGAAGAAGAATAGGAACATTTAATAATGGTAAATGGTCTTCATGAAATAAATAAATCTGTAACTTGCATTTTGTGTGTTTATTTGGAAAATAATGTTACACAACAGATGAAATCTGTAAGAATGGTTTTTCTAAATCTTCTTATCTTCTCTTCCCTCTTTAAGCTATCACCGCCCCCTTATTTTTATTCACCGCCCCCCAAATGCACCCGAGGCTACTATCGCTCCCCCTGGATCGTTCCAGCGCCCCCCAAGGGGCGATATCGCCAACTTTGGGAATCACTGCTCTAGACCCTTTCCAAAAATCTGAAACTCGATTGTGGCGGAGAATAATGAAATGTTTGCGACCATTGGTTGCAAATAAGTTAGGCGTTTAATTTAGCCCTATGGGAGAGATCGCGTGACTGATTTTTGCGAAAAGGAATTTACTGCTGGTTCATTGTACAGTGTGTCCGCGGATTGAGTTCACATAAGGTGTTAATGACAAAACATTTTCGAGTTATACAGTGTGACCAGTAAAGTCCGCATCATATGGGTTTTTTTTTTTTATTAATAGCTTTTTTCAAAATTTGACTTTGGCATCAATTTGTGCTTCAATCGAGATAAAAATTAACCAAAAAATAGTAGTCACGTCATTCGCATTATCTGTCAAATTTTATTTTTTTTTCTTTAAAAATTGAAAAGTGGGGTTATTTCTCAAAATATCGAAAAAAGTTATTAGAAAAAGTTTTTCTAAATACAATTTTTAGCCCATATACAAAATTTCAGCTGTATAAGATAATTTAGATTTTTTGCCATTTTTTTTAAATTGCATTACTGTTGCAAAGTAAGACTCAACGCAACCTACATAAAACTTCTTAGTTTTGACAATGCTTTATTCCAGACACATTTTATTTAAAGTAGCGCATATTAAATGTGTGTTTTTCTACAAAATCCAAATAGGGCTATTAAAATTTGGTCACATGTGATGTAAAGTTTATTTGTTTTTGACCCTGTATAATGTAACTAAATAAAATAACTATTTTTGAAAACGCAATTTGTGTTTAAAAGTAATACACGTTATTTTATAAAGTTACATTATACAGGGTCAAAATCAAATAAACTTTGCATCACATGTGACCAAATTTTAATAGCCCTATTTGGATTTTGTAGAAAAACACACATTTAATATGGCGCTACTTTAAAGAAAATGTGTGTGAAATAAAGCATTGTCAAAACTAAGAAGTTTTATGTAGGTTGCGTTGAGTCTTACTTTGCAACAGTGGTGCAATTAAAAAAAATGGGCAAAAAATCTAAATTATCTTATACAGCTGAAATTTAGTATATGGGCTAAAAATTGCATTTAGAAAAACTTTTTCTAATAACTTTTTTCGATATTTTAAGAAATAACCCTACTTTTGAATTTAAAAAAAAATTTTGACAGATAATGCGAATGACGTGACTACTACTTTTTTGGTTTATTTTTATTTCGATCAAAGCACAAATTGATGCCAAAGTCAAATTTCGAAAAAAGCTATTAATAAAAAAAAAATCCCATATGATGCGGACTTTACTGGTCACACTGTATGTTAATATTCTAGGAATCGCTCCTGCTTGTTTTAAAATCAAGATTTTAAGATAATCAATCAAATTAATTCATATACCGGGTGTTTTTAGAATAAATTTTTAAAAATAGCCAAGAGCAAAAGAGATATAAAAGATAACCAAAAAACGGCATTAAGAAAATATTGTTTAGAATTAAGAGTGATGGGAGACTCAGACAAATCGACCACTTTGATTTTTTAAATTTTTTATACCAACATACCTTTTATAGTAGCTGTAGGAGGCACTCCATTATTATTTTAACATCTTAGTTTATGAACCAGTTAGAGTGCATCCTACGGTCACGATAGAAAGTATGTTGGTATAAAAAACAAAAAAATATTTTTAAAATACGAAAGTAGGCCGATTTGTCTGAAAATTAAGAGTCCGCCATTACTCTTTTCTTAATACTTTTTTTTGTTATCTCTTCTAATAAAGGTAGTGTACTTTTGGCCATTTTTTAAAAATCGATTTTAAAAACACCCTGTATATTAATTAATTTGATTGATTTTCTCAAAATCTTGGTTTTAAAACAAGCAGGAGCGATTTCTAGAATATTAACATCTAATTCGAAAATGTTGTGTCATTTACACTTTATGTGAACTCAATCTGCGGACACACTGTATATCAATCTTGAAATTACTTTTATGTCTTTTTTAATGGGCTAACGAGTGTTTTGAGTGACGTTTCAAAACTATCTGCTTAACGTGTGTGTGCTATGGCTCATATATTAATCTTGACTGATTCATGACGCAGCAGATGATCGTTTGGGGACGTAATGGGCTGCAGTTGTAACCAAGGACTGTAATTATCGAGGCAGCTGTGCTGCACACCTGTACGCCTGTATGTTTGAGTAATTTATCAGATAGCGACTGGTTGAACATGTGGCTAATGGAAGTTTGGGGAACATATGCTGCAGAAATTTTGACTAGCTTGTAAAATTTATCTAACAGACCCTTGAATAAATTACAAAAAGTTAAGAAAATGTAATACTGTCACCATGCTATATCTTGTCGACTAGTTTATCAACGTTTCTCGAAGACATTAGAAAACATGACAGCTCATAAACCTAATCGGGGATTGCTATGAGATCAGCTCATCGTATTTCAGGTTAAATAATACCACGTAACAGTATCAAAACAAAATCTGGAAGCAGAAAAGACTGCAGTGTCTTATATACCGGGTGCTGACTTGCGCGACGCACCATAGGAATTTGCATAGTAAATTTTTTATGTTCAATTATTTGCTCCCCTAATTATTTTAGAGTTAAAGTGTAAATTCATTTTTTGTAGAGAAAAAAATACTGCATCCATTCACACTGTTGCTAACAATTTTCCATTTTCCGGAACCGAAGGAATGCAAAAAACCAACTAGCATTTTCACAAAAATCAGTGATGCCATGGAATTATTGAAACAAGCCAATTACAACGCAAATGCGTGCGGCGCGACAATATGTGCTGTTTGTTTGTTTGTCATTGATGTTTGACGTTTATAATAATTCATTATTAATTATGTTCTGCTTAATGTCTCTAAGGTATCTAGACCTTGTTCATAACAAAAATGGTTTTACGAGTATGGTGGACGTTCGTTAAGTAAGTTCCTTGTTTATTGTAAAATATCCGTATCGGCAAATTCCAAACAGTACAACCATTAATAGACTGATTCATTTTAAGTTTAAGACTACAGGCAGGTTATTAAATAGTTGTAGGTGCAATAATGAGGTTCAGAACTTACACCAAAACGAGAAAAACGACAATACGTTCAATCTTTTGACGGCAGTGACTGGATGATTGCCCCGCACGCACTTGCGTTGGCATTGGCTTGTTTCAATAATTCCATGGCATCACTGATTTTTGTGAAAATGCTAGTTTGTTTTTTGCATTCCTTCGGTTCCGGAAAATAAAAAATTGTTAGTAACAATATGAATGGATGCAGTATTTTTTTCTCTACAAAAAATGTATTTACACTTTAGCTCTAAAATAATTAGGGGAGCAAATAATTGATCATAAAGAATCTACTATGCAAATTCCTATGGTGCGTCGCGCAAGTCAGCACCCTGTATATATATATTCAACGTCAGTAGTAGTGGGGCAGCGAAACTAGAGCAACCTGTCAATCAACCGATTAATTAAATCCGCGGATTGACCCAATTAATTTCGCGGTTTGATCTAATTAATTTCGCGGTTTGATCTAATTAATTTTCACATATGCTACTGATTAAATTACGCATTAGCTTCCGATTAAATTACGCGCGGCCATTTTTAATTTGCTTCTGGAATTACACGGCGGCCATCTTGGTTTTCTGGCGCGAATATTTGAATTTAAATATTTCAGATATTTTTTCTAAGTTCAATTTTTTGATTTTAAACTTCCCGGGTGTCGTCCATCTTGGTGCGCGCGCCCTTCTCACGGCTGTCGTTTTTAATTTTAAATTTTCGCAGAAATATTTGAATTTCAAACTGGTAAATCTTCCGTCTCCCTCACCGAAGCTGCTGTCTCTCTCTTGCATGGAAGCCATTTTAATTTCGCGCGAATATTTGAATTTTAAATCCCTGTTTTGAATTTAATTTCTCGGGTGTCGTCTATCTTGGTTTTCTCACATTTATTTTAATTTAAAAAAGCTTCCTGCGATGTCCCATGGCTGGAGTCGAACCAGCGATCACAGCATTACGAGTACGAAGCCCTAACCAACTGGGCTATCGAAGCGATCGAGGTTAAAGGAATTAAACATAGTCACTTACGTGTCACGAGCCCAGCTTTAAACAAACTATTTTTCAAAAAAGGTTATTTATGAAATTGGAAATGCATTGCCTGTGTTGTTAAATGACTTGTAGTAATTTTAAAAAACTGATTTTACGGTTGGATGTGTCATAATTAATAATTTTATAATTTGTGCCTGCTATATGGCTGGATTAACGAGATCCTCATTGTCCCTACCTACTATTGGAAATTTCCGTCTAAGTTCCCTTTTTAAAACAGGTCGGTGTCTGTGTTTTGTTTGGTTTTAAAGGTTTGAATATTGTACCTCTTAGCTGTTCTGACATTACACTTCCATATTCATATTATAAATAAATTTTAAATGTTATTTTCGACTGAGTTTTAGCCGCTTATAAATTACAACAGCTAGTTTAAAATTAAATGGGCGATCGGTCACAATTATATATATCAGCAATAACATGAACAAAAAGATATACGTATTGCTTGAGTAAGAAAGAGATAAACATATAATCCGTTCACGACCTTTTTGGGACAGAGTTGGCTATTATTTTTCTTTTCATGTTGGACTAACTGATTCGGTGATGTAGCGGATGCAACTTTTTTTCTGTCAGTGTCTGTTCGACATTTTCTTGCCACCACATTGCCAAACTTATTATTTTAATATTCGTAAGAAAATAAATGCTTTATCAAGTGTGTAAAAGTAATTTTAATTTCCGTCAAAGGAAAAATCAAAATGCCCAATATAATTTTGTTACAACAAAAAATTTCCATTAAACGATGCTAGTTGCAGTTTAAAAAGGACAGACCAGATCTAAAAGAACACGAGTTGATGTCGAGACTAGAGAGAGATCCGGCAACAATGTACCTATTCAGAAAATATAACCTTAAACTGAAAACAACCTAACCTAACAGAAAAAGTGTCAGTTTGCATTAGGGAGTTTAGTTGCCGCAGAGGTACTGCCAACAAAATTACTAGATGGTCATAGCCTCACCTGACCCAAAAAGATCGTGAACGGCTTATATTAGCAAGTATTGGAGAAGGCTTGACTAATTTTAATTATGACATTTGTCAACTAAACATAAAATAAATTTGAATAAAAGCACGCAAAATTACGAAAATACGTAGAAAATTTATAAAAATCGGCATCTTGTCACATTAAATTCTGCAAAAACGACAAAAAACAATATTTTTATACAACTTTCATTGAAAAAATAGTAAAATTTTACGAAAATACGTCTGTGTTGACGACCAATGAAAATAAATTTGAATAAAAATACGCAAAAATTACGAAAAGACGTATGTGTTGATCCCCAAAGTAACAAAAATTTGAATAAAAACGCACAATTTCGTTGAAAATCTTTACAAAGCGACTTTATAGTACCGAAAATGATGTAAAAAAGTTTTTAAGAGTTATTTCTAAGCATAATTTTGCAAACGTTTAACAAATAAACCGTAATTTTTTAAAGTACATCACACAATTATGAAATCGTAGTTCAATTTATATAAATTTTCGATACTTTGTATGTGAAAAAATAGCTTCAATTACTAATATTTGATTAAAAACATGCAATTTCCAAAACATTTCGTTTAAAATTTTAGAAAATCGACAGCATCTCCCATGAAAATTTATAAAAATCGGCATCTTGTCACATTAAATTCTGCAAAAACGACAAAAAACAATATTTTTATACAACTTTCATTGAAAAATAGTAAAATTTTACGAAAATACGTCTGTGTTGACGACAAATGAAAATAAATTTGAATAGAAACACGCAAAAATTACGAAAATACGTATGTGTTGACCCCCAAAGTAACAAAAATTTGAATAAAATCACGCAATCATACAGCATCTCACATAAATTTTCGCAAATATCGACATCATGTCACATAAATTATACAAAAACCGTCATCACGTCACTTGAAATTATACAAAATACGATATTTTTATTCAACACATGATGAAAATTGAACAAAAATCACGCAATCACACATCATATCACATAAATTTACACAAAAATCGACATTATGTCACATAAATTATACAAAAAATGACATCTTGCCACTTGAAATTATACAAAAAACGATATTTTATTCAACACACGATGAAAATTGAACAAATATCAAGCAATTACAAGCCATCCCACATAAATTTTCACAAAAATCGACATCATGTTACATAAACTATGCATAATTTTGCAAATGTTTTACACTTTTTATAAAATGTATCGCACAAAATTAAAAGAAATCACAATTTTCTAAATTATATCACGCCATTATGAAATCGTAGATTGATTTTTTGAAATTTTACACTTTGTAACTGTAAAATAACTTCAAATACTAATATTTTAGCTTTAGATTTTGTAATTATTGCAGATTCGTGAAAAACAAAAGCAGAGTAGAAATAAAAAACACAAACACTTTTGTAATAAACAAATATATTGTTCTTATTTCGTATAATACTTAATAATATAAATATAAATGTACAGCAGAAGGTCTTATTTTCTAAAAATTCGCTAGCAATTTACAAAACTGTAGTTTGAGGTGCACGACATTTCAAATTAAAAAGGCTGTAAGTAATAAAATCAGAATTTCATTGTGTAATTTTAAAGTTTAAGAAGCACCCAATCTAGAATTCCCTTCGTTTTTGGTGTTGATGACATCTGCCTTAGAGGCGTTTTTCTAACGGCCCTTTTTTGGAGGCGTTTCCTTATCGGCGTTTTTCTGACTGAACCTTTTTGATGTGGACTTGGATGAGTAGCTGGTGTTTTTAATTTATATTCTAAATCGGACTCGCAGTTATCAGTTTCCATTTCGGTTTTTCCTGTAGTACCAGTCGGGGTTGGCTTCTTTTGCTGTTTAGGTTTAGCTAGCAGCACATTAGCAACGTTAAGGTCTTTGATGTAATCAGCAAACTGTAGGCGTCCGGGTGGATTAATAGTTTTTCGAGGCCTCAGAGTGTCGTGAATTAAATCGACTATGTTAGGCGCCGGTAAAATTTCACCCTTTATAGTAACGGTACCCTTGTGATCCCAGCTCACATCGCTTGAGGTACTCAAAATGCGTAGGAAAACTTCAGCTTTTTTCTTAAAAGTTTTGGGAAGTGTAGATAAAATAACGGCATTTGATAGGCTGTCACTGGTTGTTTCAATAGGTATTTTGATTGGCTGCCGCGCCTGGTTTGTGAAATGAAGGAATCGTTGTAACACTTGATTGTACTGGATCCATTTATCGTGATCAGTTAATTTGGACTTTAAAACTTTTTGCATTTCGTCATCAAGCTGTGATAATATATTTTTCTCCGCATCATCGCCAGACTTAAGATGTTGGACAAATTCCGGCGATACAATCAACATCTTCCGCTCTTTGTCCATTTTAGTCGAAAAGGTGCTCAGTCGTTTGTTCTAGTAGAGCCGTCGTGAATAAACTAGTTTAAAATCAAGACTTTCATAATAAATATATAAAAAAATATGACAGGTACGGGAATCGAACCCGTATTCTCTCTAGAGATCAGAGCTTGAATCTGACGCCTTAACCATTCGGCCAACCTGCCTCCCTATATAAACGAGCACTCTCTGCATAATTAAGAAAACATCTAGTTTAAAACCCTTCTATTTGCAATTTCATACAATATTTCATATAAATTAAGCCATGTACAAATTTCTTAATCAGGTTTTGATATATATTTTATTGAAAGACTTGACCCTCAGCTGCCGTTTTATTATTTGTCGTGATGCGGCATCGCTGAATTTTACAAGAGCCATCCTGTCTGCGATGTGACGCACGCAGTGTTTCCATACCTTTTTATTTTAAAATTCTATAAAATCAGAGGTCCAAACTGCTGCCGCACTAACACGTTTTAAACCATTGTACTCTGTTACCTGTGGATCCAGTACAATCAAGTGTTACAACGATTCCTTCATTTCACAAACCAGGCGCGGCAGCCAATCAAAATACCTATTGAAACAACCAGTGACAGCCTATCAAATGCCGTTATTTTATCTACACTTCCCAAAACTTTTAAGAAAAAAGCTGAAGTTTTCCTACGCATTTTGAGTACCTCAAGCGATGTGAGCTGGAATCACAAGGGTACCGTTACTATAAAGGGTGAAATTTTACCGGCGTCTAACATAGTCGATTTAATTCACGACACTCTGCGGCCTCGAAAAACTATTAATCCACCCGGACGCCCACAGTTTGCTGATTACATCAAAGACCTTAACGTTGCTAATGTGCTGCTAGCTAAACCTAAACAGCAAAAGAAGCCAACCCCGACTGGTACTACAGAAAAAACCGAAATGGAAACTGATAACTGCGAGTCCGATTTAGAATATAAATTAAAAACACCAGCTACTCATCCAAGTCCACATCAAAAAGGTTCAGTCAGAAGAACGCCGATAAGGAAACGCCTCCAAAAAAGGGCCGTTAGAAAAACGCCTCTAAGGCAGATGTCATCAACACCAAAAACGAAGGGAATTCTAGATTGGGTGCATCTTAAACTTTAAAATTACACAATGAAATTCTGATTTTATTACTTACAGCCTTTTTAATTTGAAATGTCGTGCACCTCAAACTACAGTTTTGTAAATTGCTAGCGAATTTTTAGAAAATAAGACATTCTGCTGTACATTTATATTTATATTATTAAGTATTATACGAAATAAGAACAATATATTTGTTTATTACAAAAGTGTTTGTGTTTTTTATTTCTACTCTGCTTTTGTTTTTCACGAATCTGCAATAATTACAAAATCTAAAGCTAAAATATTAGTATTTGAAGTTATTTTACAGTTACAAAGTGTAAAATTTCAAAAAATCAATCTACGATTTCATAATGGCGTGATATAATTTAGAAAATTGTGATTTCTTTTAATTTTGTGCGATACATTTTATAAAAAAGTGTAAAACATTTGCAAATTTTTCAACGAAATTGCTATTTCTTTTAATTTTGAGCGATGCATTTTATAAAAAGTGTAAAACATTTGCAAAATTATGCATAGTTTATGTAACATGATGTCGATTTTTGTGAAAATTTATGTGGGATGGCTTGTAATTGCGTGATTTTTGTTCAATTTTTATCGTGTGTTGAATAAAATATCGTTTTTTGTATAATTTCAAGAGGCAATATGTCAGTTTTTGTATAATTTATGTGAAATGATGTCGATTTTTGTGTAAATTTATGTGATATGATGTGTAATTGCGTGATTTTTGTTCAATTTTCATCATGTGTTGAATAAAAATATCGTATTTTGTATAATTTCAAGTGACGTGATGACGGTTTTTGTATAATTTATGTGACATGATGTCGATATTTGCGAAAATTTATGTGAGATGCTGTATGATTGCGTGATTTTATTCAAATTTTTGTTACTTTGGGGGTCAACACATACGTCTTTTCGTAATTTTTGCGGGTTTCTATTCAAATTTATTTTCATTTGTCGTCAACACAGACGTATTTTCGTAAAATTTTACTATTTTTCAATGAAAGTTGTATAAAAATATTGTTTTTTGTCGTTTTTGCAGAATTTAATGTGACAAGATGCCGATTTTTATAAATTTTCATGGGAGATGCTGTCGATTTTCTAAAATTTTAAACGAAATGTTTTGGAAATTGCATGTTTTTATTCAAATATTAGTAATTGAAGCTATTTTTTCACATACAAAGTATCGAAAATTCATATAAATTGAACTACGATTTCATAATTGTGTGATGTACTTAAAAAATTACGGTTTATTTGTTAAATGTTTGCAAAATTATGCTTAGAAATAACTCTTAAAAACTTTTTTACTTCATTTTTCGGTACTATAAAGTCGCTTTGTAAAGATTTTCAACGAAATTGTGCGTTTTTATTCAAATTTTTGTTACTTTGGGGATCAACACATACGTCTTTTCGTAAATTTTGCGTATTTTTATTCAAATTTATTTTCATTGGTCGTCAACACAGACGTATTTTCGTAAAATTTTACTATTTTTTCAATGAAAGTTGTAAAAAATATTGTTTTTTGTCGTTTTTGCAGAATTTAATGTGACAAGATGCCGATTTTTATAAATTTTCTACGTATTTTCGTAATTTTGCGTGCTTTTATTCAAATTTATTTTATGTTTAGTTGACAAATGTCATAATTAAAATTAGTCAAGCCTTCTCCAATACTTGCTAATATAAGCCGTTCACGATCTTTTTGGGTCAGGTGAGGCTATGACCATCTAGTAATTTTGTTGGCAGTACCTCTGCGGCAACTAAACTCCCTAATGCAAACTGACACTTTTTCTGTTAGGTTAGGTTGTTTTCAGTTTAAGGTTATATTTTCTGAATAGGTACATTGTTGCCGGATCTCTCTCTAGTCTCGACATCAACTCGTGTTGTTTTAGATCTGGCCTGTCCTTTTTAAACTGCAACTAGCATCGTTTAATAGAAATTTTTTGTTGTAACAAAATTATATTGGGCATTTTGATTTTTCCTTTGACGGAAATTAAAATTACTTTTACACACTTGATAAAGCATTTATTTTCTTACGAATATTAAAATAATAAGTTTGGCAATGTGGTGGCAAGAAAATGTCGAACAGACACTGACAGAAAAAAAGTTGCATCCGCTACATCACCGAATCAGTTAGTCCAACATGAAAAGAAAAATAATAGCCAACTCTGTCCCAAAAAGGTCGTGAACGGATTATATGTTTATCTCTTTCTTACTCAAGCAATACGTATATCTTCTTGTTCATGTTATTGCTGATATATATAATTGTGACCGATCGCCCATTTAATTTTAAACTAGCTGTTGTAATTTATAAGCGGCTAAAACTCAGTCGAAAATAACATTTAAAATTTATTTATAATATGAATATGGAAGTGTAATGTCAGAACAGCTAAGTGGTACAATATTCAAACCTTTAAAACCAAACAAAACACAGGCACCGACCTGTTTTAAAAAGGGAACTTAGACGGAAATTTCCAATAGTAGGTAGGGACAATGAGGATCTCGTTAATCCAGCCATATAGCAGGCACAAATTATAAAATTATTAATTATGACACATCCAACCGTAAAATCAGTTTTTTTAAATTACTACAGGTCATTTAACAACACAGGCAATGCATTTCCAATTTCATAAATAACCTTTTTTGAAAAATAGTTTGTTTAAAGCTGGGCTCGTGACGCGTAAGTGACTATGTTTAATTCCTTTAACCTCGATCGCTTCGATAGCCCAGTTGGTCAAGGCTTTGTACTCGTAATGCTGTGATCGCTGGTTCGACTCCAGCCATGGGACATCGCAGGAAGCTTTTTTTAAATTAAAATAAATGTGAGAAAACCAAGATGGACGACACCCGAGAAATTAAATTCAAAATCTGAAAAAAATTTAAAATTCAAATATTCGCGCGAAATTAAAATGGCCTCCGTGCAAGAAAGAGACAGCAGCTTCGATGAGGGAGACGGAAGATTTACCAGTTTGAAATTCAAATATTTCCGCGAAAATTTAAAATTAAAAACGACAGCCGTGAGAAGGGCGCGCGCACCAAGATGGACGACACCCGGGAAGTTTAAAATCAAAAAATTGAACTTAGAAAAAATATCTGAAATATTTAAATTCAAATATTCGCGCCAGAAAACCAAGATGGCCGCCGTGTAATTCCAGAAGCAAATTAAAAATGGCCGCGCGTAATTTAATCGGAAGCTAATGCGTAATTTAATCAGTAGCACATGTGAAAATTAATTAGATCAAACCGCGAAATTAATTGGGTCAATCCGCGGATTTAATTCGCGGATTTAATTAATCGGTTGATTGACAGGTTGCTCTAGTTTCGCTGCCCCACTACTACTAACGTCTGTATGGAGTGGATAATAAGAAAAGTATCTATAGGCGGGAAAAACAACCGACAACACTCTCAGAAATGTGACACGCTGTGAAGTGGTAAATGAGTTCGTCAATTTGAGATTTTAATTGAGGAGTCAAAGTGGGTCAACGAAAGAAAGCAATAAAAGAAGTTCCATAACCAGAGACAACGTTTAAATGAACTAAAATTTGACAGAAGAAGAACGAAGAGGGTGTACCAGAAACTCACAAACGCATTCGTTCTGAATGTACTCTACATCAATCATAGACCTTTCATCAGAATGAAGAAACATATTTTCCCTAGTTTTGTTACCTGGCCAAAAGACAAGGCATCTTTAATAATCTCGTTTTCAAAAAACTATCTACAACTGAATTTATCAATAAGCTACAAACACCGGCTGGCAAGGCTTATTCAGAAATTGTCCATATTCTCCAATACAAACGCCTAGAAAGATTTGTCTAAAAATCCAGTTTACCTTGTATACGCGTTACAGTTTTAGAAGGGAGAAATATAAATGAGAGGCATTCTTAACACTTAATTCGTTCTCTCTAGTAAGTAGTAATTCTTTGTACAGTAAAAAAAGTTATAGATATAACACTACCTGTATTACTGTATTTATATGATAAACACAGTCATATGTATACAGTGGCAGACAGGAATGCCCGAGAGACTTTTCTACGAGTATCAAAGTACCAGATTATTTTGGTAATAAAGTTCATGTTGTCTGCGGTTTGGAATTCGAGAGAGAAACCGATACTGTATTCTATATTCCGTTTTCTTGAGTATATTAATATATAAAAGAGTTTGATTCGTGTTGGCCTTAAAAACAGTAATATCTTCACGTTTTATCAATCTATTATTTTTAGCTATAGGTACGAAAAAAATGATATTGCATCTATTTATGAATTTTTCTAGTTATTCATGCTTATTTTTGCATTAGTAAGATAAATTGAGCAGTAATCTGCATTACCTCTGGTTTGATAAAATCCAGCGCAAGTCACATTGCATTATGAACAGCATACAAAGCGGAACTAAGTGTGCTACCGACTCCATATATACTATGAGCAACTGGATTACCTCGTCTTACGGTTGAACTATCCTGTATATCATCGATGTTGAAATACAAAAAACAAGACTCTTTAACGTTGTAACGTTTATTAAGACAACCCACTTACAGAAGACTACCATTTTGAACTACCTGAACAATATCCAGTACGGTGGCCAGCTTTTCGTCAGAAATGTTTAACCACCCAATCCACAACCTAGCTATCTTTTCCCTGATACCCTTACCTGGATTCGATGCAACGTAATTATAAGGCTGCAGGACAATCTAAAAATAAAGCAATATTGGAAAACCATAATAAGAATCTCTACCACCAACCTTATTTATTGGTTTATCTTCACTTCTACTATAACGATCCACAATATGCGATATAGCTGAAGGTTTTTCCAGGTTTTCACACATCTTCTAAAATATACTTTAGATAACTTCAACGCACCATTATACATTGCAGTTGCATTTAATATTTTTACAGCAGTATCTTTCCTAAAATACTCTCGTTGTTATAGAATTCTAAAACCTATACGAATTCTGATATTTTAAATAGTTGGGATTGCAAACGTTAGGTACTCTTGGTCAATGGGACTTACAACAAATTAAGTTTGCTGCTTGTTGGTATCGATAAGGAATAAATTTTAATTAATAGTCATATATCCTCTTACGATTGAATTTAGATATATGTTTATTATATTGGAATAAACAAAAAGAGGTATGGGCGAATCCATAGTTTTAATCATTAAAATATATAGCTACACGCAATTGGAAAATAACTACCGCAGGATATCCTAAAAGTATTGAATATAATTTGTAGTGAAATTGTATAACCTTAAACAATTTTCTTTTGATACCCTGATTAAAAGCAAATAAAATTAATCATCAGCCCATTAAATTCTTCGTAAGAAGTGAATTCGAATATTTGTGATTCTGAGAAGGTCTTCAATTTGAATGCTTTTATCAGTGTTCTACTAAATATAGCCGGACTCGGTAGTTCAGTCGTTAAGCATTCTGATTACTGCTCTAAGTGAAGTTTTTAAAAATAAAAAATGTGGAGAAGAGCCTTTACGGCAGGGCTGGCCAAACAGTCGATCCCGATCGACCGGTCGATTGCGAGAAATTTTTAAGTGGGGTCGTAGAATTATTTTATGGACAAGGCCAAAACGTGACTAAACTTAAATTACCAATCAGTAGGTTGAGTGTCGATCAGTGGCGGCTCGCTATAAGAAGCTAAAGAGCCTTTTTATTCTAAAATAATTTTTGTTTTGTATATTTTTAATCATTATTCTTCTTAAACAAAGCGTACTTTTTATTTTATGAATTAAACTGTACGATATCACTTGCTGGTTTTCACGGACGCATTGGCCCCAGCTCGAAGTGGCCCAGCTTTTCGACAGTTTATGGGCTGCAGCGGTCTGAGAGCGTCGAAGAACGTTGATTCAACGATAGGTTGGTTAGCGTTGCATCAAGGTCTGTTCACCTTTTGCTCAAGCAGTCTGACCGATGTTACATTAGCGTGCATCTCGCGTTACCGATTTCGATGCTTAGAAGTATGGCACGTAGGATAACGCGACGTTCTGCGATTTCATTCATACGCAAGGTCGCAAGTACGAGGATGTTATTTTAATCACATTTATTTGCATCAATTAATAGTTTTTTTCTACTCGTATACTTTAATTGATTTATTATATATTTCCTACCTGTACTTTAATGATATCCATTTTCATTAAGATACAAGTTTATAACCAATATAAACGGGGCTGCGCTCGCTATTGCGCGGTCTATTCTATTCAATTTACCACCATTTTTAGGCTTCTTCTCCTGCCTTCCTCTACCGTCCACCTGCCCAAAGAAGGAAGCCTTCGGGGTTCGGCCTCTCTCCTAAGGGGCTCCGACCCTCTCCAAGGGGGCCCTCGGTTCTCCGCCCCTCTCCATGGAGGCCTCGGTGCTCCGCCCCTTTTTAAGGGGGCCCTCGGGGATTCGGGGGTTTCGCCCCTCTCCAAGGGGGCCCTCGGGACTTCTCCCCTTTCCAAGGGGCCCTCGAGGATCCGCCCCTCTCCCAGGGGGCTCTCGGGACCTCCGCGCCTCTCCAAGGAGGCCCTCGTGGCTCCGCCCTTCTCCAAGGGGCCCTCGGGGTTAGGCCTCTCTCCAAGGAGGCTTTCGGGGCTCCCTCCCTCTCCAAGGGGCCATCGGGGGTTCGCCCCTTTTCAAGGGGGCCCTCGGGGCTCCGCCCCTCTCCAAAAGCGCCCTCGGGGCTCTGACCCTCTCCAAGGGGGCCCTCGGGGCTCCGCCTCTCTCCAAGGGGGCCCGCGGGGCCCCGGCGACGGCAAAATGCATGCCAATAAACATTACTACTCGATCAACATCAACAATGGCATCCACCAATATTATCACAAAACTAACAGAAGCGCCGCAGTTGCATTTTAATAACTGTACCATCACAAATATAACTGCAAATCAAAAATAATTCTAAAATTTCCTTTTTTTTTGTTAAACCTTGATTTTGTGACATTGTTGTGTTTTGTTTATAATAACAGTTTTTCCATAATATTCCCTTAGTTACAACTCATAATTTCACTATAATTTTTAAAAAATTTGAAAACAAAGTGCTTATTTTTCACTATTACGACTAGCCGTGGAAAAAAAATGTATACAACTCTCATTTAATGGCTATTAAAACACTCATATTCATTACGACACTCGCCTACGGCTTGTGTCGTAATTCTCATAAGTTTTATTAAAAGGCCGCCGAAACGACTTTTTAAAAAACGTTTATTTTTATTTTACAATGAAATATAACATTGGAAGCACACAGCTAGCCGCCGGACAATTTCTTACATCTAGCTATGATACGAACACAATGGAACTTATCGACTGACTGGAGCTTAACTTAGAAGTGCAAGCTACTAGTATATATACTATGCCTAATCAGCTAAGATAAGCGTTATCTCTAAAAGGGAGCGTGAGACAGGAAGCCACGTGCGTTCAAGGTTGCAGACTTGCAGTTCATTATAAAGAAGCTATTATTGTTCAAGGTTGCAAGCTTGCAGTTTTACACAGGAGACCATTGTCTATTCATAATATAACACGTCCGCCGATAAAATGTTCAATAGCGGTATTCAAATATGCCTCTATTGAACTTACAAAAAAAGAAAAGAAAATTAAACTTATGCATTTACGTTATCTGGTTCAAAATCTTTATTTAGAAATCTAATAAGTTTAATCTTCATTGTGTTTCTATTATAATACAAATACAATATAAAAATTATTAACATAAGAATAGTACACAGAGTAAATATAATTGCAGACACACTTAAATTATCAGATTTAATATAATTAACAGGTTTTAACAAATTTTCATATTTATTAAGTTTAATTCGGTCCTCAACCAATTTCTGGGTGTCAAGAGGTATCAAGTCAATCTTTGAAACATTTATGTGGTTTGATTCAGAAATTATTAAGCGGTCAATGTTTGAAATTTTTAAATTAACAATTTCATTTGAGGTTCTTTTTGCGGTGAATAACATGTGTTTTTGATTTATTGAAACAAGACAGTCTGAACTGAGGTGTAAGAGGTTAGTGCCAGATATTCCTTTTCTAAAATTCTGATTTTTACATTTGACGTCCAATATTGCTTCAGATGGGGAAGATATTAACCATGTCGCAGGATTTATTTGTGATATTTTGATTTCTGTTAAATTGAATAAATAAGGGATACATGTTTTATTTTTATTAAATGACAGAAGTTGTGTTTCGCACAATTTGTCGTTGGGGATTTCAAAGTAGTTATTTTGATTACAAAAGTAGGTGTCTAAAGTTATAAGTTTACAATGACTTATTTCAATGGGAATGCTGTTTTTAACGTTAAATAATAAAGTACTATAAGTAGGTATAATCATACGAAATTGATAATTTTGGATAAAAATTGGAAATGGTATTAATTGTATCATTTGATAATCGTTAGTTTTGGAAGTAAGAGGTATTTCGAATATGAATGTAATTCTGTTTTTAACTTGGTAAACTTTTGTAATGATAATTGACTCGTATAAATGTAAATACTGTAACTCTGCAGGATATGGAATAGTTAAAGCTTTTTCTGATATGCTATTGAGATACGTCGAAATTTCATTTAGATTTTCAATTAAATCGTCATTATCAATTAATGACATATGCATCTGTTGATTTTGGGCAAAAGTTAATGCATTTTCTAGTTCCAAACAAGTGTTAATAAGTAGTTGTAAAAATTGAATTGCTTCTAGCAAGACTGTTTTTAAGGAGTATGTAGCGAGATTTTTGCCTAATTCCTCATTTTGTAAAATTATTTTATTTATATTTCTGTCTAATAATTCTTGACTCTTTGCTATATCATTGATTACTGAGATGGTATCATTTAAAATTTTAGTTTGTTCTAATATAATGTCATTTTGAATTTTATCGCTTTCTTGTAGTTTAGTAATCATAGATTCATATCTGACTCCATCATTGGCGTCGAGGTTTCCAGTTAAAAATTTGAAAGCGGATCCAAGTCCATCGAAAAGTCCTCTTTTATTAATTTTGTGTTTAACATCAGGAAATAATTGACTTAAGAGTTTATCTGTTTTTTCAAGATATTGTTTTAATATTATGAGTAAATTGTTATGATTGATAATAACATCATCAATCCTTTTAAATTTTGTATATTCAATAACGTAACTTTTATTTTCAAGTAACGGTATTATTTTCATTAAATTAGTTCTAAGTGTGTCATAATTAACAAATATAGGGGTATAGTCTACATTTCTAATAAGCGTCCATTCGCTTTGTTTAAGCACTACGTTTCCTAAGTTTAGAGGATATAATCCAGGATTATCTTTTAAATTTTTAATAATAATATCGCTCTGTATAACTAGTGATTGAGTCAGCAGGGTACAGGCGATGAAGAGTGTAGTAATCCTGAAAAAGAGAGAGCAATAGTTCCTTTTAGTCAGGGTGTTTTATATTTCCATATTTTTTAAAAAATTAGATTTAATTTTGAATTTCAATTTTACTTCTGAAATTAGTTCTAACAAATATTTTTTCATTTAATTGGAATGTTTGATTTTTCCGAATTGGTTTTAATTTTAAATTTTATCTTTACTTCTGAAATTTATTTTAAATAATACTTCTTCGTTTAATTGAAATGTTTGATCTTTCTGAATGGGTTTTAATTTTAAATTTAATCTTTACTTCTGAGATTTGTTTTAATAAATACTTTTTCGTTTAATTGAAATGTTTGACTTTTCTGAATTTGAATTTAATTTTAAATGGTTGTAAAGGTTTTTCTTTGTTTTCCTTTAGCAATATCAATTATAAAGGTATGTTGCTGTGAACATCTTAGTTTTAACGCGAGAAATATTGTGATTATTAAAATTGTAAATACTAGATTAATACAAGCTTAGGTCTTGTTTGTTTGTTAAGTATAATTTTTATTTGAGTTTTTTCTGATTTAAATGATTTTAGTCTTAAGTTTTTTCTTAAGATGTTATTTTTTTAAAATACTTTTGATATTTGAAGTTACTGATTTATTTATTAGAATTTATTTGTAATACTTAAAGTTTTTCAAAAATTCAGGGGTGTGTACAATCTTATTTCTTTCTTTAAACACACGGTTAAAAATTTAGTTATTTTGGCAAAATTTTTGATAAATGTTCTTTAATAGACTATTTGGTTAAAAATGATTTTATTTCGATTTTTAAGTGCTGGAAATTTTGATTGTTGAATTTTTAAATGAATCTGATTTTATTCCTACTTTAGAAGGAGCTATATAATCTAAATATTTTACAAATTTATGTTTGAATTACTAAACCTTATGAGTTGACTTTTCGTCAGTTTTGAAATTATATGTGCATTGGTTTTAGTCTTAAATTGTTTTTTTTTTAAATTGTTATTTAAAATAATTATCTAAGATACTTTTAATGTTTGGAGTTTTTATATTAAAGTTGTTAAAAAATTGTTATTTAAATTAATTATCTAAAATACTTTTATTGTTTGGAGTTTTTATATTAAAGTTGTTAAATCTGATAGACTGATTTTTGTTGAGTTCATAATTTTATTTTTATAAGATTAAGGATTATAAACATTAATTTCTTGTATTTCGTTTAAAGTATTAATTACGCTTGTTTTAAATTGATTATTGTATGGTTTCAATTGCTGAAGGCTTAGTCATGCCTTTTTCATTAAATTTTAATTTTGGAGTAATTTTAGTTACATTTTTTTTATGCTGATAAATTTTACGAAAAGTTCTGTACACAGGGTTAACTGTAGGTTTTGTTGAGAAAAATAAAAATCTTAATTTTTAGGTTTGGAAAAGTTACATTAGTTTCATTTTTTTTTGTTTAGTTTTTACGGGTTATAATAAAATGGTATCGTAGCTCTTTCTGTCTGAATATGCATCCATTTATAATCTATTCGTGCGGATAATTTTGAAAATAAGTCGGATCCAATAAGTCCTATATAGTCTGGGTTAAAATTATATAAATAACATGTATGTGTTCCGTTTTCATAAAAAAGACTGGGGATTGGTAAATCTGCAATTAAGTTATGTTGAGAAATTCCATGAGATGTAACTATCTCAAATTCTGTTTCATAAATATAATTTGGAAAATGTTGTTGTACAAATTCTGGAGAAATTATTGTTTGTGAGCTACCTGTATCTATTAATAATTTTTCGCCGGTGGCAGGAACTATAATATACGGAAGATCTGATTTTGAATTTATATTAAAAGTTAAAATATGCTTTTCCGAGGATCTTAATGAAAATTTACTGTATCGTTTGGATCTGGATATTCGAAATAATCCGGGGTGTGATCTAAGTCTTGTGAATTATCAGGGTCAGAATATTCCTGAAAGTTTTCGTTAAAATTTTCTGGAGTTGAAAATTCTCCATTTTCAAATAAATTTTCGTTTAAGTTTTCATATTTATCCGGAGGTTTTTCTTGATGGTAATTTAAATGATTAAAATTTCTATTAACATTTTGAGAGTTTGCTCGATATTTATTAGGGAAATTTGATTGTTGAGTAGCTGGTCTTTTTATAGTGCTAAAGTCCATAGGTTCTGGTTTATTTGTTGGTGAAAAATTTGGTTTTGGTGCAAATGCATTAAAGCTTGAATTTTGAGTTATTCTAGAATTATTAGGATTATTAAAATTTGTTGGACTTTTAAAATAGTTGGGATTTTGATTAAAATTACTTTTAGGATTTTGGTTAAAATTACTTCTAGGATTTTGGTTAAAATTACTTCGATTTTGTTGGAATGGTCTTTGCATAAAATTTGGGTTATTAAATTTAGGTTCATATGAATTTCGTGTTTGAATATTGGAAGTTAAATTTGGTTTGTTTAATTTTTGACTTTGAAAATTATTTTGATTTTGAGAATATCTGATATCAATTTCTTCTTTTACTATGCTTAAGGCTTGTTCTAGTGAAGTTGGGTTTCTACTTCTTACGAAGCTTCCTAAATTTTCATTTAGTCCACTTGTAAAAGTGCGAAGTGCTAAATCTTTGTTAGCCTTTAATTTATGAGTGATAATATCTTTTGACTCTTGACTCAGAGAAACTTTTGAATTATAAATAGCTAAATGAGTTCTAACTTTATTGAAAAATTCTATGGGAGAGTCTTTATTCTGTTTTAATTTAGTTAAATCAATTAAGAGATTCAATTCTGACCTTTGGTCACCAAAATTTTCAATTAAGACATTTTTTAAGTCTTTCCAAGTATCATACTCGTAACCTGTGATTACTTCTAACGCTTGACCTTTTAATTTATTCCTTATCGAATTTAAAATTACTTGGTTGATATAATCGTTTAAATTTTCTGTACAAAATTTAGTTGCAATGATTTCTGCGGATCTGATAAATTCCGAAAGAGTGGCTTGATTACCATCATATGTGGGAATTTCATTTAATAAAGCTACATTAAAATGTGGGGGAAACAATGATGCGTTTTGATCAACCATATTTGTTGTAACAACCCAAAATTATTTAAAAATAAAATTCTAGAGATAGAATTCCTTGGTGAGCGTGATCGATCTCGTGACATAAAATTTTTTCAATTGTTTCAAAATATAACTACAAGTGTTTTACCTAATGATTCAAGATCTCTTTTAACATAAAAATTTTGTTGACAAAAATTAATTTTGCTTTATTTGTTTCACTTATTTTTAATTTTTATTTATGTTAGTAAACAGTTTAATGACTAGGGGATGTTTAACAGGGGTAGGTATCCTACGCGCAAGAACGCAAGCACAAATGCAAATTAAGCACACCTATTATGTGCAGCAATTGGTCTGGCTTACTACGTTCTGCCTGAACTTATAAATAAATATTTAAAACTATGTTAGTATAATTTTTAAAACTTTATATTAGTTAACTTTGTTGTTTTAGGCGAACGCTTTAATAATTATCACTTTTGAAAATTATATTACGTTACTTTGTTGCCTTTGAAATTTTTACTTTGTTGTTTAGGCGAACGCTTTAATAATTATTTTTGAAAATTATATTACGTTACTTTGTTGCCTTTAAAATTAATTATTTTGCTTTTTCTTTAAAACTTGAAAATTACTACTTAGGCGAACGCTTTAATAGTCGTTACTTTGTTGCCTTTAAAATATACCTTTGCTTTTTCTCTAAAGCTTGAAAATTATTATTTTTAAAATATACCTTTGCTTTTTCTCTAAAGCTTGAAAATTATTATAAAAATATGCACTTACATTGTGCGTTAAAATTGACGAACGGCGTGCGATCAAGCTACGTCCTGTTGTCTTCAAAAAGGATGCGTCGATCCTATTGATGTCGGCTGGCCTGCACAGAGGTCCTGAAGTCCGACTTGGATAGTCCAGCTTTGCGCTAGAGCGTTATCCAAAAGTTGTCCTGGGGTCGTCGTTGTTGACGTTGCCAATACCAGAGACTGATCCCAATGATCAAGAGTGGTCCCAATGACCAGATGGTTCCAATAACCACGGAGGAGCAGGAGCTGGGTCGACGGGCGCTTCTCACGATCGGGCGATGTTTGTCCCTGTTGGAGATGTCCGAAGATCCGCTGGGTGGTAGGTTTCGATTTGTGGCAAAGAGCTGAACCTCAAGGAAAGTTGCTGGTCGACTCGATGTTTGTAGTTTTCCAGGTTTTCCTCCACAAATCCGAACGACTGCGCCAGTTTTATTAAAAGGCCGCCGAAACGACTTTTTAAAAAACGTTTATTTTTATTTTACAATGAAATATAACATTGGAAGCACACAGCTAGCCGCCGGACAATTTCTTACATCTAGCTATGATACGAACACAATGGAACTTATCGACTGACTGGAGCTTAACTTAGAAGTGCAAGCTACTAGTATATATACTATGCCTAATCAGCTAAGATAAGCGTTATCTCTAAAAGGGAGCGTGAGACAGGAAGCCACGTGCGTTCAAGGTTGCAGACTTGCAATTCATATAAAGAAGCTATTTATCGTTCAAGGTTGCAAGCTTGCAGTTTTACACAGGAGACCATTGTCTATTCATAATATAACACATGTCTCGTGCATAAACGTCGACTTTTAGCACTTGTTGCATAAATAGCTATTATGATCTAAATCGGTTGTCAAAGTGACTGTTTTTTGTTCACTGGATATAAAAGTCTTTTACAATCTAGAACAAAAAAGACTTTTACGTTCAACAATTTTTGATTAAAAAAAAGGTCACAATGTAGACAAAATTTTCTTTGAGTTTCCGCTAATGTGTAGCTGTGCAGTTTTCGAAAAAACGTTGTTTGATACTCGATTGCAAAATTCTTTTGCATTCTAGAATAGAAAAGTCGCATTTCGCAATTTAGAATCAAAAATAACTATTTATTTACAAGAATTAATTAGTATATTATGATACTAGTGTATAAGTACGCCTTCAAAGCACTTGCGACGGGTTTAAGACAGGACGCAAAGCGGAGTACTTTTAATGTCGCTAGTGCTTTAATGGCACTTGTAAACGTGTATCATATGCTATTTTTTCTACGATCGTAACAGAAATATAAAAACTTAGTTCGGTGACATTTTTTCCGTCACATTGTGTTAAGACATTTTAGGTTATTTATTCAAATTTACGGCAGAGCGTATTTTAATATAATATTAAAACACGCCACCAATGGCAAGGTGCAAAATAGTATATTAAAGTATGAGTGGATAACAAGGTCTTTAAAACACGAGCGCGTTTTCGAGCACGACGGCGTAGCCGGAGTGCTCGAAATAGAGCAAGTGTTTTAAAGACTAGTTATCCACGAATACTTTATGCAATTTTTTATTATACCTCCAATACTGGAAATAAATTACGGACTAAAAACTTAGAAATAATTTTTGTCGTGATAAAGCGAGAGGGCATAATAATATTGCTACTATAGTTACGAGAATTATTTAGGTTTTTGTCGCGTCCATGTCCGTTGTTGCATTCAGTCGTTTCCTTGACAACCTTTAAAGCTCGGCGAGCTTTAATCGCCTGTATTCGCACGCTCAGGTGTGCTTTAAATGGCGATTCTGATGCAGGTATAATAAAAAAGACGTAATTCGGGCGCTGATGTTAAGAGTGCTACAAAAGTCACATTTGACACTAGAAACTGTGCAAAAAGTTGTCATTTTGACACGATCGTAGAAAAAATTATTTCTTGCAGGCAGTTTCAGTAGTTTATCGATAATTAAATAAAAATAAAAATTTCTAAAAAGGTAGATTGTTTGAAGGATCAGTACGATAATTTAAATTTAGCTTTCAAACCATTTCCTTCGTAAAACTTGATTTCAGGGAAATTGATAAAGTCCTCCCCAATCCGAACGTTTGCAAGTTGTAATGCAACACCTATTATACGTATGTAGAACCGCTTCCCATTTTAAGAATATCAAACGAAATCATAAACAATAATAAGGAATAAATTAAGCCAACAAATTATGCGGTGAAAGTAAATAATGTAAATGAGAAAATACACCTCTCGGGAGACCTCACTCCTAGAGAGCGCGGAGGCAGGATTGCCATGAATATTTAAAGACCAATTAACCTGCCATCTGGTGGGTCAAACTGAACAGCGCCCATTTTCCAAAATTTAGTTTTCATTGTACATTATGTAATTTGCTTTTTTTTTAATATAAATGTTTATATTATTATTATTATAATAATGGCCGTGGACCAAAGACCAGTTGTCCCGAGGTAACGGAGCCTCTATCGTTGGGACGATCACCCACTCAGAGTATAAGCGATTCAGAGTTCTTATCGGAGCCTCGGACATGGACGGAAATCAGGCAACGGAAAAGCGAGAAAAATGTTAAGATTTGGAACGTAGAACATCAAGACACTTACAGGAAAAGAGGAGAAAATAGTCGCAGAAATGGAGAAATATAAAATAGGAATATTTGTATCAGCGAGATCAAGAACAAAAGGACAGGGCTACAAAAATCTATCCAAAAATTATACACTGCGATATGCAGGAATTCCGGCGAGAAGTCGGACCAAAGAAGGAGTAAGAATAATAACGAATGCTGAGATCGAAAGTAGAATAGTAAATTGGGAAGCTGTAAATTCCAGAATTATTACCATGAGCCTAGAACTGGAGGAAAATATAGCACTAATACAGATATATGCCCCAACAGAAGATGCGGATGCGAGAGATAAAGACAAATTCTATGAGTACTTACAAATATCAATGGAAAAAATGCAAAACAAAAATAAACATAAAATGATAATGGAGATTGGAATGCTCGAACTGGATGGAAAGAAGAGGAAGGGTATGAAACAATAGGGAAGTTTGGAGGAGAAGAAACATTAAATAATAATGGACAGCGAATGATCGATACACAAAATAACATATAAAGCTGAAGGGGGAGCACAAAAATCAATAATAGACTATATAACATATACAAGATCAGTGAGATATGCAGTATAAGACATTAGAGTTATTAGAGGAGCAGAACTTAATGCAAATCATAAATTATTATTGATAACCGATACAACATTTAAAACACACAAAAAACAAAACCCCAGAAAACACAGACGACTCAGGCTAGAAGAACTAGAGAAGACCGAAAAACAAGAAGAGTACCAAAAGAAATTAACGGAAAACTAAATACATTAGAACAACAAAGGATTCGCCAAGTTTGGAACATACACATAAAATGGCAAAAATTAAAACAAACCAGAACCAAAACAGCGAAAGAGATATGTAGCACAAAAACCGTTAACTATAACCAAAAACGAACAAGTTGGTGGAACGACACAGTGAAAGAAAAAGTACAGGAGAAAAAGCGAGCATGGATGAGATACAACCAATCTAGAAAGGAAGAAACTAACGAAGACTATCACCAAAAACGAAATGAGGCAAAGGAAACAATAAAGCAAGCAAAAGCAGATTCATGGGAAAAATTCGGTAAAAGAATTGAAGAAGACTATACAAGCAATCAGAAACAATTCTGGAATACAATCAAAAGATTTTGATTTTCATAATTTTCCGGTTGATTTTTCCAAAATTTTCTTTGATACAAACCTTGTCCTGACAATTACGAACACAACAATAAAAAATGAGCCAAATCGGTCGAGCCGTTCTCCAATGATGTTGTAACATACATGCGGCAATTGATTTTTATTTATATAGATATACAGATCTGGCTTCTGATTGCCCTCTTACACCTCACTACATGTTTTGATTGGCTTCGTACAATGTTCTTAGACAAATTGATTTTGTAGATGATCGTTGGAGCACAAAGGGACGTAATCCCATTAAAAACAAGATCAGTGCCAGAGTTAGTGTAAAAATTATTCTTGATGTGTCATTTAGGACCGTTAACACTAGTGCAGTGTATGTATAAACGGAGCCATTTTCATTAGGATATATATGACATATATATATATATATACATAAAAAGGCGTATCTGTAGCACAAAACTATAAATAATGAGTACAGTTTAACGATATTCAGCATAATTAAGAGCCATTGTGTCTGTTTTTTTTACTTTGATCATAACTGGTGTCCCATAATGTTTTGCTGTTTTTAAACTTAAATTTCAAAAATATTTGTGAATAAAAAATAATTTACTTAGCGCTAAAACGTTAACAATGAATGCGGATTTTTATTTATTAAAAATAATATTGTCAAGATGTCTTCCGTCACGTGCCACCCATTCTCGAAGTCTGAACCTTAAATTTGCAAAAACAGTTGTAGCCTTTTTTTTTAGAATAGCTTTTATTTAGGCCTGAATTCACAATTTTAAAACTCTCATACACCTTGGACTGTAGATAACCTTACAAAAATAAATCTAAAGGAGTCAGATCAGGGCTCCTTGGAGACCACTGTAGGTCCCCCCGCTTTGAAGTGATTTTTTCCGATTTTTTTTTTGTACCGTCACCAAAGATCTTCTGGCTGTGTGGGCTGTGGCTCCATCTTGCTGAAACTAGGTATTGGCATCAAACCCCTCGAATTCTTGAAGGCTTGGTTGGAAAAAATCTATTAATGATGATCTGGAGAGACCCAGCGCTTGTGCATGTTTCCTTACCGACCTAAGGTGGATTTCGTCTGGTTGCAACCTGAACAGCAGCGACGTTCTCAGGTGTGTTTACAGACCGACGCAACGGCGGCCTGATGGTTTCTTGCTTACACAAGAACTTGTTTAATCATGATTACATTAAACTGCGGCTCGGAGTATCGATCACACGGTGAATATTCAAACGATTGCAAAAAAGACGGTGTGCCGCAACGTGCGATTCTTCCTTTTTCATAGAAAGCTCAATAAAGAGCCCATGATGGTTCCTCCCGTTCACCTCTCCATTCTTACTAAATAATCCGCAACTTTCCTCTAAGTGGAGAATACCAAGTCGTGGCGCTACTATACAACATTGCGAAACCATCGCTCTGCAAAAACAGAAAAACATTATGCGACATTTTTTTATTTCACACCTCGGCACTGTACTATAACTTCACTTATATTCGGAAAAGCTTCTCGGGCAGATAAATTTGATTTTTGTATTTTAAGAGCTAGTATAGCATTTTAAACTCGCTATAGTTGGTTATTGACTAATTACTCTCGTGTAAACGAAACCGCGGCAGTTAAATAATAATAATAATAATTACTCCTTTATAGACAACTAAACTAAGAGAAAATAAACTGAACCTACAGATTTTCAAGAACGGACAGTGTTAATAAAATCAATGTTTGGATTATTTGATTTGTCAAAGGACTTTGTTTATTTCAACTCTATGTGCTTTATTATTCGTGATTATAAAGTGTTTTAAACGATGGACTTCAACCAGTTTTGTGGGATTTTACCAGAGTTATAAATGTTATCAAATATGGACGTAAACCATTTTTTGCCTGTATTATTCATAAGCTTAAGAAATTCTGCATAGAAGTTGTCTGGTTCTGTTGCCTTACCGTCTTTTATGATTTTGATTGCAGTTCTTACCTTATCAATTGCTGCATCTGTCATCTTCGAAGATTTTTGCCACGTACTTCGTCCAGGTAACCCTTTTCTCGTCTACATCCACAACTGGGTTTCCATGTTGGTCAATTAGGTGTCCTGATTTTTTAGTCTTATGTAATCCTGCCGCTTCCTTAACATTTGTGTGGAGCTTAAAGCCATCGTGTTTACTTTCTAATATTTCTATTTCTGTACACTATTTTTGAAACCATCTATTTAAGCTTCTCTAATAGCCTTCTTTATTTCTCTATGAATCTGTTTGTATCTTGTCATATCTCTATCTTTGTATTTCCATTTCTTGTCATTGAGAATAAATCTAAATAACAATTTGCATTGATTATGTTAAATATGGAACAAACTCTAATAATTAGAGGTATTTTCTTAGGAATTACTGTCAATAGTAGATAATTTAAAAAAGTATACGGTTTCTAAAACGGTAAGCTGGCACATAAAATGAAATTGGCGGTAGTAATTCTGAACAATTAATTATCAATTTGTCAGGACATTTTCAAATTCTACGAATGTGCGACTTTTGGAAGTATTTCTGTTCAAAGATTACGACTTCGCTTGTATATAGCTTTTTTTGGTTATATTTATACGCTTAATATTTGATCGAATTGTGTGCAGGCAGCTAACGGTTTATAACTTTAAGCATCTGTAGCGGCCGCTGTAATTTTCTGTAAGGCACTCGTTTTGGTAGCCTAATTATTTTCTTGGCTTATTTAAGATCCAACCGATTTGTGTGTGTGTTTGGTACGACTCTTTTCTTTGACCGCCATTCTGTAATCTCAAGTGCCTGGAAGGCAATATTCCGCTCTTCAGCTGGAATCCAATCTTCGAGGACGGGCAAACAAAAGGTCTCCCCAGTCTTCTTTTTCCCATGAGGGTCCGGCATCGAACCTTGTGAATAAGGGATCCCGGAGTTTGCAACACCCACGAATACAGCTGCGGCCCGCGGCTTCTCTGCGCTGTGAGGCGAGCTTCTGACAGTATCTGTGATGCCAGGCGAAACTGCAGTAAACAAGGTATCGTGTATAGTAATTAAGATAATTGTTTGGTAACCCACTCTGGGATCGTATGTAATAACCATATTCTTGCATTAAGACAACTGTTGGTGACCCATTTTGGGCTCACATTCAAAACCATATTCTAGTACTAAGATAATTGTTTAGTAACCCACTCTGGGCTCCTATGTAATAACCATAATCTTGCATTAAGATAACTGTTGGTGGTCCATTCTGGGCTCATATTCGCAACCATATTCTGGCATTAAGTTAAAGGCTAGTAACCCCAGCTGGGCCCATAGTTGTACTTCCATTTACTGTGTCTGACTTTGTACGCTGACAGACGTCGGTACCTGTATATATTGCGATGGTATTGAGCCCTAAAAACTCAACTCTGATAGCATTGCCAAACTAAGGGACATTTCACTAAAGCTCAGGGTGAGGTATTTTATGTAACTGCAAGGCTAAACTTTGAATTTAATAGATTGAATGCATTGGTAAAAAACTGCCAATTAATAGCAGCATAATTAATTAAAGAACGGTTTAAACAAAGCTCAATTCTCACAAGGATCTAAGTTGAATGTAAGATAAAATTTAAAATATGAGGTTTGTGCAAAGTAATAGCCGAACTATTAATTACAAAAATAGTTTGCAAAGGCAATAAATTGAAGCGAATAATTCAAGTAACGTTAAACAGTGAAATATTTGTCAGGGTTTTAAAAGAAAGGTAGGAAAAGCTAGATGAGCTAATGAACGTTGCAACGAGCAGCTAAGAAGGCTGAAATTAAGGGATTTGATGGGAAATTGTAAGAATCAGCAAGCCAGGGTTATATAAAAATTGAAGAATAGGACACAGCAAATAAACTTCAAATTGTGTGGAAAATTAGACAAATGAAATCAAGCGACGTCTTGGTGAAGGAAGTACTTTCATAAAATTAATCAGTGCAGTGACTTATGTGAACAGTTTAAAGCAAATTAACAAACGTGCAGTGACGCAAATACTTGATTAACTAATTATAAATGTGGACCATAATATTAGAATAAGTATTTGTAAATAAGTTGTAGATTTTAGGCAAATTTAGAATTATAAGTAAGCATTTTGAACTTGATTCACATCCGTGTTCATTTAAGATTAAAACTAGCAATTGTTTATAGCGGATATTGAGAACAATTGAATTAATGTAAGAATTGACAGGTTGTAAAATGTACCCCTAAATAAAGTTAATTTTCATATCGTAAACCAATTTTTTAAATATAAAAATTATACCGGCCAATTCAGTGCAATTTTGTGATCGTGTGGCGTTATTTTCATCAAAATCTAACACCATAAGTTGTATAGTTCTCCGAAGCACGAGCACGATAACCTCACATCGGAACCAGCCGTTACGATCTCTGCGTGGAGGCCTACGAGTCGAGACAGCCCAGAGGGGAAGACACCAGTGCCTAAAGCAGCCCGTGGAGGACGTTATCTAGTAGTGGCAGCAGCATCAGGCCCATAGCAGTCCGACAACGAGACCAGCGTCTCCTTCGAGCCCCGATAAGTTCGGCAACAACAACAGGTACTGTCTATGCCTAAAATTAAGCTAAGTGAGCACCGGGAAGTTTATGCATGAGTACCAAGAGTCATACCCAAGGCAATACAAGCCATATTCATTGCTGTAAAATTAATTCTGCCCGCAAATTAGCCCAACTCCATAATTTGGGGTTATGTGACAGTTAGATCCGAAAAAGACTCCAACTAAAACAATTGGTGCGTGGATCTGGGAACCCTTTTAACAAATGCTAAAAACAAATGATGTAAATGCCGCGAAACAGCTTAATTCAAATATTTACCGGTGGAACTGTGATACATTTTTACTTTATTTGCAAATTCACGATCGCACTTTTCAGTGGAAACCATTTTAATATAACGTATGACCTACTTCCGAGTATTTGCTTGTGAGCAGTAGTACGAAGACGAAATGCAGAACCGTCTTAAGTTAAATTAAGAATTATAAATTCAGCCCAATTGAACCTAACCGAGAGATAGGGTAATTGCTTTACCGAAATTTGAGATAGCCATAATAATTGTTATTACTTGCAGATAGATAAAATATCAACAGGGCATAAACCCATTTATTTCAATGAGTTAGTAAATTACAACTCCTTTTAATCGACTTAGTAATTATAGGGAAAGTAAAATATTTGCGAGGTGTTAATCATTTATTTACTTAATTAAGTATTAAATTAAAAGAACATAACCTTTTCAATATATCAGTCCATGTGTTAGATTAATAGATCGGTTTGTTATATGTTGCCTTGTGATTTCCCCCCGCGCCTGTTCATGCTTATTTTTAGGGTGAGTCACTCATTGTGTAAAGATCTATGTAAGGTTGAGCCTGGAAGAAGTTCTAAGCGTCGCAAGTAGGTCAGAACTCTCGCCGCAGCAGTGCTGGGAGTCGTGAGGCTGTACACATAAATTCTACCCTGTTTGGCTTTCGGGGTTCTGCCAAGCGTGGGATCCAAGTTTGAATCCCGTAGCGCCCATTTATTTTGCAACATCCTATACATATCGTCACGCTTGCCCTACGGTGTACCGTCTCTAGGACCACGTCCATCTCCCTGAGCGTAGCAAGCCATGGCTGTTGGCCTGTTTCCGAGAATTCCAGGGCAAGTGTTGGCATTTTCCAGGCCATGATAAAACAAGTGGCACTCTCGCACCTTTAAGTGTCTTTAAAAGATACCGTAACAAATTAACTACTGCAATAAAACATTTACATAACGTATATTTTATTAAATTTATTAAGACAGTGCCTTAAAATACCAAAATTTTTATATTTACAGCAGTGAAGAACATATCTATAACCGTAAATAATGAATATTTTTATTCCAAAATCTAGACGCTATCAGAAATTAATGGAAGAAATTGACAATTTACACATCAAAGTCGAAGGGTACCTACTATACTAACTATGGAGTTTATACTTTAGTAGTACCTTGTTAAGGTAGCTTTTGAGAAAAATTAAATGCACTACAAATGATTAAATATTTACGTGCATGCCAGTATACAGTGCTTTCGTAAAGTAGTGGATAAATTCGCTAAAAATTCAAGGAATAACGTTTCGAAAAAATTCTGAAACCCGTAGATTTTTATTTTTCAAATAAAATGCATACATACAGGGTAGCCCGCTTAGAAGGTATGACGTCATTGATGTTTTTCTTAAATAGTGTAACGCTAGCTCCCGTTTGAATTTGATTAGTTCAATATTAAATAATATTTGCAAATTTAAACGTCGCCGACCTTTTGCGTTATCAAGAATCCGGTGTGTTTCAGCAAGATAAGATAGCGCAGACCGAAGCTCCGCCCGTAAAAACAGCGCGAACAAAAGCGAGACGCGCGCCGTTCCTCCCCACCTAATAGCTTTACAAAGCATATAAAAGGGCTTGCAGAACGCATTTCAGGAGAGATTTCCAAGAGATTCCTGATTCTCCTCCAGCATTCATTCCAACAAACACCTAGTTCCCGATCCTTCGTCCTGTCCTGTCCAGAGAGATTATTACCGAGACTTTTCTTCTGATAGGTTGTCCTTCCAGAGAGTTCCTCCGTCGACTCTACCCGTACCTAGGGAACCGTTCCGAGGCTGAGTTCAATTTAGTGGTTGCGCAAGGAACGTCTGAAACGCCAGCTATATTTTCCCCTAAACCTCCTAATAGCTAGTTCAATTTAGTGGTTCCGCAAGGAACGTCTGAAACGCCAGCTATATTTTTCCTGTAAATATCCTACACCGAAAACCGTTTGTAAATCAGTAATAACTAACGTAATATTTAAATCCCAGCTCCCTTGCATTTTAAATTTGGCGCCTTGCTATTCAAGCAGAATTAGAAGCTTCAAGCTACCTAATTAGAATTTACCTGAGTTAATCCTTGAGAATTGCAGCGGCCGTCTTGCTTGGGAACTCTGCGGACCGCACCGTCAACCTCGCCGAAGAATACACGTGGAGGTGCCGAGGTTGCTAACCTCGAACATCCTGTCGATTTGATAAATCGAGTTACAAGCGAAGTCCCGTCGTGCGGCGAACCTCACGGATTATTTTAACAGCAAACTGTAGCTGCACAAATAGGGTGAGAACTCGCCTTAACAGTTTTAATTTTTTGTTTGCTTACAGAAGCCAGAATCCGCAGCTCGGCGAATTTGACAGACTGCACAGCGTCGCCATCAGCGCGCAGCTCGACACCGAACGAGAACGCCGACAATTCTCGACGCTTCCGAAGCGGAGCGCCTTCGATGTCAGCAGATACTCCCAGCACGGATGTGACGAGGGTTGCAGCAGCAGCAGGAACCAGCAACGTTATTTAAATTACACGAATATTTAATTATGTACTATAGTTATACAGAATAAATGTTATACAGGATACTCCGTTGGTGTTTGCTTATTTATGGTATATCTGAGCTAACGATTGAACCTAGCTCCGATTTATGAGCTATCCCGTGGTAAATAAATATTACAACCCCATATAAGCAGGGGAGAATATTACAATAGTAACTATTTTATTACGGAATTTGACAGAACAATTTTTTACTTACGCTCAGCAGATTTTTGCGTATAGGTCACATGACCGAAAATTAAGAAAAAAAATAAAATTGCAAAATACTAAATTTAATTTTAGGAAGTATGATTTTACGTTTTTATCAATGACAGCAATCAATTAAAATAACTGGGTCGTCTTGGCTACTGTCGGGCAGACAACGGTGCACAATTTGAACATTTAATTTAGTTGTTTTTGAAGTTATCATTGCAATAAAATTTAGTATTTTGCAATTTTAAATGTTTTTCTTAATTTGCAGTATACTCAAAACTTAACTTAGTGTAAGTAAAAAAATGCGTTCTTTCAAACTCCGTAATAAAAAAAGGGTTGGAATTTAAAAAAAACCATCGATGATGTCATACTTCCTACGCGGGTCACTCTGTATGTATAGATTTTATTCGAAAAATGCGCAAATAGAAATAAAAATCGACAGGTCCCAGCGTTTTTTCCAAAAGTTATTCCTTGAATTTTTAACGAATTTATCCACTACTTTACGAAAGCGCTGTATATTATATCCACCATTTTATTTAATTCATAAAGGGATACATAGCAACACCCTTATAGTATCTTTTAGTTTGGGATGCCTTTTTTTTTGAACGGACAACCGTACAAAGTAATTTTAATGACATGTAATAAATTAGCTCCACTGCGCTTAACACGCTAAGTCCTAAAAAAAGTCCTAATAAGCCTCCCGTATTTGCTGAAAAAAATAAGTATAGAAAAAAATATAATGCAGCACATTATACTTACAAAGAAATTCGGTGAATGTGTATAGTTCTCTTTTAATAGATTTGGTAAGTAGCGGGCGATCATGGTAATAATGAACAATAGCAGAATTCACTCTGAAAAAATATTTGTGTCTAGATTTTTAGAATGTCTAAAGAATTCGTGTTCAACAGTTATGCAAATATATCTTTTGTTAAAAACACCTACCATATGTATAATCCGAAATTTTTGCGTCGGTTTCATTTCGTCTCAAATAATATATGTATCTTTGTAATGTCATTATATAATATTATTGTAGATCTATGTATGTGAAATGCAGATCCACATTTGTGTATACAATAAATAGGAAGAAATAGTACTGTTACTTGTTAGGTCAGTTTAAAAGTTAACCACTTCATTTTTAAGCACTCGGACAAAGGAGTGGTAATTCATAGAACTTCTTTGCGCTGGATCAAGTTAGCGCGGAGGAAGTCAAGGGTGTGCATATATGAGTTGTGATTATGAGGCATAATGTAGCAGCCATTTTGGGAAACTTATCGGTAAAATTTTGGCACTTTTGACTTCGTCGGATTTAACGATTCTCAAGACGCAGCCAACACATTTTCAATTATGTTTTTTATGTCGTTACTCTGCGTCCTACGCTCCCAGTATCGAGCTCAGTTAATTATGTTAAATATGTTATTTTAAGTTAAGCAATTGACAGCTTTAGGCGGAGTTAAGTTTAGAGTGCATTCGGTGGGAGTGCGGGACATCCTTAAGCGAACAAGCTATAGATATTCTTTCCTCCTGGAATTACATCCAGACAAACACCTACTAGGAGTTTTCTTATCGCGCGACGTGACGTTACGAACTGGCAAGATTCTTAAGTATTGTTTTGTTAAGATTGTTTTTAGCGGTTCTGGGCTACCGCAGTGATGTTCAAATTACATGTAATTTATCTGAAAATGAATTGCGGTTACGCGAATTAAAGCAAGATACGCATTTCATAAGTTACCACGCCAGGTAAGTCTTATAAGTGACAGCTGAGCACACTTTCCTTAACCGTTTATTGATATTTTATGTTTTTTATGTGATTACAGACGAAAGAACTTTCACTAATGTTTAAAGGTTATATTACACATCTTTCACCGTTTTATATATTTTTTCCATTATTTGTTAACATATGCGAAATTACTTCAATAATTTTTCTTTAAAATAAAGCAGTTTTGATTAAATACGCAACAAACTCGAATACATAAATATACAAAGTCAGCCCTCCCAGCGCTGCTCTAAAGTGTATCAAAACTGTGTTACAATTTTATTTAAAGGCATTATTATTCATCGTTTCGGTCTAGATCTTGATTACCTTTATTTTTGGTCAAATCGCTCTTACTTACATAAAGTATTCTGCGGACACATTTCGAAGAAATCTTTTGTTCATAGTGCTGTTATGCAATCTCCCATAATGTCCGTGTTTTTCAAAGGCAAGGTCAAAACATCCAGGCATACAGATACAAACTGCTCTAAAATAAAGTACCATATTAACGATATAAGTATTTTATACTTGATTAAATATCTATTGCTATAAGCAACAGTTAACTCCAAAATTAAAATAAATTATGTCAGTAATACTAATAAATATTACTCAAATGATATTAACGTAAAAGGTACCTGTTGATATATAAAAAAAATCTTACTTATCATGGAGTTCAGAATCTTGCATCAACTCTGCAACAATAAAAAAATAGATCAATTAGAACAATAATTTTCAAATAAAATGTAAAGCCATACCAGCAGCTGCAGTCACGCACCTACCATCTCTAAATCCACAGATTCTTTCAGAACCATCCCCTGCAATTAAATATCTTTAGTTAAATACTTTTTCCCGCTGTCGATCATGTAAGTCAGTGATACAGCCTTAGTAACAAAACGTGTAAGTCGGCGATTATATTTGTTTGCTGCTTTCCCTTGACAACGGAGCTTAAGTTTCTAGAATAATAAAATTAACAACGCAAGGTGCAGACTTAAACGTTTTGTTTATTATTGCAAGTGTTTAGGTAACACGACTCACGAAAATTGATGCTGGTGACAGGTGACAAACCAAACGATTTTTTTTAATCTTGGAAAATTTCGATAAGCAGCGGGAAAATATAAAAAGATAACTCGGAATGTATCGCCTATTAACATTTTCGGCAGGCAATAAGCCGTGGCTTCACCTTGACTTGTACTTGCCTACCTCAAATGTTAATAGGTCCTTACATTCCTTGTTACTTAAATAGCTATTATTAGACATCTACATGGCTTACTTGGCAAAAAGTAAGGTACGCAGCCACAAATTCTCACAGTGTAATTTGCTCGGCACTCCAGCTTACAGTTTGTTTGTGTGTATTGTCTGCATGAAAATACCACAAAAACGCAATGAATGAGAGTAATAATGCGTATAGGAAATCAAACGTTTACCTGAAAAATCTTAAATATTTTTCGTTATTAAAATAGCATTTGCGTTTTGCAATAGACATTGATCGCAACGTGCTTGTCGCTTCTTGCATCATCACTTCAATTTCATAAAAGACTTCTCGGTTAAGTATTATCATTCTCCCAAACTCCGACATCGTTGGTGTGTCTAGTGGGTTTTGCATTAGGAGCTATAAATATTCCCATAAATATTTAAAAATATATCCATATTTACAGTACTTTAAACCCTGCGCTGCTTCCTGTTGCACAGTAATACTCATTTATTTGAGCATCTATTACTATAGTGAGTCCAAAATGCAACCCATGACCTACAAGATTGATTAACACTGGTGAGCGCGTGGCAGTGTTAGGTGATAAAAAAAGATAAAATAGGCATACATATAGTACCTTCAGCTCGCCAAGGAAAAGCATTAAATGGCGCCGATTCTCCGTAACCATCTTCCTGGTTCCAATCTTCTACCAAGGGTGGGTAATTGTGCGGTAGCACGTTAAAATTACTTCTACAAAAAGTGTTAGTGCTAAACTTGGGCACAGAAATACAGGAACAACCAGAACGTACGAATTTCTGAAGATGAAGTCATTGGGCATCTTGTTAAAAGTACAACATAATCCCTCATCTGTTAATGTGGGATTAAACCATTCTGCACAGCTGATCTTCTTAGATTTCCACTCGCAATATTTTAAAATGTCTCGACAAGATGGCGCTGCCTAAAAGTATACACTGGTTATTCAATATCACCATTTACAGTAAGAGTTAAATAGTTTGATAGCCCTTCCTTTATGCAGTTAAATTTCCACTTTCTTAAAACCGAAGTTCATTAAACTTGTAAAATAATCACAAAAATCTTCAAAAACAGCGCATGGATAGATCAGCAGCATTTAATAAAATATCTACACATTTTAACAGCGAAAAGAAAAGAAACATAAAGGAAATATTTCTTTGGCCAGAAACATTGCAAATCCCAGATTGGAACAATCTTCATGACAATAGCTTGAAGCTTAAAGAAATCAGTACACCAGTAGTAGTTGGAATTTTACTTGCCTCTAAAAATTTAATAATACTGACAGTAATTTATCCAGGTCCAGTGTTTAACTCTGCTAAAATCTGTTTTCGTAACAATTTTCGTTAAAACTATGTTCAGAAGTCTGAGGCAATTTGTTCGAGCAATAATCCACTTAACATGCTGCAATCAACAAGTCAGCAGGTTAAGCGACACGCGAGGCCAATAATATCACAACAGTGTCAGCATTTTGACTGTGCAGAACCGTTACACACAAATTTACTTCCTAGACAAGTGACACCAACTGTAAGGGTGCAACGGAATAGCCAATTGAGGACATTTAAAATTTAAAACCTTATCAACGTTACTAGGTGACAAATAAGTTCATCGTTCAATATTATGATGTTATGTAATTTGTATATGAGCAACAGATCTTATAAAATATATTAGTATTAATATAATAATAATAATAATAATAATTGTCTTTATTTCATACTGGATGTACATTTCGGTTACATACAAAAAAAATAAATAAAAAGCAATTTTATTTACTGAATAATTGAGAAATCAAAATCAATAGCAGCAACCAGTAGAAATCCCAAGGCACAGTTCAAGCTAAAGCTTGCTCCTTCACTGAACCTTGAAAGGTAAGTAAATGTAAGTAAGTAAATTTATTCATCAAGATAGATGTTTACAAAAAAAGACACATAATTCATTTACAAACAGATTTGACATAGTTAGAACATAACCTTTTAAATTGCGATACATTTGTTGCCTGTTTCGCTTCATCAGGCATTTCATTATATAATTTTAAACCTTTGTAATATAGATTTTTTTGTGAACACGCTTTCGTTGTTGTAGGTAATCTAAAATTATTTACACTTCTTGTCTCATAACTATGTATATCTCTATTGTATACAATAAATTTATTTAAATATGCAGGTAATTTGTTATTAACAATTTTAAAGATCAGAATTAACGTATTAAAATAAATTCGCTGTTTAATACTAAGCCATTGCAGCGTTTCCAACATTAAATTGATGCTGGTTCGTTTATTACAAAATAGAATAATACGCATTGCTCTATTTTGCAGTTTTTGTAGACGCTGCAATTCACCTTCGTTGGCTATAAATAACAGGCTAGCACAATATTCAAAATGTGGTGCAATAATTGTTTTGTAAACAAGTATCCTCGACCACAAGTTTAATTTGGAACTGATTCGCCCAAAGAAACCTATTTTTTTAGCCGTTTTACCTACAACAAAATCCACATGTTCCTTAAAAGATAGCCTATTATCTATTACAATTCCAAGATATTTTATTTTAGGGACATATTCAATTACTACATCGTCAACAATTACACTAGTTATCGTATCGGTTAATAATCGTCCGCTACTGATAACCATTGCTTTTGTTTTAGATGTATTTAACTTAAGCTTGTTCAATTTTAGCCATTTAGATATACTTTTCAGGTCACTATTTAATTTATTTACTGCATCGTTCACATTTATATCGGCACTAGTTACCAGAGTGTCATCTGCGAATAAGTTATATTGACAACCTTGCACTGCTGAGTTTATATCATTAATGTAGAGGATAAACAAAAGAGGGCCTAAAATTGAGCCTTGAGGAACCCCTAAACACACTTCAACTGCTCGAGAATCTTCACCTTCGTATCTAGTAATTTGCTGCCGGCCACATAGATAGGTAGTAGGTACTACGTAAAATACATTTTGAAACGATGCACTATATAAAAAAACACGACTAAATGGAAAAGGATAATGCACACATTAATTCATTTTGCGTTAGGGTTTTATTGAATGCAGTGCTGCACACAAGACTTTTTTGGTATTGATTGACACTTAGCATCACCGAGAAAACTGCTGGCTCAGTAAGATTTGCTGAAAACGCTTTTTAAAGGAAATCATTAATAAAGATTTTAATTCAGTTGGCAATGAGTTGTAAACTATAGAAATTTGGTAACTAAAACTACGTTCGAAGAGAGCCGTTTTGTGTAAAGGGGGTGTAATTGTGCCTTTGAACCTGATATTTATATTATGGACGTCTTCTCTAAATGTTATCTTACAGTATAAATAAGGTTTCTTTTCTATGATGATTTTATAAAAAAAAGCAAGCAGCAGAAAGTTTTCGTTTATTGACCATGGATAACCAGTTAAGTTCAGATAATTTATGTGAAATGTGTTCAAATATCTTAATACCAAAGATTAATCTCATACAAGAATTTTGAACTCGTTGAATTTTTTGACAAGTGTTGAATGTTAAACAAAAGCCATAAATTGGAAAACAGAAAACAAATTGGGAAAGAACCAAAGCCTCACACAACTTTGACTTGATATTTTTAGCTAGAAAGGTTCTGTGGGGATATTTAAGTTTCAAATTCATGTATGTTTTCCTGATAGAGTTAGCCACGTGTGAGCTAAATCTCAAGCTCCTGTCCAACATAAGGCCAAGATTTCGGGCTTCCTCAATCACTGGCAAAACCGCACCATTTAAGGTTAAGCTGATATTGTTTTTAATTTGAGCTACATCATTTTATTTCCAGATAGTAAAACAGCCGATTTTGACGGATTAATTTTGAGGCAATGCTCTGTGGAAATGTTTGAAATATTAATTAAGTCATTGTTTATGTTTACAAGTGCTTGTTGAAGCTCAGATGCATAGAAGGAGTAATATAACTGTGTTTCATCTGCGTACATGTGCGTACTGCAATTAGATAGATGTTTATGAAAAGTACAAGTATAAATAACGTAGAGAAGTGGACTCAGGATTGAGCCCTGAGGAACCCCTTGGGTAACAGTTTCAAATCGGAAAATCTACATGATAGCTTAACTGCCTGAGTTCTGTCTGCGAGATAGCTCCTCAAAAGGGATACAGAATTATCAGAAAGTACAACGTACTTTAATATAGCGCATAGCAGCGTATGGTTAATCGTATCGAAGGCTTCGCTGAAGTCTTACAATACCAATACAGTCACCCTGCCCTGATCGGATGCAGTTATTATGTCATCAATAAAACAGCTTAGAGCAGTTGTACAACTGTAGCCAGAACGGAAGCCTGACTGTGCTACTGGTAAAATACTATATGCATCCAGATGAGCCCTTAGTTGAGTGTCAATAACCTTTTCGAGTATTTTAGAAAGTGTTGAGAGGATACTAATTGGACGTAGATCCTTGTATTCAGTAGGATTAGCAACTTTGGGTAACGGAGTTACTATAGCACTTTTCCAAACTGTTGGGAATGTATTTGTAAGAATGCAAGAATTAATGATATGGGTAATGAACGGTAATACATATATAAGGGCAACAGTATTTAATAGTAAGTAAATTTATTCCATCGGACCCAGTGCTATTACTTCTAAGTTTATTTACTAATTTAAATTCAAATTTATTCATGTTGCCAGCAATAATATTTCTTGAATAATAGTCTAACAGATCATTAATATCATTATTAGTTTATAGGACTGCATTTATAAAAAAGTTATTGATCTCCTTGGGATTAACAAGATACTCAGGCAAAGCATGACATTGGAGTTGCACAATGTTTATAAATTTTAATTCCCTCCACATTGCTTTTGGGGAGCTATCCCTCAAAACATACTCGAAATAAGCTTTTTTTTTCACGTTTTATTGCTGTTGTAAAATTGCGCAGCATCTTATAATAATGCCAGTGGGCAACGATTTTGGTTTTGTCGAACCTTTTCTTTGCTTTATTCCTCAATGACATAAGCAGTTTAATATTGTCAGTGATCCAAGGAGCTTTTATCTTGGTTATTCTAACAGTTTTGATGGGAGTATGTATGTTTAATAGTGAAACAATATTAGTGTTTGAGCACTAATCGGGATCGATTTCGGTATCTGGAAAACCGCTGATCGCCTTGCTCGCCTTGGAATTTGTGGACTGTATGGATTGTAGGTTTCACTGAATTATACGCACGTTGAAAAGCAGAAGTAGTAATTTATTGCTATAAATTAACACGAACAGTTTAACATTTACAAAGAATTAGTTTTCGTAGTGCGTGACCGGTTTGCATGCTGCCACTTTGACAGATGAAACGTAAGTGTTTTGGAATCGGATGCCGGCACGGGAGTCCACTGCGCACAGCATGAACTCAGCATGTAAGAGAGGCGGCAAAAGTTTATAAAGTCCTTAACATACCGCCCGCCTTGGAAAGGGTAACCTTTCAAATAAAACAGTACAGAGTTGACATGTAAAAGCTAGAGTAAAACATGTAACATGAACACACATATATACAAAGCCTAATAGTACATGGATCTTAATCTAGTACAAGAAAACCCGAACAATGGGGAGCCAACAGGCTGTACGAAAACTGCGCTGAACGCTAACGCACTAGTTCACAACACTAGGTAGCGGGCACAATTTAGCGAAGGATCGCTTCACGATCCCTGACACAGTGTTCACTGACGCCACACGCGTAACGCCGTCAAGGCCAGGGTGCAGCTCGGTGACCCGGCCTAACCTCCACTTCAGAGGGGGTAGATTGTCATCCTTGATGAGGACCATGGAACCAGGCTGGAGGTCCGAAAGATGCGTGCGCCATTTGGTGCGCTGTTGGAGTTCCGAGATGTACTCTTTACTCCATCTCTTCCACACATTCTGGTGAAGTTGTTGTATTCTCTGGTATTTAGACAGCCGAGACTCGACGATATCAGTTACGTTGGGATCAGGCAATGACACCAACGGACGACCAATCAGGAAATGAGCAGGAGTCAAAGGCTGAAGGTCGTTTGGATCAGAGGACAAAGGGGACAGGGGTCGGGAGTTTAAGGTCGCTTCCACCTGTGCCAACAAAGTGCAAAATTCATCGTAATTTAGACTAGCGTTACCTATAACGCGACGTATGTGATGTTTGGAGGACTTGATTCCGGCCTCCCACAATCCGCCAAAGTGGGGACTGTGCGCGGGTATAAAATGCCAAGCTACTCCGTCGTTCGCGACTGATTCGGAAATAGAAGGGTTTTGTTCCGCGAGAAAATTGCCTAATTCGATTAACTCGGAATTAGCGCCTACAAAGTTAGTGCCGTTGTCTGAGTAGACATGGAGCGGTTTGCCTCGTCGAGCCACAAACCGGCGAAAAGCCATTAAGAAAGCTTCAGTAGAAAGATCAGCGACCAATTCAAGGTGCACTGCCTTTGTGATAAAACAAACGAATAGACAAAGGTAGGACTTCACTAGTTTAGAACCACGTCCTTTGCGATCCTTTATCATGAACGGTCCACCATAATCGATACCAGTCGTATGAAATGGGGGCGATGATTGAATACGAGAGGCTGGCAGGTCTCCCATTATGGGTTCAGTTAACTTAGGAGAGAATCTAAAACACCGTAAGCATTGATGAACCACTTGCTTGACGATATTTCTGCCAGAGGTGATCCAATATCGTTCTCTGAGATTAGCTAACAGCATTTGAGGTCCGGCATGGAGAAGCCGAAGATGCTCATGCGATACTAGGAGTTTGGCGAATGGATGTTGGCCAGAAATCACTAGAGGAAACTTCTTGTCAAAGGGTAATTGAGAGTTGTGGAGCCTACCACCAACTCTTAGCAGTCCCTCGGAATCCAGAAAGGGATTCAGGGATATCAAAGCAGAAGATTGTTTCACAGGCTTGCTCTGTGACAACAGTTTAAGTTCGTCTGGAAATGACTCGCGTTGGGAAAACCTGGCAAGTCTTACAATAGATGATTGCAGTTCATCTGTAGAAAGGGGCCCAGAAAGACGATCAGCTTTGGGGGCTCGCGCATTGTTATGAAAACGAAAGCAATAAGCTATAACTCGTTGTAAGCGAGCAAAGCTTGAATACTGATTGAACGGAAATGGTTCAACAGAGGTTACAGGAAGACTCTGAACTTCTTTTTTGAATTCTGGAAGCTCAGCACGAACATGTTTGGAAGCAGGCCAAGATGCCTCGCCTTCGCTTAGCCAGGTGGGACCATGCCACCAAAGGCTTAACAGACCCAGCGGGTCAAATATCTGCGATCTTTCAGACAAGATGCTACGCTTGGTAGACTTACTACTTGTAGAATTTGAAACATGGGATATTTCAGACAAGCTGCTACGATTGGTAGCCTTACCACTTGTAGAATCTGAAATATTGAACATGGAAGTAGGCCAAGATGCCTCATCTTCGCTTAGCCAGGTGGGACCGTGCCACCAAAGGCTTGACAGACCCAGCGGGTCAACTATCTGGGAAATTTCAGGCAAGATGCTACGCGTGGTAGCCTTACTACTTGCAGAATCTGAAATATTCTCTACTGATAAGAGTCTTTTCTGAGAGATTTGTAATAAATCGCCCAGTACCTCTACAGGCTTCTTGAAAGGGATAGAGACAACGAATCGACCATTCGCTTCTCGTTGAGTATTTTGCACGAAATGTGCCTCACAGGCGTTCTCTTCATTTGTGCGGACCTTTTCCTCTGGGTAATGTTCGAGTTGCCAAAACCTAGCAATGGGGTCAGAAGCATCCTCGATCGTGCTAAGATTGCACTGTACAGGGTACGCAGAAGGAGGGCCTGTAGGGCCAGAAACAATCCAACCAAAACGAGTCTTTTGGAGGATGGGAAGATTTGGGCCTAGACCAATTTGTCCAATACAAAGGAGCTGCCAGAAAATGGGCGAACCAATCAGAATGTCGATGGTGCCCGGTTGGTCGTAGGACAGATCTGATAACTTGATGTTATCAGGAACCTTGAAGCTGTTTCGCTGGACGCGAAAACTTGGGGTAACACCCGTAATCTCATCGAGAACAAGACAGGATAGGCCAATGCCGTATGAAGTGTGAGGGGCTTGCAGCTTGATATCACACCTAGCCTTGATTTGAGAAGTGGCTTTACTTAAGCCAGAAACAGTAACGTTGACTTCGCGAATTGGAAGCTTCAACCTTTTACACAGATCTGAACGTATGAAGTTCGATTGGGAACCGGAATCCAGCAGGATTCGCACAACATGAGGCGTACCATCATCAGCGATGAGTTTAGCGGTAGCCGTAGGTAAGAGTACCTGCAAAGCATTCGAACAGAATGCCGAAATCGATTGGTTTACTTCAACAGGGGTTTCTGCCGACATCGCAGATCCTGGTTGACTAGAAGAAGCATTTTGAGATTTGTCCTCATGAAGAAGGGTGTTGTGCCTTGATTTGCACTTTCTACACGTATATTTGGAGCTACAGAGGCTCGATAGGTGACCCTGAGTTAGGCAATTAAAGCATACGCGGAGCTCTTTTGCCTTTGACTTTCTGTCAAGAACAGACAGCTTGACAAACTTATCGCATTTGTACAAGGAATGAGATCCTTTACAAAGTGGACACGAAGGGGTACCTGACACAAATGATTTCGAATGTACCTTGGAAGACTTTTCGGGTACAAGCTTGCTATCTTTTACCTCTAGAGTTTCTAGAAGCCTTGCTGTATTTTGTAAGAATTCCTTGAACTCATCAAGATTAGGCAGGTCAGAAGTTGACCGGTTTCTAAGGACCTCCCATTCACGAAATGTAGTGGGGTCCAGTTTTTTAGAAACTACATAAATTATAACAAAATCAAGAAGCTCGCTTTCGGTAGCTAATGATTTGATTGCTGCAAAATGCTTGAATAACATATCGCTAATCGTACGTAATTTAGTTGCAGATTCCTTACTGCAAGATTCGAGTTCAAATATAGCCTTGAGGTGGTTATGAACCAGAATTTTTGGATCATTGTATCGATTGCACAATGCCTCCCAAGCTAGAGTATAATTACCCGCAGTAAACTCTAAACTTTTTATAATTTGGCTTGCATCACCCTGTAAACTAGCCTTTAAGTAATGCAGCTTTTGAATATTAGTTAACGCTTGATTCTCATGAATTAAACTAATAAAAATCTCACGAAACTCTAACCATTCTGAAACGTTCCCTGAATATTTGGGAATAGAAATGGCAGGAAGGCGTACAGCTTGATTATTGCAATGTGAACTGCAATTTGAATGCGTTGATCTTACGCTACCATTAGGAGATCCAGAACGATCTGGTGCAACATCAGACTGTTTGTTGTATTCATTAATCAAACATTCAGCTTGTGAAATTGCAAAAAAATAAGAGTCCTCAAATTCGACTCGCTGCTGCATTTCCCGTTCTGCATCCTCACTGGCTTCTAAAATTTGTTCATGAACCGCATAATATTCCGATAACAAGGTGGCTGTATCATTCAATCTTTTTTGCAATTGAATAATCTGAGCGCTAGATAAGAACTGATCTTCATCATGAATTTTTTGCAAAGATTGCACGTGATTTGAAAAACGCGTAAGCTTGCCTTTAATAGAGCCACGTGCTCTTACAAGCGAATCCATAATTGTTGAGATTAAAAACAATTTAACAGATCGAACTAACTTTTCGTACGCCTCTGGCGTGGACCCAACGGGTCAACTATCTGTGATATTTCAGGCAAAATGCTACGCGCGGTAGCCTTACTACTTGCAGAATCTGAAATATTCTTTAATGATAAAACCCTTTCGCACGCCTCTGGCGCGAATTTGTTTATAACGTAGACAGCGCTTGCTAACAACGCGAGAAACTTGTAGCTTACGACGCAGAAAACAACCCCGGTACAACGCGGGAATATTTGTGACTGCAGTATGAAAACATGCAGGGGATATCGCTAACAAACGTAATAGCTTGGCATTTCACGCAATTAAAATGTTTATATGACTCCTAAACCATTTGTTTACGCAATAATACGCAGCTGAAATTATGCACACATGCAAACACAGACGAAATAAACCAAATTTATGCATAGGAAAATCAGGCTTACATTTGATATTGGTGTGTGCCGCCTTGCCGGTTTTCTGTTCCTACTACCGTCTGGCTAGCAGCTGCAATGCCCACGTGCACGAATCTTGGCGTTGATAGCACCGTCTGCTGTCTTCCTTCCTCTCGTTACGAGCACCGCATGTGCCCTCTTCGTTCCACGCGTTGCTGCGAATTTGGAACGCTGCTCCTTGCGGTCGATTGTATGCGATGCAATACAAAACTGAATATGCTTTGTACTTGCCTATGACCAATATTGTCGAATGGTGTCGCTGTTTTGGACCCGCAATGACCTAATGTGGTTTGCATCCGGATCTGTAGGACCAATGTTTGAGCACTAATCGGGATCGATTTCGGTATCTGGAAAACCGCTGATCGCCTTGCTCGCCTTGGAATTTGTGGACTGTATGGATTGTAGGTTTCACTGAATTATACGCACGTTGAAAAGCAGAAGTAGTAATTTATTGCTATAAATTAACACGAACAGTTTAACATTTACAAAGAATTAGTTTTCGTAGTGCGTGACCGGTTTGCATGCTGCCACTTTGACAGATGAAACGTAAGTGTTTTGGAATCGGATGCCGGCACGGGAGTCCACTGCGCACAGCATGAACTCAGCATGTAAGAGAGGCGGCAAAAGTTTATAAAGTCCTTAACAATTAGAATTTACAAAATGTATTTTTTATCAACATTAACCATGTTAGAAATAAGCCGAAAATCAATTTGTCTTAGGTCATTATAAAAGAGATCTAAATTGAACTTTCTAAAGTCCCTAAAAGTTTACAAATGGCAAATTTATTAATGGTGGGGATAGATAACTCGCAATATACCAATTCGTGGTCTGATAGTTCAACATCTTTAACATCAGATGCGATAACTGAAATCGCATCAGATACCAATATCGGATCCAGAAACGTGCAATGCCATTATGATATCTTGAAGTTTATTAATAATTTGTTTAATACTCAAGTCATCTAGCATAGCATTAAAATTAATTGAATTAGGCTGAGAACGTGTTAATAAATTAATATTAATGTCTCCAAGAAATACGCAATTTTCAGAAAGGACAGTGGCTAGCGTGAGGGATTGTCCTAGCTCATCACAAAAAAAATTTATAGCATAATTTTGGAGGCTTATACGCCACCCCAAGCACGAATTTAGTGTCGTGAAGCTTTAGTTCTACTCATAGTTGCTCAATATTATTACTAGTAGCTAATACTTTATAAAGATATACATTACGAAAGTAAATAGATACGCCCCCGCCCCGGCCACCACGGACTCTTCGAACAAAATGAAAACCATTAATGTGAAGGAGATTACTGTCGATAACAAGAGTCAGCCAGGTTTCGGTTACTGCCAAGATATCCAAATTTAAATTATTAATGCATTCTCTAACTTCTGCAAGTTTGGGAAGAAGAGATTGTATATTAATGTGGGCAGCTCTCATGGAATCCAGATGCCTAAAAAGAAATTAAATAAAAATAATTTGCAAATATTAATTGATTATATAAGAAAATTAAACGAAATGTTTAATAATGAATATTTAGTGAACGAAAAAGTACTTTACAGTAACAGAATAAAGTTATCACTGTGATATGCGCCAGGCTATGACATTAGTAAGTATGCAGGTGGTATCCACTACGAACTTGGAGTGACCTCAGGCCGTGATACAAGATTATCGATATCTTGCATATTGGTTGCTACGTGGATAGAAGTACCATATTTTACAAAGATTTTTCCGTCAGCGGTCCAAACGTTTTTTCTCGTGTATTTTTCAGCTGCCTTTCCAACCATCTTGAGTCTTATCTTAGTCAGATCTTCTTTCAGGACAAGATGTGTAACTTTCAGGAGAGATTTATTTTTGAAAACTAATGCCCGGATATTGTACGACGTAAATTTTCTTATTTGTTGCCCGTGTTCGATTACCATTTTTCACACCAACACGATGCGATCTGTCAATGTCCTCTTGTCTAACATAGAGTTCCTTAGGAACTCTAGTCTAACACTAAGCTTCATTTTTTCTCGAAAAAGTTTTAAAACCACTCGATGGGTGTTTTCACCGGAAACTTCCTGTATGCCGAACACCCTTAGAATGTTTCTTCTTGTTCTCTGAATAATGTCATTTTAGACAGTGGTCTATTATGATATTTTATCGGACTTTTTCCCCTCTCTGGGGTGTTTATCATACGACGTATCAAGAGTTTTTAATCTACTCCCACTCTCAGGTAAATGAATTATTGGATAATCCTGAGCGCTGATTTTTGTACGTCTTTTTTCACGTACACTCATGTCCACCTCGGGGTTTGAACCCGGGACTACTGATCATCTGTGATTACGAGTATGTCACTCTTACCACTCAGCCACCAGCACGACCATATATTTTTGTTATAAGCGTAGGTATAAATTTTTTAGGTCCTTATGATTTTATTTTAATACACATACACAATAAAATGTATAACACTTTAATATGAGACAATTGTATTTATGAATCATAAATCTGTATCTGTATTATTTAAAAAACTTTCTTTTGTAGATCAATTATTAGTATTTAATTCAATTTTATGCTAGTTATACTGAAGGTTTACATAAACGCTAGATTTAATTATTTAATAATTAATGTTTCATTTATTGAATTATTGTTTGTTTTATTAAATTTATTAAATGTTAGTATTTCTGTTATTTGTTTGAAATCACCTTCCCATTTTTAAGTAGCAGATTGATTATTATTACTGCTTTCATTTTCAGATTTGTTTTTTATCTAATTGAATTTTTTTTACACTTACTTCACAATGTCTTCTTTCTTCGAGTTCTAATTATCTTCTATTGTTTCCAATCAAATTGAAATCTGCATCAGCTATATCATGTTTCTTCTCGTTCTGTAGTCAGCAATTCTTTTAGACCAGGCTTTATGCACGCACTTAGTCTTTCTCAATTTTACACTATTTTTCTTTTTTAATGCACTACTTATTTGTATTACAGTTAATAACTGTACCTAGGTACCAGTATTATTGCTTGTAAAATTGAATATTTAATACAGTTTTAATTTGACATACAACAATTCATGTAAAGACCAGAATATTCACTGCTTGGTAGACTGACAAACAAGGCACTAATCGGGCGGTAATAGTAGTTTATGTAACAAGTCCTCGAAGGGTTTCTTTACAGGTTGTGTAGGCATATTTCGGACCGATGCCGACTGGTCTTGTGTCTCACTTATTCGGCTTCCTCAACTATGTATTTGCGAATAGCAATATCAACTTCAGCGATGATTTTACCAACGTACCGGTAAAATATACTACGAGCAAAATGAAAGAGTCGCTATGGGATCCCCGTTATCTCACGCATTGTCAACATCTTTATGGAAGCCTTTGAAAAGGAAGCTATTCAGTTCATCGATGTTACACCTAAATGCTGGTTCAGCTACGTCGACGACACTTGCCTTATCTGATCCAATGGAAAATCAGCTCGTGAAGTTTTTTTGGCACACTTAAACAACCACTATGCCAAAATAAGACTTCCCATGCTAACTGAAGAAAATGGTCACCTCCCTTTCCAAGACGTGTTAATAAAACGAACCGCTAACAAAACAGATTAAACCATACAGTATATCGAAAGAAGACCCACACTGACCGCTGTCTACATACTTCATCTCATCATCATCCCCAACAAAAGAGATTATTGATCAAGACTATTATTTATCGGGCTAACGCCCATTATGCAATATATTCCAAAAAGTATGCAACATATGAGAAACTTTAATTCATGATTTCTATAAAAAAACAGTCTTTATAAAACTTGCTGTAGCATTTAAAACCAATTTACGAATATATTATTTTTCAATTGTTTTACCGTTTGGTGGGAATTGTACTTAACTGATATAAGGTTTTAATTTAAAAATATTAACAATTGCGGCACCCGATTGGTTTGAAGAAATATTAACATAAACATACTGTTTTTTAGACTAAATCGCTAATGGAAATGGCAAAACGATAAGTGGTATTACAATATGCCTGTTGATGAGGAAGATAAAGAAGAAACAGAAGAACTCAAAAATATGCAAGTAATAAAAGATGTTCATTTGAATTTGTAGTCTAGTTAGTTTTGGAACTGTGAAAGTCATATCGTGCCTTACATCATATGGTTACACATAACCTGATATTTAATTCAATATTTGCATCAAATATAACGCCAATTATTGGCAATGGAAAGTTATTACTCTTATTATAACAAGTAACTTAAAGTCAAAAAGTTGCTCGTTGCTACTGCTGGTAAAACAGGTTGCAAGAAGAAGTTATGTAAAGGGTGACAAATTTAGAGTGATCCCATTTGAATCGTTAACTACAAAAATGTTGGAAATCAAGTGGCAATGATTGTAACAGTAAAATATTCTGTCATATCTCAAGTTTTGTTAGATTTGGAGCGCTGGTCGATTGCTCAATAGTAATTTACGATACAAGTGCGTAAAGCTAATCTTTAGGCACGAGTGGGGTAGAGTTAAAACGCGAGTGAGCGAGCGTTTTAAGCCCCGCGAGTGACTAAAGATGCTTTACGCATGTGTATCGTACAATATTTTATCTACGATAGAATCTAGAAAACAAAGTAAATATAAAAGAAATATTAAATGTAAATTAGGATTGCCAGCAACCGGTCGTAATTTTGCGTGTTTTAAAAATTTTAAAAAACGTTGCTACTGACAACGTGCCTAATGAAATCTTTTAAACACGTTACTACTGAAGACGTAAACTAATGAAAACATGTTATCAAACAGTCGTTTTACAAACTTAGAACTGCCAACTAAAAGGCAATTTTACACACTGTCGTAGATAAAGAATAATCTGTGTAGAACACGTTTTAAGAACTGCTTCAATTATTCAAACACAGCGACAGTTCCGGTAAAAATTTAATATTGCAGTGACTCCATCTCGCAAGACAATTAGAAGATGGGTCACGAAATATCGCTATAAGCGATCAGTTGAAGATCTGACCTGAAACTCTGGAAGACTTAAAAAATTGCTGAGATTCCAGCTGAAATGTGTCAACGTGTAATAGGCTCATTATTGCATCGCACGCAGACATGCATCGTTCGCAATGGAGGTTATTTGGTGGATTTAATTTTTAAGTTTTAAAGTTAAAAATAAATAAGAATAAAACTTAAATGTCCATTCTATAATTTCCAACAATAAAAAACTTTATAAAGTATTCCATGTTATTTTTATTACCTGTTAAAATGGGGTCACTCTAAATTTGACACCCTTTATTATAAAAGTTCAAAAGGTGAATGTACGCTACGACTTACATAAACAAAGATTACAGCTAACTAAACCACACATTCAAATGAACACCAGTTATCTATATATATAAAAATCAATCGCCGTGTGTTAGTAAAGCAAAAACTCGACTTGACCGATTTGGATGATTTTTTTGTTTTGTTCGTTTTACTCCCGAGGTGGTTTAGCAAAAAAGAAAATTCAGAAAAATCCAAAGGGAAAGCCGGAAAATTGGAAAATATCTAAAGTGTGTCTTTCTATTTGCAGTCATTTCTTAATGGTTTGAAGGGTTTTCTCCATCATGTCATAATCCGCACCAGGTAACCGAAGGCGGAAGAGATAAGACACTAATAGCAATTTATGAGCAGGGGGTAATTCCAAATGCCTTACATAGGTCGTCGCAGTCAGTCAGTCAGTCAGACATGCAAATTTGGTTTGTGTACAAGTGATTGTGAAAACAATTCCGTGTCGTTTTATAGTGTCCGTTACAATGCCAAAGGCACGACGAGCTAACATAGGTCGTCGCAGTCAGTCAGCTGCGCGGGTATATACTTTACGTGCTAACCGCAATGAGGTTTTTTGGGACGTTGATTGCGAAAATGGCATTTATTTTTAAGTTCAATACGATGGACATGACATAAAATTAAAACTCTATAGTGGTGAAACGGGGTGTCAGAGACAAATTATTTTTGGGCAAAACAACGTTTGCCGGGCCAGCTAGTTAATAAATAAAAGCTAGTGAAGAGATGTAGACTGATTACGACTCTTAGGGCCGGTTGCAGAAAGCAATGTTAAGTCTGGTGTTAGCTAACATCGCGTCAAAGTGAACAAAATCGCATCAAATTTTGTTTACTAATGTATTAGTTATCATAAACATTTCAGATTTGATTCGTTTTTGTTCACTTTGACGCGATGTTAGCTAACACCAGACTTAACATTGCTTTCTGCAACCGGCCCTTAGAAGTGCCTTGCAGTAATAATAATGTAACCTACTATACAATTACCTATTTGATATTGTCCTGACAACTACAGGATTTTAAAGTTTAAATTCACCGCAAAGACAAAAGGCAATTACAGCGTTAAGTACAAATCTGATGATGGCAATCATGGTACTATAAATATAAACAACTAATAAAGAGCAACGATTTGTCACGACTGTTATATGGTATGGTATAAAAATGACTTAAATATCTAATACTTTTTAATGAAGAAATAAATAGCATTAATAAAACAACATATTTATCTAGCTGCATTCATTTCGAACGCTAAATTGTATAGGACAAACATACTGTCAAAGAGCAATCCGGCATAATAATTTTCATTGCTTGCTTGCTTGGCGCCACTTTGAGAGCGAACCCGTGGGCCGAATACGCTGATTTTGATGTCAACCGACTCAGGGCGACGCAAGTAGTGATGGAAAATTCCCGGGAATTTATTTTTTGGAAATATTCCCTGGGAATATTCCCGGGAATGTTCCCTTATTGGGAATTTTTGGGGAAAATTTAGTTTTACTTTCTTGCTTAGTAAATACGTTGCAAAATATTAAGTTATAACTAAACACTTTATTTTTAAGGAGTAACATAAGATTTATTGTACATTGAAACATTGCACAACGAGAAAATAAAAATTTATTTCTAAATAAATAAAGAAACTGTAGGTAAGTAAACAGTCTGCTTACTCATCTTGATCTTCATCATAGGAACTTGAGTCAGATCCAGATCTGTCCACGGTAGTGTCCGAATTGTATAGATTTTCTTCAGATTCACTTTCAAATTCTTCGGATTCTGTATCAAATTCTTCACCACCGTAGGTTGTTAACCCTGTTCTTTTATTTGATCGCTTTCGTTTTGATGTTGCAGTTTCAGTGGGCACAGTGATACTGATAGACATGGCGTCATCTTCATCTACATACACAGTTTTGGGTTCTTCTTCAAGTACAGGTACAGCAGTTTCTGTTTCTTTAAGTTCACAATCATGAGTAAGTTTTGAGTTGCTTTTAGGGTTCCACAATTTCCAATTGTGTGCTATGTAGGTTAGCTTCCCAGCTCGCTCTGCTGTTAAACGATTTCTCCTTTTACTATGCACCCAACTGAAAGTACTAAAAGTTCTTTCGGTAGCTGCTGAAGTTACTGGTGCAGATAATATTTTTACTGCAACTTCGGATAAAGGTAATGAACTGCACATACCTTTCCACCATACTACTGGCGTCATTTTCTCAACACTTTTCCATAAAAAGTCTTTTGCCCACATTCCTTCGTCTTTTGATCTATATGCAGCCAGATCAGCCATAACCTTCTTGTCATCTATTGTTGGCATTTCTGTTGCAAGCTTATCTATAAATTCAATGGCATCAAGTTGCTCTTCTGCACTTAGAGTATGGCCCTGTGATGTAGGATCGAGAAGTGCAGCCGCTAAATGAATTGCTCCGATTGCAAACTCTTTCCTGTCCATTATGGTTTTTGATAGTTGAACTGTTTCTATTTTAGTCAAAGGTGATTTGGGCGTCACAGCTTGCAAACTGCAGTTTATTTCAAAAAAGGCTTGATGTACTTTGTGTATCAGTGGATTATCTCCCTCCAACCTCGTAATCCATGAACATATAGGCTTTAATATTGCCGTAATATTCTCGACTCTTACCCAAAAGGTGTCCTCGTCCAATATTAAGGATTTTATTTCTCTTGATAAGATAGATGAGGCTTCTTCATTAACAGCGAGATTTTGTAAGGTAACTTTGCATTTTAGCATACTTTCTAAGCATTGAAGATGGCTTCCCCATCTAGTTTTACACGGCAATTTTAATGATGTATTACAGTTTTTGTCCACATTTATTTTGGCAAAAATAGCACTAAGTATTTGTGAGGTACGATTTTTTTTATTAATTCAACGACTGTGCTTAAGAATTTTGCAACGGTTCCGTACTGTAATATATCATTGCATAACAAATGTAAGGTGTGAGCTATACATCCAAGAGGAATGAGGTGAGGATAGCGTTCCTTTAAAATCCTAAATGCCTTTTTTACATTTGCCGCGTTGTCTCCAATAATTACAAAAAATTTTGTAGGATCGTATTTGGTTAATATTTTGTCAGCTTCGGCGGCTAAATATTCACCAGTATGACGATTACTTTTTGTGTTGATAAATTCTACAAAAACTGGTTTAGGTGTTGTTACGACAAAATTTAAAATACCCTCATTCCGTATATTACTCCATCCGTCACACTGAAGGTTTAAATTTTTTGCCTGGTTCAATAAATCATTTACCCGTTTTTGCACGTCGTTGTATTCAGCGTTTAGATATGTGCTTGCAATTGTTGGTCTTGCAGGAGGTTTATACGATGGTCTAAGTTTTGCAAACAAATCCAACCATAATGGATGATCAACAATTGAAAGTGGAGTTCCACTAACAAAAATAGCTCGGGCCAACATCTCACTTATATTCTTCTGTAAAAATATAAATAAATGTCAAACAATTGTTTACAGAGAATGTGTATGTATACATATTCAAAGAAGGATGATACGAGATTCCAGAGAAAAATATTTTTCCTATAGCATTTCACTTCTTACCTGTTCATCCGTACTTATACTATCCACAAAAGAATGTAAAGATGAGTGTGAACGGGGTGTATTTTTTACTGGACTTGCCGATATCAAATCAGAAACAGTCTTATTTTCATGTTGATGTAAACCAGTTGTTGAAGTTGAAGGTACTGCCAAAGGTAGTATCGAAGAACACGAAGGCGCAGATGTTGATGTTGAATATTGCAGTTTTGTATTGGATTTTACGTTAATATGTGTTCGCACTTCTGCTGGGCATTTAATACACTTTTTAATGTGCTTTAACATTTTTGTTGCATTCACAACCTTATATATTGTGTTACAGTATTTGCATGTAGCAGATTTCCCTTCGCTTCTAAAGTATTTCCACACTGCAGATTTATGTCTGCACATTTCTCTAATTTTAACACTCTGCTAACAATTAACAGATTAACACCGTGACCGTGCACTCTTTAAATACACAAACTGAATGTCATTACCTCCAGGGTTCCAGCCAGACTGAGCCAGACTGCCACAGACACACCACACACATTTCTGATGCATGTCACAGCATGTCTGTACAGCTGTGATAGGAAAATTGCAATACAAAATAAATTCCCAAAAAATGGGAATTTATATTAGTAGGGGGAATATTCCCACATAAATTCCCTCCCAAGGGAATATTCCCATGGGGAATATTCCCATCTTCCATCACTAGACGCAAGTAAGCCAGTATAGGGTGTTAAAATTTTTATAAGTGACTTTTTTTATGTGGATTTTGTTGTTGATAGCTAACCTCAAAATTAACTCGACACACAAAATGGATCACTCTTGTACAAATTGCATTAAATGAATTATTTCGCCCCCAATTTGGGTGCAAAACGCTAGTTTATAATAGTTTACCTTCAGAATAAACTGCAAGATGTTACTCCAACGGCTAGCCTCAACATCCGTTTCTGTCGTTGTATTTATAATAGAACTACTTTCGCAATAAGAGCTCAATATGCTTTTTTCTATGTCCGTTCTGCAAAGAAAATAACCGTATATATTCAAAACTGTGTCCAGAAAATCCAGTTTTACCCATTCTTTAAAATGGCATTAGCTACTGATCGTTTAACTTTGTTCATGCCACACACTGTAATGGTAGGAAACGGTATGTCCGATATGGAAGCTGGTAAGGGGTTTGTTGTTATAATGACAGGACTTTCGTCTTGCTTTATATAGATTAAACTGATAAAGTAACTGGCAAACAATGCAGCCACAATGAAACACAACATCCAAAATAATCTGAAATGGTCTATATTATTTTTAATATATACACCTTTCTAAATAAGTATGTAGTGGTGTTCGCAGAATGATGGCGAAAACGGTTCGTTAATACATCTCAACGTAACCGGTGCTAACTACTACAATAAGTTTACCTCTCTCCAAAAGAAAGTTTAGGATCCCCTACGTAACGTAATCCATGTAGTGTAGAGTCTTCAAAATAATCTTGGATATATTTGTGGCACAATCTCCTCTTTCTTTGATTTTTAAAAATCCTGCAAATAATCCATTGTCGATTGTGTATTCCATTCCTTCAATAAATAAATAACCAAAAAACTAGTACCTGGATTGAAATGAAAGTGACTTAGGGATAGTTTGCAATTTTACAGGAGAGGAACGTGGATAAACAACCATTCTTAAGCCATGAAACTGCTATTACTTAAGGTTATAGAAAATGTACATTGCCAGCATTTCAATTACCCCTAAGCAATAAATGTTTGGTACATAAAATTTCAAACTTCAGTTACGAAGCTGGCGTTTTTTAATTTTATTAATTACAGTAATTAACTCTACCCATAAGAATTCTAAATTAACTCTCTAAAGATAAATGAACCAATCTATACAATTAGTGATTAGTTAAAGAACATGATAAATTGTAAATACACAGAAAGCAATTAGGGGCTTAGCTACAAAATTATTTAGACAGTAGATTGCTATAAATACTAAATCAATGAAAATAATTACAGGTTAGGTGTATTTGGATAGAAACTAGCATTTCTTCAAATGGTTAGAAAACATTTAAAACCCACTGAATTGTTTATATTTGCACTTGCCTGTAATGGCAGTAAAATCTTAGAAATATATATACTGTTACTTAAGAATCCTATCGATAAACTTGACACAGAGCGCTGAAGCCGTTACTGCACTACTAATGGGGTTACGCTCCAAAACTTATATCACAACGGCAAACGTATATACACATACAGAATTGACGGTAATGTACACATGCAAGGTGCGAAAATGAACGGGAAAAACAAAACCCGCTGTACACATGCAACGATTGTAATATATATTTATGCATTAAGGGAGATATGAATATGTTTTTTCCCTGAGGTTGAACATGAACATGAATATCTCCCATGGTGCATACAATATTTTATCTACTAGCATATTCGTAAAATAGTATAAAATTTCAAAATGTCATAATGACATTTAAAATTAGAATATGTAAGTAACATCAAGGATTGCCTCATTGTATGGTTGCTAAGACGTTAATTGTAGTTGCATTGTTACCATGAGTTTGAGGGAGAAATAATTTGACAAGTCCCTTGGGAGTTATGAGTAGCTTTTTATATTTTGTTACAACATCATGTTGCTAGTAGATAATATATACAATACATACAATAAGCAAATATGAAATAAAAATAGCTTTAAAACAAATGAAGAACAATAAAGCACCAGGCCCAGATGATCTGGTAACAAAGTTAATAAAAATAGGAGGAAACACAATATTACAACACTTAGAAGCTCTATTCAACCAATGTCTACATACCGGAATAACACAAACACAAACAAAAATCTGGTGTGATGCACGCACACAACTTCCGTTTACAGTGATCTTATAATTAGCAAAAAATTTGACTTTAAATTTATAAGCATTTGCTAAAAATTTTCAAAAATTACAAAATAGAGTGTTAGTTCAAGAAACAAATTTTCTCTAGAATTTTAAGCTGAATTCAAAAATGTAATCATATACCGGGTGTTCTATTTAAAATAGGTGGTAATAAAAAAAAATAGAAAAAAACAAAAGAAACCCATTTTAGAAGTATTCAACTGGAAAATCACCTATCTCACATCACTACACATTAAAAGTGTAATAAAAATAAAAAGTTAAAAAAAATCGTTAGAGTCGTTTTTGAACATATCGAAAACAACTGAAAAATCACAAGAGTAAACACTTACTTTCGGTTATGCGATTTTCTTCAAAAGTTTGCGGTCGCATCTACATAGTACACAAAACTTATACAATAAGTTTCAACGCTATACCTCTTTCCGTTTTTGAGATATTCTGTTCACAGACAGACACACAGACAGACCAATTAAAAAATGTAATAATATACCGGGTGTTCCATTTAAAATAGGAGTTACTAGAAAAAAATAGGAAAAAGACAACAAAAGAAACCCATTTTAGAGGTATTCAACTTGAAAATCACCAATGCAATCTCACATCAATACATATAAAATGTAATAAAAATGTAAAGTTTGAAACAAATTGTTAGAGCCGTTTTTGCAAAAATCTAAAAAACTGAAAAATCACAAGAGTAAACACCATACTTCCGGTTATGGGATTTTCTTCAAAAGCTTGCTGTCGCATCTACATAGTACACAAAACTAATATATGAAGTTTCAACGCCATAGCTCATTTCGTTTTTGAGATATTCTGTTCACAGACAGACAGACACACACACAGACAGACACACAGACCAATGAAAAAAAATATGTTTTTTGGGATCAGGGGACTCTAAAACGTGAAGATCTGTTGAAAACTCAATTTCGAATTTTTGGGGTGAATCCAATACTTCCTTTATTGTAAAAGGAAGTAAAAAGGGCAATAAAAAAGATCTGAAAAACTACCGACCGATTTCACTGTTATCGCATATATACAAGCTCTTAACGAAAATAATAACAAACCGCTTATCAAAAAGGCTAGACGCATTTCAACCGCCAGAACAGGCAGGATTCAGACAGGGGTATAGTACAATGGACCATATTCACACTGTGCGACAAGTGATGGAAAAGTCTCACGAATACAATCAGTTTATTGACTTTGAAAAGGCGTTTGATACTGTGGAAATGTGGGCATTAGTTAACGCATTGAAACGATGCAGGATAGACTATAGATACATAGAGCTAATTAAATATATATATATATATATATACGAGGAGCGTTCAAATTTAAACAGGAATGTTTAATTTAAAACCCTATCTGAAGACAATACTAAAAAATAAATTATTTAAAGGTTAGCCGTGACTCTTGTTAACATATTCATGGCAATTGTTTTGATATAATATTATTTTGACAGTTACAGTTACAATGTCTGAAAGTTCTGTTCATCATAGCGTGGAACAGCGTATAATAATAAAATTTCTTACAAATGAAGGGGTAAATTCGACTGAAATTCTTACAATACTGAGAGCACAATATGGCGATCAATGTCTTTCAAAAAGTCGAGTGTTTGAGTGGTCAAAATCCTTTAGAGACGAGCGAACGCATGCAGCAAATGAGCCTCATGTACGGCGAGCTACAACTTCAGTTAATCGTCAAAATGAAGAAAAAGGTACTGCCCTTATTTAGAAATATAGACGGGTAACAGTTCGTCAAATGTCTCAAAATCTACAAATTAGTGTCGTAAGTGTTGAAGAGATCATAAAAAGCAAGTTGAAGTATCGTAAGGTGAGTGCCAGGTGGATTCCGCACTTGTTGACTGAAGAACACAAGTTGAATCGTCCTCAAGAACAATTGAAACCACAAACAAACTTCAGTGGGACCTTCTTCCGCATTCAGCATACAGTCGTGATCTTCTCCCTCTGCTTTTTATTTGTTTAGCCCATGAAAAGGATTTTTAGCCGGGAAAAGATTTCAGTCACATAATGACGTTATGGAAGCTGTTCAGGAATGGGTACGCATGCAACCCAAAGACTTCTTCCAGCAAGGTATTAAAGAGCTTCCAGATCGATGGAACAAGTGCATCGCTAGGCAGGGAGATTACGTCGAAAAGTAGTATAGTTTCCATCGTTGTAATACAGTAATAACTTATTTTATAAATAAATTCCTGTTTAAATTTGAACACTCCTCGTATATATATGAATGCATCGATGACCATACAGACATTTGACAAGACGAAATCGGTGAATGTTAGATGCGGTATTAGACAAGGCGACACGATCTCGCCGAAATTATTTACAAATCTACTGGAGGATGTGTTCAAAACTATAGAGTGGGACAAAAAAGACATTAATATTAATGGGGAATATCTAAGTAATTTATCTTTCGCTGACGATATTATACCATTAACGAATAACATTAAGGATCTAAAAACCATGATCGTAGATGTAGAAAACCCAGCGCAAACAGTTGGCCTCACAATGAATTTAACGAAAACAAAAAGCATGGCCAATAAAAATGATATACCACCCATTAAGATTAATGACAATCTAATAGATGTGGTAGACGAATATATATATCTAGGCCAAAAATTAACCTTTGCGACGGATACCCAAGAAGCGGAAGTCGATAGAAGAATTAAACTTGGATGGGCAGCCTATGGAAAATTAAGAAATGTGTTTAAAACAAAAACATATCCACAGTACCTGAAAACTAAGGTGTTCAACCAATGTGTCCTCCCAACTCTAACATATGGCTGTGAGACATGGTCTCTTACATATACCACGATAAAAAAGATGTAAGTAGCACAGAGAGCCATGGAAAGATCGATGTTAGGAGTACGACTAGAAGACAGAAAAACAAATAACTGAATCAGAAACAAAACCAGAGTGGAAGACGTAGCGGCACGCATCGGAAATTTAAAGCGGCAATGGGCAGGACACATTATGAGAAGGGAAGACAATCGATGGAGTAAGAAGGTGACTGAGTGGAGGCCAAGAATGGGTAGAAGAGATCGGGACAGGCCTAGAACGAGATGGAAGGATGATATCACCAAAATAGCCGGAACTCAGTGGATGGGAACAACCGCTGACCGCACAAGCTGGCGACAAACTGGGGAGGCGTATGTCCAGAGATGGAATATATAACGCTGTTTATGATGATGATGAGTAGATAATATAAATAATGGTGACTGTCCCTGTTTTATTTCGGCACAACTTGCCGATGTATTGCTTCCGAACCCAATCGATTTTACAAATTTACAATTTTTGTCATATCCCCTTGATCAAACGCGACCAACCCAACATTATTTGAAAGGTCTCATTCAACTAGATAACTTTTGTGACAACAGTTATAGCTTTAGAGGTAATGGAAAGTCGAAACATGAATAAAGGGCGAGTATGTCATTCCGAATGGGGAACGATATAATTCGCTACGATAATTTCTGCGCCACTTTCTGTGGAATATTAATGCGAAAAACTAGGAAACTTTTGGACGAGATTGGTTGCTTTTTTCTTTATATGTATTTGTCCATTTGTATCCGCGTTACCAGTAATAGACGTTAAGTGCCAGATTGGTGTAATGATAACACTCGTGGACTGTGAAGCTTGAGGTCGCGACTTCGAATCGCGGTCCGAAAAAGATTTTTTTGAATTATAAAAAAGTAATCATTAAAACCTTTGTTACCTTTATATCTGAAATTCCACATTGTCGGCGCTGTTTACTCTAGTAGTACTATCCGGTAACGTTATTGATTAATACCCGAATCAAATTTTAAGCGATTTCCTTCGTCTAGGTTTTGCGATTTATAGTTCTCGTTTCATTTGCTAACTGTCCTTTGCCTACGTCGTCGCACATATGACGCGATCATGTATACAACATAATATAACAACGGCCATGCCAAATTGAAAACACCATCAACATATTACAAAGACGAAATGTATTTTTGCTATACTTTTGAGAAAAATCACCTGGCCAAGATTCAGTTAAATAATAATTATGTATTAGAAGAAGAATACTGTCTCATTCGTGGCTAACAATTCCTTGATCATTTTTGTGTAGTTCATTTATACAGGGACCGGCAGAAACATATTAAACATTTTATTTACAATTTTTTCTTTACACAGTGTAATGACAAAAGAAACGAAAAGATGAGTATGTTCACAAAACTTGGGAGTTTATTTATTTAAATATCGAGTGCCGGAGATGTCCACCTTCTTCTTCAGAACATTCATTAATACGTCGAACAAAACCTTGCATAACTTTTTCTGGTATATCTTGGATAATACCGTTAATTTCGTGGAGCTCCCGGTGGCTTTTTATTACAAAGTGAACCGAATTATAAACTTCTGAACCCATCGTCTTATTGTCAAGTACGATAGAACACCCTGCCGCCTGTTGAATTGTCTTCTGAACATACAGTTATTATTGATTCGGTCCTAATAAATAACTCAACACAATAAGCTCGCTCTTGCACATTAAAAGGCATTATGACATATTACTTAAACATTAAAACAAAACTCCTGATCCTACTTAATATAATGATATCCATCACATTTGTATGGATAAAAACCTTAGTGGGATATTGCACGTTAAAATGTTTAATATGTTTCTGCCGGTCCCTGTATTATTAAGAATAACTAACAAGGTAAAGCGTTGTGATTTTCGTTTAGTTAATTTAATGACAATCAATTTTGCAATCAGTTTTCTGTTCAAATAAAATGTGTCTCAAAAGTGACACAAGCGCTTTTTTATTTGACTCTGGGGGCTAAAAAATCGAAATATAAGAGTGAAAGTTTCGGATTGTTCTTCGTTATCGACTTATTAAGAAAAAAGATAAGTTTTATTGCACGACCCATACCATGACCTGTTAAATTACCGGACCTGATTGAATTGGATTTATTTTCCCTGGCTATTTCAAAAAGACATTTACCGCAAACCTATTGTGAATCCTGAAAATATCGAAGCTAATATTCACACTTCGGAGACGTCAAAAGATCAACAAATGCTACATGCTATTTGAACACATTTTGTAAAAACTACCTACTAACGGTATTGCTTTTTAATAAAGTTTGATTTAAAGGGTTTTTTACAACTCGATAATGAAGGACAACCGGAAAATGCTCCATTCTTAATTTTCGATTTCTTTCAGCCTCCTGAATCGGGACCCAAAAGCACGGGCGTCACAAGCAAAATGTACCAACACAAAGTGCAACTTCGGCTACTGTTCTATGGTCTATTATAATAATTGCCCGCAAAGGAAGTTCTTTACACAGCGCAATTATAGCATTCGCTGCTTGATTGTACAAGGATTGTTCAATACAAACGCATTTAGAAGCTGTAACATAATTTCTATTAACACAACTTTTTAAAAAATGTATTAACTAAGGTATGTGTCCCACTACTGTACTAATCTCAAGATTTCCGGCTGGTAACATTCTTACTGCTATTGACGAAACTATTCTCTAAAGGTAGTCTGCATTTCAACGCCCGAAGTGAATCGCTGCCCATTTAGTGATTATTTCAAAGTACCAAAGACATGAGATTTGTGGTAAGAGTATGAATAATGAAATGCACTCTTGTATACTGATACTCATCTTTTCTGACAGTTATCTAACTTTAATGCATCTATTTGCATGTAAAACAGTTTCCAAACGTTTCACACTTTGATCTAAAATTGCAACTTGAACATAACCTGGACCAGCTCAGTCTTTAGTCGATTCTTTTCCTTGTCTAAATTTTATGTATCACTAAACTACCGCTGTGTGAGAATAGCTATATTCACCATCAACAGCTTTCACTCTCTCAAGAATGTCTAGTGATTGACGTCCTTCGACGGTTAGCGTATTATTTGGACGAATTTTCTATAGTAAATGCTATTTCCGAGCTCTATAAAAATGTACACAAAGAAGCAATAAAAAGAAATGTGACAGACACCTCATTAATACGTCAATAAACAATTTCATTAACTGCATTAAAGTGCCTTGATCAATTCACGCCTACACGGTCCAAACGTGTTTTTATTGAACAATCCTCGTATTTAGGGTGTTTAGAGTACTAAACACAATTCATTGTGCTCGTTTAATGCTATGAGCCGTTACTAGGAGATTACATGTTGTAAACACTCGTGGAAGACGGCTGCAATTATGGTTTATTTCAAGAAGATTAATGATTAATTATTGTAATAGTTTAGTTAATTACTGCTACTCTCATAATTAATTTCTCCAATTGTTACAAGTAACACATGTAAAATGTATTATGAGCTATATCGATTTTTATATTTCCTTAAAATATTACAATTCTTAGGTGAAAATTTAAATAATCCTATTAAACCAATAAAATAATAGTATTTATTTGTTACATACACTTAAAGTATAATATTAATCCCTAGTTTCTCGTTCTTAAAGTAATTTTTTCATCACTAGAGAATAAAGTTACTTCCTAAGGATTAATAGTTATTTATTGTTTAAGTGTTTTAGATGGCGTTTTATCCACGCAAGAATGTTTAAACGCGAGAACGCAGTTCGAGCGTTTATTTTTCTTAAGTGGATAAAACGCAACTAAACACGAATGCAATACAACGTTTTATCCAACAACTCCATAAATATCTAAAAAAACATACGTTTTCTATTGACAGCCATGAAAAGTCATTGTGACAATTTGGAAAGTACCGAAAGATCAAATGTTATACGTTTGGCAGTACTGAAGTGTATTGTCAGTCTATGCCAAATTCGAGAGGTTAATAGGTTAAGTTTTGTTTGTTATTTGACACAGATTGACGCAAAACTTAACCTACAAATTTCGAATTTGGCATAGCTTGACAGTGCTACCAACAATGCAGTAGTAAGTGACATGGTTTTATCCCACTAGTGGAATAAAGTAATTTCATTATTTCACTAGTGGATAAAGTGGTACTTTAGACGGTTCATAAGTGTGGATAAAACTTCAATTATAAGGTGATTGTGGATAAAATTTACTTTATCTTACAGTAGCGCCTATTACCATACATTATACAACTGTTTTCTGTGACTAAAATGAAGTTTTATTCACAACTGAGTTTTCATTATTTATACTACTGCATTGTTGGTAGCACTGTCAAGCTATGTCAAATTCGTAAGTTTTAGGTTAAGTTTTGCGTCAGTCTGTGTCAAATAACAAACAAAACCTAACCTACGAACCTCGAATTTGACATAGACTGACAATACACGTCAGTACTGCCAATACACTTCAGTACTGTCAAACGTATATCACAAATCATAGGCGACTAATTATAAATTTGTTTCGCGACATATTCTGACTGCGCAAACTATTTAGGCACAAGAATTGCTACTGTAAGATAAAACGTCGTATATCACACGTGAGCGAAATGCCATTTTAAGCTCGTGAGAAATTGTATCGCTCGTGCTGGGGCACCCGCGATTCAAAATTCTCACTCGCAAATAATGATGCATTTCTCTCACTTATAATATAATCTACTATTATCTTCTTGCTCTTAACTCATGAGATACATATCCCTAGAGACTCAGGGCATAACCTTCTTTCTTCGCTAATAAAGCTCGATTTTAATCCCTTGTTATTATTTATGTTATTTGTCAATAATAAATGGTAACTTTCTCATTTGCTTATTTTACTAATATAACGTTTTCTTGTGTTATCAAAGGTTTGTAGAAATTTTGTGCAATTCATACTATCCAGTTATGAAGGTAGTCATACCAGCACAGAGGTGAGGGTTCTCTGCTTCTTCAGCTTGGTATTTTTTCTTTCCATCAGTTTATGTTGCTCGTAGCTGTGTCCTGATTAACTACATTTTGCCTGTGCGCATCCACCTCTATTATTTTGGCAATTCATTTAGTTCTATCGCATCTGATTTTTCTTATAATCAGCATAGCCTTTCCAATCCTTCTTTGAACTACTATTGCAATATCCAACAATTGAAATTCTTCGGCTACCACATGGTCGTAGCTAGCTTAAGGTGTTCGCAGTAATGATATTGGATTTGGGGTAACAAGAAATGTAATTTATGGATAAGCGGATAAGTATAGACGATACATAAAAGTTAATTGCGCTTGACCAACTTAACAGGTTTCCCATATTTTAGAAATATGTAAACATAGTTGTACAATTTAAATTAAATACTTCAGCAGCAGAGATACGACGACTACTATGAACTGCCAGTTCTATTAACCGTCGTATTTCTTCACGACGTGGTATTTCTGGTGGTAAACCGAAAAGTATTTTTGCATAGTGATCATGAAAGTCGTATTTTTAAAGAAAATGCAAAAAAGGACGTATACAACAAGTATAAAATCAACTTTATCTACTAGCAACATGATATTGTACATTTTCGTAATCGAAACAAAATATAAAAAGCTATTCATAACTCCCAAGGGACTTGTCAACTTATTTCTCCCTCAAACTCATGGTGTCAATGCAACTACAATTAACGTTTTAGCAACCATACAATGAGGCAATTCTTGATGTTACTTACACATTCTAATTTTAAATGTCATTATGACATTTTGAAATTTCATACTATTTTTACGAATATGCTAGTAATTTAGATAAAATATGTTAGAACTATTTGTCAAGCTTAGCTATTTCCTCAAAATTTTAGCATTCTTTCCGAATCACGTAAGTGTAATTTGTAATTTAGTAACGTATTCAATATCGATGTCAATACGAAAGTTGTTTCCGATTTATTTAAGCCCAAATCTTTAGCTTGGTAATGTTATCAAAATTCATTCTCATTTTCATAAGAACCTTTCTTCCGCCTGCCGAGATATTAACGCATTACAGTCTTGCATATTCATCGAGATTTAATTCTTCCGCTGCTAACATGTTACAGACCTCTTTGTATTCGTCGAAATCCATTTATAAATTCACCCTTTGTTCTTTTGCGAGCAATACAGGCTCTAGCTTATCAAATTCTGCGTATTCGTTATTGTTCTGGCACATTCAAGGTCTCCTGCAAGTTTCGTGGGAAGTTGTTAAGGTACATTGCATCAGTTCGTTGGAAAATTCCGCACAGCTCTCGTTCTTTACTTAAGCTAGACAAGGACGGAGCGTAGTCACGCGCTTACGTCAACGGCAGTTGCATTTCGAATCTGTGACTTAAGCGTCACTTCTTACTGGTCTCTGAACTAGAACAGATGTGTGTATCGACTAGCCCCCGGTTCGCATCGCTTTGCGACCGGGGGACTCTTGTAATTCCGGTTAGAATAATTATGTGTACTTCGTGAACCGTTTTGTGCTCATTTGAGGTATTAGAACTGTTTCCTTTTCGTCGGATTTGTGGCGCCTTCTGGAGGAGTGCTGCGCGTGTCGTGATGATGAAGTCTTGGGGTCGCTGTTGAGCAGTTACGCCTTCGTAAGCTCTGAATTCCCGTCTACCGTGAAGAGGCAACTTCAAATTTACGTCGCAAGACGGATTATCAGTGGGAATATCAGCCATAAGCTTATTTGGGGCATACGGAACTTCCATTTATCGTTTCTAAGATTTGCCGTACCGCTTCGGAATTCAATCCACCCGCGTTAGGGGATGTTAGACCCAGACCGCCTTCGCCAGCAATTTCCTGTTGCTTTGTGCAATTTCTTCAGGCATCTTAAGGCAGCTTCAGGCATCTTAAGGTAGTTTGTTTGGAAAGGTGATTACATACCGCATCGCACGTCAAATGCAGAGAGCTGATTTTCTTCAGGTAATAAGTTATTGTAATTAGCCTTTATAGTGTATCATGTACAGTGAGCGTAGAGTGGTGAACAGTTCAGCGTCTTTGTTGTTAACGATGTTATTTGCTATTTGCTAAATTTATTGAATTGTCGTCGTATTGCTTTGTTTGTGTAACGTAACTTGTGGCAGTTTCGTTTGCCTTGAGCCACACTAATGTATTTGCCGTCAAGTTCATTGTTTGTAATTAAGTTAACTAATCCTTTTAAGCATTTTTAAATTTAACTAGTCAATTTCATGTTCATTGTCACTTACATATATTTTATTTTTCTATAGCACATGTTAAAGTGTGCTTTTATCAACTCAAAACAAAAGGTCAAGTTTTACTTTAACAGCAAGGGTAGATAAAGTAGCACTTTAACAGCAAGGATAGATAAAGTAATTTAATTTTCTAACTTTTGTTTAAATTAAATATGACAGCTTCGTATTATCGTAGCAACCCAATCTAGCTACTGACATTTTGAAATGTGATTGACTGTCATTATTTTCTTTTGAAATTGTTAAAGTTCTTGCTATAGAAAAAAATATTGTATTATACACGACGATAAAGTTATTTCTATCCACTCTTGAATCATTAACGTCTCGACTTCGTCTCGACGTTAAACGATTCACTCTTGGATAAAATTTAACTTTATCGTCTTGTATAATAAATTACTATTATTCCAATGCTGCTTTAATCAGTTATTGTTGTAAGGTAAGTCGATACTGTATATAACTCGCCAACCGAACTCTGCCAAGGTAGAAGTAGCGAGGTGGATTATGTACTTCCATTTTCAAAGTAATCTCACCTGTGTTACTATGTTGTTTCCCGATTTAGTCAAAAAAATGATGTACCTTTATTTAACATCATTTACCTCTCGTATCAGAGTACAGCCCTAACTCGAAGGTCGTAAAGAACCCGCCCACGCTGCTGAGTTTTTAGCTGGAGCAACCTTTCCTGTTGCCGCCATCTTAACAGGGTTAGGACCTTGTATTCTCGGTTTACTTCCCGATCTTGTCGTCTTATCGTGTCGTGGGTAGCAAGTCCGGCTCTCGAGCTTATGATTTTGTTTTGCACGCTTGAGGGGCTGGATTGTTATGTCGTGGTATCGTTTTTGTGCGGTAACAAATATTGTATGCACCACGGGAGATATTCATGTTCTTTACCTTCGGTTGACTTACAGACCTCGGGCCAGAGCCCTCGGTCTGTAACACATGTCAACCTCAGGGCAAAAACATATTCATATCTCCCTTAATGCATAATAGATATTTATGTATTAAGGGAGATATGAATATGCTTTTCCCTCTGGCCCGAGGTCTGTAAGTCAACCGAAGGTAAAGAATATGAATTTCTTCGGTGGCGCATACAATATTTTATCTACTAGCATATTCGTAACAATAGTATGAAATTTCAAAATGTCATAATGACATTTAAAATTAGAATGTGTAAGTAACATCAAGGATTGCCTCATTGTATGGTTGCTAAGACGTTAATTGTAGTTGCATTGTTACCATGAGTTTGATGGAGAAATAGTCCCTTGGGAGTTATGAGTAGCTTTTCATATTTGGTTTGTTTCTATGACGAAAATGTACAATATCATGTTGCTAGTAGATAAATATCCATTTTTGTTCGTTTGATTGGTGCATTTTCGCTTTACCGTCGTGCTTCAACCTTCAAACTCATGAAAAAGTATCGCTTTCATCACTAGTTGTACAAATAACTTTAAAAGCGGCCCTAATCGGTTTTTTTGCCGCCTTATTGACTGAATTGCACGATGCAAGCATTACAGTCTCAATACAGTTTAAAGAGGATTAATTACTTCGACACGAAGTGTACGAAGTATTGAAATTCCCTCATATCGAAAACCACCCTGAGTGAAATATCTCTAAAATTCGAGCCAACCGACTAATGAACCCACTATATTAAATCTCCGTCTCGGCGGTGCGGATCTTTTGGTGAAGATCCCAGCCCAGCCCTCTAGATCAATCCCCCGTATTGGGGGGTGCCTAAACGTGCTGTGCGGGGGATGTATGTTCGTATGTGTACACGATTCCGGTCGCCAGGAACCTTCCTGAAGTCTTGGATCGTTTTCATACGATAGGTCCTCCGAAAATGAAGGCAACATCAACTTTTGAGCTATGGTCGTAGGCAAAAAAAATTTTTGTTTGTTTTTTTTTTTTTGGAAATAACTGGTTCATAGCATTTCATTGTATTAGCGAAACGGAGTGATGCTGAGTATCGAAGTATTCTTGGAAAGCACGGAAGAGCGCTTTTCTTGGGTGGGGGGTAACGTATATTTTAATATTGATTTATATTAATAACTGGTTAAGTGTTTTCTCAACTATACAGGGTGTTTGTAGATTGCTAGACAGCTCATAACTTCGTTAATAATAGAGATATACCTGAATTTTTGAGCCCGTGCGAAAAAACCACAACAGGAAAACTAAAGACTAACATCATATTAATTTACATAAAATTTTATTGTAAATGTTGACAACTACCAATTAATGTAATAGTAAGTGACCAAACTACCTTAGAAAATCAGCACTTTAAAAACTTGAGCGATGTGTATTGTGTAGCTTGTGTGAAATGAATTGGCGCACTTCAGGTATACGGATTAGGTGCATTTTCCTGTAACTGATACTTTGCTTACTTGCTGTCCTTAGTGTATATGTTATTTACCTGTTGAGGCTACTTATAATACTCTGCAGGTATTTATGTAATTTTTCGTGCTCAACTTAAAATCAATTAAAAATACAATTTTGTTCGATTTATTTTAATAAAAACATTGTATTGAGTACCACATAAAATAAAGAATAAATTGACTATAACAGTAAAATAATTTACATATTTTTACAAAGAATAATAATTGGAATTGCGCAGTATTTTAACAACTAAATCAAATAAATCATTTCATTATCATTTTAAAATAACTATGCATATATGTATGTATAATCGATAACCTCGCTTTACCTGCGGTGTCGAGGTTGGTGCTTTATGTGCTTGCATCTGGCGGTACAATGCTCAACTTGCCCCGGATTCGAGATACAAAGTTGGAGCGGGCCTTTTGTGCTTGCACAGCAACCATTGTGTGAGCTGAGTGTGTGTGTGTCATGTTGACCTTGTCACTCTATCTCTTAGGTCTGTAGTTCTAACTAACACATTAAATTTTATAGACAACACAAATTCAATAAAGAAGATCATAAATATAACTTAATACAGACACAAGTTTAGAGAGTGGAAAACAATAAACGCAAGTAGTTAAGAAAAACAATGAGTTAAAATACAACATTAGTATAGTATTAAACAATTACTGGAATAGGACAGATATTTGCAACGTTTCATTCTTTAATATCTAGACACTTATTCAGGCTAAACATGGATTTACATGTTATTAATGAATTTAATTTAAAAAAAGCTTTTCGATATTAAGAGGAAAACATTGCTGTTTTAGCGGTTGGTTTATTCCAATTCAAATTCAACGTCACTATCGTCCTAATCATCCTCGAGGTCGACTATTACAGGTGTTTGATCCTCTCGATCGAAACCAACCTCCCTATGCCACCAATCGACAATAGTTTTATTTGTTTTTTCTACAGTAGCTTTCCACATATCTGGTGTAACTGTTGCCAGTGCTTTCTGCCACATTTGTAGACAACTTTCCCTGCCATAACCTTCTTCGCCAATGTGTTTGTTGTAATATTGTTTACAAATTCCCCAAATGTTTTATAATGGGTTAAATTGGCAGTGATATGGAGGGAGCCTCAAAACCATATGTCCATGCTCAAGGGCCATTTAATCAATAGCATAAATTTTTTCAGGCTTATTGCTACAAAGATGCCAAGAATTACTACTATGAAAAAATGTAGTGCTATAAAATGTAAAATAATATTTCTAACTAATTCATAAATAATAAGCAAAACTAACCGTGCAACAATTTCCAGTAAATTGAGTTTTAAAGCATTGTCTGGAAATTCTAAATTTCTTTTTTGCAGCCAATTTTGTATTTCTGCCTTTTTCCATTAAGAGTTTGGCATTTTTCTATTAAACTACTGTGGTAACTCGCATTATCCATAATAATAATAGAAGGTTCTTCCAATTTTGGCAATAATCGCTCGCTAAACCACTTTAGAAAATTTTCTTTGTTCATTTCACCATGGCAGTCAGCATCTTTGGTTTTTGAAGCAAAAATTAATGATGCCTCAGGAATAAAACCTTCACTGCTTCCTGCATGAAGTACTATATATCTATAACAATTCGAGCATGAATTACATAGTTGTTTACTACAATTAGTAACTCATTTACCTGCGTCCTTCTGGTTTAATTTTTAGTACGCTTCTTACATCGTCATCTTGCCATGATTTGCAAATTGTTCCATTTTCAAACACCCAAGTTCCTTCTAAAAATACACATAGGCGCCCACTTTCAGATTGCAAAATTTTCACATACTCTCGCAGAAAACGAACTCTAGATAATGCAATATTGGGTAATTCCATTAATCCTCTGCGAGGGTCATCTTTCTTATAACGAAAACCAAAGTTGTGAAGAATTTTTCTCAACGAACTAATTGAACCATGAAAGATATCTTTTTCTCTTAAAACTTGGGAAAGTGTTTTTTGGGTAATGTATTGCTCTAAAAACGGCAAACTTTGTAACAACCCAAAATTCAAATACTTTTTTCATTTTTATCATTAGAGTAACACCAACGTACTATTTTGAACCATGGTGTATAGAGCATTACGAATCGCAACCTGATCGAAATCATCGACATCACAAACCTGTCTCCGTTTTTTGTTTTTTTTAGGGCTACGCAGAAGTTCACCAGATTTGCAGGTCTGCGAAATAGAAGAGACTGTTCTTATGCTTAAATTTAAAGCATTGGCAACTCTCTGTAACACCAAAACATTAGAAAGTTTCGATTAATGTAGTTGGTCATTATATTACGAATTATGATACGATCGTCGCCTACGTTGATTAACAAAAACTGCGTCTTAGTGAAGCCTGCCAGCTAGCTGAATGTCGGTATATGCAAATTATGGCCACTTCATGAAATTGGTGCTGGTTGACACCGTTTTACAGATCACAATCACAGATTGTTTATAACATGTGTCAAATATAAACCTTCAAGAAAATGATAGCAAATCCATGTAAAAAGCGTTATTATGGCGTAATTTAAGCGTGAGTTCAGTGTTTTAAATTCAGCGTACATACTATCATTGCAGGCGATGGTGAATAGTTTGCGTGTTTGTCTAGTTGACGATTCAATAGATAAAATAGTAGCTAACTAATTAAAAATAGCTGAAAGTAAGATACCTACATGATTATTGTGTAATTTCGTACAAAAACATTATAAGTTTAGAAGATTTTGATGACCTAATTAGTTGGGAACAACACAAAGAGCGATTGAAAGGGCTATTTTAGGAGTGAGCCTACGGGACCACATAATAAATAAGTTACTGATGTCTGTATTTAATAATAATAAAGAAATATGTATCGACTGACTGTTTAACTGATTATTTAAGCGTTCAATTTCAGATTTATACTTTTCATACAGTAAGGTAAGTTCGTGATTTTTTGTTATTAAGGACTGACTTTCACAAAGAATCTTATGGTTCTGTTATACGGAGAAATGGGGATTCAAAATTAAAAAATACACATAGCCCTATTTGTTTACCATTCGGGATTCATTGCTTGAAATAAGCACAGGAGCTTGTGGAACGGAAATAGGAGAGGGCATTACATCTAGATTAAAATATAAATATAGTAAAAGCATGGTTTTATCGTGCATATCTTACCTGTTTTTTTTTAATTTTGGAATTGCATTATATTTCAAGTTTCGTCTGTCTCGTGAATCGAGCAAATATTCAGTGGCAGTGAAGTGTAATAAACACACTTTTGATCTCTCACTAGGAGGTTCAAAGTTATCTTAAATAGAAATTACGATTTGAAGTTACTAATGTATCATACATTTTTATCCGTTCGTTGACAATAACTAAATGATATAGTAATTTGAAATTAAATTTCTATCAGTAGCCGCTACCAATGCAGAAAGACTTAATTTTAAATCAAAGCCTGTTTGGCACGAAATTTGAAAATTATAACTAGTCGCTATTAACATTTTTGTCCACCTCATCACTGGTAGTTTTCATATTTTCCCCAGCCACAAACATTTTTCATATTTGATGAAAATTCGTGATAGGAGACTTTTCCTATCACTAGTTCCACACGAAGAAATGCAGAAAACAAGACATTTTTTAAAATGTGTTAACCAAACACAATATTTCAAATTTGAAACCTCAAATTGTGTCAACTGGCGCCAATGGACAAAATGTAAACTATTGCAATAAATGTCAAAACAGGCTAGCTGGCAGGCTTTGTATATGTACGCAGGCGACGGATACGATAGAAGAAGAGCAGTTAAGATGGTTAGGGCATGTAATGAGGATGGTAGAAGATAAGACGGTGAGAAGAATATTTGAAGCACGCACACATAAAAAGAAAACGAAATGAAGGCCGAGAAATTCGTGGAGGGAAGAAGTTAGGAATGCAGCCTTTAAGGGAGGCATAGAGTACAAAATAGGCAAGAATGGGAATGGAAATGGAGAAAGACACCGAAGACATAATAAAACTCTACCCACTCCCTGACCATACACCCGCAAGGGTAGAAAGGTCCTAGGATTAAGTAAGTAAGTATATTACAGGTGTAAATTACTTACTTCTCTCACAGCAGTTAGCGGTATAAGTGGACCACCGTTGTCTCTTTCTCGTTCAAAATATCCTATTAAAGCGGCAACAAGCTCTTTTGACTTTCTGGGCAAGGCGGTCGACATATTAGCTTAGAGTTCACCACCCGTTTCCAGCAGCTAAACTCTTCCGCAAAGTAATTTGTAGCAGTGAAAGACGACAGTAGAACTTGTTCGCAATGTTCGTTATGCAAACAACGGATTTTTAAAATGCAAAGCTAAACTATATGTCACTGTCAACATCTGTCAAAACTAAGGTACTATATTTATACGAGCAAGCTCGTCCGCCATTTTAAGGTACTGAAAGTGGCGGCAAATTTAAATTCTAGTTACTTTCCAAATAACATAGGGTAACTCGGAAAAACAAGGATTCTGTCATTTAATTTTATCCGTCTTAAAAAAGATTGGTTTTTAAAAAAATAAAAAGAAAGCAGAAAAAATCGAAACGAAAACACTGTTAACTAACACGCACGCGGTTCAAACTAGAGAACATTAATAGCACCTTAGTTCAAACAACAGTGACGAGTGACAGAACTCAATAGAACTGACAGATACAGTTGACAGCACAGAACAACACCTAGACACTGTATATAGATTTAAATAACCACACTTGGATGAAGTCTGTAATTATAATTAGCATCGTAATGGAATGCACCAAGATTTAAATCAGCATGCAGTGTTCGTCTGGATCAAACAGTATGTGCTCCAACAGTTTCTAGTCTTGCTTGGTTGACAGACGACAGAACGCACGGTTACTGATCAGCGCAGCCAACGGCTTGGCGCTAAAATCCCTGTGACACAAAATCTAGTGGGATAAGCTTGCCTGGTTAATAAAGCACTCTAGTCAAAACCACTATAACAAATATCAAGAGATAAAAAAAAAACTGTACGTCAATGTCAAATTCGAGGTTAGCAGGTTAGGATTTGCGTCACTTTGTGTGAATTTGACATTGACGTACAGTGTCACCAACATATTATTCATACGTTGAATTTCTACAGCCCGCTGAGGAACAGTTTTTTTTGGATCTCTTGATAAGTCGTTTTAAAGAGTGACATGTGTACGTATTAACTCCCTGAGCAGAACTTGAAAACACAAAGTACTCCGACGTATTATAATTTTTGCTATTGTTCATGGAAATTATGAAATATTAAAACAAAAAAAATGTACGGGTTAGCAATATATTAAGCTATATTATTAGCAAAAGCAATTTTCATCATTGTTTTATTAAAAAAAAGTAGTTTTATATTTTTCAAATGTTGGTACCGACAACCTTACTAAAAGGCGGATTGATGACGTGCACGCACGGGCTCAAAGATGCAGGTATAACGAAAAAATGTGTTTGTTTTAAATGCCAGTACACAATCTACAAACTGACTAAAACCAATTTAAGCCATGGCCTCCTATTTTTACGCAGTGATACACAACTTTGTTTTTTTTTAATGGAACACCCTGTATAGTTTTAGATATTTGCAAGCAGCGCTAAAGGTACTTTATGATGGCATTTTTAAATTTAAATTTCGGAACTTCTTATTTCTCAAAATTAAAAAAAAATGCAATTTAGCAAGAAAAGCAAAACAAACTCCACTTGGTTCTAAAAATTTCGCATGACCGAATTATAGCACCAAACGTACTAAAACAATTAAAAACTATGTTTTTTAAATGCAGTAATATGAGTCTAATTAACAATAACATTTATTTTTAAATTGTTTTACGTATTTTTGATATTTTAAAAGCTACTTCTAAACGAAATGGCTAATATGGTACATCGTTGGAAAGCCCTTTTATTGTAGTTTTCAACTGTTTAATGAAACTCATACTGTTCCATTTAAAAAAATCGGGAGTGTGCTCCCCTAGACTTTCTCGCATTCGCCTTGTTTTCTAGCAAATTTGAAAAGTTTATTGCAATGTATATACATACAGCGATAAAATTACATTTTCAGGTAACCACTACCTGTTTAGGTAAAGTGCCGCTTTAGGTTAACCTATCATACTGAAATTTTATATCTGGGAGTTTTTCTCAATAATAAATGTATGTGCAAAATTTCGTGCAAATACCTTAAAGCAAACTGGTACTTTACTTGAATGGATACCGCTACCTGTTTAGGTAAAATGCCACTTCCGGTTAACTGATCATGCTGAAATGTAATATCTGGTAGTTTTTCTACATAAGAAATGTATGTACAAAATTTTGTTCAAATATCTCGAAGCAAACTGGTACTTTACTTGAATAGGTACCGCTACCTGTTTAGGTAAAGTGCCACTTCCGGTTAACCGATTTCGCTCAAAATTTGATAGGAATCTACAAATTTTGAATAATGACTATGTACATAATTTCAAGGGTCTAGCTTATTTCGTTTTTAAGTTATCGCACACACACACACACACACACACAGACATAATTCGAAAAATGGTTTTTTCGGACTCTAGGAGGTCTAAAACTTCAAGATTCGTCAAAATCTCGAAGTCGATTTTTTTGACGATTACAATACTTTCTCTATACTACCGTATGCGAGAAAGTAAAAACATAGTTTTCAATTGCTTTAGTACGTTTGGTGCTATAACTCGGTCATGAAAAATTTTTAGAGCCAAGTGGAGTTTGTTTTACATTTCTTGTTCGATTATTAGTGATTTTGCGTAATTCATGGCCTACTTTGGCTAAAAAAAATTACTTAATTTTGAAAAATGATAAGTTGCAAAATTTAAATTTAAGAATGCTATCATAAAGCACTTTTAGTGCTGATTTCAAATATCTAAAAATATACAGGGTGTTTCGTTTAAAAAACCAAAGTTGTGTATCACTACGTAAAAATAGGAGGCGATGGCTTAAATTGGTTTACGTCAATTTTTAGGTAGTATACCGGCATTTTAAACAAAAGAAAGTTCTTTTCGCTATCTCGGTTAACTTTTTGCACAGTTTCTAGTGTCAAAAGTGACGTTTATAGCACTCTTAATATTAGCGCTCGAATTACGTGTTTTTAACACGTTACCATTGGAGGCGTGTTTTAATAATTTATTAAAACACGCTTTGCTGTAAGTTTGAATGTTTAACTACGACGGTACGGCCGCTGGGATGATCTCCGCACTCGAAGATGTCTTGGTACCGGGCCACCAGATCTTCGATCTTCTTCCGTTCTTGTTGGCTCATGCTTGCAAGTAGACATCACGGTGTTAATTAATGCTTTTGGGCAGCCCTTAGCCTTACTGCCGCTGTCACTAGTAATCGTTCTGACAACGGCGGAGACCGGTGTGCACCTTCCCAGGATTGTGTTTCTCCTGACGGTTGCCGGTTCCCTGTTGACGTTCATTATTCTTACTGGAACCTTAAACCCAGTCTTTACCAACGTCTGCCCAACCAGGATACCATGAGTGAGCTCTTTGTCATAATTGGGTTCAATCATGCGCACTACGTTTCCCCCGAGATCGCCATCCAGGTAAGCATCCACGACCCTCTCGGTTCGTCCCGGCAGAGTAACATCTTCAACCATACCACTCGTACTGCGATCTCTTCTCTTGGGTGTAGGGAAAACTCCTCTCCACCCACGTGCAACACGCCGCGTCCCAGATCTAAAGTGAACCCACACTTATTCATAACATCCAATCCCAGGATGAACTCGTCCGCAATGTCAGCAATCAGGACCCGATGCTTGAGGGTTTGATTCCCAATCTTCAATGTCAAATCAATTTCTCCATGTGTGGTCACTGCGCCCCCCGTGGCAGTGCGAAGGCGTGTCCTGGTGGACAGCAGCTGACTCTCGTCTCGTATTACGTCAGACCTGGCAATGGACTTCGTCGCTCCAGTATCCAACAGCAGAGACCGAACTCGTCCATTTATTCTCCCATCAATGAAGAGGCTATCAGGTTGGCGTTGCACGGACGACACATGGATGAAAATTTCCGGGGCATGGCAATCACGAGTTGACTCTCGCCCCTTCTTGTCGACCAGTATTAGTTTTCCGACGGCTCGTCAGACGCTCGGGCTCCTTTCTTCGGACAGCGAGCCCTTAGATGACCCATCTCTCCGCAGCTCCAGCAACGGGGTTCCTTCTCCCTCTTCTCCTGATTTATGGGTCGTCGCACCATGTCCTCCATGGATTCAGGCGCCATTTCTGTCGTAGCGACACCGCGAACACGACCGTGTCCTCTGGAGGCACTCCTTGCCGCTTCAACTTCCAACGCATGGGCTAAGGCCTCTCCCAGTGACCTACGGCACCCCAGACGTACAGCTTGCTGAGTATCGGCGTCTTTTATTCCATCTATGAATGTTTGGACGGCTAGCTGCTCCAGGAAGTCCTCCGGAGCCGATGGATACCCGAGCCGAACCAATCGAGCAACGTCGGCCTCAAGTTCTTACAGAGTCTCCCCTGACTTGTGAATTCGGTTCTTCAACTGGGCACAATGCACATGCTGAAGATGACTATCGCCATAACGCCGTTCCAGACGATTCACCAATTGCTGGAAGTCCTTCTGCTGATTTTCTGGAACCATTTGCAGAATATTCAAGGCATCCCCTCGCAATGTCAGAATCACTGCGGTCGCTTTGTCTGCTTCTCCCCAACCATTAGCGACGGCTGCGGCTTCAAATTGCTTCAGGTATGTTGACCATGGCGTTTTCCCATCGTAAGAGGGCAGTTTCATATGCAAGCCGGATGTTGCGGGCCTCACTGGGGCAGTATCTTGCGAAGGAGCAACCTGAGGGGTAGCAACTCGCGATAAGGTAGGCTGATTTACCGCAAGAGGAGGAGAGAAGCCAGCAGATTCAGAGGGAGTTAATTTGCCTTGGCCACTTAGTAACTTGGTAAGTTGTTTTTGCAGCTCCAGTACGTCACATTGAAATCTGGTTACATTTCTCTCCATTTCCTCCTGAATATCTCTGATCTCTTCTGCCAACTCGTCATGGCTCGCTTTCAGTTCTTTCTCCAGTTTTTTGACTACTTTCTCTTGCGCGGCTTTCAGCTCTTCCTGCGCGGCTTTCAGTTCTTCCTTAAGTACTTCCTGCCCGGATTTCAGCTCTTCCTTAAGATCCTCTTGTGCTTTTTCTGCCTTCTTTTGGCCGGCTTTCAATTCTTCTTGCGCTTTTTCTGCCTGCTTTTGGCCGGCTTTCAATTCTTCTTGCGCATTCTCTGCCTTGTCCTGGCCAACTTGCATTAGCTGGAAAAGTTGGCTTAATTGGGCCTCCATCTTGCTGCTTTGAGATCTCGTTACAGGCATGCACAACACACACTTAAATTTATTATCTGACTGCCGTTTATCGGTACTTGTTAATCAATTAGTTTATTAAATGTATGTCCAATAATTTTTTTATAGCTCCTGGTATAAAACTCCGACACCTGACGCCAAATGTTACGATTTATCTTCTGGGCTATTAAAAATTATACGCCGCTTCTTGTTTTAAGCATTTATTTACAGCAATTTAATTTAACGATTTACAAAAACACAAGAACTATTAATGCGGAACACAAATACACTTTATTTATTTACATACGATTTCAACATGAATGATTTATATCGCAAGCTACGCACACTTCAAGCTAGATTCGGACTGTCTGTTTTTCCTGATGTGCTTGCTTATATATTCGCCGGGTGATTCATTTCGGAAGATTCGAGATCTCATTCGATTATTCCAGCAACGCTGACGTGTCACGCGCATCAGTCACCGAGGTCGTTCTCGAATGATCTGGAAGCTGACTCATCTGTCTGCACGCGACCCGCTTCGAAGGTCGTTACAGTATGATACACTTGTATTAGTACCATTAAAACACTAGCGGTGTTAAAAGCACTCTACTAGCTCCTCGTCGCACGTACTTTAACGACGTACTTATACACTAGTATCATAATATACTATTAAACTCTTACAAACGTTTTCTAAAAAAAAAATACCAACTCTTATATAGATATATACATGAGATACTGGGTGGGTCACGACATAGGTATCCGCTGACAAATTTTAACTGTAACCCAAATTACTGATGTCATTTAATCTAGCCTATCTATGTTAATACGATACAAAAACAGATCACAGCCATTTTATGAACGCTGACAAATTACAACTGTGACAGGTTTAATTCGATAACGACGCTGTCGTGTTGCAATAGTGTCTTATATTAAGAGGAACTTTTTCTTTTCTTATGGAAATGCAATTTGGGGAAACCAATGGTAACAAGCATTTGTCACTGGATTAAATTGTGTTGGTAGATACGCTTCTGGTTATTGTTTCTACCGTCAATTTAAGTTTAATGTTAATGGTTAAAACCAAATTATAAAACACTTCAGGTTTATAACAGCCAGAACTGCAATTTAAAATACATAATTAAATGTCAACCAGTCAACATGAAACCTAATAGTAGTAGTAGTAGTAGTAGTAGTGTCTAGCAAGTAGGCCACCATAAGCCCCTTTAGCCAACCCCATGCTTTCCCCCTCAACCACCTTCATTATCGTCTTCTTCGATGGGCTCTTCTCCCTGCTTAAAGGTTCCTGATTTTCTAATGAAGATCAGAATATCGGCCCAGGGTAGGGAGTTCAACTCTTCCATTTGAAGCGTAGCTGCTCCAAAGGTTCTAAACCTCAGTCGCTGGTACCTACGCCTCGCATTCTCCCAAGTAGTGAAACGACGTTTCCTCATACCTCCCACATCTTAGGCAAATGGGATTTCCCTTTACTCCTATCAGTGTTAGGTGTCTCTTTAGTTTACAGTGGCCTGTCAAGATCCCTATCAAAAGATGTGGTTCTCCGGCTCCTTCCCATTAGCCAGACCGATTTCTTTGAATCAAATCCTGCTATGTGGTACTTTGCTTGGCGACAGCCCCTGCACCCTTTCCACTTTTCCTCGCTGGTCTTGCAGACCCACTCGGTTAGGGCTGCTGAGACCTGCTGCCTTGTTATACCCAGAAGGGTTCCGGTTCAAAACAAGTTTTCCCGGCTCCGAGTTTGGCTAGTTCGTCTGCCTTCTCGTTGCCTTGGACTCCTGTGTGTCCCGGGACCCAGACGAGCTCGACGTCCTTTTTCTTTGCCAATTCATCTAAAGCGTCTCCACATTCCTGAACAAGAGCTGATCTTGTCCTGACCAAGAATATTGCTTTTAGTGCGGCTTGACTATCATAGCCAAATTTTTTGCTCTGACGATGTCCTGACCTCGTTCCTTGTTGCCGCACATAGGATGGCATAAACTTCTGCTTGGAATACCGTGGTGAATTTTCCTGAAGCGTAGCTTTCTTGTGCTCCTCGGCCTTCCATATAAATTCCTGCTCCAGAGGATTGCCTTCCCGCCACTCGAGAACCGTCCGTGTAGCATATCAAGGCATTCGGCCGGAGCTTAACCCTTTTTTGCACCCACTAAAGAAAGGCCAAAGAAAGTGGAGACGTACTGCCCCGGCATTCACCTCAGAGAAGGTACTCTGTTAACTCAAGAAAACCACATAAAAACCTGAATCAGAGCAGACGGTCGCGGGAATCGAATCCAGGACCTCCCGAATGCCAAGTAGGCGTGCTAACCACTAAACTACAAAGGTCGGTGGACATTCCCTGCGGGTGGAATAGTATAAATAGCGTTGAATATTCGGGAGTGCTAACTTTTCCTGATGATTTGGTGAAGAGCATATTTTCGACAGTTCCCTTCAGTTGACTATACATTTGTAATTTGGTGGCGATAATATCTTTAGAAGTTTGCTAGAATCTTCGAGAATAGATCTGCGCTTAATAACATTTCCATTCCACAAGGTTGATGAAACAAGGGGTCGGCCAGATTTAAATTTATTGTTCAATCTCGGTTGAAGATTGGAACTCGGCAATTCATCGCAAATGTTTTCGATTATGACAACATCGATATGAAAAGCTAAAATATTGTAATTTGCAGGTTAATGTGACAGCGCCATTGCTTATCCCGTAGGTCCACGAGACTACGCACCATGGAGCTGGAGTGATGCTAGTTTATTTTAAAGATCTACTCTTCTGGTGGCAAGTGATAGTGAAACGGTTGCTAAGCATTGACCATTAAAATTGAGTTTGCAAGTAACAAATAATACACAAAAATCAAAAAACAAAAATAAATAATTTAATCAATTCTCCAGCCATACAAATTACAACTGGGGTATTCAAATTAAATATTTAAATAAGTTTCCATTTACTGCCATACAGTGTCCTAAAATATCATAAAAATTACGTCTAGCATTATCTAACAATCGGGGACTAATATTAAAACACACTTCGGTAATTTTATCTTTAAGAGAATCTAAATTAGGATGAACTCGGGAAGAAAAAACATTTTAAGTAAGGCCATAAGAAAAAATCTTTCGGAGCCAAATCAGGGGACGGAGCGGGCCAACCGATTGCACCTCCACGTCCAATCCAGGTTTCATGAAAGGTATTGTTTAGGAATTCTTTAACTACTGCTGAATTGAGAGCGGGACAGCCATCGTGTTGGTACCATATCGGCCGTATGTTCAATTGCAGGACAAATAGTTTCAGTTAAAATTTCTAAATAAGTCTCTTCAGTCAACGTTCCCTTAATAAAATAAGGTCCAACTACAACGTTATTTAATATTTCACACCAAACATTAACCTTCTGTGGATATTGTCTGTGTGTTTTTACAATTAAATGATGATTGTCAGTACTCCAATATCGAAAATTTTGAGAATGTAGTTGATTATTTAAAGTAAACGCACATTCGTCAGTAAAGCACACTCTTTCTAACTCTTTCTAGAAAATCAGGTTCATTGTTGCATTTGTCCATCATAATTTTCAGATGCAATTCTGTTTTCGGAATCTCTCTCCCGCAGTTGTTGATGAAGCTGATATTTATATGATTAAAATGTATTGAACTGATTCGGGCTCTTACTTTATGTTACCTATTAGTAAATGTTTATGAATTATATTTTTATCAATTTAAATTGCCCTGTTTATATTATTTGAATATTAATAGTTATTCTTTTTGCTAGCTCCAGAAAATTAGGGGTGGATTTTATTACAAGTCAAAAATAACTTCTGTCAAATGGTATGTCAAACAAATTTGAAAATTCAATAACAAGTACCAGATCATCACATTCGCCACATAACAATATCAAACAATAAGTAATTCCTTAATAATGAATTCACCTTTCTAATCTTTATTTTCTTTCAGTGCTTACCTAATACCTAAAATCATCCACCTTTCACTCACCTAACATCGCCACGTGTAGTTTGCTCCATAATTAATTTACACCACGTATAAAAAATTAACTATTTCTTACGACTGGTTCATGATATCAAGAAGGAGGTTGGTGGTTTATAAGGCAGCCATTTAATAAAACGAAAGATTTTTTTTTTGATACATATATTTCATCTCCTAGTAGGAGTTTTCTTACGTTTAATTTGAAATTTATACATTTACATATTCTGAAAAATATAAAGAGAAATTTAAATTAGGTTTGTGTTTTGAAAATTTTGTAAAGATAATCTTACTACACAAACTATGATTTTCTTTATTGGTGTCGGTAATTTTCTCCATGTAACCACTGCTTCTACCTCGGAATGAAAACTTTTGGAAACCGCTGCTAGGCGCCAAACAATTGCCGGGTGATTTAAAACATTTGCCTATATGCCCGTCAGTTTAAGAGCTGCGTTATTAATACTCGGTGTGTATGCATCAAAATATAGTAAACTCAAAGTGACGTTCTGTTTTTAAGAATTATTGTTATCGTTAGTGCAAAAATGTCTGCGACTCAGCAAAGACCAAATGTTGTAAGTACCTATTACATTGTAAAATTTCCCACACTCCCGATGGAACCTCATGCAAAAGTAGGCGAAACGTTCAATTCTTTTATCAGGCATCACGAATTTAAGTCTAAAACCAACATAGGTCCATGCGCCCATCCCCACTTTTTACCATAAATTCTTCATAACTTTTAACGGCTACATCGAGGGCATATACTAACTCAAATATAAGATACTAGCTGACCCGGCAAACGTTGTTCTGCCCAAAAATAATTTGTATCTGAAACCCCGTTTCACCACTATAGAATTTTAATTTTATGTCATGTCCACCGTCTTGGACTTAAAAATAAATGCCATTTTCGCAAGCAACGTCACAAAAAACCTCAATAACGACACCCATATCGATTTTTAGGCTTATTTGCCCCAATTCACCCCTTAAGGGGTTAATTTTCGGAAAGTCACGATATACGTGTTTGCTTATTTGTTTTTAGGAGGAATCCTACGATGTTTCAAGTTTAAATGTCTATTTAATATTATTTTTCCATACAAAATTTGAACCCCTATTTTACCTCTTTAGGGGTTGAATTTCGAAATATCCTTCCGTATTCCTTGTATACATCATAAAGGGAACCTCTGTGCAAAATTGCAGCTTTCTAGGTCTAAGGATTTGGGCTGGGCGTTGATAAGTCAATGAGTCAGGAGTTTTCTTTATATCAATATACCTATATATAAGATAAAAACACATAATTATTTGTATGTTTCCTGGAATGATGTTCCCGTCCAACTAAACCGAAGATCATTAGTCATTAGTCATCATTAGTGAAGATGTAATTTTCTTGATGTAACCACTTGTTCAACTAATACGTGAAAACTGTTGGAAACCGCTGGTATGCGTCAAACAATTGCCGGGCGATTTAAACAGTTACATGTCGGTTTAAAACAATCGCGTTTTTAAGTGATTGTTACACTCGGTGTGTACGCATCAAAACGCAATAAACTCGACGTGACATTCTGTTAATTATTGTTATCGTTAGTGCAAAAATGTCTGCGATTAAGCAAAGACCGAATGTTGTAAGTATTACAGTGTAAAATTGTAAATATGATTGTGGCTCTATAAAGTTCAACCACATTGCCGTACAAGAATGCTTCTTTAAACGGATGCGTCTTCGTAACAATAAGAATTTTGGACATACCATTAAGCTGCTACTAAGATTCGACAAATTGAAATTGTGTAGCCGTTGTTGAGTTACAAAGCCTATTAATAATTTTAGTTCCTTTACTTTTATGCAGCTTACAAATCAAACCGTCCAGTCGGCAGTGTTAACTCCGCTTGGCTCCAAAACATTTGTGAAGAAAGTGGTGCCGGTTGCTGTCAGTTTTATATTGCACCAAAGAACCAACTTTGGCAAAAATGATTTTCTTACCGCCACTCACAATGGTGTCACTTACAAGATGTTCAAGAAAACGATTCACAGTCCCGTTTTCAAAGATGTACATACCTGGATTCAAGGAGCGCTGGATGCTCTGGATAAAAATTATGTAAGTGTCATGCACTAAGTTAAGGATAGAACAGGGTAGTATTTGAGTATTCGTATTCTTTTTGTGCATCAGATCAAGCACATATATTGTATCTATATTTGAATACAATTGGTTGTATTTGAGTACTTATTATCATTAGTATGTAACCGTTAGCGCTGGGATGTAGTTGGTATACTTTGCAGAGCCAAAATATTGTTCGTTATAATGACAACCACAAAGAAAGCATGGTTCTAATAATTAAGTAGGAGTTAAAAAAATGCAGTTTAAATCACTTTTTAGCTCTGTATTTAAAAGTAATGCCGATGTTCGATTACTTAATTAAAGGATGGCAGGTGTTAATTAATGTAAGTACATACGTCTTTGTTTTGAAAAATCAAATTTTGTTTTAGTGATTAAAACGATCATGCTGACAATAAAACTTTCATTTGATGATATCGGTCTTACTTTTGAATACAGCGGCCTGTATTATTATTCTTATTATTATGGTACACTAGTATTTCTGTAATCAATAGACCTCGCGCAACTCCAGTTTTCATGGCCCATAAGCTCAGCACTGAAATAAAATTTGTACCCCGATATTTCTTCCTCCCTAGAATTTTTGGGTAGATACTGACTATGGGGTATCACTTATGAGTAAGAGGGAAGTGTCATCTGTGAAAGGTATTTTTGTGTATTTAGGCCAAAGTTTGTTACCATCGTTCTAAAGCTTTATAAAACATCTCCGTATATTTTCATAGAAATTTGTATCTCTCCCCAATATCACCCTCTAGATTTTTTGCGTAGAAACTGGCAGTGGGGTATCGCTTATGAATAAGAAGAAAATGTCGTTTGTGGAGATGATAAAAATTGTTAGAATAATTTTTCAGAAAACTTTTGTATCTTTTTGAATTTTTGTTTTGGGTATTTGGACTTCTTCTGAACTATCCTAGTAACACATTCTAAAACTTCATAGAATACCTCTGTAGATTTTCATGGAAAGACGTCTGTATGAAATGTATACCCCCACACCCTTCGCCAGATTTCTCCTTCTCTGGAATGTTTGTGTAGACAGTGACTATGGGGTATTACTTATGAGTAAATTATTAAAGCCATTTTTTTGACATCTTTTGAGTTATTTGGGTCTCCTGATAACAAACACTGCAATGCAGTGAAACCAAAATCTGTTACCATCGTTCCAATACTTTATACAACATCTCTGTAAATTTTCATGAAAATATATCCTTAACTTTTGCCGCTATGTGTGGAACATATGTACAGGGTGGCCAAATTTCGATGTTTTCATAGGGAATCTCAATAACTATGGAAGATAAGGAAAAATAGACCCCACATCCTCGATCTCTTTTTTCGAGAAAAACTTAATGATAAAATCCAAAATTGGCTATCTTCTTTTGTTTTCCATTTATAAGTGGAAGTTCGATTTTTTGACTTTGCTCTATAGCTATATCGCGCTTATTTATGAAAATAGAAAATAGCTATTTATGTTACAAGTATGAAATTAAAACCTTTTTTGGACGAGTTGCAGTTTATGGCCAAGCGAGCGCAGGGAGCGAGGCACATAAATACCTACATAATTTTTTATCCTACTGCTTTTGAAGCGTTTTTTTGAATTATAAAATAACTGTTTAATCGAGGAATTTGGAAAAACTTAAGGAGGTCATGATCATACCACGAAATGGGAATGTCTATTTTGATTTCAAACAATGGAAATGGTTGGTAGTTTTTGTTGCTATGGTTATTACTGCCGAAAAGTAAAAGTTACTAGTATAAAAAAGTGGGAGTTTTCGGCCACTAAACGCTGCCGAAATTGATAGCTTTGCGATGCATTAGAACCAAAAATTCATTTCTATGTTCTTCAGGCACTTTTTTGATAAGAATGCAGTGGCTTAGTCAATTTTTCAAAAATATTTTCGTAATTCGAGTTATAGCATAAAGTTGTATTTTTTTATATACAGTGAATAAATTAAGTATGGGAACGGTGGTATTATTTGAATACGGCCATAGATAGAACTCTGAAATTTGGTATAGAAGTAAAACATACGGTTTTCAACTAATATTTGTGGTTCCAATTTTTTTATCGATCGTTACGACTGCAGCACTGCAACTTGATTATTTTTTTAAATTGAAATGGGGGTTGAAAGTACCATCATTAGAAAGCTGTTTTTGTGTAGTCCAACGATGTAGCACTTGATATGGCAGTTTTGAAAAATAACTTTACTATACCAAATTAAACTTTGAGAATATTTCTTTCAACGGCTTGCTAGATATGCTAAAAATTTAGTTGGCGGTGAATGCTTTGCTTTGTTTTTCAACTTTAAACAGTACATTTATGAAGAATACCCATTTAACCATTGAATAAGAATTTACATACTTCCGCATAACTACGTCTTCTATCACCATACCCTATCATCATGAGAATCTCTATTCTCTCCTTTTCTGTAAGATTTTCCATGGTACTTTCTCACTAACTACGCAAATTCAAACAACATTTATAATTTTTGACGTTCAATATTTGTTAAACAACAGTGGCATTGTTTTGTTTTCAGCGCTTACTATCGGTTTCAGTTATCTAATAAATTTTTATCTACAACCTTTAATTTGGTATAGTGAAGTTATTTTTCAAAACTGCCATATCAAGTGCTACATCATTGGATTCTACACAAAAACAGCTTTCTAATGATGGTACTTTGGACCCCCATTTCAATTTAAAAAAATAATCAAGTTGGCCATGCTGCAGTCGTAACAATTGATAAAAAAATTGGAACCACAAATATTAGTTGAAAACCGTATGTTTTACTTCTATACCAAATTTCAGAGTTTTATCTATGGCCGTATTCAAATAATACCACCGTTTCCATACTTAATTTACGCACTGTATATAGTATAGCATAGAAGCTATTCCGATGATATACATATATCATGCAGTGTCAAATTACTCCTTTTCAGTACATTATAGCAAAAACTCTCAAGTTTCAAGGTTTTTAATATATCATCGTTTTTTAGTAAATTAAATAAAGTATCTGTCATTGCGTTGTTACAATACTGAATACTAAATTGATAGAATGAATAATGTTTGATTATTTGTTATAATATTTCACCTTAAAGGTGCATTAATGAAAATAAGGAAAAGTTTGATATGTTAGAAAGTTTTATTCAGAGTAAATTCTGAGGCAGCAAGTAAAACATTATTTTAATTGCTACTCGGAAAGACAATAATTTTATAAATCTATTTTTGGAACGTTAAAAGAAAATCTTATTTATTATGGGACATTCAACAAACCAAACATAAAGAATTTTAATATTAAAGACGCTGCTATACAAACTACCAGATAATTTAAAAAGAATATTAAACTATTTACACTAAATTTTCAAATTTATGTCCATTATTTGCAACACAGTTCACATCACTTAGAAGCACTTTGAATTGCGTTATAAATGTTAACAGTAGAAACAGAATTAACACATTGTATAATTTTTGTTCTTTGTTCGTTCATATTATTATCAGTATTTATAAATAAATTGTCTTTAAAGAGTCCCCAAAAGAAAAAATCCCGTGGCGTTAAATCTGGTGAACGTGGTGGCCACCTGGTTTATTGGTCCCTATCCATTTGTCTCCAAAATTAACGGTTAACAATTCCTATATATAGATGATTCTAGTATTATGAGGTGGTGCATCATCTTGCTAAGAAAATATTTGTCGTCTTTTATTCATGGAAATTCATCTAAAAAATCCTCGATTACGTGTTGGTTTAGAATTTCATAATAGCGTTGGCTATTCAGTTTTTCTCCATAAATTTGGTAATCCAAAATGCGATTGCCTAATAGGGCACACCAAACACTAAAACTGATTTTGAACATCGACTATATGGTGGGGATTAACATCTGACCACCAGTGCTCATTGTGTCAGTTGAAAATCACGGCACTGCTAATATATGCTTTATCCGTCCAAATGATATTTCTAAAGAATAATGGATCTTGCTCAGTTTGTTGAACGTACTAATTACAAAAGTCTAGGCGTCGTTCAGGATCGGTTGGTTGGAGTTGTTTCCTTATTTGATTAGATCTAAATTTCTTAAAAACTCAACCAACCTAGAAATTGTTTTCAATGAGAGGACTTATTAACATGAAAAAACGTAAAATCTGTATTATATAAAATAAAGATTTAGCTGAAGTAAGCAAACAAATATTTATAGCATTACCTTTAAAACGCTGACAATAATTGTTAAAACTATTTTAAAAGTTCTATGTATAAAAAGATTAATTTTTTACTTAAAGTGATAAAGTGGTACTGAAACTACTCGGTATTTGAAAAGAGTAGAAGAATACAAGTATTTGAGTACGTACTTTGTTACTCGTATCCTGCATTCGTTGCAAGTAAATGTACTTGTATGGTTAGCTGGTAGTCAAACACTTTTCACCTGAACTCCTCCCACCTTTGGTTGAGAGCATGAATTAATACAGACATTTTTTTTCTTTGCAGCTCCGAGAATTGTACCTGATATTTTGCGACCAAGAAGACTATAAAAAAGTCTTGGAAAGCTATAAATTTCAATTTAAGTACATGGGCAATGACGTGATGTAAGTTATTTAAGTAGTATAGTTGTTGTTACTAAAACTTGCTAATTTCAGCCCATTGGGGCCACCAGCTACCAAGGAGACCGTTGCAGAGGCAACGGACACCTTATTGAAAGCCATCAACAGCCTCGATGAGCACAACTTGTTTGAAGAAGATAAGATCACTATCAAGATAGCTTTGACTTATTATGATGATGGTAGGATTATCAACGTTGAGTAGCAAAATTTAATTTCTGTTTTTTTTTACAGTTACCCCAGCTGATTATGAACCTCCATTTTATGGCAGTGACACTGATTCCAAAGAAATAATGCAGCATATTTCAGGACATTCCAAGCATTATCTTCAGCTGGGATTTCTTGGCACAGGATTTCATATCGTGAAGTGTCGTGGAAAGGGTGATATAGTGAGCATAAATACTTTCTTTATTTAAATTTGAAATTACAAACTGCTCATAATATTAATATTAGACACAATAAGATATGCACGAGCTTAGAATTATGTCCTTTGGCCCTGTTAAGATTTTTTTAAGTGTATTTTTGGGAACTTGATTTTATACACATAAAAGAAAATCTTTTTTGTCAATATTTTTATCATAATTGTAGGAGTTTTCAGCAATATTTTAAACAGCTTTAGAAAATTACAAAAAGTAGTTGAGAAACACCAACTTAAAAATTAATATAGGTACCAATTTATTTCATTGGCTCATATGATTAAAATACCATATTGTTCACCATAGTATGTTTGGATGAGGTGAAACAATTGCTTATCTCTGTTTGATGTTTAGTAAACATTGTCAGTCTGGTGTCCGTATTCTTTTTGCAAAAATGGTATGTGGTAAAACTAATGTCTTCGTCTTTTTCCTCTTACGTTAGCCAAATTTGGGACAAACTTCAAATGTTACACAAGCAAATTTAAGAGCTTTACTTATCTGGACCAAATGATATGATTCTGAGCTCATACATTCGTAAATGGCATTATAAAAGCTATATTTTGTCTCATTATCATTTAACAGTTATGCTAAACTATTGTATTTTAAATGCAATACCCTGTATATTTTTATATATTTCATATACCACATGTTCATTACAAAGTCTATAAGGGGCGGCTGTGGAAATACAAACGTATGAATAATATGTTGGTGGCACTGTAAGTCAATGTCAAATTCGAGGTTAGCAGGTTAGATTTTGCATCAGTCTGTGTCAAAACTACACAAACAATGCACTTGAGCGATGTTATTTGTTGAAACTAAGGATTTATCACAGCCCACAGTGAATTCTGAAAGATAAGTTCTTAAATAAATTAATAACAATAATTATTAATAAAAAGAAGCCATTTTTCTGTCAATTATTTATTCATTATTTACTTGTCATAGGATATTATTTAATTTTAATTACGTAGTTTCTATGCTGAAACACCCAAGAGTTGTTTTGACTTCAAGTTTGATATGATTTGTCAAATTGACATGCGTAATCGAAAGTAATCAAATAGGATGGGTCTGTAATAATTATATAGGTTGCCTAAAATTGCATGGAACATGGCAATTCCATGAGTTGGAAAAGGTTCAAATACTATTTACCATCAGAGTAACCAAAATAAAAAATGCAATATTTACTTTGGTACCTAGGCAACAAGTACCTATGGTAGGTATTTGCTGGATATGCACATGACATCAGGGAAAAGACTTTTGATACAGTCAACTGGGTTGGGTAAAATAAATCCTTGACAGACAGTTCTGGTAAATGAATATTTTGCATAAAATCAAACAATGAAAACATGAAACCATCATGGTTTTTAGATTCTTCTGTAGAGAAATATTTCAATATTCTATAGAAATTATTGCTTCTTGCTTCATGTACTACTAGCATTTTTGAAATTACAACCTGGTTTGCTACCATCATCAAGAGATGACCTATCTCCCTCTCCGTATTCTCCATAGATCTTCCTTAGGCACTTGCATTCCCAAACACCCAGCTTATGTTGTTCGGTCTGCTTTAGCACCCATGTAACAGTTTTATAAACTCTAGTTTTGCTTCCTGTGACACTTTGTTGGCTGTAATATTACTCAATATCTTCAAATATTGTAACGCTAAGAGAGTATACTTGAGGGCTTGCTGTGAAGACTGTGTACAGTTCTTTAAATAATGATTTTATCAAATACCATGAGCTCCAACAAGTGACATTACAACAAATATACTCAGATACGTTGAGAACTTATAAACTCAGTGTAATCGAAGCCGGCATTTACACAATATCTGAAATACAGAAGGTAGTAGTAACAAAATCAGACAATATAACATAAACAGTATATTGGATTTATTAAGCAAACGTTTCAGATAATAGTCAGTACGCAATGTCTTAAAGGCGTTAGTAAAGAGGTAATTCAAGGTCAAACAAGTAAGATGTAAATTACAGACTACAACAGCTTTAATTTCTCTACATTAATAAACCTAGAACCTGTCGTACAAATATCATTACCCCAGTGTTCATTAGGTCATGAGTTACTTCTCTCAGAGTTCGGGCTTCTGCAGTGATTGAATTAAATAGCCTCCAAACGGACTCTTACAGCTATGTTGCTGCAGGTTGAGGTTGCTGGCCGAGGTCATTAGCAGATCACTCTGGCGATGTAGCCCAAAATCAAATTATGCTCCCAGAAGCAGAGTGGAATGCACGCCTTCTGAAAGTAGGCCTACTCGACGAAGCCCCAAGACTCCTGGGTAAGGAAAAGCTAGAAATGCTAGACGCAATTAGCCAACATATACAACGCTATCACCAAAAATGAAGTAACCAACTCACCCTGAATTCAGGATTTTCTTACCGCGATGGCCGAGCTAACTCAAATTCGGCGATATGGTCGTGGGTTCAAACCACCAGCTGTGTACCCTGCAAATTCTTCAAAAGAAAGGATATGGGCGCCAGAAATCAGATAATTTCGAATAATTTAAATAAACTACAAATGACTAGCGTTTATTTAATAACTACTGCATAATCTGTAGTATGGTAATTCAATAATAAATAATCAAAACAATTTGATCACAAATAATGTCATAGTAGAGCTGTGCAAGTTAAATTAAGGTTGCGACAAGCACCAAGAAACCCCTTTTTGGGTTATTCAATTAATTGTAACCACAAATAAATCGAGTGGTATGCATACCGCTGTCATTTAAAAAAACCTTTTTGTTCAGGCTATTGAAAGCAAAAAGCGTGAAAGCTCCTTTTACAAAGGTTCAATTACACACATAAGTTGTAGCTTTAAATATTAATCGTAATTAAATATATGCATTAAGCTTCAAGTATTAAAATAGATTGACTGTATGAGATTAAACTTTATATGTTAATAACAACGGATAGTACAAATTTAAACTGCCCGAATCTGCTTAAAAGCAGGAAGACCGTCCACTTTTAAAGTAGTATGATATAACACCAAGAATCACTAACCTCCAACGCCCAAGGCTGCTGTTAACCAAAGGCTGGCCAGGAGTTGCTATACCCGGGGGAGAAAGCGCCGGGGATGCGTCCGTAATTGCAGAAAAGCCATTCACAAGCCGCAGGAGCTAGGTAGGACGTTAGCAGGTGTTGAAAATTAAATCGGAAGGCAACCTTACTTCCAAGATTAAATTCTCGGATAAAACTGTCGATTAAGAGCTAAAGAAATACAATTAATAGGAGAATAACAAACAGAAAAACGCCATCGTACCTGATTATAGTCAGCCCTTCAAAATTAATCGTCGTGGCGTAATAAAGCACGAACGGGATCTTTTTAGAAGCAAGTTACTTCGTCGAGGTGCAGGAAAAAAATCCTCGCACATTCGGCCAACTAAGAAAGACAGCTGAACGCTGCGACCTCGCGTTAAGCCAGCGAATGTTTTTGGGGCTTTCCAGAATCAGTACGAAAAGAGTGCACTGGTAAATTGAAATATTTCGAAACACAGTTGATTATTATGCGAAGACAATATACAGGCAGGCTGGTCCTGAAATGATTGGTATGTGGAGAAAACATTCGAGCGAAGCCGAAAAATGGTTTCAGGCAAACCAAAAGATCCCTGCACAACCAGATAAGTGATTAAAAATACAACAAAACAAAACGAACTGCTAATGAAGCAGATAACAACTATCAGCGCAATATGCTAGCGGCCAATTATTAGGCTACGTTTATACGAAGACCGCGTTTAATTAAAGAAACCTTTACACGGCCAAAAATTATGCACAAAATAAATCCTAACGCTAATTAGTAATTACACTTTTACACGTAACAACCTGTTTAGAATTTAACACTGATTTTAATGTACCGTTGTTAATTACCAGATCTACTGCTTTAGGCTACTGTTTATAAATAAATTCAAAGTTTGCTTGTGTTCTTGCTAATAACATTAGGTCATCAGAGTAAGTCAAACAGTGGTGGCTTGTCTCAAGGACTGCACCTGTTTGATTTGTTTCATTATTACTTTTTCTAGTAAGTATTAAATAATATTGTAGAAAGAAAGTCATTGTACTCTGTTGTTTGTAGTAAAAGCAGTGGACAAATTATTATTGCTTCTTATTTTATCTGCAGTCTCTAAGCATGCTCTGTTACCTTTATCGACTTTCTTAGAATATTCATTTCTTTCATAGCACTCTAAAGCTTTGTTCATACCCAATAAGATTGTATTCTTTATCTTTGCAAAAATTAATTTTCCTCTGGATAACATCTATCTTTTTCATTCATTGGTATAAATTCTTGGCCTTTTTTTTATACATCTCCCCTAGTTCTTTCTGATTTAGTTGGTAGTGCTCACGTTTAATCATTCTATATACATTCATGCATTCAAGGAAAGAAATGTGTGAAAGACACTTTCTAATTTTCCTCTGATTTCTGTACTTCTGTATATCCTTTTGTCAATATTTCTCTGTGAAAGTGACTAGTAGCATGAAATTGAACTGTAACTGGTATTGATTTGTTATCAGCCTTTTCCACTGCAATTTTCGTTGTTGAATACTTTACCATAGTCTATTATGTAAAAATAGTATAGCGACCTTTAAAGCTTATATAAAAAATCTGGTGTGATACACGCACATAACTTCCTTTTACAGTGATACTATAATTGGCCAAAAATTTGATTTAAAATTTTTAAGCATTGTCAAAAATTGCAAATTCTACAGAAACGGTACAAAATAGAGCCTTAGTTCAACAGACAAATTTTCTCTAACATTTTAAGCTGAATTCAAAAATGCAATTATATACCGGGTGTTCTATTTAAAATAGGAGTTAATAAAAAAAATAGAAGAAAAACAAAAGAAACCCATTTTATAGGTATTCAACTGGAAAATCACCTATCTCACATCAATACACATTAAAATGTAATAAAAATTGTTAGAGCCATTTTTGAAAAAATCTAAAAAACTGAAAAATCACAAGAGTCAACACCATACTTCCGATTATGCGATTTTCTTCAAAAGCTTGCTGTCGCATCTAGATAGTACACGAAACTTATATATGTAGTACAGGCGCCAGGGAAATCGTTAATAGGGCTTTACGTGCAATTCTTGGTACCAGCATTTTGGGTTAATGGGTGAGTGGGGGGCTGTGCTCTGAGTCTAACTTTAAGTTTTCGGATCGATCGGAGAAATTGTTTTTCCGCAATATCGGAAGAAGTGTTGAAAACGGTTTTTTAGCAATTTCTCGTTTCCTGTTGCTCTGATGCTGAAATTGCATCAATACAAGTTTGTAGTTTATGAAATTCCTCACAACTTTTGGAAATACCTTTTTTTCGTGTGCTCAACAATTCAAAAGTTGTTACCACATAAAGCCAAGAAATTAAGGGTTGAAATGGGTTTTACGTAAATATATCGCTTTCAGTTAATCCTACGATAAAAAATACTCTTATATTTTTTGTAGAACAACTAATTTGCATAAAATTTGTGTATGAGTATTTTTCCATTTGGACAATTATTTACCGTTCTACAGCGCCGCAAATGTCGCATGTCACGTAAACTGTACATTTAGTGTGCACTTTCAAACGGCACTGTTCCTTTGAGGTACAGTTTGTAGCGCGTCTTTTTATGTGGTCTCCCCGATATGCCTACTCCACGAAGTGTATTTCTAACAGTCTCACACTTTCCTTGCTCTTTTTGATGGACCGGGTTCTGCATCGTTGATCCCACTTATTTCAGAATCGTTGATTTCATCGCCCTTGTCAAGTTGTGTTTCCTTTGAAAAGACATCGGAAAGAGAAAATATCTCGTCGTCGTAGTTGATGTGATATTCGTGAACATCTGGAGTATAAGCATTTTGGAGAATTCCTGCACGTTCTCACACGATTCTCTGGCGGGAAGCAAATGGCGGTGCACTTTAAACCAGCTTTGCGACAGCCATAGGCCTTTCCACATTTGGTCTTGCACCCGCATGAAATTAATTTTATTATTGCAAGAGGCGCGGGTCACTTTTCTTTCAACCCCATCTTCCCGCGGGTAGAGTGTCACTAAGCTTAAACAAAATAAAAATTTATATTCAAAATGAACGATTCACGACTCACCATGTGAAGAACAATCCATTCGGTTATTCTGTTATTTGATTAATTTTTTGAATCTAGACTGTAATGTGTTTTTCTTTGCAAGCCTGGAAAACTGAATACGAAGGAACAGCATGACTCTACATCATGCGTGAAACACGGCGATGCTGTATCAAAGCATATCTTGTTCTTGCATGCATTTTCTGGTTGTGACACAACATCGGCTGCTTACGGTATAGGCAAGAAATTTCTTAAAACCCTAGAAAAGACACCTACCCCGGAATCTGCAGTGAATCACTTTGTGCAGAAAGATGTAGACGCGGATATCATCGCATTAGCGGGAGAGCAATTTTTTATTGCGTTGTACGGTTAAGACATCCATAAAGACAAGTCAATCAACTTGCTGCGATACAAACACTTCGCAAAATCCCTTGCAAAGTCAACGTTTAATCTGGCATCCCTGCCACCTACAAACGACACGGCCAGGATGCACGCATTCCGGACATACCATCAAGTTCAAACCTGGCTTCGAAATTACACTCTATCCGCGGAAAGATGGGGCTGAAAGAAACGTGGCCGTAAGGTCACTACATTAAAAGGTACCGCCATTAGTAATTTTTTATATCTATCCTTGTCGCACAATTTTCTCCAACTGGGGATACAAACACATACTAACAATAATTTCACTTTACAGCAGAGCCACTACACCAAAAAGAAAATCCCCAAAAACTAGTGTCTTCCCTATTGCACTTGGAAAATTTGTATTTGTTATCTTTATCTCACAATTTTCTCACATTCTCACGCGAGGAATGGAATGGCGGTACCTTATTAATTTAGTGACCTTACGTGGCCGTACGTTTACACCGGTGGTGCCTAGCACTGAGCCCCCCGCGCCTACTGCAATAATTAAATTAATTTCATGCGGGTGTAAGACCAAATGTGGAAAGGCTTGTGGCTGCCGCAAAGCAGGTTTAAAGTGCACCGCCATTTGCTCCATATGCGCCGGGGAATCCTGTGAGAACGTGCAAGAAATCTCCAGAATGCTTGCTACAGATGAACACGAATACCACACCAGCTACGACGATGACATATTTCCCGAATTCGTTTCAAGGGAAACACAACTTAACAAGGGCAACAAAATTGACGATTCTGCAATGATTGGAATTGACGATGCAGAACCCGGCCCATCAAAAAGACCAAGGGAAATGTAGAAATACACTTCGTGGATTAGGCCTATAGGGGAGACCACGTAAAAAGAAACGCGCCACAAGCTGTACCTCAAAGGTGGTGTGAAAAACAGTTGGTGCGACACACTCGAAGGAACAGGGCCGTTCGAAAGTGCACACTAAATGTACGGTTTACGTGACTTGCGACATTTGTGGCGCTGTAGAACGGTAAATAATTGTCCAAATGGAAAAATACTCATACACAAATTTTATGCAAATTAGTTGCTTTACAAAAAATATAAGAGTATTTTTTATCGTATGATTAACTGAAAGCGATATATTTACGTAAAACCCATTTCAACCCTTAATTTCTTGGATTTATGGGGTAACAACTTTTAAATTGTTGAGCGCACGAGAAAAAGGCATTTACAAAAGTTGTGAAGAATTTCATAAACTACAAACTTGTACTGATGCAATTCCAGTGCCAGAGCAACAGGAAACGAGAAATTGCTGAAAAACCGTTTTCAACACTTCTTCCGATATTGCGGAAAAACAATTTCTCCGATCGATCCGAAAACTTAAAATTAGACTAAGAGCACAGCCCTCCACCCACCCATTAACACAAAATGCTGGTACCAAGAAATGCATGTAAAAATTCCCTGGCGCCTGTACTAATGAAGTTTCAATGCCATACCTCTTTTCATTTTTGAGGTATTCTGTTCACAGGCAGACACACAGACCAATGAGCAAAACCGTGTTTTTTGGGTTCAGGGGAGTCTAAAACGTGAAGATCTGTTGAAAACTCAATTTAGAATTTTTGGGGGGAATCCAATATTTCCTTTATCTTAAAAGGAAGTAAAAACCAAGTTTAAATATGTACTATCCGTCCCAGGATTCTTCCTCCTGACGTCATTTGCATATGAAGTAATCAAAGAAATAGTTGTCCAGCACATTTACATTGGTTGCCGTTTGATAGACAAAGAAAACAACAGTAATTGATTTCTGCTATCGCGCCCATTAAGTTACGACGTGTGTCCATAGGGCTGGCAGTAAATATGAGTGAAACAGAAATTGTACAGCACTGTCAAACTTTGATCTGCCGGGCAACGCCTTATGAATTTGGTTTCTAATTTGACTTCGTGCTTCTGTCAAATTATTCTGATTGTTCATTTTCTGGTTTCAAGTGCATTTTCGCAGTTTTCCTGGCCTTCATTAGCATTATAAACAGTTCTTTTCAGAACTACTACTGCTAGCGTTTTTCTTATCAGGTATGCAATCGGTTTCGTAAATTTCATGGTTAGGTTATGTACGTTTGCTTTTCCAGCCTATTTGTTTTGGACTTTTGGAAAGAAATGCCTGGAAAACGTTTAAATTATCAGGCCCAAGCAATGATTCTTTCGCTTTTAGAGTACTTTGAAGCAGAGAAAACTTATGGTGGACCGTTGTTGCCACTAACTGCAGTTTGTGAAGTATGTACGTAAAGCTATTCATAGTACGCTATATTAAATAAATCTAAATTTTAAAGAGTAGCAAATGCATTAAAAATCAGTGAGTCAAGTGTTACAGCCATTAAGCAGTGAATTAAAAGCAATCCGATTTTATCTAGTCCAGGAAAATCAAGGCCGAGACATAAATCAAAGTTCACTGATTTACACGATGGTGTGAAGATGGCAATTCGAGATACAATATACGACATGTATCAACAAAGTACTTAAATTTGATGTTACCTTAAGATATTTATACTAATTGTAAATTTTTAGAAAAACATGTTACGTTGAATACCGAGTTAAGGGCTAAACAAATAACACATATTAGCAGAACCAGTTTACACAGAGTTCGTCCTTCCATCGGCTTTAAATTTGCAAAGGAAAGTAATAGAAGATTTTTAGTGGAAAGAACTAATATTGCTGCCATGCGAGGCTACTTTATGAGAGAATACGTGAAACATTTACAGTCTCCTATTAGATATAATTTTTCTAGACGAAACCTGGATTTACTCTAAGGGAAATCCAATGAAATCATGGCAAGACAGTAATGTGAAGAGTGTCCGTAAACCTGAAGGCTATGATGGCGAACGTTAAATCATTCTGCATGCTGGTGGTACGGGAGGCTTTGTTAATAATGCAGGTTTAATATTTGCTTCAAAAACAATTTCTGCTGATTATCATACAGAAATGAATGGTGATTTATTTTTCAAATGGGTAAAAGAACAGCTGGTCTGCAATTTGGAAGGGCCTTCATTAATAATTATCGATAATGCTCCATATCACAGCATGTTGCTTGAAAAGCAACCCACTTAGACATGGAGAAAAGCTGAAATTATCCAATGGTTGAATAACAATAATGTGTCAATTGAAAACAATATGAACAAAAATGAATTATTAGCGCTAGCAAAACTAAATCAAAAACCAAAAAGGTATGTTATTGATGAGTACATGAGAGAACAAGGCCACGAAGTTCTTCGCTTGCCACCATATCACTGCGACTTCAATGCTATAGAATTAGTATGGGCTCAAGCAAAAACCTATTATAATAAGCATATAGGTAGAGATGGTTACGGGGATACACAGGTTTTAGCAATGTGGAAGGAAGCCTTAGAGCACATTGGTCCAGATGTTTGGGAAAACTGTGTAAGGCATACGAGCACGCTCATCACAAAGTGGTACCAACGTGAGGAGCTCTTCGAAGAAGCCATTGAAGCAGTTAAACCACTAGTAATTCACGTTTCTGCATCTGATACTGACAGCGATATGTCAAGTGAAAGTGATACATAAATATAAAATGGCTTGACCTGGTGTTAAAATTAAGTAATTTATTTTTATTTTTTTTAATAAGAGCATCGACCTCAAAACTTGGCTCACCGCCTCGTTTTGCCAATCAAACTTGTATCGTTAATACATGGATCTATTAATACATCCATGCGTTAATATCTCTTTAAATTTATTATACTGTAGTAACTAGAATTAGCAAATATATTTAATTTACATTACTTTAAGCTCGTTGTTGTATTACATTTATTAATATTTTGTTTAAAAATTGTTATGAATCTTAGGCTCATCGGTTTGTTCAGTAGTGTATTAAATACATTATTACGATCGAGTTGATTTATTTCTAATATAGGTGGTTTTAAAACTGGATTACTTAAAACTTTTCTTGGTAATTTCAATTTGATTCAAGTTAATTCTAGAACTAGTAAGAAACAAGTAACATTTACAAATATATTTATTAGATTAGGTATCCGACTGCTATCGGAACCTTAAGAAGAAGATATCATGGTATATTATCTAGCTGACATCTTAACTAAACATCTAAACAGTGATTTCTGGGTTTTCATTGTTGCAATTTCATCTGCAAATATAGATATAAGTAGTGGTGTTCCCATAGGGTATACTCAGGATTTTCTGGACATACTGCGTATACTCTCAAGCAATTTTATGAAAACTTGTTGAATGTGCTTACAAATTAGGCCTAACGTCAAGTCAAACACTGTACTTGAACAATTGTCTGCACCAAGACTGCCAGTGTTTGTAGGATTTATCCAACCACTCTACCTTTCGAGTAGCAGTGAAGGGTGTATTCCGCGACCATACGTGAAGGTTTAGCTGCGAGAAGGAACTATTCAGTTTATTACAATTACAAATGGTATGTTAATTTTATTATATAGGTAGCAGTTAGCTGTGAGTAATTACGTATTCAAAAAATGGAACTGATACTTTAATAGAAGAATAACAGTCAGGGCACACATACTTCAACAACCACAAGTTAAAAGAACCCATACTCTTAACATCCTTAATATACCAAGAACCAAAAGTATTCATCTATCTGTCGAATATAAAAATTCATTAAAGTACATTACAAAACATTTCACTAATACAGTTATTTATAATTTGTTCAACATACTTGTTTACGGACGTTCGAATAAAATTATTCTAGTTTATTCTATTAACACATTCATTCATTCACTGTCTTTAGCCTCTTTTACCTATCGATGTCGAGCAACATTCATACCAAGTAGGAAGTGCGCAGAATATAAAACACATATATGCAACTGAACAGTCTAAATACATAATAATATTAATAACTTCTGTACTACATTTCTAAAACTTAATTTGGAGTATTCGTTGATAATCTGGTGTTCTCATACTAAATTGCTTTCTAATGTCAATTGGCCTTAATTTTAGAGCAGGAACAGCATTTGATTTCAATATTTTTCTGCCTTCCAGAATTTGAAAATCATCGGGCCTAAAATGGACAGAACAAATTACTTAATTATTATTTTAATTATGAGACAGCTTACCGAAAATATTTAACACTAGGAATCGATTGTCGATTTCCACAAAAAGGCAATTTCTTCGAAAAATACGGGGTTCAGTATATGCAAATCCCATCTTTCGTAAGTTCCTAAGTATATCATATATATGTCGATGTCGCATAGGTTCGGTTTACTCGTCACCCTCCTCTTCTTTGAATCCCGCTTCCTGCAGCCATGTTAACCACTGATTCACCTGGAATAGCGCTTGATCCTTTCCAGGTTAAGCATCGGTGACATCTTTCCAAGTAAGGAAGACCTCTGTACAGCGATCAGAGCTGCAACGGAACTGGTGACCTTCGTTATTTAGTTCTCACGCTCCTCCAGGGAATTGCATAGCGTTTTGAAGGAGTCCTGTATTATGCTAGCGTTCACTAAATTGTCTTTCCTCGTACAGGCTAAGAACTTAATTGCCTTCCAATTTAAAACGCGAAAACATTCAAAATAAATTTAGGTTATGTCATTTTCGCGCACAGCTGAGTGATGGATAAACAATCTAAACTGCGCAAACGCACGACACCTCCGGTGGGCGAGTGTCGACCCTATTATTTTATTCAAATGTGCACATATATTTCACGCGCAGGTCGTATGAGTTCAGTGTTGCCGATCGTCACATAATTATCAGATTCTAACATAATTTTTTCGCCATTCTGGTAAAAAATTATAAAGTAACATAATTATCAATTTTAACATAATTTTATTGTTATGGATGATTTATTATCTATTATCGCATCATGGGCTTTCTGCAATTTCTAATATTTAAATGCTCCATCTCGTATCGTCATTCTCAAATTTTGTGTGCATATTTTGAAACCTATTTAGTACCTTTGGTTGCTTCACAATAAAGGGCCCGGGCAGCGCCGACTTCCTAGAGATCCTGTATATAGTTTACTAACATATACACAGAGACTCTACGACCTCTTAGAGTACCTGTATATAAGATTCTACAGGTACTCTAGGAAGTATACGGTTACTAGATTAATACACTAAGTGTAAAGTACCGCCATTCCATTCCTCGTGTGAGAATGTGAGAAAATTCTGAGATAAAGATAGCAAATACACATTTCCCAAGTGCAATAAGAAAGACACTAGTTTTTGGGGATTTTCTTTTTGGTGTAATGGCACTGCTGTAAAGTAAAATTCTTGTTAGATTGTGTTTTTATCTCCAGTTGGAGAAAATTGTGCGACAAGGATAGACATAAAAAAAATCACTAATGGCGCTACCTTACACCTTAGTGTGTTGATTTAGTTTAGCGACATCTATTATCATACAAGCACAATTTATGTTTAATTTCGCGACGTTAATTTCAATTAAATGGCGCATGAGCCGAAAAAACTGCTTGCGTTGCCATCTATAGGTGTTAACATAATTTAGAGCTAAATCTGATAATTTTGTCTCGGCGATCCCATAATTTTAAATCGTACAAACGGCAACACTGTATGAGTTGCTCTTCCAGTTAATAATACAATTCAGTGATAAGACCAAGCTTCATTTCAATACAATGTTAAAAAAATATGCCCAGGTTTATACACATCAACTCCAAAAGTTAGCAAAATTACTTTAAATGATATTTATTTGTTTTTGCTTCGCCGTGCAAATATAATGCACTTCATTAATTATTATATTATATTTTTGTGACGACCTAACCTCACTTTTAGCCGTTGACTTTGACAACTGACCGGAAGTTTCATGATTATAGTTGTTCAATTACCAACTTGGTAGTTAATCTTACGTCATACACATCCGCGTGTGACGTCAGGAGGAAGAATCCTGGGACGGATAGTATCTTGAACTTTAAAGATCTATAAAACGTTTTAATACAGATTGGAAATTTGCATAAAAAAGTTCCTTTATAATGTTTTTTTCGGTGATCATGAGTCATCTTTTTTAACGAAAAATTATGAAGAAACTTACACTTTCTTTAACTATTTTATTGAAGCTGTGAAATGTCAATTTGCTAGTTGCAAATTCTGAAATCCTTTTCGACCAAATTTCAAATTACAAGGGATCACTATGCAAAAAAAATAACATGTATAACACGTACGAAAGCAAATTTTTCTATACTATAAAACCATTCTGCACTGGTGTTGATAAGAACTGAATATCCACAAAATGGAAACTGCAAAATTACATTTTTCCACTCTGCAGAGAAAATAAACCATGAGGTCTTAATGTCTAGATCTTCTCAAAGAGAAAGGTGCATTGGGGATTTTTATAGTCTTGGAAATACACCAAGTCACAACTCTGTTTTTCTGTAGTAAACTGGATGAGAAAGAAAATTATTAGAATGTTGAATGTTGTAACTAGAATTTATAGCTATTAACATATCATAACTGCGCAGATGTCGTCTTGAAATCCGAGCTTGTAGAGTGAGGATTTTAACACATCTAAGGCTGTTATGATTCATAACATCCGTGATATGTTCAACAGTTTATCGGTTGCAGTATGGTAATGGTTGCGATGTACGGTAAGGGAATATTACCGTACAGATACAGTTATCACTTAGTTACCAGCCTACTTTTGTATATGTAAACAAAGACTTAATATCCTGAAACCGGTAAAATTTTTATTGCTTAATGAATGACTTATAACATAATACACCCAAGTCTCTCTAAATAGCAAATATTGAAATTATGACATTTTATATGCGTTGCCATGATTACATAACTATACCAGATGGTAACTAAAAAGGTCACTTTCCTTTTTCACGTACTGTAGGGAAATGTAGGACTGTACTTCTAAATACAAAATTGTTTAGAAAAGTGGTACTTTTCTGCATAGCAACACATAGTTTAATTTTTAAATGAATATTATTTTACATAATTTTTGATATGTTTATAATCAAACATTTTCCTACAGTACGTGAAAAATAGTATGTGTAACATGTGAGAAAAGCGTTTTTCCGTGCTCAGCTCCACTTTTCTCAACTTATTGTACAATATACTATTGTCTTGTGCCTTGATGTATTTCCACAACAACTCTAACAACAACACTTGGAACACTGAGCGTTTAGTCTAATTTAACCGAGTTTCTATCTCTTGAACTAGACACCATGTTAACACATGTGTAATTAACTCTTGTTAAAGTTTGGTCTGAATCGCTCATATTCAACCGTAAATGTACTGGATGAAACTGAAGAAAATGTGGAAGAGATCAATGCTGATGAGGACAGCAATAATAAGGAAGCTGGAGGCACAATGGAAGATTGTTTTGAAACAGCATTACAAATTAATAGTGCAACTGAGGACACTCCCGCATTAAAAGAAACTGAGTCTAAAATACAGAAATTAGATTTAAACACAGCCTTACCTTCTTCATTAAAAGAAAGTGGGTATAACTTATGACCTCATAACGGATGAAATATTTATGTTGGCTTTATTTTAGATTGCTTCAACAGTAATGCCGCTGACAGTCTTACTAATGAAATGCAGTGCATCTGCAACATTCCCATCAAATTTACACACATTGATTTAGTGATGTGCTCAAAGTGTTTTTACCTGCAGCATGCTGCGTGCATGGGTCGCTTGCACTCGCATGATATATCAGACAACCATGTTTGCCACAAATGCAAGGTCGGGGCTGCTTCATCACCGGAAGAAGAAAAGCGCAAACAACGCAAGAGCGCTTATAGGCGAGTTTAACATGTTACTCCTGTCCAACTAGTTTTCTAATATTTATTTGCAGACTGGCAGTTGCAAAAGCATACTTAAGCAAGAAACTTCCGCAAGATGTGCTGGATCAGTTGGAAGGCAAGGAAAAAAAGTTAATATTGTCCAAATTGAAGTCACTTGGCATCATTTCTGCAACTGATGGGTAAGATTTTGATTTCTTTTTGTAAGTGGCAGTAGTTAAAGTTGATTTATTCAAACAGGCAGGTGAACATTAAACATATCGAAACCACTTGCTTAAAAGGGCTCTTCCAAACTGATAAATTTGATAAAGCTAAAGAACCAGCCAGTATGACCTTGGAAGACTCAGATAAGTCCGAGGAAAATAACTTCGTTCTTGACAGTGTTTCTTACAAGAAGCGTAAATATATGTAAATTGTTTAAAAGCAAAAAAAGATTGTGATTAACCACAATGTATAATTTAAAGTATAGATAGTAGTTTTTGTTTGTTTTTAGTACAGAGTAATTTATATCTTAAGTTTTAATGAAATGATATTGTTTTAATGTGAGCCAAATCAATTGCTGTTTCTTAAAATATTTCTTAGAGGAGGCGTAAATTACTTAAGAGTAAAATTAAGTAATACAAGAATTGCTTACTTGTTTAAGACTAAGAGATTGTTGCTAAATTGAATTTCTAATATATATTTTTTCTTGTTATAGATTTAAGTTCGTATCTTAAGTTTTAATTAAATATTTTCCCACTTTAATCTGGGCAGCATCATAGAGGAAGTTGCTTTATGTGTTTTAATTGATAAAAAATAAAAATGTTTTAGACACTGTTGCGTTTGAATCTATAAAAACAAATGACATCTGCTAAAATTAATTAATTTAGATTCCATTCATCTTATAGAAATGAAAGTCACACTTTGACAAAGCTATTTCGACAATACAAAATACAACATGACTTTACACAAAAATCAAATATACATTTCAAAAGCCATTAATGTCGAGTTGTCATACAATGATAACAGTATTATTAGTAGGTACAGTAAAATAGGTAAAGTACTTTTACATTAATAGCACTGTAGTAATAAAAATAGATTTCTAACTAGACAGAAGATATAAATTCTGCCCATGGACTACCGCCAGATGTATTAAAATCTTGTAAATTATTATTTAAAGTTGTAATACAGAGTGGTCCTGAAATAGTTGGCCAAAATCAGGGATTAGGTTAAATAAGCTGTAACTACTCCTAAGGCGTTCGTTTTTGGACACATCTCCTGATTTTGGCCAACTATTTCAAGACCACCCTGTATTTATCAAAAGGTTTTTATTTGTAAAGTAAGTTCCAAGTCTCAACTGAATTTGTCACTTCATAAAAGAGTCAAGTTCTAACTTGACGTTCTTGGGACATGATAGGTAAAAATCTACGACATAGCCAGAAATGTTCTTTATACCTTAAGAATTCAAAATCTGTTAGTCGTCAAAAAATTGTTCTGTACAAAACTGTGACAGACAACATTTTTATGTTGCAGCTAAGTTGTGCAGTAAAATAAAAAATATTTTTTATGTACAGGGTGGGCAAATTTCGATGTTTTCATAGGAAATCCTAAGATACGAAAAAAAGGACCCCCTCATCGTCGAGGTCATTGTTTGGGAAAGCTTAACGGTAAAACTAAAATGGGATATCATCTCTTTTAATCCTAAACTGTATGAAAATCCACTTTTCGCATCTCTACAGACACTCGAAAGTATACGTTTGCACGGCTCGCCGCAAAAACGTTACTTTTCACGGCTAGGCGCGAAAATAAATCACGAGCGTTCTAATCAAAGAGACCGTTTACTATTGTTTACTGGTAGTTCATCAATTGTTGTTTGTTTCTTATTGTCAAATTTTATACGTACAGCTGACTAATTTTTCCGTTATTATTCTAAAGTTCGTGTTAATTACTGTTGTTACGAGCTACGTAATTATGGACGTCAATATATTTTTGTTGTGTAGGATAAAAAATACTGTGTGAACCCCAGCGGAAAAATAATTTTCCCGCCTAGGTACACAAATTACTATTGCTTTCGAGTTATAAACGAGAATTCGGTTTTTCAACTTTTGTTTTGTGTTATGAAAATAGGGAAAAAATTTCTACGTTTGTCAGACAATGTAGAGGCGTAATAAGTTTTTCAAAAAAAGGTTGGAATTTGGAGTTATACCATAAAGTTGTATTTTTTTATATGGAACTATAGTTATAGCATCATGAAAAAAATTCTTTTTTTCATTACAGTGATATATACAGTGTATCCCAGGATTGATGTTACAGGAGGTGAGATGGATTAAAAATTATTGAATTTTATTTTAAGACTGTGGGATTAGGTCCTGCTTGGTCTGAGAAGAATTTTTTCTACGACCACAACTAAAAGTAGGCCTTTTATCGCTAGCTTATTGTTTCACTAAAAGTGACGTTTTATAATTTAACGTGTTTAAAGAGATCAGCTGTTTACTTTTAGCACGTTTTATAAAGTGAAGTGAGGTTATAAAACTACAATTTCGAGCTGGAAGTGAGGTTGTAAAGTTATTCTAGCTATTTCTTGCGTTAGAGGTAAAGTGTTTTTTAAATAATTAAAGCGTTATGTAATGAATCAAGTCAGATGTGTGCTATTATAATTACCTTTGATAACTGACTTTGACAGTAGGTGGCTCCACAAACATTCACCTGCGCGTCAAGGCCATATCTTTATTATGACATAAATTATAACTGTCATAAATGCAAACCTTTGTTAAATCGACATTTATGAATTAATAACAGAAAATTTAAGGTCGTAGAAAAAATATTGTATGCTAACTCGTGCTAAAAGTGGTTTATCCACAAGATATGTTATGAGACTCAGCCTTCGGCTTTGTTTGATAATTTTCATGTCTCATGCATAAACATCAACTTTTAGCACTTGTTGCATAAATAGCTATTTTGCACTTTCGGGACTAAAGTTGGCACTTTAGTCACTTATTTCAGGGACTAAAGTAGCTCATTTAATCTCTAGGGACTTTAGTTACTTTAGTCCCTAGGGACTAAAGTAAAAATGTTACCGTAACTATGATAAATGTATGTACACACCAGGTTAGTAGGTTAGGTTTTGTTTGTCACGTGAAAAACACTGACGCAAAACTTAACCTGCAAATCTCGAATTTGACATAGACTGACAATACACTTCAGTACTGCCAACTGATTCAGGCTATCCAGGGCCTGCTGTAAAATTGTAATTGTCAGTTTCCAAATTGACAGATTCCAAATTTTTCAAATGTTTGATGATAATCTTCCCAAAAGTGCAAAAAATAGCGTATATCACATGGGACTAAAGTGCCTAAATCCCTTGAGTGACTATTTCCCTCGAGCCCTAAGGGCCCTCAGGAAATAATATTCACTCGTGGAATTTAATGATGCACTTTAGTCCTGCGCCAGCGTGGCTCTGATGGTTAGAGCATCGGACTGCGGCGCGGAAGTCTGGAGTTCAAATCCCAGATCGATGCCTGGCGGGCGGCCTACCCAGTCGCTGTAAATAATTGGGAACCTGCGTTCGAAAGAAGAAGGGGTAATAATTCGGTTGTCTAATGCGTGGTGCTCACCACATCACCACGTGTCATGAATTTGACACGCGACAGCCGGGTGTGAGAGCGAGGATACGGAAGCTCTAACCTTCTGCCTTGCAGGCCAAGCTCCTTCATGGGGTGTTAGTGCCTCACCATTATTATTATTACTTTAGTCCCTCATAATATGATATACTATTTCTCTATTTTCGTAAAAAAGCGAGATATAACCACAAAACAAAAAGTAGAAAAATTAAATTTTCGTTTATAACCAAAAAAATCAAAGATGATAGCCAATTTTAATTTGCACCATTAAGCTTTTCTCAAAAAAAGAGATCGAGGAGGGGGGGTTTATTTTTCCATATCTCTTGTATTTATCGAGATTACTTATGTAAATATTGAAATTTGCACACCCTGTACTGTAGGGTGCATTTTTAAATACAAAATTATTTTGGAAAGTGATGCTTCTCTGCATAGCAATACTTTTATACATGGGAACGCATAGTTTAATTTTTAAATGCACAGTATTTCCCTACAGTACGTGAAAAAACACATGAGAATAGTTATTTACATTACAAGCTGCGAAAGCTTACTTTTAGGTGTGAGGTGTTTTTGAATGGCCGAGGCGAAGCGTAAGCGTAGCCGAGACTGTTTAAAAACTCCGAGCACCTGAAAGAGCTTACGCAGCGTGTAATGTATTAAACTTTTCATTCTCCCCTCAATATTTAATAAAATACAATGACTTTTGTGATTATAATAAAATTAGTAAGACAGGTGACTTGTCGTTAACGTTACTTTGGTAACAATACAAAAGCATTATTTTATGACATTTGTCAAATATCATTGAATAGTCTGTCATAATTTAACATGAATTTCATTAAAGAAGCTGCAAACATTGGGTGCAGAAGTTTGTTGCCGGACAAATCCAAAGGTCGGTACAATCAAGCTTACGAAAGTTTCATGACATGGTATGCAACGAATGATGTTGACATTTTTGCTTTTTGTCGTCCAGGGCACGAAAGTTTTTCATACCTAGCAACCCATCACTTAGCATATTTTACTTTCGCTTTCAATTGCCTTATCAAAATCGAAAATGGCACTTTCGTAGAGGGGAGAATGAAAAAGTGTTTTGCTTTGCTCAGCGTGTTTTTAATCTCGGCTTAGCCTTGATAAAAAACCCGAGCCTTGCATGCGAAAACTACACTTTTCTCAACTAATTGTGCAGTATACTATTGTATTTTAAAGTCATATTTAATTTTTTTTTATTTAATGATTATTCTTATTTGTTAAAATATCACCTAGCTGTAGAGAACCCTAAATAACTAGCAATAAACAGGATATAGATTTAAGCTAACAAATACGTATAATAATCGAAAATAATATTAAAAAGGAGAAACAAAAATCTCAAGCCACTAGCAGATTCTTTAGATATCTAGCTATCTCTGTATCATCAGAAGGTTTATGTAGAAGTTTGGTAGAAGTATTATTACACGGCTTTTGTCCCATTCAACAACACGAACCAATGCAGTTGATATTATGCCTGCAACTACACCGTTTCTGTAGCTTGGAAAATATGAATTAATTCGTTCTATACGTTGAAAAAATTCAAATACGACAGGAACCCAACCAAAGCCCCATTAAAAATTATTCGTCTGTTTTTAGTGTGGAGCGGACGTGTACGTTGCACCGGGTGATAGCAATATGTAAACCTTGGACGGGAATTGATACTGTAAATAGTGCAATGAATTTCTAAACTATTTCTACATAAAGCTACTGTACTAAAACAATAAAATCAAACTGTCTTGTTAACCAATACAATGACATCGTGCGTACTCTTGCGATAAGTAAAAACTTTCCAGGGATTCAGTGTAGTGATTCCTGCGCTTTGGTTTTTCATACTAGGTGCATCAACTTATCGACCGAACAGCTTCGACTCTTTAAAACTCCAGGTTCATTCTGGATATGTGTTGAATGCCACACGGGGAGATTAAATAATTCAGCAATAGTAACAGACGACGTCCAGGCTGACCCTGATAATACTTCTATCAGTATGGCACAAATTACCAAAATGCTCTCCAATTTGTAAACTGATATTTGGTGGTATGAATAAAAACGAAGTAGATGCTAATGCTACAATTTTAAGGATCTACTTCAAAGTATCTGGTCCATCATGAAGCAACTGATCAGTTCCGGTAGTATTTGCTTAACGTCGAAGTATTTACTACACCCCTTGTAGTATCTACTTTTATTCCGTAGTATTTGCTTTAAAATGTGTAGCATCTTCTCACTTTGACTTCTGCTCGAGAATTTGCAGGTTGTTGAAAATTTTCATATGGATCCTTAAAAAATTTGGTGCAATTATGTAAAATAAATCCATACATAATATATCGTCATATTCTATCAGTTTTAATCGGATTGTAACATGTTGAGCAAACGAAAATGAAATCAAGCTTGGCTTTGAAATATTTGTTTTATGAATAATATGTTGGTGAGACTGTAGGTCTATCTCAAATTCGAGGTTAGCAGGTTAGGTTTTACGTCAGTTTTGACACAGACTGACGGAAAACCTAACCTGATAACCTCGAATTTAACATAGACTTACAGTCTAACCAACATATTCATAAAACAAATATCAAGGCCAAGCTTGATTTCATTTTCGTTTGCCCACATGTTATAATTTAACACTGGAAATCTTCTTTTTAACTGCCCAAAGCATCTTTCTATAATAACACGTTCTCTTGCATGTATTTTATTAAAAAATATTTCAATGTTGTTGAAGGAATTTTAAATGGTGTAAGCATCCAAGGAGTTACAGCAAATCCGAAATCACCCAAAAGACAAACTCTTTTTTTATTGTTATACATAATAGGGTAGATGAAAGAATTGTACCATATTCTAGAATCGTGGACAGATTCAGGCCATGTTGCATCAACGCTGGTAAACATTTCTGTACCGTTATACGTGGCTTATACATTTTTTACTTCCCTCGTTTTCCTTTATTGACATTTATTTGCAATCTGCCACAGTAGCAATAAGCAAATCAGATAAATACAGAAATGTAACATTGCACTAGAAGTAACGTGTGAGAGAATGTCCTTTGACATTCCTCGTTGTGATTAACTTATATAAATAATTACAATGAATACTACCTAAGTTAATTAGTAACGTGTGGGTAGATCTAGCGGTTTAAAGCGTTACATATACATTGAACCTAAAAGAAAAAGGGATTTAAAAAATGCTTGAAAAGTTATACGTTATGTAAAGTAAAATATCATCATTGTAGCGTTGTCTTGCATTATATGGACGGGGCCATAATTATATACAGTCTGTTCAACAAAAAAGGCCCCGCCTTCTAGCTACTTTATTATTTATTTTAGACCCAATAAACAAACAATTCTTCTTAGAGGGACAGGCGGCTTCTAGCCGCACGAGATTGAGCAATAACAGGTCTGTGATGCCCTTAGATGTTCTGGGCCGCACGCGCGCTACACTGAAGGAATCAGCGTGTCCTCCCTGGCCGAGAGGCCCGGGTAACCCGCTGAACCTCCTTTGTGCTAGGGATTGGGGCTTGCAATTGTTCCCCATGAACGAGGAATTCCCAGTAAGCGCGAGTCATAAGCTCGCGTTGATTACGTCCCTGCCCTTTGTACACACCGCCCGTCGCTACTACAAATCAAATGGCACATAAAAACCTACATTTTAACACTATAAAAAAAAAATTATCTTCAATTGTTTCAGTGGTGACGTCACATGCAATTTTTTAAATGACACTGTATAATTTTTTTACATTTTCTGGTAGAGGTTTTTTTTCTCTTTTCAACAATATAAATATGTTATGCCCTTACATAAGAAAATTTTCGAGAAAAATTAAAAAACTTTTTTACGGTGGGAGGCCACGATACAAAACTATAAACAAAAGTGTAACTCTGCATTTTATGAAAGTAAATGTAGACCCATTTTAATTGCCTTCTCGAATGAAAATAAAAAATGGGAATTATTAAAAAAATCAATTAAACTAAAGGGAACTAACATCTGGTTAAAGAAAGATCTCACACACAGTGAACAACAAGAAAGAAAAGAACTATTAAAACACATGAAGGAAGCGAGACAAGAAGGATATACAACGAAATTAAAAGGAAATAAATTAATAATAAGTGGAGAAGAACATGGAATAAGAGAACTCGAGATTGGTGAATACAAACAAAAAGAAGAAGAAAAAGAGGAACGATCAGGCATGAAGAAAACCTTAATAGATAGATCACCAAGTAACAATGGATCACCATTACCTGAAGAAAATATGAATAAAAAAACCTAACAGAGAAAAAAAGGAGGACGAACAATACAAAACAAAAACGGTTTGGTCTCAAAGCTTGCTAGCGGGGTTTTCACAAGAAAAAAACAGAGAAAGCAAACGAAGACACACCGATCACCAGGAAAAAATAGGAGAAATCAGAACATTGGGTATCCAAATTGAAGACGACCTTGGCGAGATAACGGAAAAAGGGAAAAGGAAGAAAGGTTAAGAGAAGAAATGTATAAAAAGTGGAAAATACAAACTAAGAAATCAGATAAAACGACCAACAAGCTATGGAGGAAGAATATGAATATGAGTGAGAAGAAAATTAAAAAACCTAAAAATAAAACAAAACCAGAAACGCAAAAACCAAAATGACATAATAAAGTTAGGCACATGGAACATAAGAACTTTACTAATACCAGGAAAAATTATGCAAATAGCAAAAGAAATAGACAGATATAATTTGGATATAATAGCAGTACAGGAAGTGAGATGGAAAGGAAATGGAGAAATTGACAAACAAAATTTTACAATGGTATACTCTGGAGAAGAAAAACAAGGAAAGAATGGCACAGGACTTATAGTGGCAAAGAAATCAAAACACGAAATTATGAAATTTACACCAGTAAATGGAAGACTATCAATTTTAAGAATAAAAGGTAAACCAAATAACATCGTGATTATTAATGTATACGCCCCAACAGAAGAAGCGGACGAAGAGGAGAAACAGAAATTCTATGAAGAATTGGAAAAAGCAACAGATCAAATTAAAAAACATGATACCCTGGTGGTACTAGGGGACTTCAATGCCATGGTGGGGAAAGAGGATTGGCTTAGAGAAGTGACAGGTAAACACACAATCCATGATAAAACAAATAACAATGGATTAAGACTATGCAATTATGCTGCAGCAACAAATCTAATAATAAGCAGCACCAGATTCCCACACAGAAGGGAACATAAAGAGACATGGATTATCCCAGGAAGAAATAGAGGTAACCAAATAGACCACGTTCTAATCACAAGAAATAAAGCAACATTCATCCAAGATGTTAGATGGTATAGAGGTGCCAATGCAGACACAGACCACATGCTGGTAATAGCGAAATTGAAACAGAAAATAATAAAAGGAGGAGAAAATAGTAACTCACAAAGGAAATGGGCAGTGGGAAAATTAAACAATGAAGAAAACAGGAAAAAATACATAGAAGCAGTAGAACAAGAACTAAATTTAAGCACATACAGACCAACAAATGACATCGATATAGAATGGGAAAACATCAAAACAAGTTTAAAAGGAGCAGCAGAAAAAACCTTAGGCTATAAAAAAAATAAAAAGAGCAAAATATGGTTCGACGAAGAATGTGAGGAAGAAATAAGTAAGAAAAGAGAAGCTAGACTGAAATGGCTAAAATCTGGAAAAGAGGAAGACCAAGAGAAGTATAGAAAAATAAAGAAGGAAGCAGATAAAGTATTCAAAAGAAAGAAAACAGAATGGATAGACCAAGAAATGGAAGAAATAGAAGCTAGTAGAAAGCTAAACAACACGAAAGAAATTTATAAGAACATTAAAAAAACTAGGAGAAGTAACGTAATTAAGAGAAGAGGAATGAAAGGCTACCAAGGACAATCACAGTATGATACCAGAAAAATAAAAGAAATATGGAAAGAACACTATCAAAACCTGCTGTTTAGAGTAGACGAAACGAAAGAACAAGTAGATATGGAGAGCACAAGAGACGAACATTCAGATGAAGAGCCAAGTTACACCGAAGTTGTGAGAACTATTAAAAAAATCAAAAATGGTAAAACCCCAGGTATAGATGAAATAAATGGAGAAATGATAAAATACGGAGGGGAAAAACTATACATCAGGATACACAGAATAACAAAAGCAATTTGGAACGAAGAGAAAATGCCAAGCGACTGGAGAAAAGGAATGATAATCCCGATATTTAAGAAAGGAGATCCAGAAATATGTAACAACTATAGAGGCATCACTCTCCTGAACGTAGCATACAAGGTTTTTACATATATACTACAACAACGGCTACGTGTGCACACTGAAAAGAAGCTAGGGGACTACCAATGTGGGTTTAGACCAGGCAGGTCGACGGTGGATGCCATACACGTAATCAACCTAATAATTGAAAAAGCGCACGAATATGACATTGAATTGAACCTCTTATTTATAGATTTCCGAAAGGCATTCGATCAAATCAAAAGATCACAATTAATACAAGATATGAAACAACTACAAATACCACAGAAATTAATACGACTAACCCAAATGACAATGGAAAAATCAGAAACCACAGTAAAATTGGATGAGGGGGAGACAGAATATTTTGAAATAAACATGGGGGTTAGACAGGGAGATGCTGTCTCACCGGTTTTATTCAACATTGTACTGGAAAACATTGTGAGGAAAACTGATCATGTAAGCACAATAAGAAATAAGGAAATGCAACTCTTGGCATATGCAGACGACTTAGTCGCAATATCGCGAAGCAAAACGAAATTACAAGAAACACTTAACATCACTGAAACAGAATCAAAAATAAGAGGACTCACAATAAATACCGAAAAAATAAAATATATGCACTGCAAAAGAGGGAAAGACACTGATACAAAACAATACAAGGTGGGAAAACATGAATTTGAAAAAGTACAAACATTTACATACTTGGGAACGGAAATAAACAACAAAAATAACAAAGAGCAAGACATAAAAGGGAGGATTCACCGAGGGTTTAAACTGTTTAATATATACAAGCCACTACTAAAAGACCGAAAAATCACAAAAGTAACAAAAATAAGAATCTACAAAACATTAATAAGACCTACAGTAATATATGCAGCGGAAACAATAACCAAAAAAGAAGAGCAACAACTGCGCATATTCGAAATAAAGATTTTAAGGGAGATCCTAGGGCCACTGAAATTGGGAGAGAATGAATACAGAATAAAAACAAACAAAGAAATAGAAGACGAAATAAAAGGAGAAATGAAGGCACAACGAATACGATGGTTAGGACACTTGGAAAGAACACAGGAAAACAGAATGATTAGGACAATAATGGAATGGAAACCAGATCTGACCAGACCACAAGGGAAACCTAGACATAGATGGAAAGACGAAGTTTTAAAAGACCTGAGAAGGATGAATGTTACAGACTGGAAGAAAAGGACCACCAACCGAAAAGAATGGAAAAAAATTGTACTACAAACTAAATCAAACAAGAACATATGAATGAAATTAATAAAGAAAGGCACTAATCCAGCCGAAGGGGATTGAAGAGTCTACATAAGACACCAATGATTCCTGTAAAGGAATTACGGTTTATATATATATATATATATATATATATATATATATATATATATATATGCAAAACGTCAAACTCGCCTCCGAAAGCATACGTCGAAACGAAGAACTGGTCTCATTTTTGGAGGCCAGTACGAAAAATCGGAGGCGACTAGGTATCCCCATGTATAAGTGTTCCATTCAACAGATGGTGCGACAAGCATCGATTTAACAGATTTTATGGTGGAGGTGAGTTTGACAGTACACATATTCAGTTATACACTTCAGTTGGTAGAGGTTATTCTAGATGGCGCGACCATGTAATACACATATACACCTAACAAGGTGCGCCAGTAGTACTCGCCTCTATCTATGAAACATACTGTTACGCCTCAGAGACTTGGCAAACGCGCACGGGGGCTTATCGCTAGTAATGGATTTAAGTAAATACAATACAACCGCATGTCACTGGACATTTAATACAGGATCCGTCAACGATGCGGGGTGGGAAATATTTCTAAAACTAGGAGATTTACATTAAAATAGCTTACATAAAAGTTGAAGATACGAAAGTGTTGCATATTACTAAAATATTTCTGATTATACAGGGTGGCTCAAAAAGTGTGGCAAACCAAAGTTATTACTCTATAGTAGGAAGGTTAAAATCTTTGCATTGAAATACCAATAGTTTTAATATAAATTTGTATGGGTCTAACATCAACTGTTTTGGAGATGTTACCGATTTTATGCACAAAATGCTAAACTTCAGGCAGCTGCTGTAGATACTGAAATAAAAAATAAAACATTACGTTTTTTGTGAATTACCTTTCGAGTGTAAAATGGCGATTCTCGGCATTCATACTATACAAGGTGTCTGCAAATTTCACGATTTCAAAGGTTTTGTAAAGGAAACGCACTACAGCTTTTACTATTTTTGAAATGCTCCTTTAAAGAGATTTATTTTGATATCTTACTGGACAACTCTGAATTCAACTGTTTTCCAACTATGCCAGTGTGAGTATAAGAAAACAATGTAAGGCCCCTAAAATGCTTTATTTAAAGGAATCACAAACTAGGTTTAGAAAATTAAAATCCAGCCATTGCTGACACAACAACCGAGAAATGCTGAAATAAATTAAATCTGAAAACCAGTTGAATTTAGAGGTGTTAAATAAGCTATTAGGCGAAAGTTTATTGAAAGAGTTTTTAAGAACTACAGAGATACATAACGTGCTTTATTTACTAAGGCAAAATTATTAAATTTGCAAATTACGAGCACTTTGTATAGTTTTAATACCCATCGAAGAAAAGGAGAAATAGTTGACAATTTAACGGTATTAGGTATACAGTGACCGACAAAAAGTCGGCATCATATGAGAAAAAAAAATTGTAATAATAATAGTAGATAAGCAGAGCCGGTTTTGGACCAGGAAGTGACGTCATTTTGGCGGGAAATTCAAATTCTGCGCGCTACGTGGCCGAGGCGGTTTTGGGGCGCAGCCCTAGTCGCCATTTTGTGGGGCTCCGCCCCCTTGGGGGCCCCATGTTCGTCGGGCCCCCCCATGCGCCGAGGTGCGCAAGCGCGGGTTTGCGGGGGAGGGGGGAGGTGTGTGGGGTCGCCCCGGACCGGCGCTGCGCGGGCCCCCTTTCGGGGCTACGCCCCGGGTGACGGCGCCGGCCCCCGGCGCCTGGGTGTGGCAATATCGAAATATATTGCGTAAGCCAGACGCCATCTGTGATCAAGCTCTGAAACTATGTAATACAGAGACCTGTAGGTGGGGAGAGAGAGACATCTATCATTAGAGAATATAATGTAATTTTACAGTTAACTGTATTATCGGCACTGTAAAAATAATCATCTTCCTATATATTTTTTTTAGAACAAGACTTTGGCGTTTATGTAGCCTTGAAAAAGGCTGTTTTTTTTCAACAATTGCAAACCGACGACGTTCAATTTTCTTTTGCACAGGTGCATGCACCTGTGCAAAAAATGCATTGAACATTTGTCAAGCTGGTTTGCAACTGTTGGACTTTAATTCGTATTGCTTCCGTCAGGTCTTCTGTATTTTGAAATTCTCCTACATTTAACATTTCCAGCTGAAGCCTCCTCCAATGCTCCATATATTCCCTCTGCGGCTTCAGCAATATAACATGTAATATTCCTTCATCACCCATACGCCAGGCGTATACGTAGGGGTTGTTGTTATCAACCTCTTCGCACACTTGATATCCTTCGTAGGGATGGTGAAGGAATAGTTCACGTTTAGGGTTTTTCTGTATAAACTTAGTTATACTTAAATCCCATTGCTGTTGTTGTTGTTGGTACTCCATGGTGTTAACGCGACGCTGATCGGAAGCTAACTGTGACTATTTGAAACAAAAGTTATGTTAGATTAAAAATGTGTCATGTGTGTTTTAATCAAAAGATAAAACCAATATTCTCCTAATTAACCTCAAATCCGTTTTTAAATATCGCAAAAGGAAACCTCGATAAATGTTAGAAACCGAATTTCCGCTTGCCTATATCTTGTAGGAAAACCAAAATCTCTCGACTCAACCACGTTTCCGGTTTTAATTATCGCAAAAGGAAACCACGATAAATGTTAGAAACCGAATTTCCGCTTGTGCATATCTTACAGGAAAACCAATATTTCGTTAATTAACCGCGAATCCGGTTTTAAATATCACAAAAGGAAACCACGATAAATGTTAGAAACCGAATTTCCGCTTGTGTATATCTTGCAGGAAAACCAATATTTCGCTAATTAACCGCGAATCCGGTTTGGCATTATCAGAATGGAAAATTTATTGATTCAAATAGTAGATACTTGATTGGTATATAAAGACCATCAGCAAATAGCAACATCAGTTCAGCTCCATTCGGATTGTCGTCGGTTTTCGGGATAGTCGTCGCGAAACGAATGTGTATTGTGTGTGAATTTATGTTGATTGAAATAGTAGATACTTGATTGATATATAAAGACCATCAGCAAATAGCAACATCAGTTCAGCTCCATTCGGATTGTCGTCGGTTTTCGGGTAGTCGTCGCGAAACGAATGTGTTGGCGACCAAAAACAACTGTAAGATGGATATCCAGAAAATAAATGCAGCCGGATTGATGGAAAACAAACCCGTTTTAAAGGTATCCGACATGGAAATAAATAAAGAATACGCAGTTACTCTAATAAAATCAGTCAAGACACGCTTTGGTAGAGGTATAGTCTGTGAAACTGCTCAACATTCCATATTTTTGCCAAAACGAATGGTAGATCTGATCACGGACGCAGATATCGAAGATGTTAACAATAAAAAAAAGTTGGCACTTGTGATGACGGGAATCGAAGCAGGAGGTGCTTCCCAATTAAAATTTATCGAAATTGCATAATCATCTATTTGTTATCGCTTCGCTTCGCTTCTGAATATTGTTTACGATGCTTCCTTTAATTTTATTCGATGGCAGTGAGGATGACCGCTATGAACAGACTTGTAATGGACTCGAACATTGGCTTTTTTGTGGCGAACCTCATATGTTTGAAAGGACGCAAAGAGTGGAATGGTGCAACGAAAACTGTTACGTTTATTTGTTCGAGCAAGTTCACGAGAAGACGCAAATTATAGAAGATAAAATAAATCAACTTCAACAACCACAACAACAGAACCAGCAGCAGCAGCAAGAAAAAAATGATAAAATTAATCTGGTAAAGCTATTAATAAAACAGCTTAAGGTAATTAAACATTTATACCCATTAAGCAACAACAATAGAAAATGTCAATTGGAACAATTATTAGCAAGATTAAAAACGGTTCGTAGCAAAATAACATTAAACGAGACAAAATAAAAATGCATTGTAGTTCTACGTTATACGATTTATGTGTATTAACTATTAGTGCTGCAATATCAAAATTAAATTATATCAGATTATTAAAATTACCAGTTAAATGTATAGCAGATATTGAGTTAGCGTGGGAAAATAGACTATTAATGTGTCACGAAATACTTGAATCTAGCGAGGAAGAATAAACAATTACACAATAAAGAACATTACAACAACAGCATCTTGAGCAGTGTAGCAGCAGCACTCGCATTAGCAATATGGAGGAAGTACAGACTGCTAGTGCTATGTTAAAAATTGTGAAAGATGCATATGATACAATAGTTAAAAATTCTTGTCAAGGCGTGTCATCATCGTCGTCGTCCCCAAGGAATGTGGAAATGTTATTGAAGCATTGCAAGTGTAATATTAGATTATTGGTGAAAGCTATTCGACGGGATAATTTAAATATCGGTCATAAACGTCAACTGGAAACAATTATTGGACACACTAAGTGCTACAAGAAATTATTAAGTAATTTACTGGTTCAAATTGGGAAAAAGAAAACTGGCACGGGTAGTACTACAGGAAGAACAAAAAGAAGTGATCGAATACATTGGGAAGAGGTGGAGTCTGCTTTTAAATGCAGAATCAGGACCGGACTTGTGGTAAATCTAAAACATAAGGAAGTTGAAGTTTTTCTGGAAGATGCCTATTATCTTGTTGCATCTCGCATTAAAAACGCAATTAAAAAACTACAAAGTGTTATAAAAGTTAACGCTGTGTTTTGTGGCGAATTTGTAAAAACCTCCAAGGGTATTACTATAACGGACCTTAAATACTTTAATACTCCCAATAATTTAATTTTACAAGAACACGTTGACAGCAAAGAAAATTTAACAAAATGGTATAACGAAAAAGTGAAAGACTACATTTTTAACAAAATAAGTGAATTTGAAGAAGGAGAAAGTGGATGGGCATTATCGGAAATTGTATCTCTGGCTGTCAACATAAACAGCTGTTCTAACCTATTTCATGCATCGTCGTACATTGAACTGCCTAAATCTATTAAAGCAAAGCATGCCGTGATAAACATTAAAAATAACGATCAAATGTGTTTTGCATGGGCAATAGTGTCAGCCCTGCATCCGGTCAACACTCACAGCGATCGAGTCTCCTCTTACCCACATTATGCAAACGTGTTAAACGTTAAAAACATTGATTTTCCCATGAAATTGACGAAGATTCCGCTGTTTGAAAACAATAATCCCGATATATCGGTAAATGTATATGTGTTGAACAAAAATCAGTTCGGTTATAGTGTATGCCCTGCATATTTAACTTCAGAAAAGAAGATAAAACACGTCAACCTTCTTATGCTGTCCGAAGAAAACTCAGAAGCTGGTGAAAATATGCATTTTTGTTGGATAAAAGATTTAAGTAGGTTAGTAAGCATGCAATTAAATAAAACTAATCATAGAAAATTTATTTGCGATAGATGTCTCAATTATTTTCGTAGTGAGGAAAAATTAAATTTGCACGAATTAGATTGTAGGAACTTAAATAAGTGTAGAATTAATCTGCCATCCCCTGGAGAAAAGTAGAAATTTACCAATTACAAATATCAACAGATGGCCCCATTTATACTGTATTCAGATATAGAGTCATGTCTAATTCCTATAAATATTGTGTGTGGTGGGAATGATGGTAGAAAGAAGCCTACCGTAAAATATCAAAAACATGAAGCTTGCAGCATAGCTTTTTATTTACATTGCACTTATGATCAATCATTGTCATATTATGAATCCTATACTGGATTAGACTGTTTGCAGTGGTTTAGTAAGAAATTACATAAAATTGCTTTGGATTTAAATTGTCATTTTAAAACTATCCTCCCCATGGAACCGCTATCAGAGTCACAAGAACGTGAGTATTACGAAGCATCCGTCTGCCACATCTGCAAAGAATCTTTTTCGGAAAGCGATGTTAAGGTTAGAGATCACTGTCATTTAACTTCTAAATTTAGAGGTGCAGCTCATCAAAGTTGTAACTTAAACTATAAAATAGATCGCATTATACCGGTGGTGTATCATAATCTTAGTGGTTACGATGGATCATTCCTAATTAAGGATGTCATGACGTCTTTTCCCGGTCAAATTTATGTTTTACCTCAGAACAAAGAAAGGTACATTTCATTTACGAAAACAGTAGACGATGCAGATGGATTAAAATTCAGGTTTATAGATTCCTTTAGGTTTTTAAATTCCAGTCTAGAACAATTAGCTTCGTACTTGGATGTAATCGATTTTAAAATTTTACAGAGTCAAAACGAAAGGCTAAACGAATATCAGTTGTCTTTATTGCGACGCAAAGGGATATTTCCTTATGACTACATAACTTCCATCGACGTGCTATTGGAAACACATTTACCAAACAAAAATGATTTTTATAATAAGCTAAACAATTCTCATATTTCAGATCAAGATTATGCACACGCCGTTGAAGTTTGGAATGCATTTAATTGTTCAACATTAAACGATTACTTGAATTTATATTTAAAAACTGATATTCTTTTGTTAGCTGATGTGTTTGAAAATTTTCGAGCGAGTTCTTATAGAACTTACGGACTAGATCCCGCCCATTTTTATACGCTTCCAGGTTATACATGGGATGCCATGTTAAAATTTACGAAAGTAGAACTCGAACTCCTTTCTGACATAGATATGTTGCTATTTATTGAAAAAGGAATTCGCGGTGGTATAAGTCAATGTTCTAAAAGACATTCAAAGGCAAACAATAAGTATCACCCTGTAGATTATGATCCGACACAGCCCTCAAAATATATCGTTTATTATGACGTCAACAATTTGTACGGGTGGGCGATGAGTCAATACTTACCACATGGTAATTTCCATTTTCTAACACCTAAGGAAATTGAAATGTTTGATGTTACAAGCGTTAGCGATCAATCTCCAACGGGTTATATATTAGAGGTGGATATAGAATATCCTAATGATTTACATGACCTTCACGCTGATTTACCGATGTGCTCTGAGCATGCGATTCCACCACAATCAAAGCTGCCAAAATTAATGACAACGTTGAAGAAAAAGGAACGGTACGTAATTCATTATAAGAACCTCAAACAAGTTATAGCTGCAGGCTTAAAAATAACAAAGGTATGGCGCGTATTATCATTCTCACAGTCAGCTTGGTTGAAAGAATATATTGAATTTAATACAAAGCTTCGAACAAATGCAAGAAACACTTTCGAAAAAAACCAATTTAAATTGATGAATAATGCAGTGTTCGGCAAAACTATGGAGAATGTGCGCAAACATAAAGTTGTTAAGTTAGTTACCAGATGGGATGGTAGATACGGAGCAGATTATTATATATCTAAACCAAATTTTCATAGCAGTACAATATTTAATGAAAATCTAGTAGCCGTCGAATTGCAAAAATTAGAAATATTTTTTAAGAAGCCTATATATGTAGGCATGTGTATATTAGATATAAGTAAGACTTGTTTGTATAACTTCCATTATGAATACATGTTACATAATTTCAACTATCAAGATTGTAAATTACTGTATACAGATACCGATAGTCTTATCTACGAGATAACTGGCAACGATATCTATGAAATCATGAAGCGGGACATCGATAAATTCGATACTTCCGATTATCTTGAAAATAACATTTATAACATTCCTAGAGTAAACAAGAAAGTCGTTGGTATAATGAAAGATGAGGCTAACGGTAAAATTATTACAGAATTTGTCGGCCTAAAGTCAAAAATGTATAGTTTCCTTATAGATGGTGAAGACCCTGTTAAGAAAGCAAAAGGGATAGTATCTAGAGTTGTTAAAAATACTTTATGCTTTGAAGATTATTTAAAATGTTTGTTTAGTAGCGACGATGCTGATGCTGATGATAAAGGTGTGGTGTTAGTAGATCAACAAGTAATTAGGTCAACTCCACATAGTGTATACAGTATAAAACAAACAAAAGTAGCTCTTAGTAATTGTGACGATAAAAGGTACATTTGTAAAAACCATATAGATACCCTTCCTTGGGGTCATTATTCTTTAAATTCGTAAATTTATAATGTTTTTGCTTTATTTACACATGTAATATGCGTGCTTTTGTCTTTAATGTTTGTTTACTATTATATGTAATATGTGTATTTTCTTTTGTTTAAATACATGTATAAAAACTACTACGAGTTTTATTTAACAAAATTAGTTAAGAAAAATATGCGAATAAAAATTGGTTGTATTAAGATGAGATGTTATATTCAGAAGCTCTGAAAGTGGGTGAAAGTGTAAGCTGAGATGCCATATAAAGGTAAGAAAAAAAAACATTTATTTTTGAAAAAACTATATTTTATTTGTTTAACTATCGATACATGTCATTAAACTTAAGATTAACTATCGATACATGTCATTAAACACTTAAGATATTCAAAACTTATAACTAATTATTAGAAAAAAAGTTGTCAGGTGTGGGATTTGAACCCACGCTCCCCATTAGGGAATTGGAGCTTAAATCCAACACCTTAGACCGCTCGGTCAACCTGACAGTGGAGTTTTCTTTATAATATCGGTAGACTTGATCCAGGAGGGTTCATGCAGGCCCAACCATTTAACGTAGAGTTTATTACCTTGACGTCGTAACACCTTTTCCACCAAATAAACGTCGGGTTGAAGAGTTTTCTGAAGTTCGTACTCGTAGAAGCCTCCAAGTATAGGTTGACCTGTCATATCTTCTAGTTTATATGTAACAGGGTTTGTTATCGACATTTTTACAATTTTAAAATGCTCATTTGACCAATTAGCGGTATAACCTTTAGCAAAAACATTTTTATATTTACTTATTCGAACTACATCGCCAACTTTTAAGCGATGAGGTCCGAAGATTTTTAAATTACTATATACAGATAATTTTGTCTTGGGAGTAACATCGATGGGTTTCATTTTTATTGTGCGGTGTTTAGTGTTATTGTATTCGTCCGTTATATCAGGTAATATATCGATCCATCGATATTTACCTTGTAAACTAAATTTTTTATACAGCTTGTTTTTGATTGTTCGAATAACGCGTTCAGCAATTGCTGCTTTTTTTACACTGTACGACGAGTAGTGGTTGATATTATGTTGTTTCATTAATTTTGAAAATTCTTTGTTGTAAAATTCTTTACCGAGATCAGTTTGCAAATTACGCGGTATTCTACCGCTTTGTTTAAAAATATCTTTCATAGCTCGAACTATTTCACCGCTAGTTTTCGCCTTCACCGGTAAACACCATAGAAATTTCGAAAAACAATCGATAACTAGTAAAATGTATTTGTATCCCTTATTGAATCTAGAATAGGGAATAAATTCTGCTAAATCGCTCTGCCAAAGATCATCGTAGCCCTTTATTATAGTTCTACGTCGTGGAAAATTTCGTCTGACTGGTTTATATAATTCGCGAATTACTTGTTCCATTACAATTCTACTTCTTCAGGAGTATGTACTCAGTAGTCCAGTCTCGCAGTTGATGAATCTTTAAATCAATATCCTCTTCTAGTTTCTGAAGTTTATCTTGTATCGGTTTCAGTTGACCTTCCATAAACCAACCTAGATATTTTCTAGTAATAGCATCATCAAATAATGCGGGTTCGGCTAATTTAACTATTTTCTTCTTATCAGCCGAATAATTACGGTCTGCGTCCAGAGTAATACAATTTTTGCGTATTTTAGTAGCTAATAATTCGCTTAGCTCTTTGAAAGTTTTAGATGTTGCGTCATCTACATACTGTTTTGCAGTAGAGAGGTTTTCGCTTTTATATCGACGAACCGTATTTTCCAATAATTTTAAAGCTTTATTAATATCGTCAATTATACTTTCAATGTATTTTTACTTCCTTTTACTACTATAAAGGAAGTATTGGATTCACCCCAAAAATTCGAAATTGAGTTTTCAACAGATCTTCACGTTTTAGAGTCCCCTGATCCCAAAAAACATATTTTTTTTCATTGGTCTGTGTGTCTGTCTGTGTGTCTGTCTGTGTGTCTGTCTGTGTGTCTGTCTGTGTGTCTGTCTGTGAACAGAATATCTAAAAAACGAAAAGAGGTATGTCGTTGAAACTTCATATATAAGTTTTGTGTACTATGTAGATGAGACAGCAAGCTTTTGAAGAAAATCGCATAACCGGAAGTAGGTGTTTACTCTTGTAATTTTTCAGTTTTTTTCGATTTTTTCAAAAACGGCTCTAACGATTTTTTTTAAACTTTACATTTTTCTTACATTTTTAATGTGTATTGATGTGAGATAGGTGATTTTCCAGTTGAATACTTCTAAAGTGGGTTTCTTTTGTTTTTTTTTTTATTTTTTTTATTAACTCCTATTTTAAATAAAACACCCGGTATATTATTACATTTTTGAATTCACCTTAAAATTCTAGAGAAAATTTGTCTCTTCAACTAACACTCGATTTTGTACCGTTTTTGTAGAATTTGTAATTTTTGAAAATTTTTAACAAATGGTTAAAAATTAAAAATGAAATTTTTGACTAATTATAAGATCACTGTAAAAGGAAGTTGTGTGAGTGTATCACACCAGATTTTTTATTTACAGCGTCATAGTCGTTCTTGGGCGCATCAACTTTACTGATAACCTTATATCGTGCGTCGAAACTGGCAGTATTAGAATTAACTGTTAAGCAATTTGTTTTTGTTTCGTATTGACTCCTCAGCAAGTCCGCAAACTTGTTATCGGCACTTTTAAGATTGTCTTCTAATTTGTTTTTAATTTCGTTCGCAATATTATCTACATATTTTTTGGTTGCCGCATCGGTTTCGTTCAATGGATGCTGAACATTAAGCAATCTGCGTTTCTCTATATTGAAATGATTGTCTGACGTTAGAGTGAATCCCATTCCGGGTGGACCTCTTTTAACACCACCACCGCCCGATGTAGAATGGTAACGACGTCCAAATTTATCAATACCTACCATAGGCATGATGTTGCATGAGTTTTAAAAATTTTACGCTTTTTGAAGGATTCTCAATATAACCGGCTTCGTATAATTCTTCAACTATAGATATTATATCGTTATTATGACCAGTATGGCCAATTAATTTTTCAGACCACTTTAATTGCAACTCATCAATCAGTTCATATACGTTGTTCCAATATTTATGTTCGATGAAGGTAGGAACCTCTTTATATAAACCACCTAAGAGCGGTTTCGTTTTATGTCTTACTGATTTGATTCCTCCTCCTATTCCTCCTCTACCTTCAGCTGGTTTATCTAACAGTGGTTTTAAAATGTTTGTGTATTTAGGTAATCGGGTTCCTTTAATTTGACCTGTTGTTTTATATTCTCGTCTATGAGCATTGGTACTTAGTATAATATTTTTATAGTTTTCTTTATCTTGCTGAGTGATTACATTAAGATCGGGGTTGTTCATTATCAGCAGTTCATACAATCCAGGTGTTCCTTCGTACTCATTACCTTTAATAACGAGATTTTTACCGCGTATATCTATTGGACTATCGCCGATTTTCCAATTATCAGCTTCAGGATCGTATTTAACGCCGTAAGTCGTGTCGGTAAGATGAGTCGTGTCATGTATCATCCTTTCTACGTATTCCCTTGGCAGTGGATCGTACTGATTTAGAAACGAATCGTCACCAGAGCTATCTAACAAAGTAGTAGAGTAATCATCAATTTGCTCTTCTTCGCTAGCTGGCTGCGCTTCTGCGATAACCGATGTGGGAGAAGTCTGTGTAAATGATGATGATGGAAATACTGTAGTACTCATCGGAGTTGAAGACGGTGTTTTTTTTATTGGTAGCATTGATTTTAGAGACGCTATCGGCGTTGACGGTGGAGATAATTTAGGCTGCTGTTTTACTTCTTTCTTAATATTTTTTGTTTTGCTTTTATCGTCGGCTACTATCTCCTTAAGCGGCTGAAGTAATGGCTTATACGTGGTTTGTAAAAACTTTTCGGTATAGAACTTTCCTCGTTTAAGCGCATCATATTTCTGTTTGATTGTATTACGTACTTGTACTAGTTTTCGCTTTAAATGTTTATCTTTAGGATTCATTGCTGTAGCAGTAGCTTGGAAAACAGGTCAGAAACTGGTCAGAAACCAGGTCAGAAAACAGGTCAGAAACCAGGTCAGAAAACAGGTCAGAAAACAGGTCAAAACAGGTCTGAAAACAGACCAGAAAACAGGTCAGAAAATAGGTCAAAACAGGTCTACAACAGGCTAAAACAGGTCCAAACAGGTTAAAACAGGTCTACAACAGGTTATAACAGGTCAGAAACGGGTAAAAAACAGGTCTGAAAACAGACCAGAAAACAGACCAGAAAACAGGTCAGAAAATAGGTCAAAACAGGTCTAAAAACAGGTTAAAACAGGTCTACAACAGGTTTTAACAGGTCTAAACAGCTGATAGTGTCGGAACTAATGGGTCTACAACAGGTTAGAACAGGTCTAAACAGGTCTTAACAGGTCTAAACAGCTGATAGTGTCGGAGACGAATGGGTCTACAACAGGTTAGAACAGGTCTAAACAGGTCTAAACAGGTTCCATACAGCTGATACTGTCGATTAGTGAATCGAACGAATGTTACACCACGTATATATAGTTTTCAAAATTTTTACGATATCTCCCGTTCTGTAACTGATTGTCTTTGCTGATAACAATGAAACTATATGGCTCTTTCCAACACTTTATACAAATGTTGCGAAATTTAGAAAAGTCCATATCTGTACCCACATGATCATTGTATACATGTCTTAAATTTAAATCGTCCTGTTTAAACAAAATTAACAAATTAAAATTATCCCGTATTAAATGTTTAGGTATGCGAGTATATGTCTGACAGAGATAGAAACAATCAATACCCTTATGTCTTCCCATACTAAAGTAATCTCTAATCTTGTCTTGTTCGCTACATGCTATATCGTCAAAAACTATTACCGTATTTTGTTTTGCCTTATCCGGTGGAATTATACTTTCATTTTCCTCAAATGTATAATAGCCTAATCCTTTTATCGGTTTTAAAACTTTCTCTAAAAATTGATATTTTGACTGATATAGAGACTTACAATAAACATATACATTTTCAAATTTTACTCCATTCAAATCTTGAAGCAAACTGATCATAACGTTCGTCTTGCCGCACCCGCTAGGTCCGCAAATACCACATCTGATGCTGGAAGGTAACAATGGACCATTTTTATGAGATAGCTGTTCTTGTTGCGCAGAATCATTATAAAAATCAAAGTTTTCTACAGGCAACTTATACTGTTGCTTGACTATCTTCATTTTAACGAATGATGCAGCTAACGTAGAGCGTGTTATTATTTATACTCTTCTAACTTCGCAGGTAAGAGGATTGTACTCGATAATCGCATCATGTAGAATTAAGCAATAAGCTACAGTTCCGTTTGGAAAATCACTACGCGCTTCCATTTCTAATTTAACGTCAACGGTGGAATTCTTAAGCTTTTCTTTTTGCTTAGAACAATCGATTACGAATATCGGTCGCTCTTTGAAATCATCATATTCCAGCAGCACTGACGTATCTGCTCTATTGTAAAAAGCTTTATGAAAATTAACATATTGACAATACGCCATATAATATTTATTTGCGTTGAAATCCAGATTCCAATTTTCGTATGGATAAGTGTCGGAATTAAGATGAAGTTTAAGATTTGTGAGGTTGCTGTGAATAAAATCAGTAGCATTAGCGGTATGATTATTTCGTTGACCTTTTTGAAAGGTAACAAGTACCCATCGCGGTTTTTCCAATTGATTGGACGTTCTAATAGGCCAAGCATCTGTCTGCGAAGGCTTGAGTGCAGGTAATTCGTACAATTCCCATTGTCGAAAGGGAACAGAAATTGTAGCATTTTGATTGATGCGATTATACAAGCTTAACTTTGCAGCATCGCTAGGTATTATATGTGGAACTTTCCAATGAATTTTCGTTAGGGTTATCTTTGCTGTATTAGTATCTCCACTGAAACAGTCTAAATCGGTACGAGATCGTATGAGTATCAGCTCTTGACGCATATTTATTATCGCTTGCTTATAATCTTCGGCAAAGCCAAAAATGTGTTTTAGAGGAATTGCAACCGCAAAACTCTTTTGCTTTTCATCTATGCGGTGTTGTATTTGCAAAGGTGTGTTTGTTGCCGGTTGCCATCCAGCCGGTGCTAATGCACTAGATTCATTTGTCGTATAGGACGCATATCCTTTAATCGCACTGGTGATACCTGGCAATCTACAAACATCAATTTTTTGTCCTCCTATCTCATAACGTATCTCATCGAATAGGAAACAAGCGAAATTGTTACTTAAATTAAAATTCTTTTTCTCCTCAGTTACAGCAATTTTACCCTCCACATAGATAAAACTTTCACACACATCGGTTATTAGATCTTGGCTCTGTATTAAAATTCTAATTTCGTCGGTATAATTAAAGGTAGCATTGCCATACGGCAGATACGTATGTAAATCTTCTTTTTCGATGGACTCGTCAAAGTTAATTTTACCGAAAACGTTTAGTTTATTCGACATTTTGTGTGGTTCACTTCTTCACTTCAAGTCCCAATTGATGACTTAAGAAGTCACGTTCTTGACGTGTAAGCTTGACTCTGGTTTGAAACCTATTAAACTTTACGCTGGATCCATACCTTCTTTTATACTTTTTCGTCGCCCGTGATTGAAAATTTTTTTGACAGTAATTACTACTACTACTACTACTAGGGTTATTAAAATCGATCCCCATTTTCTTTGATTTCAAGCAATATACTCGCCAATTCGTTTCCGAAATCGATAAGTTCACCCTTTTGATCGACGAAACGCAGCTCTATATTGTGTATTGTTTCGACACTCGCTTCTAAATATATAGGACTAAACGGTACAACATCCATACGATAGCCAGGTTCTACACCTATACTAAAGCCGTATAAAATATGAGCAGGTAAATTATTACGATACGCTCCTTTAATAATGTTACATTCCACGTATACGTTTGTATGCTTAACGATTTGAATGTCTAATTCGGAAGCGTGCTTTTTATCCGCTTGATATTGTAAAGGTTTAAAACCTAGCATACGCCCAATAGAATCTGGTTGTGAAAAATCCACCTCGTAAACGCTTTTAAATTCTACTTGTAGCGTAGAATTGTTTGCCCACAATCGAAAACTACCTTTAGGACTAATGTGATTCTCTAAATATTCGTTAAGGTGATCTATTTCGTATGAACCGTGTTGTATATGTATAGTTTGAGTTGTACCTTTATCGTCTTTGTAATAAAATTTGTCGTTTCCCTCGTGAATATTTTTAATAGAATTACATCCGTAAAATCCTCTCAGAGCAACCAGATAACTTTTCTTCGGATCTAATCGTATCGGTTCGCGATAAGATGCCTCTAGTATATTACCTGCTCCTTCTAGTAAGAGTAACAGAGACATAACTAATGTTCAGATGAGCTTAAGTTACGCTATTTATATAGAAAATCCAGACATAGATGTCCGCAAATAACGGTATCAAATTTTTGTTTTCGTTCGTAGTTGTAAAAGATTCTATAACCTTTAAAATATCGAATAATTTCCACGGGTGGCTGTAAATCACCAAAACTATCGAAATATTTTACTATAGATCCGCGCTTTTTATATGCTACCCAGTGTGTTCCCATCCCCTTTGCACTATCCAAATTTACAATACCGCTCTCGTTATGCCAAGGTGTTTTAGGTAGGTCGTCACGCATGTATACACCTCGAAAATATGGCACATTTTTTGCATATTTTATTAAATCTGAATCCGATAACGCTCTTTGAGGCAATCTAATTAGTTTTTTGGATACGGTTTTAAATATAGAGCTCCTCCGGCGGCCTTTTTTTTAGTAGGACACTTGGCTCTCCTCTTTTTTTTCGTTTTTCTTCCGCCACCTAATTTTTTCCCTAAGGCGATAGCTTCCATGGTACTATTATGTCGGTTCGCTTCTTCCATTTGTTTTTTAGCTGCTTTGGAATCATTTATAGCTTTCGCTATGCCAGATGCGCCACCGGCCAGAGCACCGGCAGCTGATAGTCCCGCAAACAGAGGTATTAAAAACGGAAGAAATCCGCCTGTTTTAGGTCGCTGACGACGCCGACGGCATTTTCTTTTCTTAACAGCATCAGCCGAAGCCGCCAACTGATTAATATCAAACGGTATAAGTCCTCCCATTCCATTTTTAGGTAATTTTAAAATGCGAGACTTTCTTTTCTTCTTCTTTATCATACCCATTCCAAATTTCTGTTTAGTTTTCATTATCGTTGTAACGAGCCAAGCAGCGGCCTTCTCCCCGTAACTAGCGTTGTTTGAATTGAATATTTGCCAGGCTCCTTCTTCTAATGCTTTATCTGCCCTATGTCTAGCTTCCAAATTATCTCGATTAAGAGAATATTGAATATCGTGCTGTTTACATAAACGATCTAACGCATTTATACCGGGATCACCTCGTGTAAGACGTTCTTTTAAGCGCGTTCCGGGCCCACAATACTGATAATTCCCAGGTAAATGAAGCTCAAAAGGTAAATTATTGATTAGACTGTTAACTATACCACTACCTTTAACAGCTTTAGCTTTTCTTCGACGAAGACAAGTTTTTTTTTACCTTCTTACAACGTCCTCGTACTAACGTCATTTAGGAGCATGCGTCATATAGCACTTCTATTTATACTTTTTTCGAAGAGAGGAAGAGAAATAAAACAACAACCGATATTTTATACATTTATTGCCGCATTTTGTACAACAAAATAAAACTTAGTATACATGTTGTGAATAATACAGCCGATAATACATAGGCAAGAACAATGATTACTAATTGACAACTGTCGTCACTAGGTGGCGCTATCCACTCAAAACTAACACCATCTATACTACTGAAAGAATTATTTAAATTCCATATTTCTATTCTCCAATCAGTTTCCTCTGTTACATTATGGTTAATCTTAAATCTAATTTTATAAAATAGAAATGTTTCGTTGTTGTTATTCTTAAATCTACTTAAATTTATACGATATACATAATATTCATGACCATTCGAAAAATAGTCCATTGTCATAAGAAGCCATTTAGCGGGCCATGCTAAAGTTTCATTGGTTTGAGGTCGATGGTGGTCTCCGAATTCTGGATAAATGTACGCTCTCGTTGCAGCGACCGGTTTACTTACAATTAATTCCTTTTCAGGTGTAAGCAAACTAAGCAGGATTATCGATGTGAGATTCATCATCATGAATTCCCAAGTGATAATAGACGAAATTTTTCAAATGTTTCCCTTTTTATAGAGTACACTGTCAGCATTGTACGTAAATCACTAAGATTATTAAGATGTTGTTGTAATTTCTGATGAAGCAGCGACAGCAGCATTTGCTTGATTACACCATAGCTTACGTAATCTTTTGACTGCAATAAGAAAACGATTTCGATGTAAATTCAATATTTCCAGAGCACAGAGTATTTCATAGGACTTGTAACTTAGTTCTGTATTTAACAGCATTCTAGCATCTTGTAGAATTCCATCATCGGTATATTGTTGACCGTAGTGCGCAGTTTGTTGTATTAGGATATTAATAAATTTGTTTACCTCATAGACATCTGCTTGTTTAAGACGATAATTAATCACATCTTGTAATTCAATCAATCTTTTAAATTCTGATAGCATTAATCGACACTGATGTGCACTACCCTGTATCAGTTCTTTAATGACACTGCACTTGTCTGTTAAAAATTCCGGCTTATAATTGTATTCCAATAGGTATGCCGTTATTTCTGGTTGTAATTGTAGCAATTGTTGCCATTGAAACTGATTTAAACATATAGCTTTATCAGTTTCAGCTATATCCATGCATCTGATGCATAAGACTTGTACTACTGGTTCCAAACTTAAACCTTCACTGTTACATTGTGTATTAAAGCCAACGGTAACAACTTTCTTATGTTCCCAACTATTTGTTGTGAGAAAGTACTGCGCATTTCCTATCACGTGATCAAATTTAATAACTTTTGTAGGAGTAGCATCGTTGTCCGTCTCCCCATCTCTCACCAATGGAAATTCAATCGCATCTTCCCATCCATAATCAGGTGGTACTACTACACTGTTTTCGAAGAACGAATTAGGGTGGTGGTGGTGTGTTTTTATTCTTTTAGTCTCGACATCATCGTCATCTTCATCGTTTGAACGCTTTTTTCTAAGATCCTCCGCCGGTTGTTCTTGTTCATTAGTATCCATGGTATCTTCCCATTTATTAAACAATTTATTGAACAACAGATAATCAGGTGGTGCAGGTAAACTGATTTTGGCGGGGTAAAACGAATTACACTCGTCGTCATAGTTTCCTCTTGTTCTTTTAGCTATAGGCTCATCATCATCATCATCAACATTGGGAGGAGGAGGAAATATTGGCGATTGTCTTGATTTCGCGCGCTTCAAAAACGATTGAATATCGCTGCACCGAATACAATCACAACCACCCAAGTAGGGGGATGAGGAGGAGGCGGAGGAGGAAAACATTGTAACTGAAACTTTTGCAGTTTTATAATAATCTTTATCTACTCCAGTGGGATAAGTAACGCATTACGTCACTCATTTGACACTATTTCAGTTAGGTAATGAAGCTCATTACACCACTCACTTACGTAATGGTTTCATTACGCAACTGAGTTGTGTAATGACTTCATTACGTAACTGAAATAGTGTCAAATGAATGACATAATGACATTTGCCTACTAAAATATTTTTGAAAATGGCAGATCTGACATTTCTCTTAATGCACTTTTCTCAATTTTAGGCAGTCGTAGATAAAATTTTGTACAATACATGTGTGATAAGGCATCATTAATATACTTGTGTGCTTACATAACTCGTGCTACGCACTCGTTTGTAACTTACACACACTTATATTAATGATGCTGTTATCCCACTTGTATAGTAAATAACTATTATAATTGTTTGCACGTACCGACAACGGAACTATTACTTCAGGGGGCCCCTGTTTTCTACGTTATTTGTGCTACTTTTCCATAAGAAACAATGTTAAATTGAACGAATTCAACTAAAATATTTCTCATGTAGACGTCGTCCATTCGTAAAGACATTAAATTGCTTAATAATTTCTGTATTTGTTGTAGGATGCTCTCTCGTGGACAATTTATTCCGAATATGTCTAAGTTCTTTTTGCCACCTTCTGTTATGATATTTATGAATTCGTTGTATTTATAATAGCCTTTTTTGCTAAAGAAATACATCGACATATAGAAATGGACAGCTAGTCAGAGCTGCGCGAGCCAAACGGGATAGAAAGAGAAAGCATATGACTTGAGACGCTCTGTCCTTGTTGGCGCTCAGTAGCGTACGGCGCGACCGCCCTGTCGCTGTGACGTCATTTTCTGTCGGCCAATAGAAGGCCGGCAGGAAAACGAACATTTTATGTCGGCCAATAGGAGGCCGGCAGGAAAAGAAAAGATAGTTCTTAAAGTGTTCTCTTTCTCTTTCTAACGCAAAGAGTTGCGCAGTCATCCATTAGCGGTCCATTTCTATATGTCGATGAAGAAATAAATGTGCCCATCTATATATCTAAAGACGGATTTAAACGAATTCGGTATTCCCGGAAACACTATACTATTCAAACCATATCTGATATATTGAAACGTGCATTTCAAACTTAGAATGCTCATTTATACACTGTTCTGCTGTTGTTGTTGTTACCTTTGACGGCTTCCTCCTCCTTCGTTCATTGGGGGGTTATTCCACAAATAAAACTCGTAGTATAACTTATACATGTATTTAAACATTCATTACATAATTATTATATATCTGATATACATTAGAAAGAGCGCAATAACATACTGGATTTAAATGATACATGCAAGCCGGTTGAACTAAATTAAATTTAGGATGCTCTTCCACTTCAAGTACACACTTTTCAGTAAATTGTTTTATAAACAACGATTTTTCACGTCCTTTTACATATATTACATCAGCATCGCGTAGTATCCGCCGTAAGATGGCTGGAAATTGATAGGCGGGAGTAAATCCTTCGTTCCAATCGATGCAATGGTGATACCTCATCAACCACTGAGCTTGTTTTTGCAAACTTGACGGTAAAGCAGTAAATGCAAAGGGCGGCTTAAAAATATAATGGGTTACACTGCTACCATTGTAGGCAGCCAATTCCTTTGGTGTGAAGACTTTATCGGCTGTATTGAACCCCTGCACATCGACTACAAGTTTCATGGCTGCTGGTGGTGGTCGTTCACGTTCCACGAAGACACTAATCAGATTTTACGATACCATTTACTTTTAAATCAGATATAACTCACAGCTTCTGGACTATTTTTTAATATCTGATTTTTATCGATATTATTTATCTTTGTAATGCTCGAACAATTACGATCACGATGTAAATTTAAACAGGCTATTAGCTCTTTTCTCTTTACTTTTCCACCGCCGGTCCAGTTGTATACCTGTAACTGTACAGTAGTTTCGAATATAAAATTATATTTAAGTTTTGCCTGACGTGGTACTACATCATCATCATCGTTAATCGTAAAAAATATTTCCAAATTTTTATCGCACGCACTCTGAAAGTCATGCAATTTAAAATGATCGATTTCGCCAAAAATCACAAAATCTAAACGAACTTGTGGCGGACGATGGCACATTATCACTATATATGGTTATATTTATTTAAATGTTACAGGTGATCAATATTTGAAATATATCTATAGAAGAGCGAGCCATATCCACTCCTAACTTGAAGTGTGAACATGCCGGTTGGTGTAGAGTTAATTATCGTTGTAGATTTACACGGTAGATCGAATACTGAGACACGTTCTTCCAGCATTTCAGCAAAGGGATGCTTTGGGTGGTAGTCCACATCCAGCTTGAGCGATGTATTCTCTTCTCTAGCAAAATATTTTAAAATGTTTTTTTCCAAATTGGCAAACAGTCGTTTCCGTTTTTCTTGTTGATTTTGGCTATCGCCAGCCATAGCACGCACTACATACGCGTCAAATTCCAAGTCTAAATTCCTGAGTCGCGAGGAATTTCTCACTATTTTATCTAAATCGTTTTTTACATCTTCAAACCAGAAAGCACAAAACAACTTTACAGCATGCTTTAATGTAATTTCATGTAAAGAATCGTCACTTGAAGTATGATCCATTATTTTATACGTAAACGAATAGTGTGCGAACTTGATGTATAGTACGTTTTTTTTCTATAATAATTTTCAAGGTCAACTTTCTAGGGGATAAGTTGCATTCCTGCAGGGTCCCTAGTTTTAATAATGTTGGTACATAGATTTTTAGTTCTTTTCTTCCACTAAAAAAATTATTGTCATTTTGACAGATATGCCATAATTTAATATTGCTTGCTTCATTTTTGCATTAAAAGTATTTCTTGGTTTTCTTTTTTTATCCGATTTTATTGATGATGATGATGATTCCATGTTAAAAAAAGAAATTTGTCAAGAGTTCAAATTAAGAAACTTTGACATTCAAAATTGACACATAACCATAATTTTGAAAAAGTTCTATCAACACGAGGTATAAAAATTTCCTAGCGTTTTAATCACATGTCTACCAACATTGTAACACTTTGACAGTTATTATAGAAAAAAAACGTACTTTAATTAAGCCTGTATGACACGACGCTAAATTTTATGTAAAATTTACTTGTAAATTTTCAAATAAATTTACTGATAAATTTTTTTACAAAAACACAATTTCCTGTATGCAACGTATGCTAAATTTGACGCTAAATTTGGCATGCGCACATGCGTAGTAGCAAACCATTTAAGTATAAACAGTACCCTCTAGAGGGTATTGGTTGAAGTATAAGTTTGTTTTCATGTTATTTGTCGTTTGTTAGCTATTTTCTGAGGTTAGGTTAGAGTATTTATCACGGCCCTATTTTAAAATTAAATACAGACGTGTAGAATGGATAGCAGTAGTGATGATGAACTGTATGTGGCAGCTGCTGCTGCTACATTAATTGCCACAGCTGCAAAAATTAAAAAACAGAAGCGACGGAAGGTGTGGGCCAGAAAGTGGTTGTTAAGAAGAGAAAAAGGTAAAGGAGTTTTACATATGCTCAATAATGAACTCTTACCAGAAGATCCAGCTTCCTATAGAAATTTTTTACGTTTACCAAACATATTGCTTGAAAGGCTACTTAGTGACGTAGAAGAAAGAATATCTCGAGTTGACACATTTATGCGTGACAGTGTTTCAGCTCGAAGCAGGTTAGCCGATAAAATCTTATTTAAATGCATATTGTACCTAATACCAATTTATTAATGTACAGATTAGAAGTTACTCTTCGATACTTGGCAACGGGTGAAACTTACCGATCGCTGATGTATGCCACACGTATCCATGAGACTACAATATCCAGATTTGTACCTGATGTTTGCAAAGCCATATACGAACATTTAAAAATTACTTATTTAAAAGCAAGTATAATAGCTTCAGCTAAAATGTAGTTGCTCATTCAGATTCTATTTTATAGGTACCAAGTTCTGTAGAAGAGTGGAATGGCATTGCAGCTTTATTTTATGAAATGTGGGACTTTCCCAATTGTTTAGGGGCTCTTGATGGGCGTCACATTAAATTTAGAGCCCCCCGATCATCAGGATCCTATTATTACAATTATAAAGGCGATCACAGCATTGTACTCCTGGGTATGGCGGATGCTGAATATAAATTTACATATATTAACGTGGGGGTTAATGGTAGGATCAGTGATGGTGGTGTGCTACGTGAAAGCCTATTATGGCAGGCAATAAATGAAAATACATTAAATTTTCCAAATCATAAGAAGCTACCTGGACGTGATCAAGAAATGCCGCATGTTATTGTGGCAGATGATGCCTTCCCATTATCTACAAGGATAATGAAGCCTTATCCAGAACGGGGACTATCACAGGCTTGTAGAATTTTTAATTATAGGCTTTCGAGAGCCCGACGTATTGTAGAAAATTCATTTGGCATATTAGCAAATAGATTTAGAGTACTGCTGAATCCGATCAATTTAATTCCCGAAAAAGTGGAACTCATAACCTTATGTTGTGTAGCATTACATAACTTTTTGTTAACTGAAAATAAAAGAGCATATTCCGAAGTGAACCAGGAAGACATCATCGTAAATAATTTACCACAAATCACGATGCAAGGCGGTAACCGAAACAGCACAAATGCTCGTCAAGTTAGGGACGAATTTCGAGACTTCTTTAACACCACTGGTGCCAGAGATTGGCAGGATGCACACGTTAGTAATAATAATATGTAATACCTACTGAATTATATAATTTTTTTTGTATACTGAGCTGGTCATACGTATACGCTATTATAATATTAAGTTGTACATTATATGTATACATATAATTAATACCTTTTGTATGTTATGGTGTGGGGAACAGTAATAAAAAAAACAATAGGTATAGTTTACACATTTATTTGTCTTTAGAATCCCTAATAGCTGCCAATAAAACATTTATAATCTGCGCTTCAACCTCGTCTACAATATCGGGGTGAATTTGTTGCAGCTTTGAAGCAACAAATTCACCAAAAATATTGTAGCGATTCTTTGAGTTTGTTTTAACTTTTTTGTTTAATACATTTGACATTAACCTTAAGGCACCTGTTGCCTCCTCCATTACTTTGTCGGTATCAGTTCTTTTTCGTTTACGAATTGGAACCAGTGATCGGCCGTTGGAGGTTGAAGCTGCCGGCTTCAGGCTGTTGTCAGGCTGGACATCAAAATTCACGATTTCCAATTCACTGTCCTGCAATTTATTAAATAAAAAATTAATCAAAGTAGCGGTATTTAATTTCTATTTACCTACCTCATATTGTGCATCGTCTACGAATTCACACTCAAGCGTGTCTTCTAAATCATCAACCATGACTTCTGAAGTTGTTGAGGGAGTTGAAGGCATTGCCTCGTGGCAGGAACTGATGCTGTCTGTTGCGCTTCTAGGCGTACAATGCTCCAAGACAAAAAACATCAGCTCGTAGTACCAAATTGTTGGCTGGTAGATCTATAAATGTTGTAACGTGCATTTTTAAGTGAAATTAAAACCTATGAACGACAATTACTTACATCATCCTCTCCGGTACCAGTTTTTATGGACTGCTCATGCTTTCTGTGTTCAGTTAGGAAGTTTGTCTTCAATCCGTGAAACTTTGCCTTAATGTCATTTACGGTGACGTTTGGTTTTACTAATTGTAAAACCGTTTCTATGGCTTCTAAAGCCCTCATCCTACTATGTTTATTTTTATAGTCCTTGGACTTTACAGCATATAAACAGGGATGCTTTTTATACTCGTCCACGAGAATGCTTACTTGCTCCCTCGACCAAGACATTTTCTTCCACAACAGCAACAATAACAAAAACAATAATAATTTAACGACAGAAACAATTTCCAAAAACCAACAATAATATTTAACAACAGCACCAAAAACAATATATAACAAAGAAATAAAACGTAGATAGGAGCGCGAACATTAAACACGTGGTTACACAATGCTAATAAAATGCAGAATGCAGGTTATGTTTATGTTTATTATGTTTACATTTCGCGTCATGCGCTTGGCGTTTAGTCTGATTACGATCTTCTGCGCATTTTTTCACGCATATTTACCAGAATATTTAGAACAAGTTCTAAATAATTTACATGAAAATTCAGCGCAAAATTTAGCAGCTAATTTTCTGTATGCAACGGTGCTTAATATTTTTATGAAAATTTACAAGTAAATTTTACATAAAATTTAGCGTCGTGTCATACAGGCTAATTTAAGTTATAAAACAACTAACGAGACTATTATTCTCTAATGATAGATGTCTCTCTCTCTCCCCACCTACAGGTCTCTGTATGGTCCAGAACACCGGCAGCTAATAATTTCGCCAACAGAGGTATTGCACCTCTAGTTGATAATCCCGCAAGCAGAGGTATTAAAATCGGAAGGAATCCGCCTGTTTTAGGTCGCTTGTGCCACTTTCGAATACTACGACGGGTGTATTTTCTTTTCTTCTTATCAGCATCATCCGAAGCCACCAACTGATTACTGGAATCCCATTGTTGGAAATCCCATTTGCTGTTAACTCGACGCTGATTGATATCGAGCGCAGGCAGACACGTCATTTTGCGGTTTAGATAAGTCTTATCAGCAGCCCGACACAGTCGCAAATAGTACGGTTTAGATAAGTCTTATCAGCAGTCCGACACAGGCACAAATACACACAATTAACTGTAAAATCACTATATATGACTCCCCACCTACAGACCCCTGTATTACATAGTTTCAGAGCTTGATCACAGATGGCGCACGTGTGTTTTCGCGCCAAGTTCCCCCTTATCTGCTGCTGCGGTTTCTTATCGGCTTCGTTGTTTTCGCGCCAAGTTCCCCCTTATCTGCTGCTGCGGTTTTTCTTATCTGCTGCGCAATATATTTCGATATTGCCACACCCAGGCGCCGGGGGCCGGCGCCGTCACCCGGGGCGTAGCCCCGAAAGGGGGCCCGCGCAGCGCCGGTCCGGGGTGACCCCACACACCTCCCCCCTCCCCCGCAAACCCGCGCTTGCGCACCTCGGCGCATGGGGGGGCCCGACGAACATGGGGCCCCCAAGGGGGCGGAGCCCCACAAAATGGCGACTAGGGCTGCGCCCCAAAACCGCCTCGGCCACGTAGCGCGCAGAATTTGAATTTCCCGCCAAAATGACGTCACTTCCTGGTCCAAAACCGGCTCTGCTTATCTACTAATAATAATAATAATAATAATTTTTTTAGATTTTTCAAAAAACTTTACACGTCAATAATTTGTGCTTGTCTAAAAACCTATTTAGCCCCTATCATATATACCAAGTGACGTTTACTTATTTAGAAAATTCCGTTTTTCGAAATTGTCAAAATCTAAAAAGTGCTGTTTTTCGGAAATTAAGTAAGATTGCAATGAGATTGTTTTAGAGTGTGTCAGTTTTGATTAACTGAACAATCTCAAATCCAGAAAACACATATTTTTCTTTAACTTTCAAGATTTATAATTGTAAAAAATAATATAAAATGTTAATTGCTTGTTTAGATTTTGTATTATTTACCGAAAAGTGATATGTCAGCATAATTTTTACGTTTTTGATGCAATGTGCTTTTTAGGAGAAATATTTTTGAATGATTATTAATATCTATTTAAATGGCTTCTAAAAACTCTAACCTTGTCAGCGAATTACTGTTACAAAAGTCCTGTAAACGATCTTTTACAGTTGTCTGAATGAGAAGAATTTTTTGATCATGTAAACTGTATAAAGAAAAATCTTCTCATTTAAACAACTGTAAAAGGATATTTACAGGATTCATTAAAAGGGTTAGATTAGAGTTTTCATCGTAGAAGCCATTTAAATAGATATTAATTATCATTTAAAAATACTTCTCCTACCAAGCACAATGCATCAAAAACTTCAAAATTATGCGAACATATCACTTTTCGGTAAATAATAAAAAATCTAAAGGAGTAATTAACATTATATATTATTTTTTACAATTATAAATCGATAGTCTTCACATAAAAAAATGTCAATTTTAAAATTAAGTTTTGGTATGTCTTTTTCTTCCTCTTAATATAGGCTGAGAGTCTGTTATTTTCACACACTTGAGTGCGATTTTATAAATAAATAAATAAATAAATAAATATTGTCTTTATTTTCCTTCTCAACTGCAAGCGTAAAATAAAATAAAATTGAAAATTACAAAAAAGGAAAATCGCAAGGCGAAGTTTGGTTCGATGGTAATGCCATCGTCCGGTCTACCACTTAAACCTTGAAATAAATGTAAAAAAATGTTGAAATTTAAGAACCGTAATCAAGTATGACAATAAAAAACGAGATTAATAAACATATACTTGTTTTATAAACTAAAAAGAAATTCATTCCATCAAAACATTCCCATAGATAGCACTGATAACTGCTCCACTAAATTGATTGACTCTCCAATAGAAGGCAATACATACGCTTTTTAAATAATTGAGGTTTCAAGCTTTTGAATTCGACAGGAACAGAGTTATATAATTTATAAATGTTATACGTAAAAGATCTCTGAAAGATAGCTGTTTTGTGTACAGGAGGAGTGATGAGGTCCTTGTTCCTGATATTTATGTTATGAACATCGGTTCGGAAGGATATTCGTCTGTGTAAGTAAGGCGGATTTTTTTCCAGGATAATCTTGTGAAATAAACAAACCAAAAAAAGAATATAACGATTTCTCATATTTAGCCACATTAAATCTTTCAACTTGTGTGAAATATGTTCAAATTTGCGGATACCAAAGATATACCGCAAACAGGAATTTTGAACTCTTTGTAAACGAGTTTGATCTAAAGCATCAAGACAGGGTCCATAAACTGGAAGGCAGTAGGAGAACTGCGATAAAACTAATGAATTACATAAAATGGCTTTGGTTTTGACTGATAAAGAGGATCTATGAGGATAAAGAAGTTTTAAATTTGCATATGCACGCCGAATACACACACTCACTTGTTCTTTGTATCGAAAGTTATTATCCATAATTAAACCAAGGTTTTTACTTTTATCCACTATCGCTATTTCTGAACCATTAATAATTAGGTTAATCAAATTTTTTACACGCGAACAGTCATTTTTCCTTCCAAATAAAAGAGCAGCAGATTTTGAAGGATTTAAAAACAGCGAATGTTTCAAAGAAGCTGTAGCAATATTTTCTAAATCACTATTAATGCACTCAAGCGCATTTTGCAGATTGTCTGGATCAAAAGAATAGAGGAGTTGTGTATCATCGGCGTACATGTAAACATTACAGTTATTTACACATTTAATAAAATCACTGGTGTAGATAGTAAATAATAACGGGCCAAGGATAGACCCCTGCGGTACACCCGAAGCAACATACAAACATCGAGACATCTGATCAGGCAATCTAACGCTTTGTGTTCGACTACTCAAATAATTCGACAGCAGAGCAATTGCATCTGGTGTCAATCCAATAAAGTGCAATATCGAACATAATGTTATATGATTAATGGTATCAAAAGCTTTACTAAAGTCGAGTAAAATTAAGATAGAAAGTTTACTAGAATCGGTAGCCTTTAATATATCATCAGTAACACTCAACAGTGCTGTTGTACAACTATGCTGGGGTCGAAAACCAGATTGACACTCTGGTAATAAATCATGCTGTAAGAGATATTCACTCAGTTGTGAGTTGATTACTTTTTCTAGCACTTTAGATAAAACAGGTACCTAAGATACTGATTGGCCTAAGATCTTTATAGCTTTGGGGGTGACTACATTTAGGTAAGGGAATAATCAAAGCTTCCTTCCAAGGTTCAGGAAATACATTTTCTAAAATACAAGAATTTATAATATGTAAAATGTATTTGATTAACAAAGGGCAACATAACTTAATCATATGGATATTTAGTTCATCAAGACCACAAGATTTAGATTTAATTTCATTTAAAAAACGCAATATAGTGTCCTTGTCAACTGGATGAAAATGAAATATTGTGCCAATCTCGTTAACCGTATTTTCATTATAATAGTTAACTAAATCTAGATCAAAACTTTGCTGGGGGATACTATTAATAAAGTAATCGTTTATTTCATTAGCATTATTTAAATGAGGTGGAATACTACTTACATTAGTATTTTTTAACTGTAAAAGTTTTAGATCATTCCAGAGAGACTTTGTATCACTGTTGCATAATTTATATTGAAAATAGGCTTTTTTCTCTCGCTGTAAGGTAGCTTTTGTTAAATTTCTAAAAGTGATTTATAGTACTCCCAATGTACAGGGTTCTTAGTTTTTCTAAATCTCGATTTAGCTTTATTACGCAATGACATAAGTAGTTTTAAGTTATCCGTGACCCATGGTAAATATGGCCTAGTTATTTTAATAGTAATTACAGGTGCATGTTTGTTAAACAATTGCAAAATTTGAGCATTTAAATATTCTACTTTATTGTTGATACCATTAATATAAAACAAGTTATCCAGAGGCACAGCCTCTAAGTCGCTAGTAAATGTTTCATGATTAAAATTTTTATAACTTCTATAAGTACGATAAGTAGGTTTGAGTTTATATTTATCTGTAAGTATTTTACAATAAATAAAATCATGAGCAGATATATCAACGTCGTACACTCCAGAATTAACCACCAAGGATGTATCAGAAGTAAGAATTAAGTCGATAAGGGATGAACTAATATCCGTTATTCTAGTTGGTTGAGTTATTACTTGATGTAAGTTTAATGAAGTTAACATGGCATTTAAATAAACAGAACTTGGTTCATTAGATTTTAACATGTCTATATTTAGATCACCCAAACAGAATATCCTATCCGTGATCGACATCGATTTAGCGAAAGAGACCTCCAATTCATCAGTAAAAAGTCGGTAGTCGGTGTGTGGGGGTCTGTATACAACTCCAAATGCCATAACAGTATTGTTTAATTTTTTTTCTGTTGGTCATATTTTAAGTCATCTTTTTAATATCTAAATCCTAGAATAAAAACAGCAGCTTAAAACACGTTTCCCGGAACAACGTGTTTTAAAAATTTTAAAACACGAAACAAATATAGCAACAATAAGGGTTTATTAAATGCGTTTTTGTATCTTGAAGTGTTACATATATTTGTTTAAGGTAAGAAATTACATTCCCAAACTGCTCAATGCGCAGGTTTTCTTTCACTTTTAAGGATGACTTCAGCATCGAATAATGCTGCCAAAGTGAAGCATGTGACGTTTCTTGCTGCAAATCAAATGAATTAAATATAAATGGAAATGAAAATAATCGCAGACTTACCTTCCCGTCTAAATAGGCAAGAATTACCTCTTCTGTTACCGAAAAGACTTTGTTATTTTCCCACCAATGGCAGAAATTTTAATAAACCTACTCGTAAGCAGCTTTAGACTTCACGGGCAACAAATTTTCTCGCAATAGATTCACTTTCTTTAAAATATTTCCAGGAATTTGATTTGACTTTGACATTTTCGTTTATAAAATAAACAACATATCCATAGCGACTCGTGACCAACGTGGTTGATCAACAGAAAAAATTTTGAATGACACTCTAGCAAAAACGCTTAAAGTATCTCGGGTGTCTATGCAACTCGACTGCGTCTCGTTGCATAACAACACCCTTGAACTTTAAGCTTGTGTTTTCGCACTCGTATCATTAATAACTATAATAGATAACCAAAGTTGCTCAATTGAGTTACTAGTAGCAATTAATTTATATTTAAAAGTACGAGATATATAAAAACCCACACCACCACCTCGAGATCCTCTATCTTTACGTAAAAACTCATACCCTACTATTCCAACTGCGGCGCTGTCTATTTCAGGAGTCAACCACGTTTCGGTAACTGCTACGATTGCATAGTGCGAACCTAAAAGAAATGCTTTGACGGACATAAAATCATTAAGTATAGATCGGACATTTATATGACCTACCACCATTAATATAAGTAAGTATAAAGTTAGTTTATTCAGTACAATATTCCAAATACAAAAATGATTAAATTGAAAGTACGCGAAATTCAATTTTAGAATAAATATTCCTGCGTAAGTGCAAAATACAAATAATCAAATTTATAAAATAGCAAGCTCATCCTTAGTTGTTATCACGTGCACCTTTCCACCTTCTTTTATAAACACCTTGCCATCAGTCGTCCACACATTTTTAGCTGAGAACTTATCCTTTGCCGCATTATACAGCAACATTCGTTGTTTACACAAATCTTCTCTAATCACTATACCAGATTTTCTTAAAATTTTCTTGTTACTAAAAATTAATCGGCGTATTTTATAACTGACCAGCTTGACAATTACAGGCCTATTTTGATTGTTTCTATTGTTTTGGGACGAGCTTATCCGCGTAGATGAACCTGTTCGGTGAACACGATCGATGTCTTCGGTTTTTATGTTCAGTTTCATATTGGTTGTAAATAAATTCATAACAATAACTTCGACATTTTCACTCTTCTCCTCCTTCAACCCAAATATTCTGAGCGAATTGCGTCTACTATATTGCTGGAGATCTTCCAATTAGGCGTTTAATGACTTATTGGTCTCTAACAAAACCATATTTTTTAAGTCCAGTACATCATTACGTTCCTCTAAAACAGCAACTTTAGCTTTTAATGCATCTAGTTCCTCACGTACATCTTTTAAGAGAGCTTCGGAGACAACATTGCAAAAAATATTCTGAAATTCTGCGGTGTTAAATAATTCCTTGATTTTTGCGGATAATATTTCTTGCAAATCTTCAGGCCCACTTTTGCCGACTTGACTTCTCGTATAACTCATTTTATTATTAAGGATGAACGTTATCACATCAAACAGCACTTAGAGGAATACGACTACACTAGTGCACTCCACAACGGCTCATGCTGAACTTTTAATCCGCGGCCGGGGTAGGTGGCTAGCCTAACCCCTTGAATTAAGGAAGAATGCTCTCGCAGGGGTCACGACCATCAAAGGTGTTCGTATGATGGCCGGAGAGCGTACGTTGTTATCAATGCTCGGGTGTGGGGCTTGAACCCACTTTACTGCTGGCGCCACGCAAGCATCAGCCGGCCAGACGCTGTTGGTGCGTGAAATTTTAAAAAATATTTTAAATATTAAAAAATTTAAAGTTTAGCTAAAGTTAAAGGAAAATGTGTGTTTTCTGGACTTGAGATTGTTCAGTTAGCTAAAACTAACACTCTAAAGAAATCCCATTGAAATCCTACTTAATTTCCGAAAAATAACACTTTTTAGATTTTGACAATTTCGAAATACGCCATTTTCTAAATAAGTTAAAATCACTCGGTATGTATGATAGGGGCTAAATAGGTTTTTGTTCAAGCACAAATTATTGTCGTAAAAGGTTCTTTTCAAAAATAAAAAATTAAAAACTTTCCCATATGATGCCGACTTTTTGGTGGCCACTGTAAAATTTTGATGTGTTCGTTTGTTTTTTTTTCAAAATATGATTTCGTTTGATAATACTCGTAGAATCAATTTATTCAGAATTTTTGGTTTTTGCGTGTTCATTATTTCTTGTATCTACATTACGAGATTTGTATTGTCTAAATCTGGTTCTTTGTTCTGTTCGGAGAGATTTAAATTTTTTAATTTAACGGTGGTTTTTGTTATCCCTTGAATTAAAGCATCTTAATTTTTAGTTTTTACTTGCCTCGTCTAAAAGACGAAGAACGTATTGTAATCGATAAAAAACTACCTTCTGAGATTTCTTTAGATCTTCACTTCCAGGGTCCCTAGATATCAAAGAACCGTTTTTTTCAATTCCGTCTATCTTTTGCCGGTATAACTCTAAAACAATTTTTTGGAGGAAGACGATACTTTGCATGCATATTCTATGTCTACCTGGCATAAAACCGAGAAAATTGCGGAGAAATATACAGTCAGACCTCGCCGTTCGCGGCTTTGCGGTTTGCTGATTTAATTTTACGCTGGGCACCTTTGTGCTCCCTTTTCTTTGCCGTTCGCTGATATTTGCTTTGCCGTTCGCGGATGGAATTGCCAACGTTTACTGTTTCAACTTTCACACACTAACGGCCGGTCTTATGAAAGCCACTAATCTGACGTTAACTTTAATTCGTTGTTAAAATAAACAAAAACGCATAAAAATTTGTTTACTAATGAATAATATGTCATAAGCGCCAACGTTTTGATGAGCTTTTGTTTATTTTAACAGCGATTTAAAGTTAACATCAGGTTTGTGACCTTCATAAGTAAATAAAGCAGACGTATGCGGTTTATGTCTTGAACACTTAAATAACATTATTTATCACGAACTTGTAAACACACTTGTGGAGCCTATTTCTTAGAATCTCTTATTACCAAATCGGACCTGAAATAAATTGTAACATTATAACTTGAATAAACAAAAGGACATTCGAGCTCTAGATTCAAGTGGCAGACTTATGTTACGTATGAAATTTTCAGATTTGCCAGACAAAAAACGCAGAAAAATTTTGGTTTTTTGAGGTTGCATAGTATAAATAAATCTAGTTAATGGAACCTAACCCCGTTTTTATCATTTATGTGTTTACTTGCGCATCGCAGTTTTGCGCTTGGCGGCATTCTTCTAGAACGTAACCCCCGCGAACGGCGAGGTCTGACTGTATACAGGGTGAGCAAATAAGAAAAATTAAATTCTTTCTATTTTTGTTTTAACTAAAAATCTATTACTTAAAATGAAGGTAATAATTTGCACAAATCTCAGGTTTTTACACTTGAAGAAAAAAGGCATATTTGGACACAACATATAGGTACAGAGTGCGCACTAAAAAAATGGTTGCTTATTTTGCTTTAACCTAGACGCAGATAAACTCAGTAATTTGCACATAGCTCAGGCTTTACACTTGACGAAAATGGAACCCAAGAGATACAAGATAAATGTTGTCAGAGTCAAAAAGGGCCAACAAAAAGTGTGTTCTGTTTAATACAGCCATGCATTGCACAGATCCGAGAGATCCTTCACGGATCAGTGGAAGAAACGCGTGGAACTGAAATCGCATTTGCAGGCGATGTAGTTCGAATCCCATCACCGGTAATATTTGCAAGTTGATGCAATTCGCATTAGCAAATGTTTCCTTTTATTGTTTCAGTATTATTAGAAACGTGAAGAAACTTTTACCCCATAATATTTTGATAACGTTCTCTTTCATTGAATTGTTTCCTGTTACTTAGTACAACAGCCGCCTAAAGTTCAGCATTTTTTTTGCATAAGGAGGTATTAACGATTTGTTAATATCTCTAGAACCGTTGGCGGTAGATCCATACAACTTTATATTAAAATTATTAGCATTTCAATGGAAAACTCCTTGTAAGCTACCTAAATATCGAGCCTTCTATTTTAAAAAAGTAAGTTTAGGTCACCACTCTTTTTGACCTACCATTTATAATCAAAACTGTGTGATGTGCACCGCCTTCGTACCTCGTAGAATATAGCTATGTTAGGTACCCACAAGAATTTATTAACACACACGTGGCAAGCCATCCGCGCTATATTTAAATACGTTATCAGGTTCGCTGTGCCGAAATCCGAAAACAAAATGACGCGCTACTTTTATTACCTCGGCAAAAGATGCAACAGAACGGCAACGTTGCTGGAGGTGAGTATGTCGATTGTGTAACACGGCGATATACAATGGGAGGCCACATTGTAGCAGTGTAGTCGGAGCTGAGTTGCTATTTTGTGTACACCATTTTTTTGTATATCTCAAATATCTTAATTCCTTACCCCTCTCTTGATGCTTCTGTTACGATAACCTTATTTAAGAGATTGACGAGGAATACACATTGAAAAACATGTTCCTTGACATGGAGGCGTGGGTGCCTGTTATATGTTCGGAGGCATGTAAGATAGCCGTGCATATATATATATATATATATCTGCAGTTTAATTATGTTAAAAATATCAATTCAAGGATTCTAGACCTTGTGTTATCTAACAACGAAGACACAGAGGTTATTCAATGCGAAAGCCCCCCCTTACTGTTGTAGATATATATGAAACTGCTCAAAATTTTCGTAATTTCTCCAAAGCTGATTATAATGTTATTAATGGTAAATTACTGTCTTACGACTGGAATGTTGAACTGAAATCGCTTAGCACTGAGAACTGTGTAAATAAATTTTATCTAATTTTGAAATCTGTTATTTCAGAACATATACCGATGTTTAACAAGCGATTAGATTGTTTTCCTGTCTGGTTTTCAAGCAATCTAATTAAGCTGATGAGGGAAAAAGCTAGAGTCCATCGAAAATATAAATTGCGTGTTGACTATAATAGCTTCAGCTTACTTAGGAAACGTGCAAAGGCTTTAGTAAAGCAGTGCTTTCGAATCTATATTAAAACAACCGAATCTAAAATCTGTTCTACTATCAAAACGCTTTGGTCTTATGTAAAAGAAAAGAATAAATCAAATGATATCCCATCTAGTATGCAATTAAATGGCACTGTTGCTAATAGCGGTATAGAAATATCTAATTTATTCTCTAAATTTTTTAGCTCAGTTTACACTCCGATCTCTGAAAAAAAACCTGAAAATTTCTACGGCGTAAAAACGAATATTTGTTTAGGAACTTGCGTATTCACTATTGCTGAAGTGCAGGAGCTACTAAATAGCCTGGATGTAAATAAGCCCCCTTACTTACACTGTGTAACAGTCAATGGTTATGTGTCGGAAACTACTAATATAACATCCGGGGTACCCCAAGGATCGCATCTAGGACCTTTGTTTTTTATTGTTTTTAAATATTTTTCTGTTTTCAATATTCAAAATTTTTATTATAAGCTGATTTGAAAATTTATGCTAAGGTAAGTACAGTAAGCGATTGTCAAAAAATGCAAATGACATTAATAGATTTGTCATCTATTGCTTCAACAACCGCTTAGTACTAAATCCTGATCATTTTCAAGAATATTTTAGTAGGCAAATGTCATGGGATTCATTCGACACTATTTGAGTTAGATAATGAAGCCATTACACCACTAGTGCTGTAATGGTCAAGTTACCAGTGACACAATAAGTCCTTATCCGAGCAGTTATACATAAATAAAGTTAAAACCTCTTTCCAAAAGTCCAATATCTCTATTCTGGGAAAAATAATAAATCTATTACAGCTTAACATATTATCCTTGTGCCATCAAGTTAAGTTTTGATAAAATCTGCAATTTAAATTGTGCCTATCAACAAAACAAACAAAATTCATATAATCGGGTTTCAGTAAGAGTAATAATTATTTTAAATTTTTATTTTCTTCATAAATTTACATTATAACAATATGCTATGTTTTACAAAAGCAATAAAATAATAAAAAAGCCTAATTATTCACATTTCAACATCTTCGCTAATAAACTTTAATCGAATTGTAAGTGTATTTGGTGAAGTTAAATCCGCCACCATTATCTCGGAACCATCTTTTAGTCCTAACTCTGTTAAGCTCTTTCCTAAATTTTCACGTGTACGTTCTTCTATGCTTTTTATAGTCGATATATACAAAGTTTTATTTTTCCCATCGATGTTTGTAGTTAATCCTGGGCTCTTCATTTGGTACGCAGCGCTTTCACAAAATAGTTCTATTAGATTTTTAAGCTTCATTTTGGTGGGATCTTTAACAGGCAACGTTTGGGGAATTTGTGAACAACCTAAGCAGTTATCCTTCTTTTCAGACTCAAACGTATAAGTGTATATTCCATCTACATCGTTGAATACCAGGTAATTATTTAAAGAAACGCAACAGCTAGTAGCCAATTTAAAAACCTAAAACATTAAAACTGTGATATTCAATTTCTAGCAAAGTTTATTTATGACTAACCTCGGTCGCACAAGTTGCAGCAATAACTGCATTTGTAGAAGCAACAGCGGGTATTATATTTTTAACCACCCCTTGCACTAGTCTGTACGTTATTCCAGTAATATTAAATTGTAATGCTCTTTCTTGTGATTTTTCATAAATCCAACCAACATGTTGAGGATCATCACCATCTATGTCAACTCCCCATGGATTTTCCTTTGGCCATTGAATAATTTTTACATATTCAATGCAATGTTCAGGAAGTCTAGGTGTATTTGCAATTGTGCAAAGTGGATAAGTGATTTGTGGGGGGTAAAGGTCTAATGTACAATCGATACAAGCACTAACTCCAGGAAGAATAACGCGTGCATGTCCCTTAAAGCCTTCAGTCCCTGAAAATTATATTTTGTACAACTGGTTAAAATTACTACACAATACATACCTCCATCAATCATTGGAATAATACTAGTTTGGTCTAAAGCACCATCTTCATAATTTAACAAGGATATTAACATTCCATTTATCCAACGTCGAGCTACAATGGAATCTAAACCACATACAACTATATGAAACTGTCTATAGAAAGTTTCATCGTAATCTTGAATTTTACAAAAATGGGGGGTAACTTCACAGCCCTTGACTCTCTTGTTAACAAAGGCAGCTGCCACCTCTGCTTTAGATGACCCAATATCTTTATGCCTGAATAAAAACTGCCGATTTAAATTAGATAGATCTATTGTATCCATATCGATTACATGAAGTTGCTTAAACCCCATTAAGGCCAAATCTTTTAATAATTCACAGCCAAGCCCGCCTGCACCAATTACTAGAACTTTACATGTTGTCATTACAAAATCTAATATTTCTGAAGACGGTTCAAACTCTGGGTGACTAAAGGGGCCAGGTCTTTCCAACACTTTTCGTAAATGTCCCCAACGCTTTTGAGCCACATCTTGATTTTCAGTCATTTTTTATTTTCAACGTACAAGCAACTAACGCAAATTAGTAAATTTATAACCTCACTATTTAACAAATGACAACAGCTGTATTACAGTAGTGGTTATTAAATCGTCTCCGGTTGAAATAATGTTAATGTGGATCAATCAAAAAGGGTCGATATTGGCATATACAGGGTGTTATGAAGAGAATGGGACACCGACAAGAGTGCTACTGTTTTAATCAAAATTGAAATACTATATAGAATAATAAATGCATCATTCAAAATTGACATCATATAATTTAATTACTCTTCTCAAATCTTCATGTAACTGAAATTAGATCTATGTACACAGGGCACTACTTCCGAATAACAATAAAGGTAATATTTTTCACCTACGTTTTTGTACCACATGTACTATATTTTAGAAATTTGCATTAATTTTATCAACAGTAAATTATAAGACCTTATATTTTTATCGGTAAAATTTGTTTGTTTATAAAAACGTTGTTGCCTAGCAAAATTGACGAGAAAAAATGATCCTTCATTTATGCAGTTTGTTCGAGTCAATTTTGCTTGAAGGTAACACTGTTTATATGTTAAACAATAACACTTTTCCAAAGAGAAAAAGGTAAGGTTGAATAATTTTTGATTGGACAAATTCCAGAAATGAAAAACAAAATGTTTCCATAGTAATAGAGAGACAGAGACGCGGCATTTTTTGTCGATGTGTAAGAAGAACGTAATAATATATTTTCCCGCTGCTGATCATGTAAGTCAGTGATACAGCCTTAGTAACAAAACGTGTAAGTCGGTGATTATATTTTCCCTCTGCTGATCATGTAAGTCAGTGATACAGTCTTAGTAACAAAACGTGTAAGTCGGTGATTATATTTGTTTGCTGCTTTTTCTTGACAACGGAACTTAATATTATTATTAAGTTCCTAGGATAATAAAATTAGCAAAGCAAGATGCAGATTAGACGTTTTGTTTCTAAATTGCAAGTGTTTATGTGACATGTGACTCTCATAGGTAACACGACTCACGAAAATTAATCCTGGTGACAGGTGACAAACCACACGATTTTTTCAAAAATCTAGGAAAATTTTGATAAGCAGCGGGAAAAATATAATAAGATAACTCGGAATGTATCGCCTATTAACATTTTCGGCAGACAACAAGCCGCGACTTCGTCTTGGCTTGTACTTGCCTACCTCAAATGTTAATAGGCCCTTACATTCCTTGTGACTTAAATAGCTATTGTTTGCTGCTTTTTCTTGACAACGGAACTTAATATTATTAATAAGTTTCTAGGATAATAAAATTAGCAAAGCAAGATGCAGATTTAGACGTTTTGTTTATAAATTGCAAGTCTTTAGGTGACATGTGACACTCACAGGTAACACGACTCACGAAAACTAATCCTGGTGACAGGTGACAAACCAAACGATTTTTGCAAAATTCTAGGAAAATTTCGATAAGCAGCGGGAAAAATATAATAAGATAACTCGGAATGTATTGTCTATTAACATTTTCGGCAGGCAACAAGCCGCGACTTCGTCTTGGCTTGTACTTGCCTACCTCAAATGTTAATAGGTCCTTACATTCCTTGTTACTTAAATAGCTATTTTTACCGCGGTAAAAATTAATGGTTGTTAAAATACTGATCCAAACACTGCTATTGGACGAAAACATTTGACATTTGAGTTGAGAGAATTTGTCAGTAATGATGTATTAGGGGCAAATATTTTTTTTCTGTAAACAGTTATTTATGTTACAAGTACGAAATTAAGAACTTTTTTTAAACGAGCTGCAGTTTATGGCCAAGCGAGGCACATAAATAAGGCGAATCTAAAAGTCTGCTATTGTACGAGTTACATACATAATTTTTTGTTCTACTACTTTGGAAGCGTTTTTTCTTATTAAGGAATGACAGTTTAATAGATGGAGGCCGGGAAAGTGTGGTCATGATCATACCAAAAAATTGTAATGTATGTTAGTTCTTGTTGCTATGGTTATTACTGCTGACAAGTAAAACGTATTAGTCCGAAAAAGTAGGTGTTTTCTGTCGCTAAACACTGCCGAAATTAATAACTTTCCGATGCAATAGCACCCATTTTTTTAGGAGAGTTTATTGTTTTTGGCAATATCACAACTGTCACAAGACAGACTAAATAGATCAAATTTTTGAGCCGAAACGAAAGAATTTGTTAAAGTTAGTTCGTCGAGGGACGTTTAAAAAACAGTAATTCTTGAGCACAAAATTTTTCTATCAAATCATGACTCCAAGTACATTTTGGGAACTATTTCCCAAATATCGGTTCGTTTTGTATCGGTATGCGATGAATATGACATTTATACTCAGGATCGGACTGGATATTTGAACCGGCCCGGAAAAGTGACCCCAAACCGGCTTCTTTCAAAAAGACTTTTCTTCTAAGGCAACATATTCAGTTATTAAACATAAAAAAATCTTAAAATTTTCAGCGAAGACAAAAAATATAAAAAACAAAACAGATTAATAAACTGTTACTGCACTTACTAAAGGTAATATGGATTTATTTTCCGACTGTGACAAAAAACATGATCATTAAACAAGAAATAAAAATAACCTGTGTTGTAAAAAGTGTAATTTTTCTCATATTCAGAAAAACGTTAATTACTCTGTGATATAAATATTTAATTGTTTTCCGGAATCATTTCGCGTTTTACCAAAAAATGAACCAAAGAACGTGATAAAAAGGTATCTTTTAGTTAAATCTTTTTACAAATTAAGTAAATTTTACAATGATGAAGAAATAAAGACACTAGGTAGGAGTAGAATGTATGTATGTATTTATTATTGATAACCTCATTTTACTTTGCGGTGTAGAGGCTGGTGCTTTATACGCTTGCATCTGGTGGTACAATGCTCAACTTGCCCCGGATACAATATGCAAAGTTGGAGCTCGTATTTTGTGCTTGCACAGCAACCATTGTGTGAGGTGTGTGTCATGATGACTTGTTGACCTAAGGTCTTAGGTCTGTGGTTCTAAGTAGAGCACAGTTAATTTGGTGCCCAACTGTGAATGGTCTCACCTAGCCCGATTCCAATCGCCAAGGCTGCGGTAAAATTCCGGCCCCCGCGGGATTCGAACCGAGGACTTGCTTAATGCAAGCCTAGCGCCTACCCAACTAATTTATTATTATTGTATTTGACATTCAGACAAACAGCCCCTTACTTAAAATAAATATTAATTTAAAAAAGGACGTTTCACATGCAGCTTGTGAAATAGAAAGGGTTAATAAATTGTTATATGATTTCTCTAGATCACGTTATGCTTCATCATATAAATTATATTTTTGTAGAACGTAGTAGCAACAAACCATACATTTTACTCAGAGCTTGTGATCAACAGTACTGTTTTCTGCTTTATCACCATCCTGTTAAGTTTGTTCTTTGGTGTGCTTCTCTAGTAATGCTGATGACAACATATTCTATTTGGAACCAAAATCTAAAAGTTCCGTTTGCAAATTATCTTACGTGACTTCAAAATAAAACTTGGTTAGTTTTTTTATAATTTTTTTGTAGAATATTTGTCGATAGGTTTGAACGGAAATTGAATCTCGGGAGGTAAAAGCATTCGATGCCCTAGTACAACTCCTTCTGATGTACAAATTTGGATTCTAAGACACTGACAACTTTGTCCATAGTCATATTAAAAACCTCTGTCCGAAATTCGTCAGCTGAATTTTGCAATCGCTGCTAGCTATAAGGAGCCAAAGAGTCATGGCCCTACCAACAGTCATTCACGATTTTTTTTATTCCGAAGAAAACATTTTTTTAAATATTCTTCATTATTCTTCGCATTTTAAAGCTTAAACAAAGCGTCAGTAATTTTTATTTCATGAAGTACGCTAAGCGCTTACTTGCCTTCGGCGACGAACTGGGCCAGATCGAATTGGCCCAGCTTTTCGACAGTTTATGAACTGCGGCGGTACTGTGAGGGGCGAAAGTGGTAGATACAAACATGCGCTATATAGCACTGATTTGGAGCCGCTTCAGCTTTGGCCCCAGCACTCGAACCAGTTGCGATAAAACCTCGGGCTGTTATTAATGGTTATATTAAGTATTCAATTTCATTGACTATATCACGCACAAGGTACCTTAGCGGCAAATCTTGCAGCATGTTGCATAAACGACGTAGTTCTTGTTTTTTTCAATTGTCGAACCGCCTTAGCTGTAGCGCCAAAAGGCAGTTGGGTTATGGGATTTAACTGAGTGCCTTACGCGTATAAAGCTGTAAGCATCCGGCATCATGCATCAAATTATGAAGCCTTCTTCTTATTTGCTTGAAGGAAAGCTTGAAATAAAGCAGTTACGTAGACCCCTACTTGCTTTAAACATTTCAAAACGACATACCTCGATACGTTCTAATATTGTAAAGTGTGAACAAGAAAATTCAAACAGGGATTGATTTGCAAATAAAAAGAATATTAGAACGGATTTTATATATCATGCAGCTTGCCAATAAACATTTATGTGTTAGTGACTGGTTTGGTTGTATACTTTAGGAAGAAAGCAAATCTACATTGGTAAGTATTTTTTTCACTGATGCTAACTTTGCCAGTCCATATGCGAGATATTTAAATCTCGAAATGTCGGAGTTTGACTTTGTCTACGAGGGAGTAGTAGGTGCATTTTACATTCGGTTCGCCCTGTTAAAATCAACCAGAGAGCACAACCTGTTTATACATTGTCATGATTAACCAGCAAACGGCTTCGATGACTAGCGGCCTCGACGACTAGTGGCCGATCGTCCATCCCCCCACTTTGGTGCTGATTATACCGATGCACAGCACAACTATACTTTAAATGACGTTTTTGAAATAATGCCTTGATTAAAACAACATATTCGGCAGTTGCCATAGATAACTGATAAAATCTCAAAGAAAAATTTAGTTTTTTTGCCACTATAAAAACACATGATTGGTTCAAGTTTTAAAAATCATGGCATTTGATTGGATAATAAGAGATGCGAGAAATAGCCAGAAATAATAATCGAAATTATTAAAAGATGGCCACAGATAATAATTTTGGAATGCATAATATAAAATGTTTACTTCAGTAGTTTGAGGAATTAGTATACAAGTTCTTTATTATCTTGCATACAGTAGCTTTGTAAAGATAAACATTAAAGTAGTTTTTCATATCTAAATGTTTCCTTTAATAGTAACCGCGTGATGGTAACCACATCTAGCTAATGGTTTCTTTTTTATTGATGTTTAAAACCATAGATGGTGTGTTACAATTATTAATTTAAACATTAAAATAAATAATTAAATACTACGTTTAATTAAATAATTTTATAAGTTCAATTAACCTAACATTGAAATAAATGTGCTACATAAGTCATACTTTATATCACTATTATTCTGAATTTATCAGGTAATCTACTTATTTTTATACGACTGTGGGTAATAGGGTCATGGTGGCGCTAGCTATCCATACACACATATCAACGTTATACGCTGGTGCTGTATTGGCGAATGTATGATCTCATTTCGTCATAAAACGAGTAAAGAGAAAAAGTTCGCAGCTTCCTCCTTCAATGACGTAATCGCTTAATTAAAACGTCACTTCGCTAGACAAGCCGTCGCATTGTCGTGGATCAATCTTTCGCGTGTGCTGTGAGATTTGCTATGATTTTTGACAAAGAATATTTATCCCTAAAAGAAAATATTTCCCCCCATTTAAACGGCGAAAAACTGATTAATGCTGTGGACGTGCGTTCTTGCAACAAACCGACAAATAGAGTGAGTGATTTAAGTTGTTTTTATCAAAATAGCTTCGTTTATAAACAAACGACTTCTGTTATTCATTTATTGTTCTTAGCTTACTGCTATCTGTTTCTCTATATTTTTTATTTTTATGAGATAGGTACTTGGTTTATGTTTGCTTTGTCATTGTTATTATTTTAAATATCCTGATGGTTTTATTATTTATTTTGAATATTTGATAGCTACTTCTGAATGCTTCAGTATGAAATGGTAAGTGGTGATTCATAAATAATATGGGAAATATATATGAGTTTAGTTAGTAGTTATCGGGAATATGAAGTATATAATTGGTAAATGTGGTTATTTATAACTCTGCAGAAGTTTTTTTTAAAGTACCTACGCTGGGTACTTGTGAATTAGACACATACGTGAATTTTACTAATTGCAATCTTGTAATATTAAGAATGAACAGATAAGCATCAGCTGATAAGTTCTAAAATTTGCCTCTTGTGATGTTCTATCATGATATGCAATTAGATCACAATTTATGGATATTTAAATCACCCATGTTATGCCAAATAGATTAATTCATTTTTAAAAAAGAATTTTGTCCAACTTAAGAATTATAATTGGGGATTCAAAACAATCCTATTAAAAACCACTTATTGTATTTTTAAAATGCCTTGAAAGCTAACAAATTAGTGGCTAATAGTGCAATTATGTTTAGAATTGTGTGGCATAGTTAATTTATATTTAAAACATTGCATAATCAAGTTATTCTGGTGTCGAATAAATGCAGGACACAGTGTATGCATATGCACAGCATACAAACAATATGCAAGCAACATGAACATCTCTTGAAGATAGAAAATTTATTTATTGCCTTGCTAACAAAAAGGATTCTTTATTATTCTCAAACCCTCAGTATAATTTCTCACCAATTATTTTCTTTGGTTGTTGAACAACCAGCAATTTGTTTTAACAGTAGGTAGTTAATAATAGTTAATTAGTGATGCTACACCGGATTATGCGGACCCATCACTCAATTTATTATTTAAAAAATCCTTTTAAGAGCATAGAGTATGTACTGTTTATTTTAAATGTGCAACACCGTTTTTAGAAATATTATTTTTTTGGTATCGGCAAATGTAAGAACTTTCATTAGGCATCAAGCATCACTGATAATATCATTGTGGACTAATTTAAAGAGGTCGCTTAATTACCTAAATAAAATTAGTGTGATGCTCATCATTGGGAATATAAAAAACAGTAAGAAATACAAGGTCCGTTAAATTGGGGCAAAGTTGCAGAATGTAGTGCGGAATAATAATCAAAAAGTTATTTTAGTTTCTTCGCTGTACTTAAAAGAAAACTATATTGCTATTACGACACTTTAAATCTGGTTTTAGATTTTCTTGTGTTAATCATTTTCGAGATATTGATACGATACTTTCAATGTTACATGCACAAGGAGGACTATAAACCCTCAAGAAGACTTTTCCTTTTTTTTCATTAATATGGATGCCACACCTATTTTCATAAATAGCCGAGGTATGTGAACTTGATATTTTTTGATAGTGGGCCGTTATTGTTTAATCCGAAAACAAATAAAGCTTCAATTGGCACCTTGATTAAGTTTTTGTTGTATTTTAAAAATTGTTTTTGCATATGTTACTCGATTCAATAATAGTTTCAGTATGGTAAGCTGTAATTTATAATAATTATAAATAGATATTTATTAGTTTCTCTACAAAACAAGACGAATACATTTATTAAAGTATTATGAAAAAAGTCGTAACTAAGTTAATGAATGTTATCCTGTGTAGCAGAAAATGTTTAATGTTTGTGTGGAATTCTCGAAAAAAGAAAAACGAATACAAGCAGTTTCTCACAAAAGTTTTTGTTTAAATTTAGTGATTAACCATTTTTGATGGACAAATTATTGGAGTTATTTATGCAAAAAAATTAATGCAATTAAATAATGTACGTAAATTTAATTTCTATATGATAAACAATGAATAGAAAGACAAATTGAAGCTTTCATTTGTTTTCTGATCAATGAAACTATTATTCAGCATTAGAATCTGTAACTTCGCTCCAATTTAAACAACCTTGTAGCTTTTACAGTTTTTGAAATCCCAACTGCAAGCCTCGAAATTGAATAACCCCGTATGCAGGGTGAAACTCGAAGATTATAATCTTTCAGAAAAAATAGTTTGCACATCTTTTGTGATGTTGACCCTTCTGTAACATTAGAAAACTCAAATTGTGGTGTGAGCAGAATGTTTGTTTAAATGGCTCACTATTTATGTTTTTCGTTATTTTTTTTTGTATTACCGTAATTTTTTTAAAGGCATATTCTGCAGGACATGTCAAAACTGGTCAAAATTGGCCACTAATGCAAACATAATTTTATTAGAAATTTTTGGTTTTGACAGATAACTCAATTGGTACTTTTTGGAGCCAACTCACAATAAAAATATTGATACTGATAAAAAGAGAAAATGAAATTCTATAAAATAAAAAAATATAGTAAATAATTTAAAAAGGACACAGTTCAAGTTGCAGTTTTGCCATTTTGAAAGATAAAATCAAGCTTTTTCGTTAATGTTGTAGATTGCTAGTAACGACTACGAGTTACAGGTCGTGATATTCATTTTTATGAAAAAATGTCGAAAAGGTATAGCGAATATTTTCAGCTGATTTTCAGTTTCTGATGTAATTTGTTTGTTATGATATGTCATCGATTTTTTTTTAAATAACAACCTATATTTTATATTATTGATTTCGGTAGTACTATTTTTATGTGTTTTCAATGATATAAAATTTTCAATATGTTACATCTGAAAAAATCGAGAAAATGGTCTTAAAGTTTAAATATTAAAAACCAATGAAATGAGCAAAATAAATCTAGGTACCGGTGGATAAAAAAAAAGATTAGTTACAAGTCAGAATTAAACAATTTTTAAATGTCATAACAAAATAAGCTTCCTTTGCTTTTTCTAAATTAGAATTTGCCTTTAGCAAACTAGATGATTAATAAAAATGGTACAATTAAGTGAGACACAGAGAATTGAATTTTTTATTATTTATTGTATTTTCAATTGTTTTTTAAATTTCAATAAAAATGAATGTGCTGTTAATGATTTTCCGTCGAACGTAGGTACGTAGGTAACTAGATTTATTTTGCTCATTTCATTGGTTTTTAATATTCAAACTTTAGACCATTTTTCTCAATTTTTTTCAGATGTAACATATTGAAAACTTTATATAATTGAAAAGAACATAAAAAGTAATACCGAAATCAATAATAAAAAATATAAGTTGTTGACGTTATATCAAGAAAAACAAATTATATAAGAAACTGAAAATTAGCGGAAAATGTTCCCTATAGTCAAAATCGCTACACCCTTTCGAGATTTTTCCATAAAAATGAAAGTTGATAAATTTATTCGTTACTTGATTTCCACACTGTGTATTTCTGACATTAGGGCGGAACACACGATCGAACATGTCTTAACACAAGTACGCGCGCACATGTTCGTCGAACAAGAAGCTGCGTGTGTTGGCCCAAAAACGCTTCGAACATGTACGCACATACAAAATGTTCGACAGACTTCTCAACCTGGATTTCTTGAAAACAAGTACGTGCGTTGATGTATGCACGCACATGTTCGACCGTGTGTTTCCTAAACGCACATGTTCGCCACGGACTTATTCAGTGCGGTGTACATCGCACAATGTCAGACTGCAACTATAATAATTATATAATTTAGTTGCAGCCAGACACTGTGCGATAATATTGCAAGTTCGCGTTGAATTCAATTATCATACATACGGGAAGTCCCTCTATATATATGTACCACAGTTTGGGGCTTATTTTATTATTTATTAGTTCGGGAAAGACCCTTTCTTTGTAAGACTGCCTATGATGTGTCCATATATTTATAAAAGCAGTACGTAGAAATCGAAGCGTTGCCTTCAGCCTTTCATGTGGTGTAATTGCAGCTCTCATATTGGTATCTGCATATTTTATTAAAGGTGTAACTAATTCCAGAAGTTCTATATACGTATTCTCGTCCATTCTGAGGTAATTTCGCCAATCATCGGGTTCCAGTCTTAACTCCTTCCAGTAGGTTTGTATGAGAGAATTGTTCCTGTTTTAAAAGCCAATCCTTACACCATTTTTTACGAAGATTTTTGATTTTTTTTGTATTTTTGTTTTACTATAATAGCGCACGCCACTGCCATCAAACACAATTCTTCGGACATCGTTTAATTTAAAAAAGAAGACGTGCGAACGGGTTGGTTTCGATAACTGAACTATGATATCGTAAGACATGTTCGATCGTGTGTAGGCCGGCTGATTTTGACGTTGATGTTCGACGAACATGTACGCGCGTACTTGTGTTAAGACATGTTCGATCGTGTGTTCCGCCCTATTAACATGGTGGTACAGATTGAGTGTTAGGCATGGAGGTATTTAGATTGACAAAATGCTGATAGAACAAAGACCTACATAGAATTTTATGGATAGCTTCACAAATAAATTTCAAAAAAATAAGATTGAAGAGATGTAGGGTTGTAAAAAACGTTTTTTTTTAATAAAAAAACAGATTTTTTTTAAATAAAAAAACAAGTAATTACTAGAGTTAAATGACAACACTATTTTCTTTGTACTTGAGGGCTCCCACCTTTGAGTAAACATCATTGTGTCATTGTTTACTAGTATATTCATCTTGGGCTTACTCAGAACTGGGAAAAAAAACAACAGCTCGTCATCTTTTTTCTAATAAAAGCAGTTTTGTGTTAAAACACTTTTTCATTTACAGCACTAAAGGGATGTTAGAATATGAATTAATGCAGCAGGTTACCTGTATATTTCTTGAGATAATTTACTTGGAATGCCATTGCAAAGAATTTAGATTAATTTTCACAATTATTGTTAAAGATAAATTATGTGCAAACTAGTATACTACTATTATTTTAAACGGTGAAGTTCACAAGATTTTATATTCAGTTTTTGTGATTTATGTACTCGAATGTATTAGGAATGTGTATTTATTGTGTCTAACATCTTTATCTAATTACATAGTTTAAAATTTTGCAATGGAAGCCATTAATACAGTATCTTTACATCTGTAAAGTGATTGATGAAATACATATGGGCAACTGTAAAATGTAACAAGTTGTTTTTCGGTTTAAAATAATACTTGCGTGAATTTTTTTTAAGTGGAATTTTATATTTGCTCCTACATATAAAACATTGCTATTGCTACTCGTAATACTCTTATTCATTGGATTAAAGAGATTAAGTAGGTATACACAAGCAGATTGTAGAGTAAGTTATATCATAATCTTTAAACTCTTACCTTACCGAGGCATATCAGAAGTTGAATGAAATCAATGAGCTAAAAGCAATTTACATTACACTTTGTTCTATCCAGACATACCACACTCAGTGTATTGTTATATTTGTGTGCGATTTTATTACTTTTCCTCAGTAGTTTTCAGAAGCGTTGTTAATTTTATTCATGCGCAGGCACAGTACCGATCGAACAAACTGTTGCAAAATGTCTTAATATTGCACTAAAAGTTTTCAGTATAAATTTCCCATGCATTATGTATCACTACATTAGGTCTCAATGCCTAATATCTTCACTTTGATTTTGAATGTGTTCATTGTCAAACATCGTTCATGGTGATGATCTAGAAGCAAATTGAAATTTGATGGAAATAAGGCAAATTTAGTTTCAGTATCGCAATTGTGAATTTTCATGCGTGTATCGAGTCACAAGGACGACACTGAACATTTACTCTGGTCGAAGTGGATTTTAGTTGTTAGTTTGTTAACATAAAATTCATATAAATTGCTTTTTTTTTTAAGTTATCTACATTATCTTAGAAAAAATTCATTTGCGGACACAGGCTTGTTATAACTTTTTGATTTATTTTTAATCCTAAAATACTTCTGCAAAGTATGTTCCCTTATTTTAAAAACACACCCTGTATTTATTGCGATAAACTTATTTGTGTATTGCTGCTTTTTACAAATCTCTGCTCAAATACTTCTAGTTATCAAGTAAATATATCAAAATAAAACTGATAATAAACTGTGCATTGAATTAGTAATAAAAAGTACTTCTCTCAATGAATTATTACATAAGCCACATAAAAACAACAAAATCTAATGTATTCTTTTATAATGCAGCATATTTAATTACATCATTGTTTGTATGTGGGAGTTAAAATTAGCCACTTTATGTCATTAAATTCTCCCTGCTCCTTCATGTGCAAGTGAGCATGGCCCTCTCTAGTTCCTAAAGCATTTGTAACAGTAAAACAAGGTGTTATTATGCGAGTAACATGGTTCATGCTTCAGATGATGATGCCTTGATACCATTTTTAGGCCTTTGCCTTGATGTAGCATAGATTTCGCCCAAATTTGTAGTGAAAATTTATGGTTTCTCATCCAATTTGGTGCTCATCAGGAGATTTTTAGTTGTGGTAAATTAAAGCACGAGATGAAACGTGATTATTGCGGCAAACCAGTAATTAGGGGTCAGCGAATCATATCGTGGGATTAATTGGAGTTTGCTGATTAGTTAACTACTTCGTGACACTCTCCTGTACCCCATGCCCTAGACTTATTAGAGTGTAGATTGTAGGCGTAAAGTAATGTAGTTATTATCTACCTTATATTTTGTGCTTGCATGTCAACTGTTGAAATTTATTTAGAGTGTTCGTGTAAAATCGATTTGTAGCTTTACGGATTGCTTTTATTGCTACTAAGTTGAATATGTGATAGAGCACAGTTGCTGCCACCTAATTTCTAATGGAAAGCAAACATAAATTAATTATCTCATGGAGAAAGGGATGTGCTTAGAATGGGTAATGTTAGAAAAAGAAAGCAAAGACTGTTAAGAAACAACTATGCAATATAGTAATTTTTCTCTATTCGTCTCAGTGTAAATAGCTATAAGAGTTGCTCTAGAACTGATCAATTTGCCGGTTTGGTATCACTTTCGAAAGACTGTTCGTGCTTGTTGATTGCAGTTTATTTGCAGCACTTGTTCATTTCCTTTTCATTTCGGTGTTTTGCAGTTGTGAATGTCTTCTCTATGTTGCATGAGGCTCAAGCTGGTGCTTTGTTTGTGAAGTAACTTTTGGATAAGGATGACGAATTCCCAGGTAAGTTTCTTTTATCGTAATTTGTGATTTATTTCAGTTTTGCTAGATGCACAAAATGGAACAATATTTGCACGTTTTGTTTAGAATTAGCATTAAGATGCATTTTTTGCAAGTAATATTTAAGCTTAAAGATTTGCACGTTTATCATATAAGTGGGTGTACTGCTATTGGTTGATTAAATTTGTATGACTTATTTGAGAAATGAATTGCCATTGAATACATACCTCGTTGTAGTTGATAAATTGAGTTTACATTCCCATGAAAGTCTTAAAACTTTAAAGCTGCTTGTAACAATGGATATGTGGATATTTCCTGTGGATTGTGAATTAAAAACGGTGTTAAGTTGAATTATATGGCCATATTAATCAAATTATGTGTGAAAATCTTTTACATTTTCCAGTGTAGCAACAAAACTACAAATTTTATTTCATTTTTTATGGAGTGGCGTATTTGTAGACGTAACGCACCTATACAAATATTTCAACATGTAATACATTAACGTTGCAATTTGTATTTAGAATAAATGTTTCAGACTGAGATTAATTAGGTGTAAATCTATAATTTCCTGTTCATTTTAATACAAATAATATGTGGAAAATTACACTATTTAAAGTTAATACAACAGCTTTTTATTAGCCAAATATGAAGGTAAAATTTATACATTTTCTTTTTGAAGATAAAATTCATAGTACAAATAACGACCACTGGGTAGAGCGATGCCCAAAATTTAATAAAATGTGAATTTTGTAACAAAAGTGATAGTGCAGGAAGAAGATAGCAACATTGAAAGTTTATTTGTAATTTTTACCATTGAGGGTTGCCAAGTTTGTCATAGTTTGTAATTTGCATATTATTTTTTCTGTACCACATATAAACCTATAAAACAGAAAATGTTTGTTATATTTATATCGAAATTACTGTGACACATCGCCTTAAGTGAAGTATGAAATAAACCAGAGCATTAATATCATTTAGAGCAAGGTAGCAGCAGATGTGACTCAGGGGTAAAAGCCTCTGGTTCTGTGCCAAAAAAATTGGGTTGAAACCCCAGTAACTCTAACGACCATAAAAATCTTGTATCAACTTCACTGCGATTCTTCAATCCAACTTTGGCAACCGTGTGGTCTTAATGTCTAAACCTCCTCAAAATGGAGAAGCCGATGTCCCTGAGATTGTTAACAACAACAATGAACGTATAGCAAGTTAATTATGCTTTTCCACTGAATTATGTGATATGTTTTATCAGACTTTTTTCACTGTACCGAGTGTTTGTCACACAACTTTTCGGGAGTTTCTAATCTACTCTCGTTCTCAGGTGAATGAATCCTGGTTAGTCCTGAGTAGGGTTTCCAGTCCCGGGATCCGGTCCCGGGACAGTCCCGGGATTCTACCTCCAAAACCGAGTCCCGGGACCACAGCCAGCCCAGGCGAAGTCCCGGGACCATGTCAATATGCGTGCGTATACTCTATATCAGAGAATTAGGACGGGTACTCACCGGCGTCCGGCGTATTACTCATGCCTCTTGCACATTCTGCATTATTTGGGTTTTGAGTAGGCAGGAGAGGTATTGTTTTCGGTAGGTTAGAATTAAAACCTGTGTGTTGTTTCAGCCACATTTGAATCTCTTCTATTTATGTATTTGTCTGTTTCTTTTGTTGGATTTAGATATATTTTACGCGTAGTCGTGTGCGTACGTAGTAACAGTAAGGTAACTAAATTTGTAGACTTTTAAAATTGTGCGCGAAGAAACTAAATAATTTATATTTTTTTGGGTTTTAAATGTGTTCGTTATTTGTCTGCTAAAGCGTTACAATTAAAATAAATTCTGATTCGCAACCTACCTTCATTCTACATTAAAAAAATAACGATTTGAAGTCAATATGGCAACAATTTTATATATTGAAGATAAACAATTGGCGAAATGTAAAGTTTGTTCCTATAAAATTACCATAATCAGAGGCGGCTTGACGAAAGGATTACACAAGCACCTTAATGCAGTTCAAACAAAAGCAAAAGATGAAGAGCGACAGACAATTTTAGTACCAGAAGAAAGCAATGAAGTTATAGACGAGCCCCAACGCAGATCATTTTCAGCACAGAAACACTTTACTTAACTTAAAACACTTGTTTTTCTTTGGAAATTGCATTCGGAAATTTCATCTAAACACTATTTCCCTTTCGGGACCATTTTCGGGATCTTCGGGACTGGTCCCGGGACTTGAAATTTAGCTTGTAAGTCCCGAAAACACTTTTGGTCCTGGGACTTGGAAACCCTAGTCCTGAGGACTGATTTTTTGTACTTTTTTTTATCCCACCACTGCCACCATTTATAACCGAGGGGTTGTACTGCTGAGTTTTAATTAAATAAAACACCCACATAAGTTAAAAAGGCTTATATTAAAGAAACCAAAACTCTGGATAAACTACAATTGCGTTATCCCCATTCGCTTATGGTATATGATTGTTGTCGGCTTCATAAAATAATTGAACAGAATATACTTAAATTGGAACATAATTACACACTGGGAAGGAAGGTACGCTTATAGCCAACCTGCATTTAATTTGTTAATAAAATACCATAAATGTCTGATCTTCATCCAGAGCCGGCCCTCGCTGGTGGAGTGGTTTAATTTATTTTAAGCGGACCCCTGAAATTATTAAAGAATCCGGAAGGTGTTAGGCTGGTTTTTGGATGCCCCTGGCTTCCTTGATATTCCTCTACTTTGGAGTGGGCTGGCACAGTACTACTTCACATATATTTTAAAATAGTAATTTTGGGTTTGGACTTAGTTATTTTTGCACCGGATGCTGCGTTAGATTGCTGAGGTTTCGGTCATTCATTCATGGGAAGCGGGAAGACTGACTTCGCCGTGACCAGCAATTTAAGATCGAGTTTTTTTGCCTTCTTTCCATGTGCCGGATGTGAATTTAATATTCAAGATTGCAACATTGTAGTGCATTTGTAATAATGTCAATTATGCATGTTGGCTTTTAGCTTATTTTCCTTCGTTACATTTTAGGATAATTAAAATCTTATGAGGTCCCTTATAAGCGTAAATTATTGCGGGTTGTTACAATGTACACTAGTGCCTACCCCGGAGTTTGAACCCGGGACCATTGATCGCTGTGATTATTAGTCTGACACTCTTACCACTAGGCCACCAACGCGGTAAGAGTGTCAGACTAGTAATCACAGCAATCAGTGGTTCCGGGTTCAAACCCCGGAGTAGACACTAGTGTACGTAATAAAAAAAAGTACAAAAAAATCAGTACTTCTCAGGATTAACCAGGAGTTTATTCACCTGAGGACGGGAGTAGATCAGAAACTCCCGAAACGTGTGATAAATACTCGAGACAGTAGAAAAAGTTTGATAAAACATATCATAATAGACCACTGTCAAAAATGACATCATTCAGAGAACATCTTAAATTATGTGGCTTACACAAATAAATAATAAAGAAGACCACACAGCATTTTGTGTGTAACTGAAAATTATTCTTTGTATTTTGGCTTGTGAATCTTTGTAGTGGGAAAATGAAATGGCTGCTGTATCGTAGCTGCATTGCATTGAGGTTCTAGTTGTCAGTAGGCGGCGACAATTTTCAGAAAACTGAAAACTTAACTCTTGGCACAGATAAGCTTTAGTTAAGCAATTCAATTATAGTTAATCCCCCAAAGTATGTCAACACCAATAAATGGACTGTTATTTAATAATATTTGGACAATCGATATGAGTAGAGTGAAGTGAAAATTAGCAAAATTAGATATACTTAATACAAAATTCTTACTTATTTCTCAAAACTAACATTCGCACATTACAAAAAGCATACCTAGAATCTTGTTTTTTTTTTTATTTTAGAGACTTCATAAATATTTCATATTCAAATTGTGCTTATAATTCAGACATATATTCTGTAATTAAACATAAAATTGTTTTTAATTATCCAAATAAGGAAACACAGTTCAAGTAATTCAGATCTATAAAATATGTATAGTTTTCCCAATCATTGGGAGCAGTAGTATGTGAACATTCAGAGGTATAACAAAACTAAGGGAGAGATGTTTGGGAAAATAATCTGAAATATATTTTTATCATCACCAACGGTGCTTAATTAGAAAACAAGTAAAAAAAATTGATAGCAAATAATCAAACACGATATCAGTTGTCTGTTATTAATTACTAAATATAGCTTAACTTTGCTAAAACATCTATAAGATGACAATCAAGGAGATAATACCTATGTAGAAGCAATAAAATTCATTCTTATATTTCTGTTTACTTTTTTGAGTTCCATTATTAAGACATGCATACACAGATTCTACAATTTGTTGATATGTAAAAAATGGTTTATGGTTTTTTAAATTTCCTAGGTTTTACTGGTGTAATTTGATGTTATTGTATTGATTACAAAACATCGTCTGTATATATAATTTTGATATGACATGTTTGGATTTGTCGATTCTTTAACATGTGTGGAACATGGCTGGCAACCTATTTTTGTTGTCAACATAAGCATAGGGATTAATAGCTTCACTAGTACAAGTAATTTATTATATCCTGCTTTAAAATAAAACATTGAAGGATATTGAACTGAAGTGGATTGTGAATTGACGATGGATGTAGAATTAAGTAGGTATGTACAGAGTTGTATACAGCAAAACTGTTATATAAATAATTTGGAATAACCTTTTTCTGCTCGTCCTACTCATTTGGATTTGTATTTTTAGTTCCTGTAACTTCAGATTGGCCATTATCAGCTATAATTTACCAAGGGCATGGGCAGTGATAATCACACGCAATAATTTTGACAAAAAACAACCCGAAAGTGTGTTGCCTATAACCGAGGCGAAGCCGAGTGTTATTTCCTAAAGGTAACACACTTGAGGGATATTATTTGTCAAAATTATAAGGATTTATCACTGGCCGCGGTGAATTTGGGAAGATAAGTCCTTAAATAAATTAATAATTTTTGTGTTGACCGCTTGTTAATTTCAATATTAATGAATTATTTTTCCTAAAAAAGGATGGATTAATAGACGTCATTAATACACTGTATTTGATTAATACACTCTTTTTCATTAATTCACTGTTTTTTAAAAAAGGATGGGCGATTAATAATCTCAACTATTAAAGGCACTCACTTGCTATCGCTCGTTCATGCTTTAAACAGTTTCGATTATTAATCGCCTTCATTAACACACTTGTTGGTTAAATAACTATTACCGAAGCGAGAAGCCATTTTTCTGACAAATTAACTTGACACTTCATTATAACAATATGTTGGTGGCACGGTATGTCTATGTCAAATTCGAGGTTAGCAGGTTAGATTTTGCGTCACCCGCAATAATTTTGACAAATAACAACTCCAAAGTGCTTGCCTAGAAATAACCCGAGACGAAGCCGAGGGTTATTTTTTAAAGGCAACGCACTTGAGGGATATTATTTGTCAAAATTATAATTCGGAAAGATAAGTTCTTAAATAAATTAGCTATTTTATGACAAATTAATTTGACACTTCATTATAATAATATTATGTTTGTGGCAGGGCCGTAACTAAGTAAAATGTTACTGTAGGCAAGCCAACATTTTTGCGCCCCTCGGTACACTAACGATAGAGGTGATATAAAATACTAATTTTAGTGTATGACTTCTGCATTTATTTCAGTATACCATGCGTTCTTTTTAAAAGTATACATAGGGGATACTCGTATGTATACTAAAAAGAAAAATTTCCTTATTTTTTATTGTTTTACCCTATATGTAGGCAGCCAATTATACAGCAAACTTCAATTTTAAGAGTTTTAATTTAAAACAAATACTAAGCATGCTGTGGCAAAAATATATACGTGGCACGTTAAAATAGCCCCGTCAAAACAGCCCCGTCATAATAGCCCCGCCAAAACATCCCTAGCGAAAATCACAATAATATTTGTAAACACAAGACATGACCAAAGTTACTTTGTTTATTTATATACACATTGTATATAACTAATACCGGTTGGTGACTTGGGCGACGCAGGGTGACGAATGCGATTTTTCTTTTTCTTTGGGAATTAATGTAATTCGCATTACTAATCGTTTTCTTTTACTATTTCAGTGTTATTAGAAACACAAACAAAATAAGGGGAATTCGAATAAAAAACATAAAACGCAATTCTAAATAATGAGTTCACATGATTATGCTTAGTATCATATGAACACAAAACATAAATAATAATAATACTTAAAGGTACTTTTCGTACCTGTCACCTCACCTTAAAAGTTTAATTTATTGGTATTTATTTTAGCGACAAGTTTTTCTTCCTTTTTTGATGCAAATTTTGAAATAGTATATAGTTCAAATGAGATAGTTTGTAAGAGGTCTCTCTATTGATATTTAGCCTGTGTGAGACACTCTGTCTTGACATATAATTGACTTTAGAAACTTCGTAACTTGGTATAATTTAGAAAATGGAATATAATGTGTCGACGAGATTGGGCGCAATTCCCATGATTATAATTAGCATTATTTAGGGTAAAATCCTTAATATACTGCTCCACAAATGAACTGGACCATTTGCATATATTGGTGCAGTTTTTAAAAATATTTTCCAAAGGACAGTCATGAGATTTTTAGTAACCTTTGGTGATTGTATCACTATAAAAAGCATTTCTTGTCATAATTTGATTTAAATAAAAGTAAGTCCATTAATAAAATATTGTCAAATTTTGAATTATGTCCAAATGTTGATAGTACATTGCATACAAAGTATACCAAATTCTTGCCAAAAATTTTTTAACGTTCGGAAGAGACTCAAAGAACTATTAATTTCCGTTTTTTGTTCTTCCTCTTATTTGTGTGAAATATAGTTTTTTTATAATTTTAATATTTTTTATTTGATGAATATGATTTTGTTAATTCTTTAATTGATATTTGAGGACAGTGCTATTAAATATGCTTAATATGAGTATACTATAAAACGAAAACCTTTATATATTTTTTTATGACGTAATGTAACAAATACCATTTTTATGGATGGTCTGCTTCATTTGTGAAGCAGTATATTACAAATTAATTTTTCCGTAAAATTGCCCACTCATTGATTTGTTTTTGTTTCATTAGTATGAAAAAAATTATTTTTTCGCACTGCCATTTTGGCGCCCCTGGTCGGTTGCGCCTGTAGGCAGGGGCCTACTCTGCCTATACCTAGTTACGGCCCTGGTTTGTGGCACTGTAAGTCTATGTCAAATTCGAGGTTATCAGCTTAGGTTTTGCATCAGTTTTGACACAGACTGACGGAAAACCTAACCTGCTAACCTCAAATTTGATTTAGATTTACAGTGCCACCAACTTGTCATGGGATACTACTGAAATTTAATTAGGTAGTTTCCATAGTGATTGAAAAGCACCCTAGGGTTGTTTTCACTTCAAGTGTGATCTGATTTGTCAAACTGACTCACGTGATTAAGAATAATCAATTGGATGTGTCTGCAATATATGTAAGAACTTATCTTTAAAATAAAAACTGTAATTTAGAAACAGAAAACTGAAAACATTTACGTATACACTTTTTTTATCATTTTATCCCATACGTATGAAAATAAATATCAGATCGCTCTTTGATCAACATTTATTTCTATTGAAGTCCAGGGTGTGTCTGACTGTCTCTAGCAGCAAGAGGTTGGGAACTTTTGCAAATGTTGTGATTTCCTGTAGATTGTTTGTTTGTTTTGGAAAGGTACCATAACTGGGTTCGGGAAATTAAACATTTTTGTTATAAAGAAGTGTTTATTATGATGATGCACAGAACAATGGATTCTTTGTAAATTTAAAAGAAATACAAGAATTGAAGGTGCGTCTTACCTTGTTTATTTCTAAACAGTTCTACTGCAACTAAGCTAAATAAGCTAGAACGACCGAGAAGCATTTATTATAATAAGGTAGACTTGGATAGGTGTGAACATTTTTTTTAAGAGATGAGACTATTTGCTCACTATCCATCCATCCATCCTTCTCTCTCTTTTGCCACGCCTTCCCAGTTTCTGACTCGTAGGTGTTCTCCAGCGTCTTTTCTTATGTTGTCCTTCCATCGTTGTTGGGGTCGTCCTCTTGTTCTCTTTCGTTCCAGCTGTGTTTTGTGGATCTTAAGTGGTATTCTGTTTCCCCCACCTACATGTCCTGCCCATTTTAGTCGGAGTATTTTAATAAAGTTGACTATATCTGCTGTTTTGTATAGATTTGCTAGCTCAAAAATCTTCCTTTTTTATTGGGCCGAAGATCTTCCGTAGTATTTTTCTTTCAAATTTTAGCAGTTTTTCTGCGTTTTCTTTAGTGATTGTCCAGCATTGGCTTCCGTATGTTACTACTGGGCGAATCGTTGTTTGGTATATTTTTATTTTTGTGTGGTGGTCAATTACGGATGTATTAAATAGATGTTTTAACGAGTAGTATGCTTTGTTGCCTGCTGTAATGCGTTGTTGGATATCGTGTTTACTAATGTAATATTAGTCTTTTAAGATATTCTGGTGAAAAAATGTTATCACTTGACTTTTAGTGTATTTTTTTTCAATTGCATGTCTATGTTCACACTTGCCTCCCCAAATGGGGCATGTGTAAATCCATATGTCAAATCCTTACTAAGTTGTTATTCATCTTGGTTTGGGGCAAGTGTGAATTCTCCGTAGTTTTTAACATTTAGTGAATTTTCCTGTTTTTAAATATCTTTATTAAGAACAAAGTTAGAACTTAAAGAAAACCTTACAAATATTACAAAACATTTACTGTAAGTTATAATTGCTAAACTTAACATTAAACGAAAGTTTTCCCCAGTGGTCAACTGTAGGTTTAGGAAGAAGTGACTCAATATCTTGTTCATCTATAATAGATGTATCTTCAATAATAGCCCATGTAAACCGACATAGGATTTCACTGACTTTTTTCTTCTGAATCGAACCAAAACATAGTTGTCTATACATAGTATTTTTGGAGTCATTAAATTCATTTAGAGTTTGCTCTACTTCATCAATAAAATTATCCAAGATCTCTCCTTCTTGTGGAGCCATTTTACCCCTCATTCCATTAAGATGTGTGAACAAGGTGGCTTTAGAAATGTTGAAAACACGATGAGTTCTTTTTAACCCTTGTTTCATTGAGATGTGTGAACAAGGTGGCTTTAGAAATGTTGAAAAGACGATGTGTTCCGTGTTATGTCATATGTATATTTATAATGGCATTAGGCAAATCTTCTTTCGAATAAGAAGTGCTTTGCTAACTCTTTCGTGCATATGTTACATTCTGTAAAAGTGAATAATATAGGCATCAATGCTGGTTCACACTTAACTCAACAATCTTCATAATTTGGTTTACACTTGCCCCTCAATAAGAAAAAATTATAGGGGCAAGTGTAACCCTGACCAAATTTTGAAGTCATATTTTTCATTTGAAGTGAACAACATAACTCATTATTTAGATAAAACAGATGTCCGTAATAGCATAAAATTACACCTTACTTACGTGTGGATGATACAAACACACTTCCAAACAATCAATCATCTAAAATATTATGGAGAGTGTTGCCAACATAAGTGGCAGAAATGTGAACTATGTTTGATAACCTGTTACGTAGATATGTTTCATGTATTTTCTTAGCCATGGCAGCATGATTTCAATGATAGTTTTTATTCTGCGATGCTAGTTTGTCCACTTTCGTAAGGGGCTTCATCAGGAGGAAAAGCAAGAGAGCACGGTAACTCAACGTGTTAACCACACCAGAGCCAAAACTCTTTGCAGGGAAGGGACAGAAGAGCATGGTAACTCAACATGTGAACCACGTCAGAGGCGAAACTCGACTGACTATTGGAAGGTAAAAAAGGTAAAGGTTCAGGGTTATTTCAATTCCCCCAACTGGGGGCGGGCTGCTATAGAGACCTTCCGTCCCTCTTCAGCCAAGAACAGGAATTATAGGATGGGTGAGAGAAAGGAGGGGTGGAGAATGGAAGAGAGGCCATGAAAGGTGGAGAAGCACTGCCCCGGCATTCGCCTCAGAGAAGCTACTCTGTTGACTCAGGAAAACCACCTAAAAACCTGAATCAGAGCAGACGGCCAGGGGAATCGAACCCGCGACCTCACGAATGCTAAGCAGATGTGATAACCACTACTCTACAGAGGTCGGTACTATCGGAAGAAGAAAGGCGAGAATTTATAGGCAAGCGCCGTCGCGATTCATCAAATGCCGTCGCAGTTCAGTGGCGGAGGGCGGGGCAAGTTTTCCACTGGGTTGGCGAGAGACCTGTACATCTAAGAAAGGAAGGAAACCGTTACTTTTTATCTCCATGGTAAAGTTAATGTCTGGATGTTGACTATTGAGATGATTTAAGAAGACGGGTAGCGTGTCTTTACCATGTGGCCAAATAATAAAGGTATCGTCAATGTATCGGAACCAAACCTTAGGTTTCAATTCTGAAGATTCCAGAGCTATCGTTTCGAAAGCTTCCATGAAGATATTGGCAACGACAGGTGAAACAGGAGAACCCATGGCCGCACCAGAGATTTGTTTAAAGAACTGACCTTTAAATAGGAAATAAGTAGAAGAGAGGCATTTTTCTATCAGGGCAGGTAGACTTGAAGACGTCTCCCCATGCTCTGATAACAACTGTTGGATTATGACTATGGAATCGGGAATAAAAACTTTGGTAAAAAGGGAAGTGACATCGAAACTCACAAGTAAATCCTCAGGTTCAACGCTTATCTTGGATATAAGTTTAACGAAATGGGCTGAATTGCAAACATACGAGTAAACTTACCAGTAAACTTTCGGAAGATAGTGGTTAGGTATTTAGCTAATGAGTAAGTAGGGGAATCTATGGTACTGACAATGGGCCTGAGGGGAATGTCTTGTTTATGGATTTTGGGAAGACCATAGAGCCGAGGAGGCTTTGAAGCGCGAGGAATCAACCTCCGTTGAATATCAGTGGACAGATCTGAAGATTTTATGAGAGAAGTGACTTCCCGTTCGATTTTGGAAGTTGGGTCGCGAGGAAGTAGGGCATAAGAAAAATCTTGGAGTAAAGACTTAACCTTAGTGATGTACTCTGCTCGATCCATAACTACCGTAGCATTACCTTTATCAGCGGACAAAATTGAGAAGTCGGAATTGGAACGTAAGGTTTTGAGAGCATTCCTTTCGTCTTTTGTAATGTTACTTTTAGGTGGTTTAGATGAACGTAAACACCTGACAGTTTCGAAGCGGATAAGATCGGCAACGTCTTTAGGAAGCGTTCTCACAGAAGATTCTATCGAACTAATAATCTCTTCCGTAGGAATGCTTTTGGGGGCTAGTGAAAAATTCAAACCTTTGGAAAGTATAGAATTTTCGCTAGGAGAGAGGGCATAAGAAAAAAGATTTATGACCGTCTTAGAACCACTTTGATCTGTAGAGACCTTAACCGATGACATCAAGAAATGAAACTTACGAAGATGAGTCGCAGTTGTCATTTCTAATGTTTTTTGGGCCTGTGTGTAGGTGATTGAATCGAAGAGAGACCAGTCAAGAAAGTTAAGAGTATTGGATAATTCTAAATGAATTTTCTACAATATTTCAACATTTTACAATATAAATACAAATAATTATAATTTGCTTGCATTGTCACAAAATTTCTTTTCGCTGCCCTGAAATTTCTTAAAATTACTGAACATTTCCACACATTGCTAAAAATTTCCTCAAAAATTGCCTGCTGTATGTACTCTGGATCATAATGATGCACCCAGGTTTCATCCATCATCACGTACCGATCAAACAAGTTCACCTTGTCCAAGTGTACAGTCTCCAAAAGCTGCCGGTAAATGTCCTCTCTTGTCCGCCTGTGATCTGCTGAAAGCATTCGCAAAACCCATCTGTCCGATAATTTTTTCATTGCCAAAATATTGGCTCTTATGTTTTGAGCTACATGAAAAGAAAAGCCTGTTTCTTCCATGATTTGACGCAGAGTGACTGACTCTTCGGTCTGCTAAAATTAAATCACGGACTTTTTGATCGTTTTCTTCAGTAGTAACAGTGTGTGAAGGACCTTCGCCATGTTGACCTTTACAGGACGTTCCCTCACACTTAAACTCGTGGCACCACCAAACTCGCGGCACCACCTCTTCGCTATGTCATAAGAGACTGCATATTTCTCTAAAGTTACAGTTAAATCAGCATGGATTTTCTTTGGGGTTAACTCCTTTTTTTGCAAATATTTTATCACGCACCTTTGCTCTTTGAAGTCATTTTCAACACTGAGAGCACACATGAAGAAATACATTTGGTAGCTGTGACTTGGCCGTTGCAAGTTGAGACTTGCAAATTGAGGGGTGTTCATAACAGAAATGTAGCTTACCATTACATATACTTTTAATTTTTTATCTTGATAGAAAATAGGTCAGGGGTGGAGCATATGGATCAACTCTCGTACAAGCAGTTTCCCACGTCACCAACCCCTCAATTTAAATTGTCAGAAAATATTAATTCTATAATTTTAGATATGATATCAGATACCTGATGTTTTGTGGAAACTATCCAACTACAATTTGTCATTTTAGATAAGAACTTACTTCTTGGTGTTAATGGTTTCCTTCCGTAAACGACGTTCTTTTCGCCTAGGCATTTACAAAGAATTTGAAATGTTTAAAAAAAAATAATTGAAGTTTTGTCAATATTTTAAATGTGTTAAATTTAAATTATAATAGAAATTGAAATGTTTGACACAAATCTTCTTATATATAAAAATGAATCGCCGTCTGTTAGTAACGCAAAAACTCGAGAACGACTTGACCGATTTGGATGATTTTTCTTTTGTTGTGTTCGTCTTACTCCCGAGGTGGTTTAGCAAGAAAGAAAATTCGGAAAAATCCAAAGGGAAAGCCGAAAAATAAAATCATGTCATAATCCGCATCAGACCTATTGTGCTGTTTGTGCCGACAATTCTCGGAAGGACAGTTTTGACCTGGGAGGCCCAGCCGCTACCTGCACCCACAGGGGGCGAAGCGAATGCAGGGTCGTCGCAGTCAGTCAGTCAGTCAGACATTCAAATTTGGTTTGTGTACAAGTGATTGTGAAAACAATTCGGTGTCGTTTTATAGTGTCCGTTACAATGCCAAAGGCACGACGAGCTAACATAGGTCGTCGAAGACAGTCAGTTGCGCGGGTATCTACTTTACGTGCCAACCGCAATGATGACCAGCGCGCTACGGGTAATGAAAATAGTTGTAGCTATTAGCATGTTTTTAAAATGAAAGAAATCGAAAATTCGAATATCGGAAAAACGTTTGCTGAACACGCTAATAGCAGGCAAATCAATGTTCGGACAGGACAACGTCTGTCGGGTTCGCTACCCCTTAAGAGGTGAAATGGGGTAAATAAGCCTAAAAATCGATATGGGTGTCGTTATTGAGGTTTTTTAGGACGTTGATTGCGAAAACGGCATTTATTTTTAAGTCCAAGACGATGGACATGACATAAAATTAAAACTTTATAGTGGTTAAACGGGGTTTCAGCGACAAATTATTTTTGAACAGAACAACGTTTGCCGGGAGGGGACGGAACGGGACGGGACGGGAAGGGACGAGACGGGACGGGACTGGACGAGACGGGCAGGGACGGGACGGGACTGGACGAGACGGGAAGGGACGGGAAGGGACAGGAAGGGACGGGGCGGGACGGGACGGGACTGAACTGGACGGGACGGGATGGGACGGGAAGGAATGGGACGAGACGGGACGGACGGGACGGGAAGAGATGGGATGAGATGGTAAAGGAGGAGACGGGACGGGACGGGACGGGAAGGGACAGGAAGGGACGGGGCGGGACGGGACGGGACTGAACTGGACGGGACGGGATGGGACGGTAGAGGAGGAGACGGGACGGGGACGGGGATGGGATGGGATAAGATGGGCTGGGATGACAGAAACTAATTAGTCATTATTTAATACAGAAATAACGAACCTCGCGCTTACGAAGTCGCGGGTACAGCTAGAAAGTAGCATATATTTTTAAGTCCAAGACGATGAACATGATATAAAATTAAAACTCTATAGTGGTTAAACGGGGTGTCAGAGACAAATTATTTTTGGGCAAAACAACGTTTGCCGGGCCAGCTAGTGTATTTATAAAATTATTATAGTAAATTTGATTTACATTATTATCTATAATTTGCAGTACCACAAATATCAAATTGTAGTAGTAGTCCATTTAATATGTGTCATTTCTCCCAAAGCTATTACAGCCTTTCTTATACTTCAAGCTGTATATGTTTGTATATTTCTTCAATGTATACAGGGTGTCTCTAAAATGAATGGATATGGCTTAACCATGGGTTTCTGGGACCTAAATAGGACGATTAAATGCAACTTACCTATATCCAAATCGCGTTCCTCGTGTCAATAATCTGCTTCAAAGTTCTTTTTAAAAAACTAATTTTCTTTATAAAATCAGAACTCTTGAATCTATTTAGCTGATATTCAGTATGACCCATCGCTAGTGAATGAAATAAAAGCGCCCCAAACACATATCACACCGTAATTTTTTAATGGTTAGGTCGACAACCTTTAAATTTTTTTCCGAAAATATAAATTCATTACTAAACATTTTTGTGTCTGTCATTTTTGATATCTATTACGATTTAGCCAACGCTGAAAAATAAATGACGAAAAGACGATTTGCTAACTTATTAGTTTATTGGTGAAACATTAATAGATTTACAGAAGATGCTCGATGTGCCCGCCATATTCCTGTCCTGGATGTAAAGGTTAATCCTATGCAAGAAGTTAAAGTGTGCTCTCTGTAGCATTTCTTCAGTGTTTCTAATTAACTGTGATGTTTGTTGTATCCTGCTCCAAAATTCATTCTGTGTGTTTATAGGATTTGAATACACTTTGTTTTTAAAGTCTTCCCAACAAACATGGACATGTATCTTGCAGAAATTTAAATTTTTTTAATTTCGGCGATTTGGTAAAATGAAGGGGTTAATGAGAAAATTGGCGGTTATTCCTGTCAAAACGTGTATTTTAAACACGTACTGAAAGTGATGTTACTTTATAACACGTGGATTTTCGTCGGCATACATGCGTTCATTGTGAAAATTTGTCACTCCTTTCCTTGTGAAGTACGTCTCGCCAGTAAATAAAATTTTAGTATGAAAGTTAATGTCTTTGGCTCTTTTCTCTTGAATAAACTGGCAAAACGCAAGACGAGCTTCAAGATCAGCTGGCAAAAGCTCTTGCATGGTTTGAATATGGTGTGGATGTAACAATTACTCTTTAAGAACTCTGTGTGCAACATCCTTCAAAACTCCTACTTCAAGTGTCAAGTATTGAATACTTATTTCAGGATTTCCTTCCACTGTTTCCAATATTTTCTTCTACATGCAGGACACGAATTACACAAGAACGTCCACGATCTGCAGTAACTGGTGCAAAACTTCCTCTTTCGCAAAGGCATCTTTCAATATTTGCAAAAGTTCTATGCGACGATTCGGAAACCTTTCTCTGTACGCTCTCACACTCCTGTGACAATTTCGTTCACAATATCCCAAAACTGGCAATATATCAGTTTGTTTGACATATGTATATCTCACTGCCATTAGTAAGGAAATAACAAAGATAATTAAATGTTGATAATTATTACTTAACAACTCTCTTACAGATAGATACCTGAGAAGTGTAGCCACTGAGAAACAGTTGCTACTATGTTAGCAGCAGATTGCATCTGTTTTGTGACATGCAAGGTGCAGACATTGAAATTTTATTTGTGACTAAACCATAAATATTAAAAATAATAGAGGCGAAAAATTTTACTAATGAATATTTCTTTCCGAAAAAAAAATTGAACTTTATCAGCTTAACCCTTTAAAAGTTACCCTGTAATACACTCATTTTATTAACTAGTGATTAGTTAATAATCACCAATAACATCTTAAAAAATGCCTTAGATTCGTATGGCACACCATATCGAATATCATTCAAATCAATCAAGGTTTTCTGTTTTTATCAGCAAAATTAGCTTTTTTTTAAAGAACTTTGAAGCGGAATACCAGTGTAACGAAAGAAATATAAACGGATATAGGTAAGTTGGGTTAAATCGTCTTATTTTGGCCCCATAAATTCATGGTTAAGCCATGTTCATATATTTTAGAGACATCCTGTATATTAGTTAAAGATATTGGCCTATATTCTTTCCTCATTTAATAACGCTGTCATGTTTAAGATGAACAAAGTGAGATAGGTTTTCATGTAAATTCTAATGGGTAAAAGAAAAACTTAAACAGAAGCAGGTGTCTGCTATTTTAACTTTAGTTAAGGCCATGTGCCTGCAAACGCTCTATATTCATAAGGTAGGAGATGTATGCGGAAATATTAAATTTTACATGCTTAAATAGTATATCCATTACATTTTCTGTTACATCCACTTGCTGGGTGGGAGGACACTGTTTGGTTAAAATTCTGGGTAGACAAACAGGGCTCCGCCCTTTGTTGATTGTTTTATATCACATTTTATATTTTAACTTCCTTCTGTATTTGGAGAAAGAAGTGCATTTTATTGTCTACATTATGACTGTATATTCTAAAATTTTATTTTGATATATTAATCGAATAACAATTAAAAATAATAATACAATGTCAATTCTTAAATAATTTTAAAATGACGATTCTAATTTGAGCATGGTATTAAAAGGCTTGCAATGAAAAGTGATTTAAATATTTTTTAAATAAGCTCAATATGTGAAAAAAACTTTTGCATGTGGGGCATATAGCCTTAAAAACAGCTTTAATCATGACCATGAGGTAAGAATACGATTCTTTGTGTTTATTTAAAAGAAATTTGTATCAATTTGTTTAACTATAGTACGTTTGCTTCAAAATCAGTCAGTCATAGAATGTTCCATTGAATTATTATTTTATATATTTTTTTAAATTTAACTTGTAATTATCGTGTTTTACTGTGGAATGTTTAAAAGCCGCAGTTCATAAGCGATGTTAAATATTTAAAATAGTACCCAGACATATGAATTGGGGTTATGTCTGTTTAAGTAATATTTCTTGCTTATATTTTTATATCAGTGAAAAGTACAGAGCTTTGGCTCACTAGTGTATTTGTAAAATCAAGGAGGTCTAAAGGTACCTTTCTGATTTCAACTGCCTGAAAACTGAATCTCTGATTGCTTTTATGATAAATATTTTGTGTGAAACTTAGAAATTACACACTCGAAAAAGTCGTAAGTTGTGCTAATTAAATTTAGATAATTGTTAATCCAATTATTAGTGGGGTCTAAAGGTAGCTTTCTAATTTTAACTGTGTGAAAACTGAACACCCCACGCTGCTCGTATGATAAATACTGTATGTCAAACTTAAAAGTCATATCTATTAGACTAAACTTGAAAAATTTCCAAGTCGCGTTGATTAATTTGAAATAATTGCTAGTTCAATTGTTAAGTGGAGGATTAGGAATAATAACTTGTAAATACAGGCTTTGCCAAGGATTTTAGCTTTGATTTTGCACTAAAGTAAATTGAATCTGTAAACATTTCTATAAACTTCTTATAAACTAATTTCGAAGGAATGCTGTATACAAGGTGTTCAGTTGTTTGTTGTAGTTTCAACTTAATTTAGAAGCTATTCTAAAATCCATTACCTATACTATTAATATATTTTTCCGTTGATCATTTATTTATGGGTTTCGTTAATACATACAAAATCGTTCATTAATAGCCCTTATTAATGCATGATTTTCTATTAATAAACGATTTTAGTATAGGAAATCAAAGCTACTATACGAACTGTTAAGTGTAAAATTTTTGTAATGCAATAAAATAAAATTTTCCACAATTAAATAAAATCGAATCAACGAAAAAATATTGTAACTAACTTGTGTGTTAATCGGCAATTAATAATCTCAATAATTAACGTTAAAATATCTTGATTATTAATCACTCTCATTAACACTTGTTTGTTAAATAACTATTTCGCATATTAATTAGAACTAGAAAGTAAAAAGTAAAATATTTTAAGTTGCTATTGTTAATTGCATCTATGGAATTTATAATAAAAATAGCACAGCTATTCAAAACTGTAGTACTGACATAAAAGGTGAAACACTCAAAATAGTTTTACGATTGATAAAGAATTGATAACCTAAGCTTAGCAAGTGCAGTTTTATATATACCTTATGTTACAGACAGTGCTAACTATTTATTTTGACCTAACGAATGATAAGATAAAATAATTCGTTTCATGCTCTCTCACAATATGTAAAAGCATTTAGTACTTGCAAACATTTGTATTGCTTACTTATTTGTTCACTGTGATGTAAAACCTTACATACACGGTTTTTCTAGTAATTTCCAGCCCAGTGTGTAGGCAAAGGTCACTGCAATCAATATTCACCTGTAGTCAAATAAAGTGCCTTGTACTAGTGCTAAATGTAATGGTCGTTATGCCACCCAATAATGTAAGAGAAAAAATTATGATTCTGTAATGAGATTGCTGATTACATGCATTCCCTATTTTTAAAAGCTCTAATTTGCCTCACACGAAAATTAGTGTGTCAGAAGTTCATGTAAAAATAAGTGTTGCAGTTTAAGTGGTGATGTCACTAAAATAGTATTGTTATTTACCAAGCTCATTTATAGCAGAGCTTCCAGTTTGAAATCCAGTTCATTGTGGTGTCGTATGTTTTGGTCGCCTATTTTGATGTTCCTTTGAACTTGAAATGATGCAATGCAAATGCTACTAAATTAGACCTTGTTTTACAGGCCATTTCAATATAGTATTAATTACTGCATTAAATGCCAGTTTTGTAATAGGAACTTTCAAATTCCTTTGAGTAACAGGAAAAAGTCATCAGCTCAATTTAAAAAATCCAATTAGCTGCCAAGAAACTGGTTGCTTAATTTTTAACGATGCACAATCAGTAAAAAATGCTTTTATTATTCATTGTTGTAAATAGCTTTCTTACAGCTGATCTGGATTGAATGTGGATGTGTAACCTGACTTAATTTTTAGCTATGGTTTCGAGGAGTCCGGAGTTCAAAGTTCCGGCATGTGTATGGAGAACCCGCAAAAAGAGAGAAGTGTTACGATAATATTAAGATAACGAAAAATGCCCATGATTCCCAATTTTGTGCAGTTAATCCCAAATTTGTAGCAATTGTTACTGAAGTGGCAGGGGGCGGTGCTTTTCTGGTCCTTTCTATAGATAATGTATGTATTAATTTGTTGGTTTTTACATTTTATTGTTGTTCAAACAAACAATATATAATCTTGCAATTAGTGTAGTAGTCGAAGTGTATGTTATTTTATTTCTAAATATTGTAATTAACAGATAATCAGTAATATCTGATTAATTATTATCTTGGGAAGTTATAATGATTACAATTTTCACTCCGCAGTTACTGATTTAATATATGTATGCTGCAATATTATTTACATTTAAATCTATTAATTATCCTCTTCATGGTTGAATTAATACACTTCTTCAGTTTTTAGAGTCATAGCATGGATTAATTTACTTTCAAACATTGCACTTTCTGTATATTATACTTTCATTGTAACCATAAAGTTAGAAATAGAAGGAAATTCTTTTATATCAACAGTACTAATAATTGTAGAATAACAAAAAACACTTTTTAAATCTCTGTTTCTTTAAATAAGACTGGCCGGTTGGATTTTAATGCATACAAAGTGACAGGACATAGAGGACCAGTTTTGGATATAAAATGGAATCCTTTTAATGATAATATAATTGCGTCATGTTCCGATGATTGTACAGTAAGTTTTATAAAAAATGTTAAAGGGATCCATAAGTAACACATTACATTTTAGGTTAAATTATGGCACATTCCTGATGGAGGACTATCAACGCACCTTAGTGATTGGCTGGTCGAATTAGTTGGGCACAAACGAAGAGTTGCATACATCGAATGGCATCCCATTGCTGAAAATATACTCTTTAGTGCTGGTTTCGATCACTTGGTAAGAATGCATTTTGTTTATCGTCTCTCAACAATTCTTATCAAAAAAGTGTTTGTGGAAGTTATTTGATAACGCTTGTAGTTATGCGCTTATTTATGACCATAAATCTATGCTTAATAAACGATTTTATACTTATAACCCTTTCCCAATGTAACAACTATAAATTTTGCATAACTAAGCATTAAGCACCTGTAAGTAACAGTTCATTTTTACATATTTGTTGTGATTTCTAACGCGACATTGACAAATTATGTGCTAATAACCATTCCTGTAATTAAACAAGAAATACGTCTTTTATTTTTAAAGTCAAGGGGGACTTCAAGTTCACTTTCTAAACTAGTTTTTATATTTTCACTTTTAATCTGTTTATGGAATTGCTGGAATTTTTCAAGTGGAATTGTTGCCGTAGTGGATACAGTTGCTTTAATTTACACGGTGATTACTTTTATTCATTTTATGCGTAAAAGCTCAGCAAGCGTGAATTTATTTCCTGCATTTTTAGCAGCGAATTTGTATGAACAAGGAAACAATTAAATTGCTATGCATGTTAATGTTGGAATGGAACATCACCACTGGCCAGTTTTCTAGTACTTTTTAAGGTTTTAATGCTTGGGATTCAAGAAAGTAGGCTAAGGTTTTGCCTTCTAAAAGTTATTTTGAAATTTGAAAGGTGCTGATAAGGCAATAACAAGGTCGTGCAGCGTTAATTACCCAAGTTTTAATTTCTTTTCAGGCATTAAAGCTTATTTACACATTATGTTTTGATAAACTTAGTTTATATTGAGGTTTTAACATTGGGGTTTATTTACAACAAAATATCAAGGAAAATGCAGTAATCAAAACAGGGACAAAGTTACAACTAAATTCTTGAATTAACAGTAGCCCTTGCGTTTATCTATAGGTGGAAACGCTTCGAAAAATAGGAGTTCCAATTTTCCAAATTTATAGTTTATGTTGATGAAAGAACGTTAATGATCGCAGGGAAAATCGGAAAGAAATAAATAAACAAATATCCAAAGCTGTACGATTACAACAACAATCAGATAAAATAAACAATCGAGAAGAACAAATCCATGAAGGCACTGCGTAGAAAAATTGGAAATGGGAAACCTGAAGTAATCAAACTGAAAAATATAAAGGGAATTCTAACATCAAATCGTGAAGAAATACTGCATATAGTAAAATGATTCTACTTTAAGTTATACCAAAGTCAAGCGAATGAAAACCTAGACCCGCAGTCACTATCGTCTAGCAAAGGCATTGTAAATCAGGCATCTAAGGAATTATCAGAGATCACCGTCGATGAAATACGGTTATCCTTGCAAAAGTCCGAAAACAACAAAGCACCCGGTGAAGACAACGTTGTTACAGATGCAATAAAAATAGGAGGCCCACTTCAGATGGAGAAAATAAAAGTATTATTCAGTCTTTGCTTAAACATCAGCAATATACCGGTAAATGTAACAACGCGGTAACCATTTTACTGTTTAAAAAGGGAAATAAAACCGATCTAGAGAATTATAGAGCAGTAAGTCTACTGAACCATTTCTATAAATTGTTCACTGAAATAATATCCTCAAGGCTAGAAAGGAAGCTTGACTTCTATCAGCCAGATGAACAGGCTGGTTTCCAATCTGGTTTCGGAACTAATGATCATCTGCAAACTATTAAAACTCTAATTGAGAGGTCTATAAAATATAATAGACCACTAGTCCTCGTATTTGTTGATTTCCACAAGGCTTTTGATACTGTCGAGTTAAATGCTGTTATGGAAGCCCTACAGGAATGCCACGTCGATTATAGGTACTCAAAAATAATATATAATATATATAAAAATGCAATTGTGACTGTGAAATTGCATGATAATAGCCACTCTATTCAAATTAAAAGAGGTGTAAGACAAGGTGATACGATGTCACCTAAGCTATGTATTACAGTTCTAGAGTATGAATTCAAGAAACTTGACTGGGAAACGAGAAGCATTACTATAGACGGAAAGCATCTAACAAATCTTAAGTTTTCAGATGATATAATACTCATATCTGATGATCTTGGGGAAGTAAGATTGACGCCGCAAGAATTGCAGACTGTCTGTTCTAGTGTCGGTTTGAATATCAACTTCCTTAAAACAAAACTAATGATCGACTTGGTACCCAATGACCACATCATGGTCAATTTAGTACAAAATTTGGAGATAATATCAGCTATTTAGTATTATTTTAATTAAGCAACTTGGAGATTTTATATGAAAAATAAATTTCAATTTGTCTCTGTATTGTCAAGAACATGTTAAAATTTTATTTAAAAAAGTAACGTTTCGCTGGTTATACCAGCTTCATCAGACAAAAACAATTTAAAATACAAAATGTCGCGCTTAAGAGTAGCTAGCCGCCACCCCGCAGCCTCGACGTTATTTACTCACACGCAGTCACGGAGGTCCAGAAAGATTACACTTATTCTTTTCATAGGCTTTTTAATAACAACGTCAAAATCTGAATAATAATTGCGTAACTACTGAACAACATCCTTACATTTTTTTCTCTACAGCTACTTGCTTCTAAACCGAAAAATGAGGCGTTACCGCTGTTACAAATAACTGTTAGTGTCTCCAACATTCTCCCACCTGAGGAGTGTTTTGAGTGAGCAAAACATTTCTCACAAAGCGATACTACAAAACATATAACGAAACATTGCATAATATAAAGAAACATTACAAACAATACAATACATTACATAATACAAATACATTACAGAAAGCGTCGCGGAATTTTTGGAACACGACCGCACCGTGTCGTTTTCACCTTAGACACTCCCGAACCAACACTATCTTCTACCACAAAATTGGGCTCGAAAAGGGACTCATTATTGCTTTCAACATTCACCGATCCCCTTCCATCATTGCTCGACTGCCCATTCTCCTCCTCGAAATGGAACTCAGGAACGCTGCAACACTCCAATGGGTACAGCCTTTGTAGCGGTCTCAACATCTGCCCTCTAGTGGTCTCAACTCGAACTAAACGTACCTTGCCATCTTTACCCGGTATAATTTCTGAGATTCGTCCAACTGGCCAATTTAAACGTTTGCTATTGTCATTGCCTATAAGAACTAGTTCCCCAACTTTGATTGGACGGTCAGTCTTTTTGTCGCACCGTAGCTTCAATTGTCCGAGATACTCAATACGGAACCTAGTCCGTAGGTCTTCCCGCAATGTCTGAATTTTTCGCACTTTTCGACATAAAGAAGAACTGTCTACTGTGTCACAGTCAGGTAAGCCCCACTCGACTTGATCGCGCAGAAACATCGACGGACTTAAAGCAACTAAGTCTTTAGAGTCCTCAGAAATATAGGTAAGAGGCCTCGCGTTGACCACGGCCTCGCAGTCACAAATAAGGGTCAACAAACTTTCATAGTCCAAACGAGCACGACCTAACACTTTTCGTAACAATCGTTTTAATAACCCTATCAAACGTTCCCAAAACCCTCCCCACCATGGCGCCGTAGGTGGGTTGAAACGCCAACAGATGCGATGAACGGACGTCTCACGAGTAATAGTGTTCCAGTCAAGTAGCGATAAGGCATTTTCGGCACCTAAGAAGTTAGTGCCATTGTCACTATAGATCGTTTTAGGCCTTCCCCGTCTCGATACAAATCGACGCAAGACTTGAAGAAAACTCGATGTTGACAAGGATGTCGTTAGTTCTAAATGAACAGCGCGAAAAACGGCACACGTAAAGAGACATATCCACGCCTTATCCCCATTTTTCAAGTACATTGGGCCCGCAAAATCGACTCCTGTCACTTCAAAGGCTACCGCGTCGCGCACTCTGTCCACAGGTAACGGTGGTGGGTCGACAATCAGAGGTTTCGCGTCGTACTTCTTGCAAACCACGCATTTTGAAATTACTGACCTAATGGTGCGCCTGCCTCCAAGAATCCAAAACTTCTCCCTCAGCAAACTCAAAAGACCTTGAGTCCCTACATGACATGCTTTGACGTGTGTATACATGATCAAACCGTTAGTCAATGAATGCTTAGATGACAGAACAATAGGAAAACGGTAGTTTTCGGTATCTTCTCTGTTAGATACCCTGGAATTCAATCGGATTAGGCCATTTTCATCTCTAAAGGTGTTGAGGCCACTTATTTTCTTGTCGCTTTCATCCGAAAAACATTCGCTCTGCACCAATTTGAAAATAAACTTTTCTGAAGCGTTGTATTCCTCAGCAGTCAGTTCACCATCTCTTTTGTGGTCCGAATATCTACAGTTGTATGCAAATCGAAAAATCCAAGCAATCATTCGTATAGTTTTGCTGTAGGTGGAAAAATAGTCGAGATGCCAGATACGAGAATTATCAACATTCAGAAAGGCAGTCACTAACTTCTTCTTGCGCTCCACATCAATTTCTTCCTCATCATAGGTTGCATCCACTGACGGCCATGTTTCAGGATTTCCATACAGCCATTTGGGCCCCTCCCACCATTTTGAGTTGAAAAGTTGCTTAGGAGAGCAACCCCGTGACGGCAGGTCTGCCGGATTGTGCACCCCTGGTAAATGTCTCCATTTCTCTGCTGCAGTCAAGCTACGAATTTCGGCTACTCTATTCCATACGAAGATCCCCCATTCTTCTTTTCGTTGAATCCAGCTGATGACAGTAGTAGAATCCGACCAATACGTAATCGGCATATCCATACTCAGCACCTCCCGTATCTGTGAACCCAGACGAGCTCCAATGGTAGCTGCCATTAATTCCAATCTAGGTATGGACATTCTTTTAATTGGTGTAATCCTAGCCTTGGCCTGCAGCAGTTGTATTTTAACGGTGCCCTCGGTTTCTGCTCTCAAAAAGACAACAGATGCGTATGCTGACTTACTCGCGTCACATAATATGTGTAGACTAAGCTTCTGTTCTTTACCTTGCTCAACATTTAACCATCTTGGAATCTCAATTTTGAAAAGAAAGGGTAGTTCGGATTTCCAGTTCTCAAATATTCGCTGGCTCTCGATTTTTACTTCCATATCCCAGCCGATCTTCTCTTGCCACATCTCTTGTAGCAATATTTTAGGACAGAGCGTAGCGGGACTGGTAACCCCTATTGGATCAAATATTCGTTGCGCCAACGAAAGTATAACCCTTTTTGTTATTACCTCAGATTCACCTTCCTGCACGGGACTCAAAGCGAGTGTATCGACTGTCTTGTTCCAATTCAAACCCAAGAGTGGGAGAGTTGTGTTTCCATTATTGCTTTGGCCAGTAAACTCCCACCCTCTCAAATCGAACTTTGCTTCTGCCATTAACTTGGTAGCCTGTGATATAAAATCTTCTAATGTTTCTGTGTTTGGTAAACTGGTTACACAGTTGTCTACATAGAAACCTTTCACTAACATTTCGATCGTCTGTTTGGAATGGTAACTATCTTCTTCGCATTTCTCTAAACATATTTTGAGGTGATGTTCAATTGTCGCCCCTAGAAGAAATGGGCTGGCGTTCACTCCAAAAACGACCCTTTTATGTCGAAAAATGATTTTTTCTCCATCTGCCGTTTTCCACATAAATCGAAGAAAATCTCTATCATTTGGATTTAAACCAATTTGTAGGAACGCTTTCTTAATATCTGAAGTTACCCCAATTCTGTGTTTTCTAAATCGCAAAAGAATTGTAGGTATTTGTTCAATAAAGTTGATTCCCTTTTCCAAACAATCATTGAGAGACGGTTTACCCTTTTCTTTTGCCGACGCGTCGAACACAGGACGTATTTTGGTTGTAGCACTAGACTCCTTGATTACTGGGCGATGTGGCAAATAATGTGCTGGACGATCCAATTCTTCAGCAGGAACTTCTTCAATGACATCGTCTTGTATCCATTCCGAGAAAACTTCATTATATTTCTCCCAATAATTTGAGTTCTGCAATCTATTCTCTGTGGATTTCAGTCTATTCTCAGCCAATGCACGGTTTGATGGTAATGGGGGGTGTCCCTCTAACCAGGGTAATCTGACTTCATACCTCCCTTCTTTGGTGACGCAAACAGTTTCTTCAAACAGCTGCTTTGCTGCTAGTTCAAGTTCAGCTTTGGTTTTCCTTTCACCTGGATCTGTAATCCCAAGGATATCCAATTGCCATAATGCTGTGATAGAAGCATCTTTATTCAGCATGTTTGCCACTACCATGGTTGTACTATGAGATTGCCTACCATTGGGAATTTTCCCCATTAAAACCCATCCCAGTAGGGTTTCAATTGCTGTTAGACCACATCGAAGGACGTGTCTTCTCCCAGTTAATATTTTCCCAGCTATATCTGCTCCGATAAGTAGGTCTATTGGTTGGCGTCCTCTTTTATCGGTTAAGCGAACATTAACTTTTTGTAGCTCCTTCGACCAAATACCAGCAACAACTGATGGAAGGTCATTACAGATGACAGGTTGGTCCAGTGCTTCAAATCTGCAAGCAAATTTACCGTCCAAACTCATGAGTCTAACGTCATAACATGCATGTCGTTGCTCTGCCGTTTGAGCACCGCCGAACAAGACGTGAACTATTGTTTCTGTTCGTTTAGGCTGATAATGTAACTCTTCAGCTACACTTTTTAAAACATAAGAACGCTGTGATCCCGTATCAATAATCACTCGGACATCTCGTTCCCCGCTTTCGCTACGCATTCTGACAATCAACGTTTGCAAAAATACATGAGCGTCCGTACAATTCGCTAAACCAGTTTCTGTAGCAAAGTCACTTTGAACTTCAGATTGCTTTTCTGTTGTAACCCGTTTATCACTTTCTTTCGGTTTATCTTTTAAGTCCGGACACAAAAGTATAATGTGTTGTCTTCCGCATACCATGCAGCGTAACCGTTCGCGGCACCTACGACTAGAATGGCCAACCTTCGCACATCGAAAACATGCCTTTTTCTTCATGAGGGTACTCTTCTTTTCTTCCAGGAAAGTTTTTGAGCTTTGAAACACTTTTCTGTGTTGTGATTACCTTCACAAAATATACATGTTATGGGAACACTGTTATTCATCAACCCTGCAGCTGTGGGGATGCCCTGATCAACAGTCCTGCGTTTGTTGGCCTTCTGCTTGCCGTCGTGTGAACCTAAGCCAAAACCATCTACTGCAAGTGAAATGCGTTCTGCGCCTTCTACCTCTGCTTTCAAGAAATTCATGAGGCGGTCCAGTCTATTCTTAAGAGTAGCATCGGGCTTCTCGCAAAAATTCGTGGATCTTTGCCAGACTCGCAAGAGTTCTTCTGGTAGGCATGATTCTACTAACGGATACAACATTGCAGAGCACGTATCTGTATTTATGCCCAATGTCTCCAAGGATCGGAGTTGCGTTTCTATTTTATCGTACAATGTAGCAATGCCGTACTTTGACTGGTTATGCATAGCATTATTTAGAACTAATTTAAAAGTTCTCTCACATATACCTCAACAAGGAGATCCTCCCTTCCAAAGCGAGATTTTAGACTATCGATCACCTTCTCATAGTTGTCTGCCGTGGCTGGAAAGCTTTCGACCAAGTCCTGGGCCCTCGTGTTCGAGGTAATGGCCAGTCGCAGGTACTGAAATTTGTCATCGGGGTCGAGATCGGTAGCTTCATGTATCTTCTTGAACTGGCTCCAGAAAGGCAACCAGTCTCGTACTTCTCCCCCGAACTTCACCAGCTCAATTTTTGGCAAACGCAGCTTGTGTGCACCAGACGCTCCTTGGATGGCTACACTTGCAGCTCTCAGAGCCCTTTCTGATGACACTTCACTCTTCTCAAATGCTATTTTGTTGTACCGGATTCTTAGCTGTGCAGCTCGAACTGCATACTCGTCACAGCTATTCATCTCAGCGGCTAAATCTTCTTCACTAGCATTTTCTGACAGCATGAGGCTAAATACTTCATTGTCAACTACCTTTAAAGCCTCTGCCTTCTGTTGCAAAAGCTCCTGCAAGGATTGCGCTTCGATAATGTCCACTTGCGCGGTTCCTAACACCTGCTGTAGTTGATTTGCAACACGGGTAAATGCGGCCCGCAAAACCGCACGGCGTTTCTTCTCTGCGTCCATCTCGACAATCACAGATTTGCCTTCACCCTGCACCAAGCTCGCTGTGCGCTGGTAAACGATAGCACAACACAAACGAACTCCAAGCAGTCTTCCGCTCCCTGCAATGTGCTGTCACGGTCGCCAATTAAATGTCGCGCTTAATAAGAGTAGCTAGCCGCCACCCCGCAGCCTCGACGTTATTTACTCACACGCAGTCACGGAGGTCCAGAAAGATTACACTTATTCTTTTCATAGGCTTTTTAATAACAACGTCAAAATCTGAATAATAATTGCGTAACTACTGAACAACATCCTTACATTTTTTTCTCTACAGCTACTTGCTTCTAAACCGAAAAATGAGGCGTTACCGCTGTTACAAATAACTGTTAGTGTCTCCAACACAAAATAAGCCTTTTTTTACATGAAATATCTGTAGAATCTAAAAATAACAATCATTAGGTAAATAGGTGAAAGAATAAACCTCACATTTTTATATACCTTTAAAACAATTTTTGTGTCAATATTAATAAGGTTCGTCACATTTCCATTTATTAAAACATTTATCTCAATTTTCATATCATTTTGCTAAAAATCAAAAAACCAATTAATAGAAGGTTATGTTGAAGGAAAAAGATTACCCATTGTTGTATTTGTCGAGAAGTTTTTTAAATTTTGGGATCTGTTTTAATCTTCTTCTTAAATGCAGTTAGGTTTTACGAATTGGTAGCAACTCCAAAATCCACGTCTAGTAATAATGCATATGTTAAACATCTTCATTTGTATTACATTAAATATTTTTTCCCCTTGTGTGTTGTTGGGTTTTTTTGTTTATTGACAGATAGCTAGAAAATAATTATAAATCACCATTAAAAATTGTGTTTGTTTTTGAGTAAAAATCTTACCATTAATTTTAGAAGTAGTTGGAAGAATAATTTAATCAGAAATCATTTTTTGTTTTCTTTTGGTTAAATATTTAAGTTCTTTAGAAAGTGGGTTATAAACTGTAAAGAACTTAAATATTTAACCAAAAGAAAACAAAAAATGATTTCTGATTAAAATTATTCTTCCAACTACTTCTAAAATTAATGGTAAGATTTTTACTCAAAAACTAACACAATTTTAATGGTGATTTATAATTATTTTCTAGCTATCTGTCAATAAACAAAAAAACCCAACAACACACAAGGGGAAAAAAATATTTAATGTAATACAAATGAAGATGTTTAACATATGCATTATTACTAGACGTGGATTTTGGAGTTGCTACCAATTCGTAAAACTAACTGCATTTAAGAAGAAGATTAAAACAGATCCCAAAAATTTAAAAAACTTCTCGACAAATACAACAATGGGTAATCTTTTTCCTTCAACATAACCTTCTATTAATTGGTTTTTTGATTTTTAGCAAAATGATATGAAAATTGAGATAAATGTTTTAATAAATGGAAATGTGACGAAACCTTATTAATATTGACACAAAAATTGTTTTAAAGGTATATAAAAATGTGAGGTTTATTCTTTCACCTATTTACCTAATGATTGTTATTTTTAGATTCTACAGATATTTCATGTAAAAAAAGGCTTATTTTGTATTTTAAATTGTTTTTGTCTGATGAAGCTGTATAACCAGCGAAACGTTACTTTTTTAAATAAAATTTTAACATGTTCTTGACAATACAGAGACAAATTGAAATTTATTTTTCATATAAAATCTCCAAGTTGCTTAATTAAAATAATACTAAATAGCTGATATTATCTCCAAATTTTGTACTAAATTATATACCAAAACAGCTGTAACACAATAGTAGTTTGTCCAACGAGAGTGGATATGATGTCCATATCGCACGAGGATAAAGTTTGAGCACGACGCCGTAGGCGGAGTGCTCAATTATCCGAGGGCGATATGGACATTCCACTCGAGTTGTACAGTGTATTTTTTCTACGACCTATCAATGGAAAAGAATGGAAAATTAAAAGAAAATTTATTCAACGCTAATTAATAAGATATCTTACAACAAAATCACGTTTGCCACAAACAGGGCACAGCAGGGCGTGCCCATTGCAAAACAAACAATTAATTAAAGTTGCCTAGGTAATCACGACTAACGTGGTTTGTGATTGGTGTATTTCATATCCACCCTTGTGTGGATACGAAATCATATACGTTCAGTTAACTACAATTGCCTACATATCCATTCTGTAGATTGTGAAGAAAACAGAATATATACATGCGGGAGTAGAAAAAAATATTAATCATGGTCAATAACAATGTCGTTAAACAATTGGAAAAATATACTTATTTGAGACATGAAATTAGAATCTCAAGAGATAATCAAACATGCGAGTTAACTAGAAGAATATTTATTGCTTGGGCAGCGTTTGGTAAACTCCGTAATTTTTTCAAAAGCAACGTTTATGACGAATCCATTTTACCTGTTATGATTTACTGTGCAGAAACTCACACTTTAACATCTCGGACAGCTCGAAAAATAAAAATTGCAAAACGTAGGATGGAAAGGTCAATGCTGGGCATATCTTTGTGAGACCATGTTACAAACGAAGACCTATGGCAGAGAACAGGAATAACTAATGTTGTAGAGCGGATATGTCAACTCAAGTGGAACTGGGCAGGTCACATAGCTAGAATGAGCGGTGATAGATGGACGAAGAGACTACTTGAATGGCGCCCAAGAGCTGACAAACTTAGTAGAGGGAGACCACCTATCTGATGGTCCGACGCCATCAGGAGTTGCAAATAATTGGGTTCAGACTACCCAAGACCTAGGAAAATGGCAATCAATGAGGGAGACTTATGTCCAGCAGTGAACTTAAGGGCTGAATGATGATAGTTTATGAAAATTTTCCCTATAGTACCCATAGCATTATTTTATGACCAAGGTATATGGGATGAGGAAACCGAACATGGCTAAATTAATAGAAGAAAAAGACTGTATGGATTGCATTGTATAAATTAAGTAAAGCACTAAAAATCAAAAACATTTCTATGCAACTGAGAACTCAGCTTTTTGATCAACACATCATACCTGTCTTAACGTATGACGGTCAGACCTGGACTCTCACGAAGCATTCTAGGAACCAACTAAGGATAACACAACGTGCTATGAAATGACAAATGCTTGGCATTGTTGAGAGAGAGAAAACAGAAATTGAGGTTTACAAAATCAAAGGTCCATGTATCCACAGGAGTATGTGATGTGAGTGCTTGCACACTAAAACATTTGCTTTTTGGCTTGCCGCTACATACAAAACAAATGTCACAATGCAACATTTTGTTGTAATTGTGTTTGATTAGTTAATGAATTAGCCGGGCTCCATAGCTCAGTGGTTAAACATTCTGGTAACTGATCAAGGGTCGAGAGTTCGATTTCCGATCCCGATGAGGTTTTTAAAAATAAAAAAATGCAGATGAAAGCCTCTACAGAATGCATCATTCGGAAGTGATGTAAAGCCATGGGTCCCATGTTATTACAATGTGTAGCATATAAGATCCCTTGCTACGGTTTGAACTCCTTAGTCTTGGGACAAAATTTAAAGGTAGAACTAAGGTACCTGGTACTCTGCATGCCTAGACCTTGTCCACAGGGTTGGCAAAAAGGGCCTATGAAGGCCTACTTGCTTGACATCCCCACAACAAATACCAAATCGGACAAGTGGTTTCGACAAAAATTTACCTTAAACTTTTGACTACTTTTGGTGGTGCGTTAATTTATTGGAGAAGTGTAGTTAATGAATTTTGATACTTGTTATAAATGTGGACATAGTTATATAGTACAAAAAAAAAAAAACAGTTGCGACAAACCAGCAGGAAAATGCTTTAGCATGTTGTCTTTCACAGTGTTACTTGATCTTCCTATTCTCTTAGCATCATTATTGTCCCGATGGTGCGTACTCCCGTAGATACACTAAGAAAATTAAGGCAATAGCTTCAAAATTAACTAATATGTAATGAACTCGTTAAGAGATTATAAGTAAACAATAACAATTTTATCGTATAGAAAGAATAGTGGCAATTTTTATTAATTAATACTTGACATTTTTTATTGAAGTAGGTGTTACATGTCAGCCACTTCAATTTTGTTTTAGAGTAGCTTTTGTTGCTTATCATCATCTAACGAAAAAAAGTAAAATTGTCATTATTCATGTCATCTGAAAATTATTTTTCTAAAAATGTATATGGCATTCATGCGTAATCTTGTTCTCTTTTGTCTTTTAATGTCAATGAATGTCATTCCTAGGGTCGATCTTCACAAAACTTTCCTTGAATTTCCATTCTTATCTAATTTTTTTGTTCTTGGCTAAATGATTCCTTCTTTTTCCCTGTTCTTCTTTTGTCTTTTTATCATTTATTTTCATTTCTTATTTATATCTCCGCGTTCCATATTTGTATACTTGTTTATAGATTTTTTCATTTTCAGATAGTATTATAATCATATCATCATTTCAATGTTTCAAAATTTGTCAGACTTACTCTGACACCCTTTATTGCTTTACATTGTCTTCGTATCGCATTCATAATTAATATCAATCACAGTGCACTAATAAACCTTCCTTGTCTAATCTCTTTTGTTGCCATGAATTCTCTTGTACATACGAGGTCTGGCTATTAAATAACGAGACTGCTTATGAAAAAGTTTTATTTTAAAAAATATTCTATAATCGAATGCTTCCCTTCAATGTACTCCCCTTCCCTCGCCACACACCGTTCCATTCGTTGTTTCCATTGGTCAAAAAAATGCTGGAAGTCTTCTTTTGTAAGAGCATTTAGAAGCTCCGCCGATTTTCGCTTCACCTCTTCCATCGACTCGAACCGGGTTCCTTTTAAGGCAGACTTGATCTTCGGAAACAGAAAAAAGTCACAGGGTCAGGCGAGTGCGGCGCGTGTTCGAGCACTGGAGTGCCTCAGTCAATCTGAGCAGATCTGTTGACGCACAGACTTTCTTCATGTAACATTTTTCTGACAGTTTCTTTATCGGCGTTTACAGTCTCAGCAATCATCCGAATGCTCATACGACGATCTCCGCGCACAATTTCATTGATTTTGGTCACTGTTTTCGGAGTTGAAACAGAGACAGGTCGACCTGGATGTTGGTCATCTTCGATGCTGTCTCGGCCAAAACCGTTTATACCATTGGAAAACACGCGCCCGAGATAGAGAATTCTCACCATAGGCCTCTTTCAACAACTTATAGCACTCAGTCGGAGTTTTTTTTAATTTAACGAGAAATTTCACATTGATCCGTTGCTCGTGTTTTTTGTCACACATTGTTATGGGCACGAGAAAATAATATGTTTGTTTCTAACCTCTATAGAAAAAATACTACTACAGCGACAAAAACGTGTTTTCGTAGCGGAATAGTACACTTCCAGCTATCCAAAGCTGCCTTCATTCCCCCCCCCCCTCTAGGACGCCGTCTGCGAGTGCAGTCTTGTTATTTAATAGCCAAATCTCGTATTTTTGTGTTCTCACTGTTCTTTGTTAACAGTATAATATTTTTTATAATTTCTTTAAGTTGGGCATTTACTTTTTGTTTTTCCACATTTTTTATCGTATTACATTCCTCTTAGCCCACTGCTTTTCCAATCTTTTAATTTTCCACTTCTTCTATTGCTATCTACATTCTGTGTACCTCTTGTTATTATTTTTAACAATACTTGTATTTTTTCTTCCATTGTTGCTCTAATAGATCTACAAAATACTTTTAATCCTTCTTCATCTTTATTCCAAACAGTTCCCATACTGCTTTTTTAGTCGTTGAAACCATCTTGTTTACTAATCAGCCCTGGGTAGCTCCTATCATGTTTCTTGCTCAGTCATATTACGAGGGTGGTGTGATAAGTCGGCGACTTTTTAAATAAAAGATATTTTTTTCGGCAAATAAGCGTTTTATTTTTCAACATAGTCTCCTTTTAGCTCGATATACATTTAGTCCACCGTTTTTCCAATTTTTTTATTCCTTCCAAATAATAGGTTTTCTCAAGGCCCTCAAAATAGGAGTTTGTTTCAGTGATGACCTCTTCATTCGACCCAAATGTCTTACCGCCCAGCCATTTCTTCAGGTTGGAAACAGGAAATAGTCGCAGGGGGCTAAATCGGAGAATATGCTGGATAGGGTAGCCCAATTATGGATTTTTGCCATGGTGACTACACACGTGTGCACCCGTGCATTGTCTTGATGGAACAGCACGTTTTTCATCGCTAAATGCCGCCGTCTTTGGTGCACCTTCACTCGGAGAAACCCACTGTCTTGATTGTTCCTTGGTCTCTGGTGTGGTGTAATGGATCCATGTTTCGTCTACGGTAACGAAACAGTGCAAAAACTCTTTCGGATTGCGGCTGAACAAACACTCCTTTGAAGTGCTCACACGGTTGCGCTTATGGTCGAGTATGAGCAATCGTGGCACCCATTGCGCTGATAGCTTTTTCATGTTCAAATATTCATGTAAAATGTGATGTACCCAATCAGTTGAGATGCCTACAGCCTCAGCCACCTGACGCACTTTCATTCTCCGATCGTCCATTATCATTCCATGGATTTTATCGACGATTTCTGGCGTGACAACCCATTTTGGGCGACCTGAACGTTGGGCGTCACTTGTGCTGGTACGACCCCATAGTATTTATCAAGCCTTTCCTTGGTTTCGGTGATGGTTTTTTTGCGCAAAAAATAATGCTTAATCAGCATACGAAATTCACTTTTTTCCATTTTTGTTAAAATTTACGAGGTTATCTGCTTTCAGTGGCTGTCAAACACAAACTAAACGGCGCAGCTTGCTCAAAATGTTACATAAGTCTATTCATAGATGGCACTTGACAGGAGCAGTGTTTAAGGTCACTATATCAATAAGGTACCGCCATTAGTGATTTTTTATATCTATCTTGTCGCACAATTTTCTCTAACTGGGGATAAAAACACCATCGAAAGATCGCGGCCTGCTGAAACGTTTGACAAACGTCACTGACGTTTGTCACACAATTCAGCGTGGCGTTTGTCAAATAATTCGGGTAACTCATCAGCTCTAAAAACAGTTTTCTTTTAATATGACTTTTTTGTGTTATACATATATTTACCTATCTACAAGTAAAAGAGCAGCAAGTATATGCTTGCATTTTTCACCTCTTCCCGACTTGCACGTACACACGCAATTCCACAACCTGTACTCTAACTCACAACAGAAAATAGTTCATAAAAACTAGGATTATTACTAGAAACTAGAATACGAAATAAATATTTACCTTCAATAAAAATTAGCTTGATTTCATGTGGATAATCGCGTATTTTCGAAGTTTGAAGACAGTCCTACAATACTATTCTCGGCCCTCAGTTTACCACATTTAATAACCATTTCGGCCCCTAACACCTCCCCGCCTTCTTTTAGAGGTCGTTTACTATCTTCAAGATAGTTCAAAATGTCTATCAAAACCATCTTGTAACGCATTTCAGCTTAAAACAATTCACAAAACCCTTGCTGCACTGGTTTATTCAGCAGAATTGACAGAACTGATCCCGAATCAGTTCGCCATTATTAAAAAGAACAGCGTTCTCTATACTAGCCAAATTTGCCCAATTTACGTTTCTGGAACCAATAAAACATATTTTCAATTGCAATTTTTTTGTTGATAATAAGTGACATAACCTAACAGATTCCTGACTTTACACGTGCCATTACACCAAAAAGAAAATCCCCAAAAACTAGCGTCTTCCCTATTGCACTAGGGAAATTTGTATTTGTTATCCTTATCTCACAATTTTCTCACATTCTTTAGCGAGGAATGGAATGGCGGTACCTTATTGATATAGTGACCTTAGCAGTGTTTAAGGCATATATCTAATACTTACTATATTGCTAGCGGCTATGAGTGGGAAACTCACCGATGAAGTGAGACACACAGCCAACTCCTTCATGTATACGGTGAGCTGTGCGCAAGCGCGGCGGCGTCGTCCGCCCAATGGGAAAGTGGTCAAGTTTAAAATTCGCTTCTAAAGGCGGAGTTCGAATTCTCACGCATGCGCACGAGACGCGTTATACTCTAAGTGAGACTATGTCGACGCCGTAATGTTTTCTGAAGTTTCCAGGCCCTACCAGCAATATATGTGTATTATATATATGGTTTAAGGTTACTAAATCATAAAGGTACCGCCAACTGTGCAAACATATATCTTTTGTCTCTTTTAATTTGGGGTTCCTGTTATTAGTGTCTCACTCTCACTCTCACTTTCTTACAATGTTCTGTCCTTTTTAATTTGGGGGAACAAATCTTGGAATCGAATGGCGGTACCTTTATGTATTTAGTGACCTTAGCAGTGTTGCATTTAAAGTTACTGCGCGGGAAATTCAAAATGTCACTGATTTATCAAACCAACCTCGTATTCATAACTTTTCCCCTTTGTTACTTGTCTATTTAGATTTTCATCCCACCAATTAGTTACTTTGTTCGTAGATCAATCAATGGTGGAAATACACATGCATACCTATTTACTTCGAGAATTATAAATATATATACAGGGTGTAAAAATGCTTTACGCACCATAGGGTTTTCAATGGTAATTTTTTCATATGACAATATTTGCTTCCCTAATTATTTTAGAGCAAACTTGCAAATAGGATTTTTGTAGAGCAAACAATTCTGCATCCATTTATGCCATCATTTTTGTAATTTTACATCAGAAAACCCAATAATGAAAGAAACTAGAATTATAATTTTTTTTAAAATCAGTGCAAATTGTGAAGTGTTGGTATGCTGGAAGCAGATCAGGTGCAATAAGTGCCATGGTTGGTGCTACATTTGACAGATGCAAACAAATAAACAACAAACTAATTTGTTGATGCTTTGAAATGCTTCAATAATTTCAAGGCACCACTGATTTGCCTAAAAATGGCAATCTTATTGCTTGAAATTTTCGGTTTTCCGAAATGTAAAATGACAAATTCTGGCATAAATAGATCGCGAATTTTTTTCTCTACAACAAACTTCCATACAAGTTTGCTCTAAAATAATTAGGGAAGCAAATATTGTCATATGAAAAAATTACCATTGAAATCCCTATGGTGCATAAAGCATTTCTACACCATGTATATAAATATTAGTGAAAATGATAAATATATTTTTATTGCAGGTAGCAATAAATTACTAAAAAAAAGTATTATTAATATAGTTTAAATAATTTTGTAACATTGTATAACTGCTAAATAAATATATCTTAATTGTTAAGTAATGCGAATTTTGTTACGAAGATGAATTTAAGTACGAGGTAATGAATAAATGAATGAATAGTTTGCGTTATAGTCATCTTATAGTTTATTGGGATTCTATTGTCCCAATATTATTAATTTTTAAGTTGTTTTGTTTTACGTTTGTTATAGAAGAGGTAGATGTGTGTAACTCCGAAATAAATTTTTTAAACAATTCTCAGATACTACTTTTTTCTCTGCTCATGATTTTAGATAGATCATCTATAAATTTGTAAATTGAGTGTTGAAATAAATCTAAATAGCTCATAGGTATAAAGTGAGCATTAATTGTTAAGTTTAAAATATAACGAACAAAAATTAGTGAACGTCATACTGCTGTAATTGCTAGAAATCCTATGAATATAGAGTATGGAAAAGTAAATGGTTATTTTTCAATATAGGTGATAGTATGGGACATAGAAAAGGGAGAAGCAGTAAATGTAATAGATTCACATCCAGATGTAATCTATTCGATGTCATTAAATCGAGATGGTAGTTTACTGGCCACGACATGCAAGGACAAAAAGTTGAGGGTTATTGAACCAAGGACTGGAATTGTTAAATCGGTAAGTTGTGGGTTGTGTGCAATTAATTTACAGTTTTGCTATTAACAGCTATACAAGTAAAAGACTGCAATTATGTAATGAGAAAATGATTTACTTAATGGAAAGAAGTCAAGAGACGTTAAATTGTTACTGGAAACCTCCTAATTGTAATCTGTGATCAGTTTCGAAAGACTTACAAGTTTATTAATCCAATAAAACGCTTAGATATAAAATACATAACAGGCTGTAATAATTAAGCAGTTCCATTGTACTTGCAGGAAGGCATCTGTCATGCCGGTTCAAAAGCAAGCAAAGTTACTTTTCTTGGTGCATCAGGTAGACTGCTGACGACGGGTTTTTCAAGACATTCAGATCGACAGTATTCCCTGTGGGACGAAAACAACTTATCCCAGCCCTTATCAACAGACACGATAGATAGCTCCTCTGGAGTTGTATTTCCCTTCTACGATCCTGATACAAATATTGTCTACCTTGCTGGCAAGGGAGACGGTAACATTAGATACTATGAAGTAGTAGATGAACCACCATATGTACACTTTCTCAGCCAATTTTTGTCTGGAAATCCACAGGTATGGAAGCTACCTTCCACTGCTGCAATTAAAGACCATTTGTATTGCAGAGAGGCTTAGGTGTAATGCCGAAACGTGCTGTGACCACCAGCACATGTGAAGTATTTAGATTTTACAAGCTTCATACAACTAGGAACTTGTGCGAGCCAATTAGCATGATAGTACCACGGAAAAGCGACCAGTTTCATGACGACCTTTATCCAGACACCCTTGCCCCAAAACCAGCTTTGACTGCACAAGAATGGATTAGTGGTCGCAACGCAATGCCAATCCTCATGTCCATGAAAACAGGTTGGTTAAACTATTAGGGTATTTTACAATTTAAATTTGTGAGGCTCAAGGAAATTCTAATTAGAATGTTTTGCAGATATAGTTTTTTAAATTGTATTTTGATAATAATTGTATAATGTATAGGTAAATCATTATATTATTTGTGGTTCTATAAAGGTCCCGGGTGGTGTAGCTTGAACAAGCGTTCACGTTCGATCAGCAGAGTTAAGCAACGCTCTCTCTGGTCAGAACTTGGATGGGAGTTCTCCGTCTGCTTCTCCCGGCACCTCGTGGTACGGCTGCCACGGAAAAAAGTTGGTCCCGGTTGTCATAATAATATCATGACAGTCGTTAGTGGGGTTGGAAATCTCCATAAAATGTACAGTGACGCCTATAATTGGCCTAACGGCTGTTGGCGGAGTGCGGAATATAAAAAATTTAAAAAAATATACAAACAGAATTAAATTAGAAGAAATATGTAGCATCTGAAGGGCTGCTGCTATCCCCATTCCTGAAATTGCCATTTCATGTTCACTAAGAAATTTTCAATTTTGGTTTTTTGTACTTCTATAGTGTAACCTGTACAATTAAATACCCCAAAAATTGTTCTTGTCAATTAAATTTGAAAATTTGAAAATGTAAGGATGCATTGGAAAGCTCAAAGTACTTACTAAAAAATGTGAAGTGGTGTTGTTGAGATGTTATTTAATCGTTTATTTTAAAATATATCTTTTTCATCGAAAAAGTCTAGTTACTGGATATTTTTTATACTTGTTAGGCTGTTGCGACATACTTTTAATAGTTATTGTTAAATCATTATTATTAATCATCTAATAAACTGAGCAAAAAATTTGAAAAACACAAAGCATATAAAAATGAACGCATTAATTTTAATACTTTTTGTACATTTATCTTTATAATATGCATGTATACCATGGACCAAACTTTAGGGTATTACTTTGAGAGGACAACATAAAAACTCTGTCTACCCAATAAAAATGTAAACTGTCAAAAACAGCTCGCTACATTACAAAAAATGTTGCACTTTGAAAATCATGCTAGACTACCTACTGAAATAATCATCATCATCCTCATCCAGTCCTTAAAGTCCACTGCGGGACATAGGCCTCCCTCATTGATTGCCATTTTCCTCGGTCTTGAGTAATCTGAACCCAATCATATGCAACTCTTTTGATGTCGTCGGTCCATCGGGTAGGTGGTCTCCCTCTACTACGTTTGTCAGCTCTTGTGCACCATTCAAGTAGTCTCTTCGTCCATCTATCACCGCCCATTCTGGCTATGTGACCTGCCCAGTTCCACTTAAGTTGACATATCCACTCTACAACATCAGTTATTCCTGTTTTCTGCCGTAGGTGTTTGTTTATAACATGGTCTCTCAAATATATGCCCAGCATTGACCTTTCCATTCTACGTTGTGCAATTTTTATTTTTAGAGCTGTCCCAGATGTTTGGTTAGAGTTTCTGCACCGTAAGTCTTAACAGGTAAAATGCATTGGTCATAAACTTGCTTTTGAAAACATCATGGAGTTTACCAAACGCTGCCCAGGCAAGAGATATTCTTCTAGTTAACTCGTATGTTTGATTATCTCCTGAGATTGTAATTTCATGTCCCAAATATGTATATTTTTCCACTTGTTCGACAACATTGTTATTGACCTTGATGTGGTCATTTGATACCAAGTTGGTTTTCAGTTTTGTTTTAAGGAATTTGATATTGAAACCGACACTAGAACAGACAGTCTGCAATTCTTGCAACATCAATCTTACTTCCCCAAGATCATCAGATATGAGTATTATATTGTCTGCAAACCTTAGATTTGTTAGATGCTTTCCGTCTATAGTAATGCCTCTCGTTTCCCAGTCAAGTTTCTTGAATGTGTACTCTAGAACTGTGATAAATAGCTTAGGTGACATGGTGTCACCATGTCTTACACCTCTTCTAATTTGAATATAGTCACTATTATCGTGCAATTTCACAGTCATAGTTGCATTTTTATATATATTAGTTTTGAGTACCTATAATCGACGCGGCATTCCTGTAGAGCTTTCATAACAGCATTTAACTTGAAAGTATCAAAAGCCGAGGGCTAGTAGGAGTAGAGGAGTAGTATAGACGTCTCAATTAGAGTTTTAATAGTTTGTAGATGATCATTAGTTCCGAAACCAGATCGGAAACCAGCCTGTTCTTCTGGCTGATAGAAGTCAAGCTTTCTTTATAGCCTTGAGGTTATTATTCCAGTCTAGATCGGTTTTATCTCCCTTTTTAAATAGTAATATGGTTACCGCGTTGTTCCATTTACTCAGTATATTGCTGATGTTTAAGCAAAGATTAAATAATACTTTTATTTGCATCTGTAGCAACGTTCTCTTTACTGGGTGGTTAATTGTTTTTGGACGTTTGCAAGGCTGACCGTATTTCATCGATGGTGATCTCTGTTAATTCCTCGGATCCCTAATTGAACTGAAATGATGTACAACGTAAAATTTTAAAAATGATATATCTCAGTTCAGTATCAGTTACTATTTATTATCATTATTATTAGAATTATTATCTACGGGAAGCCGTCCATTACAGCGTACATAAAAGGCCAGAGGGTAAGGTGGTTGGGCCATGTGAGTCGTATGGCAACAAACCGACATGCAAAGAGAGCTCTGGAGGAAGGAAGTGGAAGTAAGAAGAGAAGAGGGCGACCAAAGAAGAGGTGGTTAGACTCTGTGTTAGCGGACATTAGAACGGTGGGAATTGAGAATTGGAAACGGAAGGCACAGGACAGAAACTGCTGGAGACAGATAGTGAAGAAAATCGAGGAAACGTAGTTTAAGAAAAATGTGTAAACTGAAATGTTTGCTTATTGTTTTAAGTCATGGGCCTGAAAGGCCTGTAGCACTGAAATATATATATTATTAGAATAATACATTTTTTAGATTGATGAATTAATAAACACAATAAAATTTTTGTACTAGAGTACACTTCAGTTTGTGTGATAAAAATTAATGAGCTTGAAGAGAAACAAGAAGCTACATAAAATAAAGTAATAAATATATTAAATAGTTAAAAGTTATATTATTTTGCAAAGACATACCAAATTGTGGAGCAGGAATATGAGCTACGTTGTAAGTCCTAATGGAGCTGTAGTCTTCTTCCTCGTAGAGTTGCTTCGGCGTCAAATTCATCAATTATTTTAGAGGTGTCAATGTGAACAGTTTCTTTCAATGCACAAAACTGCCTGATGGTGGAAGTGTTTCTTGTCCAGTAGTGTTGCATATGTACGTCTTGAGTCTTTGAAAACAAGAAAAAGAGTTGAACTCACAGGCACCATCAAGAATGTTTTAGACATCTCATTTAAGTTGGGGAAACGTTCACTTAAACTCCGTGCAGTAAAAAATTTAAGCCTGAGATCAAAATCATCGCAATGTTCTTAGCTATACACATATGTGAGAACGCATACAGTTCTGAAATAAATTCCTTCTCTGACTTCTTGTAGGTGGCAGATACTAAGTTCAAGTCTTGCTCACTAATTTCATTTTTACTTAAAACTGAACGCAGTGATTGTAGCACTTTCGAGTGATTTTCTTTAAATTTTTCGGTGATGTCACTGACTACAATATCTATAACAAGAAAGTACACATCTTGTCTGTAGACGTGTGCTGCTGATTGATAATTTCCATCGTCACCACCAAGTTTTTCAGGGACTTTATTTTTCTTGGAATCACTGGAATATTACACCCTTCCTTTTCTACCATTTCTTCTGTTTCTTTCCACATTTTATTAAAGTTTTCATTGCTTCGTAGTTGCTGACGTCTAGTTACTATTGTCTACTATTCACATAACTATTTTAATTATTTTATCTTCATTGGTGTTGTTATAGACTCTTAACTAAATTAATTTTAGTGTCATTAAGAGCTTCATTACCGCACTCCTTTTATATAAAAAAATACATCGAACCAAAGTTTATAGATGAAGATAAAATATTGAACAATACACGTTTGCTTATGGCACGAAACTCGTATGATTGCCGCAACACTCATCTCACCGCCTCGTTTTGGCAATCAAACTCGTTTGGTTAAGATGCTCATAATCAAACTTGTATCGTTATTATCTACAAACCTCACTTTATACTCTTAATGACAGGTAAAATATTTGACAGAAGTGTTTGTTTGTTTCATTGACTTAATTTTAGTTTAAAAATTTACCTAGCATTGTCGCTGTCCTTGTCGCACTCATTAATTTCCTATGTTCAAAACTGTTTTCGGAAATCTGTATAGGACATTTTCTAGTCAATAAACTAATGCAGTTAGATATCTTTCTGTGTTCACAAACCTCTGTGAAAGGGGTCCAAGTCTTTACTACTGTTTTTATGTGAGTCTGCGTAAGGTCGTTTGACACACCATCCTCTAGCAACAGGACCAAGTCTTTACCTACCCTCCTTCTGTGAGACTGCATAAGGCCATTGGCACTGCTTCCTTTTACATTGACGCACCCCAAAGAATTATCCTGAAACTGTCGAAGGCACCCAAACTTAAAATATAGAGTCCACTACAAGCTCCACCCTGAACATTTCGTCCTTTGAGCCCTTACATGTTCCAGCCCCCCAACATTTGTTTGGGTGGCTTAGACAGTTACATGATAATTCTGTAGGGTGCAGGAATGTAGTCTCACATAAGGGGGGTAGTAAAGACTTGATTCCCTTGGTAGAGGATGGTGTGCCAAACGGCCTTATGCAGACTCACATAAGGAGGGTAGTAAAGAGTTGGACCTGTTTGGCAGAGGTTTGTGAACACAGATAGATATCTAACTGCATTAGTTTATCGACTAAAAAATTTTCTATATATACATTTAAAATATGACGTAAATTCTAAAGATTCATCACATTGATCCAGTTTAAATTGAAATTTTACTAAACGTGTTACATTTCCAAACAAACGGTATTACTTATTATGACTTCCAAATATTCGTAGAAGTTTACCACCTTTAGTCTCTTTTTTCCACATATAATATTTGTCTTTTTTATTGTTGGTCGTTTGTTTACCGTTCTCTTTGTATATTGTTGCATTTGTTGACTGCAGCTTGTAATTTTTTAGCATTGTCCACCATTAGTATGATGTCATCTAAAAACAAAATACTTTGAAAACTTCTTACATGTTCTAGGGCTGTAATTTTGTGTTCATTGCTCTCTCTACTTTTTTCACAATTTGGTCCATAACAATTAGTAAGGAACTAATTGAGTTGTGTTGTTTTATCCCCTTTTTCATATGGAAGCATAGACCCTGTCACGAGACGCCTAAAGTTGGGGTAACTGGCAATCCTTTTAGTTAAAATACACTTGGACACGAAGACTAAAGCTACTGTTGCGAGGTTAATAAGAACACTTAAGTAAAAACACTTGCAGTTATTTTTCTGCCGTTTACAGAACACTTAAGTTTACTACCGTTGCTTCTTAACTTTACTTATTAACTACTAAATTCTGAGTCCAGTTTGACCAAGAAAACTCTGTAGGCGTTGACAAATTTCCCAATAAGCCTATCAGAGCTGGTCTAAATTTTGGACTTTTGGCACGTACATACGGACGTGACAGTTTATAATAGTTCTATGAGTTTTACAAGTTTGAAGCTTTCACACGGTGAAATGTGTCCAGCTCGAACCCTCGCAAATTATAGCTAATAAAGTCTTACAATTCTACTAAAAGAATTTTCTCCCGCCGGAATGTAGTTTTTATGATCGAGTTGCAACGGTTGCACTTCTAATCACGTACTGGCCATATACCTTCACCCAATATTTCGGTTTATGAAGTAAACCCTGCATAAACTTACTCTAATCTGTTCGTGAGATTGGAATATCTCCAGCTTCCCAGCGAAAGGCACATTTCTAAACATCCGCTCGTTGTAATTTAAATATGACATTTTGCCTACGAATTCTACCTTAAAATGTTTATGATACAAATGGCTTACAGCTAACTAAAGTACAACCGCGTATAGTTCATTTCATTAAAGAACGCAAATCATAACAACCCGTTTTCTTTTATTATCACTACACTGGTTGCTCTATTGTATAATATTTTGCTATTTTTGGCTTCCCATAAAGTCACTTTAGGTACAGTATCAAAAGCTGCGTGTAGGTCTATAAATGCTAAATAAAGTGATTTCCCTACCTCCGATCTTTATTCTGCTATTAATATGATAATACATATATGGTCTTGTGTTTGTCTATTATTCCTGTATGCTGCGCGTTTCTGTTGCAATTCTGTTTTGATCTCGTGTCCAATCGTAGTCTCTATTGTTCTTGAGTATACAGGGTGATTTATAACTGGTTGATCAAAATGAACAGGTGTTTACAGCATCATGTTGTGGTTAAAAAAAGCGAAATAAAATTTTTTCCGATCGGGCTTCGTTTCCAAATTATTAGACCTCAAAGTTTCCGGGTACAATTATAATTTTTAACTTTAATAATACCAAGCCATGATTTATGTGACATAAAAAGTTGAAGTTGACATTTAATAAACTTTTTATGTCACATAAATCATAGCTTTCTATTATCAAAGTTATAAATTAAAATCGTAACTGCAAACTTTGAAGTCTAATCACTCGGAAACGAAGCCCGATCCGCAAAATTCAGAACATGATGCTGTAAACGCCTGTTCATTTTGTTCAACCAGTTATGAATCACCCTGTATTTTCCATATACACAATAATATGCATATGGTTTGGTAGTTGTCACCACCATATATGTATTACTTCTATTTTGCTAGCGCCTGTAAGTGGAGAGGTCACAGCGTAAGCGAGACAGACAACCAACTCTTCTACGTATTTGGTGAGCTGTGCGCAAGCATCGTCCGCGCGGTGGGGAAGTGGTCAAGTTTAAAATTCGCTTCTAAAGGCGGAGTTGGCATTCTCAGGCATGCGCACGAGACGTAATACTCAGAGTGATACTATGTCGGCGCCGTAATGTTTTTGCCCGTTTCCAGAACCTACTAGCAATATAGAAGTAATACATATATGGTTACCAAACTCAATTGTACTTATTTTTTTATGCAATGGTACTATGATATTGTTCTCTCATGCTATTGGTATATCTTCTCCATCCCATGGCCTTTTGCCATATTCAGTGAATTCATTTCACCATTTTTCTCCCTCCATACTTAATCATCTCAGGGTTGATCTCATTTTTTCCGGCTGATTTTTTCATTTTCATTAGGTTTATTGCTCCCGTCCTTTCTCCTTTAGTTATATTTGTTTACTCTTCATTTCTGGTTGCTGTCCTTGAGTATCCCCCATTTCTAATTCTTCTGTTACTAAGTTTCTGTTTTTTATATATATATATATATATATATATCAGTTGTCGCTGGAATACGTGTAACATTGTATCTACGTAGTTTTCATAGTTACTCAAGTTCAGTTTTAATTTGCGTTAAACTTGCTTTTGTTACAAATTATCAATTTTTTTTACTACTTTTCAACGTAGAAACACAAGATAAAACCTCGAACGACCTATAAAATATTCCAAGCATCGAGTGCTTCTCTTGTAGTGTGTAGTAGAAAAAGCAGTTGAGATGATAATTAATTGTCATATAGTATTCTTAGTATAATTACATCTGGAAATGCAATGTATCAAATTAATGAACAGTTTTGTTTGCTGATCTTCCAGGTATCAATATCAGTATACTACCCCAAAAACCACGCGTGCATAAAACAGTTACACCAGCACCTGCGGTGCCTTCAGCAGAAAATAACAGGAAAAAGTTTGCATTTTTGTCAGCGACTACAGCACCGGACTATAGGCCGAAAGATGAAATTACCTCATTCTTAGAAAAGAGCCAGAAAACGACGACTAACCAAAACACCAAATTCCAACAATTGCAACAGAAGTTTGGAAATAACGTTACCAATAATGCTGTGACTAACAATAAAGAAGAAGATTTGCCACTTTGCAAGCAAATATCTAATTTGGATAACATTAATATTGAAGAGGTAATGGACATTATTCTTATCTCATGATTAAAGCTGAGTTTAACTAAAGTTGCTACAAATTCTCTCGGCAACGGTATAAGTACTTTTGTTTAAGTCCTTGTTTTACACATTGAGATTTACATAAAAGCATTTTTCTTTTTGTTCATTTTAAACATGACCTTCATTGTGATTAAATTTTAACATGAGGTAAGAATACGAACCAATGTATTTACAACTGCTATGGATCTTAATCGAAGTAGAGTAAAATTTATATTACAGGGTTATTCACGTAAGATGATGAGCCTGACCAGGTACAACTGCAACCCAAAATACTATTTATAAAGCTAACTGGATCCCTATAGCATTAGCATAGCACTGTTTATGTTGGTGGCACTGTAAGCACTGTTAGCAGGTTAGGTTTTGCGTCAGTTTTGACACAAACTGACACAAAACCTAACCTGCTAACCTCGAATTTGACATAGACTTATAGTGCTACCACCTGAATTTTTACCTGGTCAGGCTCATCATCTTACGTGAATAACCGTGTATTTAATTACCTTTGAATGCTATAATTGGCTAATTTGCTTAAACATTTTTGCAGTTACGAAAGTCTTATATTAGACAGTCAGAAGATTTGCGTGTGACCAAGAAACAATTGGCAAACAGTGAATTGCGAGTAAAAGAGCTGGAAGACCAGATACGAAGACTGCAGAAGCATGTAAGTGCATAAGTTACCTTCAGAGTTACCTTATTTTATGTTAGTTTACGAATAAGTTTGTAAGTTCTATTTGTAGAGGCTCTTTATGTTACAGATTTTAATTGACATTTTCATAAAATGATTTGTTTTTGTGTATGTATTTATTTTAACATATAAGGTGTTGCATTAGTTTAAGTAATGAGTTGTGTTTTGTGATCGATCAAATGTTTTTGGTGGAGATGAGCATTTTATTGTTAAGCACAAGTTAGTATTTTCTCTGAAGTTGAGTTCCAGTTGAAAAGTAACCTAGGTGCTAGTGTCTTCAGAGTTTCTTACTTTATTAATTACAATTATTTCTGTCACACTTTGGTGCAGCCATGAACAGAACTTGAGAAAATTAATTGCCCATTGAAAAAGTGAGTGAGATTATTGTATATTTTTTTTTAAATTGTGTTGTTCCTATACGAAATTTAATTTGTATATATTGATTAAGGTGATGGTGTTATACTTTTTCATCTTTAAATTGACAGACATGAATAGATACACCAAAAACTACTGTAAAATGGGATGATTTGATACAGTTTTGCATATTATAGCAGATCAGATGGTTTGTTCCAAACAGTGTAATTATTTACTGACAAATCATTTATTAGCAGATAAAGAACTATATTATGAAAGTAATAAATGCAAATAAAACACTAAAATTTGTCTTAAACAAAAAAATTTAAAATTACATTTTAGTAAGGTATAATTGAATATCAATTATTCTGAATTTTATCCCTACATCGGATTTAACCGGTGCCGGTCTATCTGACCTACTTTTGAGCAGTCTCCGATCGTTCGGCATCGACATGGCGTATCTTCGTGGTCAAGGTTATGATGGGGCTGCAGCGATGTCCGTGCCTCCAACGGGTACGAGCACATGTTACTCGGTATCATCCACTTGCAATTTACACTCACTGTGCCGCCCATTCATTGAATCTAGGCTTGTGAAGTTGTAGATATCCAGAACTGCATTGGTGTTATTGGTAAAGCGCATGCTTTTTTAGTTCACGAAAACACAAAAATATCTTATGTAAAGGGTTTAATGCGGGTGTACGCTAACTCATCAACCTAGCAAATTTTGTAAGTATTTATGGCAGGCGAATTCACAATCAAAGGCTACAACTAACCTAAACAAGCTACAACGACACACAGCCTAGAGATGAGAATCAGCGATGCTTGTTTATTTAACATAACCTCTAACTTCAAACATATTATACATATTGCCTGCAACCGTGCAGTCATTATATAAAATGCCTAGTCACTATATATAATGATTGAATTATACAAATTGCCTGTTACATTTCCTAAAGATATCAACAAATATTATCGTTTTATATTTTTGACCAATGGGGGGAGGGTGGCATCTTAAATGGCACCACTGATAATGAGAGTGTTTACTTGATAGTTTGCAGAGTTGCTACACACACATGTAATTAACACTTCTGATTGTGTAACAATACTGCCATGTTGTTGGAACTGAAATGTAATTCTATTGGTAAGTAACTCTCTTAATATAATAAAATTGTCAAGTTTTGCCCAACGATGGAATACATAAAAAACTGCTAGCTAGTTGTGTGCTATGGACAAGGTATGTGAAGTACCAAGTACCTTAAGACACCAATTACTGTGGTCAGATGGTCAATGTCCTACTAGAATTTTGCCGAGACTGAGGAGTTCCAACTCTAGCATGGGATCTTTTACACGCTACACATTGTAGTAACATGGAACTCACAATTTTACACATCTTTGGAAAACAATATTCGGTAATTTTGTTTAAAATTTTTAAAAACTTTGCCTGGGCTCACGACACTGTCGGGATGTTGTTGTTTGTTTGTAATGGACAAGGTCTAGGCATGCGGAGTACAATGGTGGACAAGAAATTTAGGCCGGCCTGTCATTCGCTTGACATCTACTACTAGGTACTACTAATGTTTAACTAACCTCAATTTTGATTTTTCCGGTCTAAATTTAATGTCCACCATGGTACCAGGTACCTTAGACACCGACTGTTTTGGTCATATGGGCAAAGTTCTATTTAGAATTTTGTAAAGACTAAAAGTTCCAACCCTACCTGCTACACATCGTAGTAACACAGCTTTACCTCACTTCTGAATGATGGCATTCTGTAGAGGTTTTCATCAGCATTTTTTTATTTTTAAAAACCTTACCCGGACCGGGGATCGAACTGTCGACCCTTAGATCAGTAGCCAGAATGCTTGACCACCGAGCTACAGAGCCCGGCACTGTCGGGATGCTTCAGTCTGACCCTCGGAACTCAGCTGTGTCAGGTGGTTATCCACACAGCTATTGTATCAAGTCATGTCTTTTTACAGTATTTTAACTTTATATTGGCTGTTGATTAACATTTTTGTTTAATTGTCTTCAGTGAGGACTATAGATTACAAAGTTTGTTTAAAATACCTTGACTCGATTCTGTATAGAATCAATGGAAATAAGAGAAAAAAGTGGTTTTTTACACATTATGTCATGCTAAGACGAGGCCCATTCGGTTACATCGCAAACTAATTTTTTAGATTTTAATTGATAATTACTCTTCTGTATTACAACTAAAGCAAGTGTGATATATTAGTATTTATTATTTTTTGTTATAATTAAATTACAATTAACATTGTTTTATAATAATAGTATATTATACATCAAGGTAGCGAAGTGCAGTATTATAACCTGAGCGCATATTAGATACTGAGCGCGCAGCGCGAAGTATCTAAAGCGCGAAGGTTATAAGACGATTCGCTACCGTGGTGTATATACTATTTTTTGCACTACCAAACGACTTAATACCTAAATTCCCAACAAATTTCGAAAATATGTTAACTGTCAACCTGACAATACAGCTCTTTAAAACGTCAAAATTAAAATAGTCATATTTGGTAACTTAGCAATTTATCAGTTACCACGGTGAAAATTGTTTATTTTACTTTCTCTCCCTTGGTGGAGAAAATCAAATTCACGACCTAAAGATAGACCAATAACGGTGCGTTCTGATACTAGTAGTGCAAAAAATTAATTATGTACTTTGTTCCTTAAATGTAGTTCGAAGACAAATTGCATCTGCAATTTTTCCCTTAAAACATTCCCGCAGCAAGCTATTTAGACATTAAATATTCACTATTCGCCTATGCAAACTATATCAGGCTTAGCTTATTGATAAACAAATTTTATGTTACTTTTCAGCTGAACTTTTAACTAGTTGAGTAGTCTTTGGGGCTCAAAACATGACCAATTTATACTTTTAAGATTGCAATATAACTAGTACATTGTAATGTGTATGTTGATTTTTTGTGTTTGTATCTTGTAGGTACCTTTTGAGACTAAAATTTCCAAAGAGGTTATTTTTAAATTTGTTGCCCATTTGTGTGTATTGGTATTTTCAAAAATTCCTGTTAAAACAGTGGCATCTTATGCACAATGCATATGAGCACAATTATAATCAGAATTCAAATTTTCGTTATTGAATATTAATTACGTGAAATATTGTCCATAAAACATGCTTGCAACATAATGAAAATGCATAATGGTGCTATTGATTTTACAGATCCAAAGTTGTAGAGGTAATGTTTGGTTTCCTATTAACTATGTAATATTAGTATATATTTTACCAAAGCTTACATTCTTGCTGTAAATTATGACATTGTATTCATTGACACTTCGGCATAATTTGACCACAAATTCACGGTTCTGCACAATATAGTTTAGAAGTGACATTAAGATTACTTTACACAATGAATATAAGCTACATTTGTGATATTTTTTTGTGAACTGTATACCAACCTCTTTATACAGTGTGAGCTAATTATTATAATTTTAATCCACTGAATTCATCAGTTGTCAAAATTGGATAATCGTAAAAACGAGTATAATTTTTAAAATTCTGTTACCAGATGAGCACTTTTTAACCTCTTCATCATTTAATGTATTTCATATCAGTAGCAACAATGTAATGGCTTGAACAACAGCAGTTTTGTTTGTTAGACTTGTACTTGTCAAAAAAACAAAAAATATACTGAAATAGCCACTCTGTATGAATATTGTATTCCTATGCGAGCATATGTATGTATCTTCCTTATGCATTTATTGTAATTTAATGTGTAATATTTTTATCACTATGTTATTATTCACATTTTTTACCAATATTTTATATTTACATAAAATATCTAAAGTATGTCTTAAGTTGTTTGAATAATTTAAAAATGTTATTGACTGTTAAATTTACAAATGGCTTGATGCAAATGTACAACAGCGCTCAAGGGCTGGATTTGGTTCAATCAATGTAAAATTTGCCAAATTGTGCTTTGGAGCAATATCATAGTCCATTCAATGTTGGAGTTATTTTTGAAGCTACCGAATTATACAGCCTGCATTGCTTCAAGCGTCTAAAATGTATATAAAGAAAACAAATCGCACAAACAGTATTATTAGATAATTACATATATTTTGCTGAGTTCTATAAAAAGGTACAAAACTGCTTATTTTCTAACTAATCTATTGGAAAGTACAATTGCTTAAACATTACAATAGAGCTATTGTTAGGGGAAGTAACAGTCGAACATCATGAAAAGAATTAAAGGATTATCAGGTATAATAACGATCACTGCTGCATGTGCTACTTTTATATACATCTCCATAAGGCTTTTGTCATATCTTTGTATAAATATAACAAAATAAAAGTCAATAAATATAAATTTTAGTTTCTTTTTCTATAAATTGTTGAACCAACAGATTACACAACCTATCATTTAAAAATCACAAATATATGTAAGATCATTTACACGAACGTGGTTAAATCAATTTTGTGAGTTGTCAACATTTGTAAGTCACAGTATTAACAAAAAATAAAATAGTTTATGTATTGTAACTATATGTATATATGCTACACAGTATCTTAAATGAAATTCACCGAATTACACATACTTTAAATACTAAAGGCAGACATTTATGAAATTTATCAACAAACAATTGGTTGAAATTTTAGGTACTAAGTTTTTGTAAATGTTGCAGTAGGTTATCTAAACATGACCATTTTAAATATCTGTAGGGCGGTGAGTGATACAATCATTAACATGGCAATTGTCATAGGGTAAATACTATTTCCAGGATTGCACCCATCAGATGAACAAGTGTGAATGCAGGTCCTGTAGTTCAGAATATCACCTGGTTGTCTGACGTAGTTGCAGTAATTTCCTAAATCCAACGATGAGCAGAATCTCTTTGTTCCAATTCCTCCTACAGAAAAGAATAGACATTAGTCTATTATTATAAAAGTTCAAATACATTTAAACAAGCTAATAAAAACACTAAGGAAAGAGTTATTAAAAAAACAAGCCAGTAATTTATTTCTCCACCTGGGGGGGCCGAGATATATTAAAAATTGAAATTAAAGAACAATCTGAACTTAAAGGAAAATTTAGTAGTCTTGAAACTTTTCTCTCTTTTAAGACCCCCAGATCAGTTCTTTTGCCACTTTCAAATAAATCCCTGGCTGGTTTTGGTAACAAATACGTACTACTTACATACATTTTTGAAGTAGCTATTAATGGCACTAACCATAAAGCATTAATAATTGCATACACAAAAAAGAGAAAGGTTCCAGAAATAAAGTACATTTTCCTCATGAGCATCATTTACAATTATGTGCTTTTTATACATTACTCAGTGCATCTATTTTTGTTGTATGTAAAAGTAATTACCTCTATGTTTTATATGTAATGTCTCTTTTATCTTTGGAACCTCCTCTGCACTACTGCCAGAACAAAAAGGTCTATACAAGTCTCTAGGGTGCAGTGTGTTACAATACCAGGTAATCAAGAAAAGCATACACTATAAACTAAAGGGAAGAAAAGGAAAACAGAGGTGTCACCGTGTACACCTTAGCATAAAAGCTCCTGTAAGCTGCTAACAAGCTGGCATGATATCACTATATACAAGTATAGCTGAATATGTATATACTCCATTCACATATTTTTGGCATTAAGGTTGGCCATGACAGTTTCCCCAATTTAGCAGTGTAAAATTACTTTGTTGTGTTTAAACCATATATTTATTACTTCTATATTGCTAGTAGGGTCTGGGAACGGGCAAAAACATTACGGCACCGACATAGTCTCACTCCGAACACTACGTGTCTCGTGCGCATGCCTGAGAATGCGAACTCCCCCTTTAGAAGCGAATTTTAAACTTGACGTTCAGCACGGACGACACTTGCGCACAGCTCACCAAGTACGTAGAAGAGTTGGTTGTCTGTCTCACTTACGCTGTGACCTCTCCATTTACAGGCGTTAGCAATATAGAAGTAATACATATATGGTTTAAACGAGGTTACATTTGAGGTTATGGTTACCAAATGCTTTTAGGTTAGAAAACATGACAAAACATGCAAAGTTGCCAAAATGGAACTTAGTAATTTTTATGTATGTATCCAGTTTCAGTAATTGTGTAATTAGAGACATTTTTAATTAGGTACGTGGAAGGTCTGGCAATACTTTAGATTGTAAACATTTCTCCACGTGTATCATCAAAGAAAGCAGTTCATCTGGCAACAATATTATCTTCTGTCAAGTGACAGTAAATTTGTTGGAGGTTATGCATGTTATATAACAAAAATCCAAGACAACCTTCATGCCAAAAAGATGTGAACGGAATATAATAAGCCAAACTTTTTCAGGATTCATCTACAATAGTGCCAGCCATGATATAAATACAAGGGTATGCTCGAGCGCAGCTTTTCTCAACGACCAATGAGAAAGCGTGAACCAGACTACGTCATCAATAGGTGGCAATTTGAAAGTTACGTTTTAAAAGTCCCGGAAAAATCGTATTTTGCATTTGTAGTGGGTCAAGTTAATGGTGAAATGGAGGGAAATCGTACGCAATTGTAATAAATGCTATTTTTCGTGTGAATAATACGCGGTTTTATTGATTCTCGTACATTATAACTCTTTTCCGCACACAGGAGAAAAACTTTATAGTTATTCTAAAGCGATTTAGTTGGACATGCAAGAATCCACACAGGAGAGAAACCGTATAAATGAGGTTAGGGTTATCGACGTGCAATGCGTGCAACCATCGTCCAACATGCCGAAGCCCTCCTGATATACCCGAGACCATGATAATCATGCCCGAGACCTTACGAATGTGACGTCATGTGGTTCACGTGCGCAGTGGGTTACCATCTCTCGAGCATACCCTTGTATTTATATCATGGTGCCAGCAACTAAAGACTTGTTCTAACTCTGTAGAGATAAGCAATGGAGCAATCGTTTTTCACAAACAAGCATTCTTCAATATAAAATTTAATAAACTTTTTAAATAATACCACAAAGGGCATTCGTAGAGCAACAACAGTTTAACTGTATTTAGGGCGGTACTGTTAATAAAAACTTGTCCTCGACAACATATATAATATTTAAGCACATACAAATCGTGTTTATTTTGTTAATAAAAAAGTTATGCAAACTTTGTTTCCAAAAAATATTTAGTAAATGCGATAAGAAAACAAACAAGCCTCGATTGAAAATTTTATGTAGCAATTAAATATGTTGATAATTATGATGGTAGTAATATCATTATAGTCTTGGATAGTGTTCATAGTAGAAAAAACGTATGTACGAATATAATAATCAACAATTGTATTTTAGAAAACATTTAACTGCAAAAAGCGAATAAGTTTAAATACAGTATATATACAACTAAAAAGACCTTGTGAAAAATATAATGATAAAAACTAAAATACTTTATCTACGACCACTACTAAAAGTAGGTCTTTTAGCGCTAGCTAGTTTCACTAAAAGCGACGTTTTATAGTTTAACGTGGTTAAAGAAATCAGCTGTTTACTTTTAGCCCATGTGCTAAAAGTGAAGTGAGGTTATAAAACTACAATTTCGAACTGGAAGTGAAGTTGTAAAGTTATTCTAGTTGCTTCTTGTGTTACAGGTAAAGTGTTTTTGAAATAATTAAAGTGTTATGTAATGAATACAGTCAGATGTGGAGTATTAATTACATTTCGTAACTGACCTTGACAGTACTGGCTTCGCAAACATTCGCCCGCGCGTGGCCTACTGTTTATTATGACATAAATTAGAAGTGTCGTAGATGCAAACCTTTGTTAAATTGATATTTATGGATTAATAACAGTAAAATTAAGGTCGTAGATAAAATATTGTATGCAACGCGTGCATAAATGTCAACTTTTAGCACTTGTTGAACAAATAGCTATTAGGGCGTCACTGTTTTTGCTTAAATTCTTAAATAAAAAATATAACAGTTTTAATTTGTTCAGTGAAAAACGTAATTTTTTTCTCTACAAAATCCTAGGTACCTACATTTAACTGTTAAATAATTAGGGGAGCCAATAACGTAACATTCACAATTTAACATTAAAATTGTTATGCTAGATCACGCAAGTCACCACCTAGTAAAGGTATACAGTTCTTAACTTGGGTTATTGTCGACATATTTTATTTTTGGATTAAAAATTATCTGCCAAAACTTCAAATGTATTCTATTGTACTATTGTAATTACTGTTAATTTCTTCTCTTTACAATAATTCCATTTTATTTTTTTATTTTTATCCATTCTGGTTATTCAAAAATAGCTCTCAAGTTTTCTAACTCCAAATTAAAAACAAAGCAACAGCATACAAAATGCATACATAATATTAGCTCACTTAGAACTACACAGCATATAAGCTACTATTGTCTATTTGATTTCCTGACTCAATAAACATAGTTTTAAAACAACTGATTAGATCATTTTATGTTAAAAGTGTCTGATGTATATTTTTTAAAGCTAATTAAATTCATATTTTTAAATAAATTCCCCTAATTAATACTTTCTGCAATTAACTTGTATTATGTAGTGAAGATTGTCCGTAATACTCATGCAATAGTTAAATTTAACATAATCTCATCACTATATTCTTCAGCTATGATCATGAAGAATCACAAGACACTACATTTTATAAAACAAATGATCACACCTACACATAAAATTAAATGAAAGCATTACATTACCACCAAGGCTAGTGGATTTAATGCAGTATTCAGCTTCAAAAACATGATTGCAGTTCTGCGGCTGTAGTCCCCCAAAGTGGATCATGCCATCAGCACATTCCAGCTGCTCAGAGGACGAACACTGATAGCAATCAATGCCAAATGCTGTACATTAGATACAAGCACCATAGGGTAAGCAGGTAAGCAGCATTAAAAAAAATAGAAAATAAGAGTTAGTATAGACAAATACGAAAGTAAATTAGTAACAATTATCAAGAGTGGTATATGATGCCCCCGATAGTTACATAAACCATTACATGTAATAAAATATATATTCAACGATCTCAACTCAGTTGAGTTTCAATCCTTTTCCACCCTTTGTTATAGTTGGGCCTTCTATCATGCCAGTCACATTCCATAAGCAAGTTTATAAGAGTTGTATTTTAGTGAAGAAACTAATGTTTGTTATTAATAAGATGTTCCCTCAATTAGTAGAAAAGTTAAATATTAAGAAGATGAATGGGACGCATAGTGAATTCTTCTGCCCTGGTTAGTAGTTTTAGAGTAATTCCACCATTATAAACCGATATACCTTCAAATCTGCCTATGTGCTTAACACAATATTTGGCACCATAGACATTATCACATGCTTCAGGCCGTATATCGATATCGCTGTCCAGGAATTCGTTACACTGAAAAGGGCTTTTGTTGTCGGTACCGGAACACTGATAGCAATCTATTGCTAATGCTGTACAAAATAAATACAATTAGTTAAAATATAACAAATACACTTGAAAAACTATAATATCACAAAAAATATTTAAGGAGCAAGTAATCAGAAGAAATATAGTCTGCAATAAAACTTTTATCATTGAATATAACGTGACACGGACGATCGCCAGGACTTTTCATCTACATTATCAATTTTAAAATCCCCCATTATGAACAACGGGCGTGAAAGCCTGCATTCGTCCCATAAAACTCATTTTATGAATTTAAATTGATCTGTGAAGAATGCAATTCTAGTAAAAAAAAAACTGTTCAATTTTATAATTTTCAAAGTTCATATAAAACTAATTTTATTAATTTTGAATTACCTAACAAGAATGTAAGTTTAGCTAGAAAAAGATGTCCAGTTCTACAAACAAATTGAAAATGACATCGATGCTTGGAAAAGATTTCTTTTGTAAATATAAAAATTCCAAACAAGTGTTGTTATCCTAGTGTAAAAAATTACAATAAAACGTATATAAAACAAAAGTACACACTTAGGTCACAATTCGTTAAAACCCCTTACCACACAAATATTTAACAACTGCTAAATACGTATTTCGACAGCCAAGCTGTCATTATCAGTAGCTATGAAACTTACACAGGAAAATGGCAACGATATTCGCCTGACCAAATCACAAATGGAAGTGAACGATTCCCGCGCATTTTACAGCTATTTATACTGTCTGACTCAGAGGGCGTGGCCGAGGGCCAATTAACATGGTCGACGGTCAATTTAACTTCAACAAATCATACAAGATGGAGGACGGTATTGGCTCGCCATCTTTGTTTAAAAGTTTATTATCTCGGTTCTTAAAAATGGCCAAGCTTTCAAAAGAATTTAGTTGCTTTGTTGAAGTTAACGCATTTACAATTTTTAGTGCATCCTCATTTATACTATACTACGACCCGTTTCGTAAATATGTTGGGCAATACTCGATTTTTCGAATCTGTTGAATCTAAAATGAGCTAAATGCTCTTTAAACCTAGTACCAAAAATACGACGTGTCTGCCCAATATATTTAGAATCACAATGGGAACATTTAATTTCGTAAATTACAGATCTCTCTAAAGTCCTAAGTTTGTTATTAGCACATTGTTGTAACAACAATATTAGAAATTTGTTGGGAAATCCAAAAGACAAACTCGTGACCAAATCACAAATGGAAGTGGGCGATTCCCGCGCATTTTACAGCTATATATATACTGTCTGGCTCGGAGGGCGTGGCCGAGGACCAATTAACATGGCCGACGGTCAATTTAACTTCAACAAATCGTACAAGATGGAGGAACGTATAGGTCAACCGTCTTTGTTCAAAAGTTTATTGTCTCGGTTCTAAAAAATTCAAAAGAATTTAGTTGCTTTGTTGAAGTCAATGCCTTTACAATTTTCAGGTCATCCTCCTTTATACTATGACCCGTTTCGTAAATATGTTGGGCATTACTCGATTTTTCGAATCTGTTGAATCTAAAATAAGCTATATGCTCTTTAAACCTAATACCAAAAATACGACGTGTTTGCCCAATATACTATTTAGAATCTCAATTCCAGATCTCTCTAAAGTCCTAAGTTTGTCTTTTGGATTTCCCAACAAATTTCTAATGTTGTTACAACAATGTGCTAAAAACAAACTTAGGACTTTAGAGAGATTTGGAATTTACGAAATTAAATGTTCCCATTGTGATTCTAAATAGTATATTGTGCAAACACGTCGTATTTTTTGTATTAGGTTTAAAGAGCATATAACTCATTTTAGATTCAACAGATTCGAAAAATCGAGTAGGTAATGCCCAACATATTTACGAAATGGGTCATAGTATAAAGGAGGATGACCTAAAAATTGTAAAGGCGTTAACTTCAACAAAGCAACTAAATTCTTTTGAAAGATTGGCCATTTTTAAGAACCAAGATAATAAACTTTTGAACAAAGACGGTGGATCTATACCTTCCTCCGTCTTGTACGATTTGTTGAAGTTAAATTGACCGTCGGCCATGTTAATTGGTCCTCGGCCACGCCCTCCGAGCCAGACAGTATAAATAGCTGTAAAATGCGCGGAAATCGCCCACTTCCATTTTTGATTTGGTCACGAGCATATTGTTGCCATTTTGTGTAGCTACTGATGATGACAGGATGACAGCTTAGCTGTCGAAATACGTATTTAGTAGTTGTTAAATATTTGTGTGGTGAGGAGTTTTAACGAATCGTGATATTTCAAACCACAGGCTCCAGCAGTGTTTTAATTTTACACACTTAGGTATATATCTTAGAGAAATGAAACAAAAAACGTCTGGCTAGTTTTCAAAAACAAATTTTTTGAAATTATAAAAAATTAAAAATCATAGAAATTTCAATTTTGATTTTGTTACGTTTAGCTAAGTGACGAAATGCTATTAATGTCAAAGGATAGTTTTGTTTTTTGTTTCATACAAATCAGTCGAAGAAACCCTTGGTTCGCAAAGTATCAAGCAATGACGGCCATATTGCTTCAAAAATAGCATCAATCAATAAATTATTACTTCCTTTTACAATAAAGGAAGTATTGGATTCACCCCAAAAATTCGAAATGGAGTTTTCAACAGATTTTCACGTTTTAGAGTCCCCTGATCCCAAAAAAACATATTTTTTTTCATTGGTTTGTCTGTGTGTCTGTCTGTCTGTCTGTGAACAGAATATCTCAAAAACGGAAAGAGGTATGGCGTTGAAACTTCATATATAAGTTTTGTGTACTATGTAGATGCGACACAAAGCTTTTGAAGAAAATCGCATAACTGGAAGTACGTGTTTACTCTTGTGATTTTTCAGTTTTTTTTCGATTTTTTCAAAAACGGCTCCAACGATTTGTTTTAACTTCATATTTTGATTACATTTTTAATGTGTATTGATGTGAGATAGGTGATTTTCCAGTTGAATACTTCTAAAATGGGTTTCTTTTGTTTTTTTTTTCTATTTTTTTTATTAACTCCTATTTTAAATAGAACATCCGGTCTATTATTACATTTTTGAATTGAGCTTAAAATTCTAGAGAAAATTTGTCTCTTGAACTAACACTCTATTTTGTACCGTTTTTGTAAAATTTGTAATTTTTGAAATTTTTTTGACAAATGCTTAAAAATTTAAAATAATTTTTTTGGCTAACTATAAGATCACTGTAAAATGAAGTTGTGTGCGTGTATCACACCAGATTTTTTTCTGTAATTTCGACAAGGTTAGTGTGTCAGTTGCATTGTTAGAAGTTGTGTTTGCGTTATAAAGTACTAAATACATGTTTAAAGCCCAACCTAAAATAGTATATTATACATCAAGGTAGCGAAGCGCAGTATTATAACCTGAGCGCATATTAGATACTGAGCGCGCAGCGCGAAGTATCTAAAGCGCGAAGGTTATAAGACGATTCGCTACCGTGGTGTATATACTATTTTTTGCACTACCAAACAGCTTAATACCTAAATTCCCAACAAATTTCGAAAATATTTTAACTGTCAAGCTGACAATACAGCTCTTTAAAACGTCAAAATTAAAATAGTCATATTTGGCAACTTAGCAATTTATCAGTTACCACGGTGAAAATTGTTTATTTTACTTTCTCTCCCTTGGTGGAGAAAATCCACTTCACGACCTAAAAATAGGCCAATAAGGATGCGTTCTGAGACTAGTAGTGCAAAAAAAGTGGTTCACTGCCATGTTTCTGGTTGTTTCCGTAATATATCTGACGAAAATATAAAAAAGTCATATATAATGAGTTTTTATATTCTGTTGAATATTACCATTTCTGAAACAATATGGACGCCATTGTGGTACGTTGGAAACCAAGGGTTTGTTCGATTGCTTTGGTTCCATAATATAAACAGCACATCTCAATAATAGAATTAATACAAAGACACTTCATCATAAATTGGAAGTTAATTATTCTTGACAGCTCCAAGTGCTACAAGCTACGCCCTGTGGAACGTAAACAAAATTTTCGTCAAAGCGCACTTGACCGTTTTTTAGACACTCTTTATAATAGCAATAGTCTTAGCTGAGTTCTCGTAGCTTTTGTGCATCTAGTTGATACATTGTATAAATTCAGACAGAGACTGTTGTGAAATTACACATTTTGCAATTGAAAAATTTCAAAAATATTTTTTATAAAATACCTGCCTACACACGTGTAAATCAATTATTGTTTAGAATCAACATTTTCGCGAAAAACAAAGATCCTTTTCCGTCGCAGTTTTTCACGGCCTTTTTAATTTCAAGAACATATATAAATGGAAAATGCAATTAGAGAGTTATTAAGTACTAGCTTTTGAGCCCACCACATAGGCAGGTAGGTTGCATTTTTAAGTTACATAGGAAAACGTGTTTTACGTCGTTAATAAAGAAAGTTAAAAAATAAACCGTTGAAGCACGTTCAAAATTATGTAAAGCGCAAGTAAAAATATCTTAATGTTTCTAGTAATACTGAAATAGTAACAGACTCTTCCCCTCAGATAATAGAAACCAATCCCATCAATCAATTTTCAAAATTTGAACCAATCACAGTCGAATACAGCGAATATTTTGCACTAGTGCAATACCCGGATATTTGCACAAGTGTAATATCTAGTATTTGCGGAAAGAAAAGCAAACCAGCTAAGTACACAAGAAATTTCAGAAAGAAAACTGAAAACTCTTAAAAATGTATAATTCGGGTATTTCTCTCGAACGCTTCGTGTTCTCGAGAAATACTCGAATATACAGAATGCACTAGGGATAACAGGCAAGATTTTTTAATTATAGAAAGCTGCGAATGCAACTTTCCATCTATTTTCACCTTTAAATTTGAACTGCCACATTACCAGAACTGTCTGCCCCATTCGTACTTTCCGCTAACGGTATTGATATGTCGCTGGCTAGATTTTAAAGCAATTTCCTCAGTCTGGGCTTCGCAATTATTCGTTCCCGTCTCTTTTGCGAATTCCTTTTAGCTCAACTCGTGGCACATAGAGCGTGATCATGTATATAACACAATATGATAACAGCCATATCACATTGAAAGCATCGTTCACTAGATTACCAAGACTAAATTAATGTATCTTAAGGAGCGTGTGTCCTAAAGAGCGCATGGCATGGCTCCATGCTAACAGTGTGCCGAAGTATCGATAAGTCTCACATTGTTTTTAAATATTAATGATTTTTTTAAAAATCGTAATAATATTACAGAATTTCTGTGACTATTTAATTCACCTGTCATCTGTCAAAAAGTAACCAATGAAAATCCAGAATTCTGACGTTTCTTGACCAATCAAAAAAATATCAGTGGATATATCTTCCTAGAAGGTATTCAAGTGACTATTTTTAACAAATGCTATTTTTATTAGAAAAAGTCAATATTAGTGTTCTGTTACTATAGAAATTGCGTAGTTTGTTGCTAGATTTACTGAAAACTAATTTGAAAAAGTGGTTTGGTTCATTAAATAGTCCCTCGAATACCATTCTTAGTCAAAGTTAAGTAGATTATTTTTGCGGTGGTATCACTACTCATGTCCATTGCGCTTTGGATTAGGACTCGTGCTATCGCACTCGTCCTAATCGTACCAAAGCGCAATGGACATTCGTGACACCACCACAAAAATAGTCGACATAACTTTGACTACTCATGGTATTATAAGTGATTATTCAACACTATAATGAACGAACCAATGAAAATTGTTCAATTTGTCAGAAACGGCCAATCAAAATTCACTGTCCTTGAAAACACCAAATGTCACAGTGTTTTCACGCGAGCCCGATTAGTTCCAATGATTTCAATTTAGTGAGTAGCCTTTGACTGACATTTCACCAAAACGTCAAAGTCAAAGTTTACAAATCAGCATCGTTCTAAAAACTCATAATAATCGTGTTGGAAGCTCCAGTATTGAATTAATAGTGGAAAACGTCAAAAATGTGTGCTGTCGAAAACGGTAAAAGTCATCTACCCATATTGTTGAATAATCTTTCCAAATACCACTCAAGGAAAAATTTTTAAAGAAAATCGTACGACACTCATCAATGACCAATAGAAAAATTAGTTCACGAGCCGTATCCAAGACAACAACAAAATTTCTTGGAAATTTTTTGTAGGTAGATCAGCCTAACTTTGAGGACTTGTATCGTTACGATTTTCTTACCGAATCTGCATTCGAGCATTAATTCATATCCGGAAATTATTTTTCGTGCATTCAACAACGTCCTAATTTGCCCTCGCGTCCCGCTCGGGCAAATTAATACGACGTTGTTGGAACGCACTCAAAAAAATTTCCGGAAAGAATTAATGCTCTTATGAGATTATATGTGAGAATTTTTTTTCGTCAACATGCAAATTATTGCAAATTTCTCTCAACAAAAACTGCTTAAATTCCACTCGACCTGCGGTTTCGCGGAATTTTTAACGCAGTTTTGGTTTCGAAAAATTTAAACGCAATAATTTGCACGTGAACGAAAAACATTCTCAAAAAATTTTCAACTTTTGTGGTATTACCCTTGAATATTTGTTGATGTCGCCTGATGTGAACTTGAACATTTTTAACAGTGCTACAATTTTAGTAATTTTTAGTTGTACTATTCGACAGATTTTTAAAGAAAGCTACATCATTACAGTTCAATTAAACTGGCAAAATCCGAAAATGGTCATTATGGAATTTCACAAAGCTAATTTACCAATTATCTTCCAACTTCAAAGGTTTAATAGCTATTTAACTACTTCTGGTATTGCGTTTCCATTACAAGGTTCCCTATAAATTGTTAAACTGTAAACATTTCTAATGTTTAAAAATGTATTCAGATGGTAATAACAGTTTAACAGTTTATTATGCAGTGTCTTACCAACTATCAGACACAGCCAAATTAACATTGCAAAATTATTGAGCGATTAACTATTGCTGTGTAGGCATCGAAGTACGTGACTGGCTAGAAATTACAAACTCAAATCAATTTGTTGTATTAATTTCCGACCAATCGCGTACGTCGATGCGTACACAGCAGTAGTGGATCCCTTTGATGATTTCCCAATGTTGATTTCCCTATGTTCCACACTGCAAGACACACTGTGTGTAGACGTATACAAAGGTAACGATGCCACATGTAATACAATATCTATGTATTAAATAGTTGATTAGCTGAGTTAACACCGAGATGCCACTGGCATATGATACGAAGGATTTTTAAAAATATGGTCTTATTGCTAGAGTTATGCTCATAGCCTCAATCTTTCGAACAGAATCGACAAACGATCTTTTTGCGTTGATATAAATTTTAACCTTCACGAATTTCATATTCACCGATGGCCCCAGCTGGGCATTTAATTGCATATTTTTACTTCCCTCGTCTGAAAGACGAAGGGAGTATTGTAATCACGAAAAAATCACCTTCCGAGATTTCTTCAGATTATCACGTTTCAGGGTCCTAGATGACGAAAAACAGGTTTTCTCAATTTCGTCTGTCTGTCTGTTGACGGTATTACTCAAAAATTATTTGTCGGAGGGAAAATGATATTTTGCGTACACATTATATTATTATATACCGGGTGACCACGAAAGTTGTTACCCCCCCCCCCCCCCCCCCAGTTTTTCCCATGGTTTTCAAAATAAAAATTTCAACTTTTAGGGTGGTACAACCTGAAACCAACCATTTCAACGTTTCCATGGCCTACTATCTAACATTTATGTTATTTTAACGAATTTACGGCCATCTTTGAGATTTGTTAAAAAATAACTCAGGAGGCCATTTTTAAACAAATGATAATGTGTAATGTGTGATAAGTCATTGAAAAGGTAATTTTTTGCACATTTCAAATATTGAACCAAAATGGTAGGTTTCTATTTAAAGTAAAAAAGTTGCTACCACTTCCAGTTGAACCGGAAGTGATTCTAACGCCCGTATTCATAGTCGTTCGCCAGCGGATCGCCGGCGACTCGCCGGAGTTTCGTTATGAATAGTATGTTGGCGGCACTGTACGTCTATGTCAAATTCGAGGTTAGCAGGTTAGATTTTGTGTCAGTTTCTGTCAAAACTGACTGAAAACCTAACCTGATCACCTCGAATTTGACATAGACGTACAGTGCCGCCAACATACTATTCATAACGAAACTCCGGCGAGTCGCCGGCGATCCGCTGGCGAACGACTATGAATACGGGTGTAAATGTTTGTTTACGCTAAAAAATGTCACCCTACAAGTGCATTTTACCCTAAAACTTTGAAATTTTTATTTTGAAAACCATGGGAAAAACTAGGGGAGTAACAACTTTCATGGTCACCCGGTATATATACCTGGCATGAAACCGTGAAAATTTCAGAAAAATATATACAGGGTGAGCACCTTAAAAATTTTTTTTTTAATTTTTGCGTTAATTTTGAAATAGAAGGAAGTAATAATTTTCACATAGGTCAGGCTTTACACTTGCCGGAAATAGGACTCAACCGATACAGAATAATGTCACAAAAGAGTGGAAACGTTTCAACAATAAGACCGGTCCCTTAAATAGAGGTGCGCGCCGCACTCATTTCAATTAGGCTCGATGGCGCAGTTCGACTTATCGATGTAGTTACGATCGCTACGCAGATGAGGTTACAATCGCTATGCAGAAGCGGTGGGTTCAAACCCCAGCGGGATAATTTTTTTTTAAATTAGCAAATTGATCTAATTCGTGCGAGGGAAGTTCGGTGTAAACCCATTTACAGATTTGTTTGTTTCGTTTCGGAGGACACGTTCGGAAAACATTCCTTAAAACTCGCCATCAAGGTCAGAAATAAAAATTGGCTAAGCTGTGGAGACCGAAAAAAGGAATCTGATGAGCCCTCAATCTGCTCTGTAATCCAATTTTCAGGAGTTATGACGATTTATCGTTTTAAAAAATGGTTTTAGGGATGAGAACACATTTCTTTCGAAATTGTTTAGAGCACTATCTGGCTCGTAAAAGAAATAGCGAGTCAGATGTTTTCCAACGGATTCTTTGATTAACATAATTTTTTTTTCTGAAATAGATCTTTCATTAATTGAAAGTGATTTCGCCTTTGTATGAAAATCGCTAATCGTATGTAGTATACAGGTTGCCTGAAATTGTACGGAGCATGGCAATTCCATGAGTTGGAAAAAGTTCAAATACTATTTTCCATAAAGGTGCGTACTGACTTGAGCATTTTTGCGCGCACGAATGGTTTGCGTGTAAAATTGCTCTAATCACTACCAACCCAAATTTGCGTGCGCGTACGCCGCAACAAGCACGAACACAAAAATCCATCGCTGGTCGGTTTCTGCGATTTCAGCCTGTGTGCTCAGTTTGAACGAGTTTAAACAACGTTTAAGGTATGTACTGACTTGAGCATTTTTACGCGCACGAACGGTTTGCACGCACATACGTTCGTTCGCAAAAATTTAAAAATGTACACAATAGGTTTTGTTTGTGCGCGCAAATATCCGCTCCAGACAGGTTTTTGTTTGTGTACGTAAATCCGATCCAGTGTGTGTTAATAACTTGTGATGTATGTGTGTGATATGACGAGGAGAAACGCCTCAAATAAAAAAATATGTATAACAGTTGCAAGTGCAGCATTTATTGTAATCCACTGTATTATTTAAAAAAAATAAAATAATCCAAACAATGGTGAACTATTCATTTTTTGTTTCACTTCATAAACTACCAATTTCAAATTATTTCCAATAATACCCCATGCATCTACTTTCTTGTTTCTATGAAATTGAAATTAATGTTTAGCATCCCATAATGATATGGGATGTTTTTCATAACCAAATCATTGCTCCATTCCATGGTCAATTCGTATTTTTGCATATTTAAAGGTGCGTACTAACTTGAGCATTTTTGCGCGCACGAACGTGTGTGCGCGTAAGCCGTTCGTGCGCGTAAAAATGCTCAAGTCAGTACCCAGCTATAAAACCGACAAGCGATGGATTGCGTACGCGCACGCAAATTCGGGGCTGGTACTGATTAGAGCAATTTTACGCGCAAACCGTTCGTGCGCGCAAAAATACTCAAGTCAGTACGCACATTTAAATTGCTCTAATCAGTACTAGCCCGAATTTGCGTGCGCGTACGACGCAACACACACGAACACAAACCATCGCTTGTCGATGTTGTGTTTATTCGTGCACGCAAATCTTATATTATAAGAGCCGATGCCGGCCGTCCGCCCGTAAGCAAGTGGCGCGCGCACACGCAGCATGAACGGCCTACTGCATACTAGCAAGTTGCGCGCGCGTACGAATGACGAGACCGCATTTGTATTGTTAACGCTGGCATGGCCGGACGTAGGCTGGCTGCCGCCTTGAGCAAGCATTTTTATTGTTAACCGTTTCTTTACGCTGGCCGGGCCAGACGTAGGCTGGCCACGAGTTCTAGTATTATTATATATACAAAAATACGAATCCACCATGGAATGGAGCAATGAATTGGTTCTACAATTAATTGATGAATATGAAAGACACCCCATATTATTATGGGATGCTAAACATCAATTTCACTTTCGTAGAAACAAGAAAGTAGATGCATGGGATATGTTTGGAAAAAATTTGAAATTGGAAGTTTATGAAGTGAAACAAAAAATGAATGGTCCACCATCGTCTGGATTTTTTTTTTTTGATTTCTTAGTTTTCTAATATACAGTGCAAGCCGTTTGTGCGAGTACAAATGCTCAAGTCAGAACCCATCTTAAGAGTAAGGGAATAGACAATGCAATAGTTACTTTGGTAGTTAGGCAACAAGTAGCTATGGTGCCTACTTGTTTCCTAGTTCCCAAAGTATAGTATTTAACATTACAAGCCAGGTAAAACAGGTTTTACTGGCGATAGGATTGGGATGACTGGCGAGCCGTTAGGCGAGCCTGTCATATCCTTGAGCCAGTAAAAATGGTTACCTGGCGTGTATTGTTGAATGTTTTATTTGTTCCTCACTTGTAAATAACTAGAAATTCACCATTTTTTTTCAAAATGTCAAACTGACAAGCAACTAAATTCATCAATATGACACATACTAAGGAAGACAACTCTGGCTTTGCACGCTATCATTTATCTATGAGCACGCTTGTAAAATATAACTGGCTAGCCAGTAAATTTTTTACTGGCTAGCCAGTTAAGAAACATTTTCAAGGTGAATACAGTAACTTGATAAATTGATGTTTACAAGTGAGGAACAAATAAAATATATTACAAGATTACAATTACACTATTACCTATAGTCTGTCTGATTTTCACATGATTCAGAGAATACGTTTTCTAACAGTGGAAAAATTTATAGTTACAAACCAAACTTGACATTTCTCCAAAATTTAAGGTTAACAGTTTCGTATAACTTCTAGTTTAACGAGACTGTCCATTTTTTTCATTTAGCATCTATAAATTGCTTGTTTCGTTTCCTTCAATAGATACTTTTTTTACATTTTGTATTTAAGTTAATGATGTAACTGTGACAATATCAGTGTCAAATTCTGTAGCGACAATAGTATATTACTCTACAAGTTGAGAAAAGTGATATTTTTCTGAACAAGTATGGCGTGTTTGAGTACGAGCGTTAGCGAGTACTTAAACGGCCATAGGATTTCAGAAAAACCACTTTTCTAACGTGTTGAGTATACTATTTTATCACATTTCATAAGGAATGTAAAATATTAAATTTTTACATACAAGTGACACTAACTGTCAAAACATAACCAAGATGAGCATAACTCATTCCTATGTACCAAGAAGACTATACTAAGGAGATGCAACTTCGTATGACGGCTGTATATAAAAGCGGCCCTTATGTCGGGGATAGCCGTCGCGGCGCTGTCGACAGCGTGTACTGCAGTTCGAGAGTTGGAAGCGAGCTAAATTAACCTGTAATCGCGGTTAAAAGTCAGTTTACGGTTGTTAATCCAATGGAGTGTATTTCAAGTGTGTTATTAATTGTTAAAACATGGTCCGAATTTCCAGTTACACTCAGCAAATGTTTGACATTGACAGTTCACGAGTTTTGTGAATGAATAATTGTACACCACGGCCGCCTTACTTGTCAGCTTTTAGCGGTCCGCTTCGAAACGGGAGTTGCGTGTCCTTAGTATAGTGTTCTTGCTATGTACTAAAGCACAATAAGCAGCTCCAGTTGATGTTATGCGTTTGGCAGTACCGAAGTGTGTTGTTGGTGACACTGTAAGTCTATGTCAAATTCGAGGCTAGCAGGTTAGGTTTTGCGTCAATCTATGTCAAAACTGACGCAAAACCTAACCTACTAATCTCGAATTCGACATAGACTTACAGTGTCACCAACATCGTACTTCGGTATTGCCAAATGTAAAACGAATCGCCGTTGCTAGGGATAAAAGTGTTGCTAATTATAGAAGTACCACATTTATTATCGATTTTGAATGAAGAAATGTAGTACATTTCCAAATGAAATGCGATAATAGCTATTTATATATCTACGGAGGAAATGAAACTTTGCTCCAGTGACATGGTAACATAAACACAAATGCGGGAACAAAAAAATATTGGCTCCCGCCGGGAGTTAATGAAAATTGGCTCCTGCTGGTTGGAAATTGACAGTTTTGTTTCCTAAAACTAGGGCGCAAAAGCCGATTTTCTATACAGTGAGTAGAAAAAAACATTCAACGTCAAATTTTGGAGAAATGTCAAGTTGGTTTGTAATTAAATTTTTACGCTATTATTTCTCACAGCCTGCTCTGAATCTTGTGAAAATCAAACATACTATACTTAACGATCTTACATAAGCACCTTTAGTTATTCGTCCCTTTAGTTATTCGTCGAACTGCACATAAAGCAATATCCGCGCATCCGAACGTATACGCACGTTTATTGCTACACGCTTTGTTTATAATTAATTTTGTTTTTAATTCTTCATAATCCCTGTACTGGGGCAAGATGCACGTGTTCTAAATTGATACTGATATGTTATACATTCCACGGTTCTTTGAAAGTTTCATCTGTATCATAAGCATTACATTAAAATCACACCTTTATGCATGTCGTTAAGCAATGAAAGTATGTATCACATTTACATTCCATTTATATATTATGCTGAAACTTGAGAGCATTTCAATAAATATGTAAATTTTCAGGATCCGCCATACATTTACCTTTTAGTTTAGAAATATTCATATTTACTAGAGAATCTTTTTGATATGCTAAATTCCATCTCTGTTACATTTACATTTAGTATAATCCATACTTTCAATTAAATGTAGACAACTTGCATATAAATTAAATAATTTTGAATATCAACAATGCAATGGTTTAGTGATCGAAATATATTTAACAAAAAGAATTCAAACCGTTTAACATATTGGATATTTTGGCATATTTGTTTCGCTAATACATATCAGTTATATTCGCTTTTACTCTAACAACAATCGATTCTGCAGAGCAACCTTCAATTTTTAAATACAATAATCTTACCTGAATTTTTATAGAATAAGAGTAGGAACTTTAACTTTAACTAATTAAATGTACTGTGTTACACTACACATAACGGGTATTTGGTTAATTGCACATGAATTATTGCAGTATAGTAGCCGAAATGTGTTCAAACTTTATAATATCATTAATTAACGCTCAAAAATTAAAAAATAGAACAACGCTATGGAAGAAGATGGTATAATGTCTTAACTGCTAAAAAGAGCAGACAGGGAGAAGCAATTTTAGAAATGCTTTTTCAATAGCTATTAGAGAAAGGAAAACCCCTGAAGGATTTGATGATGCGGCGTTGAAAAACAGACAGGCTGATAATCTAGATTCTAGAATATTACCGGCCAATCGATCTTTTATTACATTACATATAGATCCGATACCCATCGACGTTACACAGGAAATTTACAAACCGAATACACAAGCCATACAAATGGATGCGTAATAGAACTGAACTAAATCAGAAGCAGCGCTTTAAAATAGAACTTGCCACACTATATAGTAAGAAGTACAGGGGTAAATGGAAGCACTCTGGTTCCTGGTCCGAAAAACTGGGTTCAAACCCAAGTAACTCCAATGGCCTTCACTGCGATTCCCCAATCCGGCTTTGGCAAACGCGGGCTCTTAATGTCCAAATCTCCTAAAAGAGGAGAGGCTAATGCCCCTACAGTAAGGATATAACAAAGCTGACAAGGAACGAACGATAGGTAAATGAAGAGTGAAGATGAAGTAATGGAGACCTTGAGAACAAAGGAGAAGTGTTAGAACATCGATGTAGAGACGATTTAAAGAAAACCGTAGAGTTAAACTGGTATAAAAGAGCATATAAAAGAAGTATATTAAGGAATACGAGAGACGTCTACAATGCTATGCAGTGGTGGCTCGTGGTAATTATATTTGGGGGGAGGCTCTTACTTTTTGACAATTACCAAGCAAAAAACAATAATGACGTACCTGCATTCCGGCGATGTTTTAATCCAAATATAGGAATGATTTTTAACTTGAATAAGCATCCAAAAGAAAACATACACGGAACGAAAATTATTCAAAAGTGTTAAAAAATATAAGTAACTAGCCTTTACCCCGTTTTAATCTAAAATGAAATCACAGCGCAAAAATATATTTTTTAATCCCGTTCCTTTTTACTTTTACCCCATTTTCCCCGTTAAGGGGTTATTAAGTTATTGAATATTCATTAATAAACATTAAAAATTGATTTAAGTAGTTAGAGGGCCTTCTGCAGTTTTGCTGGTGTTGGTCAGGTACGTTCGGCATGTGTTAACGCGTATTCGGCAATTTTATGAACGGCAGCCTCGTCCCTTATTGTTCTGCAAGATACGAACGATACGAACTAATTTATTTCCATAACAGCGCTCGGAGATTGAATATGTTTATAAATAAGTCCGTCAGTTTATTACATGCTGGGCTATAGCGCAGTTTGCCTTCAGAGCACATCGAAACTGCTGAACAATTCTGCTGCTTCAGCGTTTTCGATCATAATTGCCAGATGAGTTTACACCCTATTTGCGATTGCCCTCATCAGCTGCCAGCCGCTCCGTGCGTTAATACAAGCACGCGTGTTATCCCATAATTTATGTTATGCTGACATACTTCGCATATGTTGTTTTACATGTTTTAAGCGGTGTCGAATAGCTGCCTCCGGGTCTCATTACTTAAATACTGTTATATTATATCGGTAGGATAGATGATAACATATATTTTGTTATAGAATAGCTACCTTTTTTTCTAATACTATATAGGCTGTTGACGGCTGGAAAAGGAGGGCCCCTGCGCCCCTACGAAGTAGCTGCCACTAATGATATGGTATTTTAAATATCCACCTTGGTGGATTCATTTTTTAACTGCCTTAGCTTTGAGTTTAAGTAGGAGGTGTTGATGCGAGTCTTACATATTCAGTCTTGCGCTGCCTAGTCGAAGCGTAACATAAGTCGACATGTTGTTCACACGCTGCCTCCCCGGCTCATGTTACATTCACGTATCCAGAGAAAGGGCTTGACACTCAAAAGAAGCGTACCTACTGCGAGGTGTGCCGACGTGCTTACGCTCGTCCTTAAGCTGTCTATTTAACCAATGGAATGTATCGGTACGGGATTTTGAAGTTATGGGAAATTACTCTTTATACAAACACTTATCCTTTATCTAATAGACGTGTCTGTCCGGGACGCTGTTTTGTCTGTCTGGGACGCAGTTTTGTCTGTCCGGGATGCTGTTTCAGCAGCCAAACCGTAAGAGATAGAGAAAAAAGTTATGAAAGTTATATGTTTGGAATGGTCATGTCAGGTCAGGAACCGAATTTCAGTCACGTGACACTTCCGGTTTTCGAGAAATCACAAAAAAGACCGTTTTTCAAATAGAACGCGTAATAAATAAAAATGTTTCAGCAGCCAAACGGAGCTGCGACCCTCTGCGCCTTAAAACGTCGATCGGTTAGGCAACCACTTTGACACCTTCCAGGTCTGGGTACAGTTTTTATTTAATACGCGTTCTATTTGCAAAACGGTCTTTTTTGTTTTATTAAATGAGACATTTGTCTCACTGGACTGCTAGTAGTGACCTAACCGTATATCATGCGGTACATATTTAGTAGGCTTAATTTTAACAGTTATCTCTGCTATATCCTATTAATGCGTGGTTTATGTGATTGTAAACGAAGCTACTATAAACAAAACATTCGCGACTCGCACACCTAACCTTGGTATATTAATTCTGCAGACAGATGTTTACGACTGTATCGGCCACCAGCAAGTCCCCCGATGTCTGGGCTCCTTTCTTATGAATAGTCCACGTTGTAAGCCTCCTAAAACATGCTAATGTGATGCTTCTAGAATGATTTCTGCACTTCCTCGTATATGGCTCCGATCTCTATTTTCGAGCTCACAGCTATGGCTCCGCTGTGATGCACAAAGGTGGCTTCTGTCCCTGGGTTTCTAAGGCCCCCGCTTTTATCACTGGACCTACAAATAATTACCGAAAAAGCATCAAGACTAGATGCTCACATCTAAACGCCTTTATCATCTGCAGAGATACCAAGAATAATTGCAAACCCCTGCAGCATATCCACGACATTGCACTAATATTAAACACTTCATCGACTTTTTGAGTTGGGTTTCATTGAAAGTCAACAACAACCAACTTTTTGTCCCACCTGATCTTACATGGTTTTTTGTTTTTATTTTATGTCAAGGCTAGTGATATGTAATTACAGTTTCAAATTCAAATTATGACATTTACATAGAATATTTTAATATATTTTAAATGCTTGATCTATTTTAATTCTTACCATAATTGTATTATTAGCTTAAATTGCATTAATAGCAATAGATAGTCACGTTACAAGGGTTTGTTCATTTTGAATTTGTGTGTGTGTTCAATAGAGCGAATAATTTTACTGGTGCATTTTTTTATATTTTTAAGTAAAGCAACTTGCAGGAAGCATTCTAAATAAAACAAAACCATATTTGATATGTATTTCAGGTGACGCGCTAAAGGTAAGTTTATTGTCTGCCGGATCTGATGCTAAGCCTCACCTTCCAAAAAAAGCTTATTGTTTCAAGTTTCGTAGTTTAATTCCCAAGTATAAATCATCGTAGCGCCCTAAGACCTACATTTTGAGCTAGTGTACACCCACATATCTCTTATCGCCGAACCGACCATCTATCTCGATTTCATCTAGCCGGAGCAAGTTATTGTTGCAGGGCTGATTGATTTTCTGGGTCAATGATGGTTTATCTGGGTCGTAGAATTGCTTCATCAGTTAATGTTGTAATCTCGTAATCATGGCGGTTGCTCGAGATTCGAATAATGTGAATACGGGCTTTACCTTACGCCATATTAGTGAATTGAGGTACCCTGCTATCCGCTGACCTTTTTTTATGTCTGCCACTACAAAGAGATATCTTGTGTAATGATGATTTATGGCTTAGTTCTGATTGAAATGTTGCTTACTATCAGAGTTTCTGTTTTTGCAGCTATTTTCATGTTGTATAACTATCTACTATTATATTGAACTGTTATGCTCTGAGTTGGTTGCCAATACGCCGTTAATATTATAGATATTAACCATATAAGTTTGATTATGAGCATCTTAACGACACGAGTTTGAGTGCCAAAAACGAGGCGGTGAGCCGAATTTTGCGGCAATCAAACGAGTCTCGTTAACTGTCATAAGCAAAACGTGTATTGTTCAATATTTTATCTTCATCAATAAATTCTGGTTCAACGTATTTCTTAAACAAAAAGAGTGCGGTAATGAAGCCCTTAACGATACTAAAATTAATTTGGTTAAGAGTCTATAACAACACTGATGAAGATAAATGTTTTTACAATTGTCTCTACCTCACAACTACTCGATCACTATGTTCATCACCGAATTAAATAGATATGGACCTAGCGAGTCCGCTTGTGGTACATCGCGATTGATCAAAATTGGTGCTATACATCATTTGCTTGTCATTACTCTTTTTATAGTGTTGCTGTTCATAAACAGCCTCGCACAACGAATATCAATAACCCAGCGAGAAAATGCTAAAGGACGAAGCGCATAAATTCGAGGTGAGCAACTGCTGGTGCAGATAAAACCGTCATAAGCCAGTAGCATGTGCGCTTGAAATTGACAAGGGGTGCAAGTCTATGAAGACACAATGTCAGAACGCGCGCAATTAAAATTAACACGTCTTGCCGAACTGCAGGAGCTCTGAACGTCCACCGCAGGGAATCCCGGCTCACCAAACAGACTATTATCTTAAGAGGCTGAAGAGAGCCGAGTTCGTAAAACCCTCAAAGACACATAGACGAACGGGCCAATTCCTGACCACACGGGCAGACGAGTCGGAGGCCATAAATCCTTCCGCAGACGCAAAAACCTCAAAGACACCATGGTCGTTGGCGCTTCCGAGGATGGGGGATTCCAAACCACCCGAGCAGACGAGTAGGGGGCCGTAAATACTTCCTATTTGTGCTGTTCTTTGACTTTATGAGCGACCGCTTATATTTTGTTTTTAATTGGGGTAGTAAACAATTTAAGGGTCGTTTTTAACAATGTCGCCGTCGTTATCGCAAGATTGTTTATTTAGACACTATCATGTAACTAATTATCACTTTGCGTATAAAAATAGAAGAAATTATTATGAAATATTATTATCAATAAATTTGAAACGGAAATAAAGCGAGTTTCTGTACCCACTTAGTCCTAGGCTGTCTACCTTTCCTGCGCCATTCAAATAAAATCAAAGTGGCTGCAAGTTTCCGCCATGCTGTTCCACGATTTTTAACGTTAGGAATATTAATAGGTTCATGTTTGTTTACGACTATTAATATGCAATGTAATCGTTGTTCTTATAAGAGATAATAATTTCTGTACTGTCGTGAGAACAACCACTTTTTGGACTATTTACAGTTACAGGTGAACGATACTAAATAAAATATCCGCTTTAGGGTGCTAACTTCGAAGACACGGCAAAATTAGTGTCTAATCTTATTAGTGGACGGGCTTTGCGCTATTCCTGCACGATACGAAATAATGTTATTAGTAGCTATGCGTACGGTGCGAAATACCAAAGTTTTGAATATGGTTGGCTCGCATCCAGACAGTAAAATAAATTTGCAGTTCCGCCAATTCAATAAACACAACTTTCAGAGTGACATGTGAAACATTTCAGTTCGAGAAGTTGATCATGAATAATTCAGCAGCGACATGCTACGAGATCTCACTCGAAATTGCAAAGCAGTCATCAAACGCCTAGTTTGTTGACTTAACAATGCAATAGCTTTGACAGTCAAATACCCGGAAAACTGGAATCTTGCCAAATGGCTCTAGTTATCATTGATTTTCTGAGTAATTAGTGAACTTTCCATGCAATATTGGACAGTAGAATGGCATATGTGCTAACTCCATTAGTTAGGATTTGATTAGAGGTTTCATTGCTTGAATGACAAAAATGTAAAATACCACAATGGAAAAACATAGTACATATACGAATTTTGATAATCCAAATTGTGGAGTGAAGGAAATGAAAACCTTGGTTATTATTAGGGACCATATTTATGTGTCCTCTCCTGGGTGGTGGCTAGTTTACGCAACACTCACGCCACAAGCGAACACCTTGCTTACTGTGACACTGACACTCAATACTGTGAGACTAGAAAATTCATAGATCATATAGTTCCGATAGTAACGCTGTTACAGCGCTACACTATACAGTATACGTACACGTAATTTCTCTCTCTCTCTCTCTCTCTCTCTTTACATCTTTATAGTAGGGGCTATACATGAATACAAATGTCGTTGTAGTTCGAATCCCGCCACCAATGTTTTTTTTAATTTTAAAATTGATGTAATTCGCATTATCAAGCGTTTCCTTTAGTTGTTTCAGTATTATTAAGAACTTTAAGTTTTTTTACCGTAGTTCCTTTTGATTTTTAAAGTTGTTTGGTGTCACAACGCCCACTTGCGAGAGAAGTTCTGAGTACAGCCCTTTACAGATATTTTAATAATGGAAACAATTATCAAACAAGGGTTTAAATAAAAATGACTCGCTGCAACATTTTTTATGGTTCATATTTGATGCCTCCCCCTGTATTAAAGTTATTTCTTTCCGTTACCAAAACGGTGCTACTCGAAATATAGCAACCACGCTTGGCGTGTTGCGCTTATGAGAGCTACATTCTGTATGATATTATTTTTCACTGTACTAGCTTGTTTTTAATTTGAAGTTTATTCGATTAATATCTGATGTTCTGTATGACTATACGACTAGAACAGACATCACAAAGATGATTGATTAAATTTATTTATACTTTCGTAGGTGATCAATAATATTCGCGATATAGGACGTGTTCCATTAATCCTGTTTGCCAGTAAAAATGTTTCAGCAGAAGCATACAAAACAGTAATTTTAATACAAATCTACTTTATATTCTTCCTGGTCTAAATTTCAAGAACTCGAGGGTGAATAATAATTTAAAATATTGCGAGCTACTGAATCAGATAATGCACACGCATGAAATGAAAAAGGAATTGAAACTTAATACAAGGAGGGAGAATTTCAAACTTGCAATGTAAAAAACGCTCACGTTTAGATTTAATCCTAATTTAAATGAATGCTCTAAACAGTTACTTCACTACTTTGAATTTAAATTTACATAAATAATGTGTTCAGCAGCTGCTACTTCTACAGGGCATTACTAATTACTATCTACAGCTGCATCGGCAAAATTAATAGATACATAATTTGATAAGAGTTACAGTATCTAATTACAATATCTGCACTACAATTTCTTTTTTAATTAAATCGTTTAGGTGAAATTCGCAATGCCGCCGAGACGAAATAATTCTCGATTTCGCCTCGTGTCCTCTCCAAATTCTGAAATCGAGAATATTTTCTTATCTTGAATATTCGAGACGAGATCTCATAAAATTCTCGATTTTTTCGAAGTTCTCTATTTATCGACCTCAACAGTTTTTTACTTCCTTTTACAATAAGCATGCATATTTTTACCAGTTTACCAAATATTTAGTTACAAAAAGTTACTAATGTCAAAATGAAACTGACATTTCAGAATTTGTGAAAATACTTCAGTTACAGAAAACCCATTCGTGTTATCTTTCGAGACAGACGGAATCCGTTATGTTGTTTACAACAACTTGCACTTATGAACGGTAAATTTTGATTATCGTTGGTAATTTTTCTGTAACCGATTGTGCCTTACACCGTTAAAAAAGACAAATGCAAAAGCCTGTTTAGAACCACAAATGAAGTAAATGGAGTATAGTTATTTTGGGTGTTACGTAATCGCAACATTGTATAAAACTAGGTTTTCAACCCATCACATAGTTGGCCTTATACTAATTAAAATAATTTTTGCATTTTTATAATTGAATTGTAAATAAAGAAGTTACAGAAGAAAATATGTTTAACGTCTTTAATACAGAAAGCACACCGCAAAACAAATTTTGCTAGATCGAATGCCGGTTGAAGAGTGTTAAATATTATGTACTAAAAAATAAGTATTGTTTCTATTAATACTGAGACAGTAAAAAAACTTAGTAATGCGAATTACATAAATTCGTCAAGAGAAAAAAATATCGCAATTGGTGGGGTTTGAAACTGCGCTCCCAGGTGGAATCCCATTGCTAGTCAGACGCTTTAACCGTGTAGCTAAGAATGCTAGCTAACGTAGTTGCTTATGGTTGAATTATGAATGGCATGGTGACGACAGGACCGATCAGTAACGATGAAAATGTGACACAGGCAAACAGACACCCAGAGAGGCATAACACGCACTTATACATAAGGACTAGTTTTTTATCCCACCATATAGGTAACCTTACTGTAATTAAAAGAATTGTTGCAGTTTTTAAATTGAATTGTAACTAAGAAGTTGCAAAAGAAAATGTTTTTACGTCTTTGCTAAAGAGAGCGCTCAGCAAAAAACGACTTTTGCAAGATGGAAAAACGGTTGACGTGTACAAAATAGGTAAAAATATCTTAATGTTTCTAATAAGACTGAAACGGTAAAACGAAACACTTAGTCATGCGAATTACATTAATACGTCGGGAGAAAACATATAGCAGTCGTTATGATGTGAACCTGCGCTCCCAGAGCGAATCTGATTTGTAGGTAGACGTCTTATGCGTTGGACCAAGAATGCTAGATAAACGCACATGGCTATTGTTGGGCACAGAGACAGACACAACACGTGACCGAGAATTAATGTTAAAGAATTTTTGAATTTGAGTCAAATCTCGTCTCGTCTCGGCTCGTGGCAACACAAAATCTAACATGGGCGATCGTTACAACTTATTCAGAAAGTGGCAAACACATTTTTTCAGGCAAGTCGAGGTAGGTATATATCAACAATGACGTGTAATGAGATTATACCTCGATGTGCTAATTTTCCCAACATTTTTTAATTTTCAATGCAACTTAGTGAAAAGCAACGATTTCAAATGTAATATTCTTTTATCTACGACAGTGTGTAAAATTGCCTTTTAGTTGGCAGTTTTAAGTTTGTAAAACGACTGTTTAATAACACGTTTTCATTAGTTTACGTCGTCAGTAGTAACGTGTTTAAAAGATTTCATTAGGCACGTTGTCAGTACCAACGTGTTTTAAAATTTTTAAAACACCCAAAATAACGACCGGTTGCTGGTAATCCTAATTTACATTTAATTTTTTTTTATATTTACCGTGTTTTCTAGATTCTATTGTAGATAAAATATTGTACGATACACATGCGTAAAGCATCTTTAGTCACTCGCGGGGCTTAAAACGCTCGCTCATTCGCGTTTTAACTCTACCCCACTCATGCCTAAAGAGTAGCTTTACGCACTTGTATCGTAAATTACTATTTCTGAATACAATACCTAACAATTCTTTTTTGCACTGACAACTATTTTCACAAATACTCTGAATCGTTAAAATAGTGAAGAAGAGCGTTAAACCTTACCAGAACACATGTCAAAAAACGTGTGTGTAACAAATTTCGTATTTTAAACCGCCCTGCTTGTGATTAAGGTAAAATCGAAAAATGAATTTCAATTAAAATATATATAATATACTAGCTTTTACCCGCGACTTCGTTCGCGCGAGGTTCGTTATTTGTGTATTAAATAATGACTAATTATTTTCTGTCATCCCATCCCATCCTATCCCCGTCCCGGTCCCTTTCTCCGTCCCCGTCTCCGTACCGTCCCATTCGTCCCGTCCCGCCCTCTCCCCTTCCATCCCATTCCTTCCCTTCCCTTCCCTTTCCGTCCCGTCCCGTCTCGTTCCTTTTCGTCCCGTCCCTTCCTTTTCCGTCCAGTCCCTTCCTGTTCAGTCCCGTCCCGTCCAGTCCCGTCCCTTCCCGTCCCGTCCCTTCCCCTTCCATTTCATTCCTTCCCTTTCCTTTCCGTGTCATCCCGTTCCGCCCCGCCCCGCCCTGTCTCGACCCTTCCCGTCCCGTCCCGTCCCTTTCCCTCCCGTCCAGTCCCGTCCCACCCCTCCCCTTCCATCCCATACCCTCCCATCCCATCCTTTTCCTTCCCTTTCCGTCCCGTCCGTCCCGCCCCGCCCCGACCCGTCCCGCCCCGCCCCGTCCCGCTTTGCCCCGTCCCGTCTCGTTCCTTTTCGTCTCGTCCCTTCCTTTTCCGTCCAGTCCCTTCCTGTTCAGTCCCGTCCCGTCCAGTCCCGTCCCTTCCCGTCCCGTCCCGTCCCGTCCCTTCCCCTTCCATTCCTTCCCTTTCCTTTCCGTATCATCCCGTTCCGCCCCGCCCCGCCCCGTCTCGACCCTTCCCGTCCCGTCCCGTCCCTTTCCCTCCCGTCCAGTCCCGTCCCGCCCCTCCCCTTCCATCCCATCCCCACCCCTTCCATCTCATCCTTTTCCTTCCCTTTCCGTCCCGTCCGTCCCGCCCCGACCCGTCCCGCCCCGCCCCGTCCCGCTCAGTCCCGTCCCGTCCAGTCCGTCCCGTTCCGTCCAGTCTAGTCCCGTCCCGTTTCTTCCCTTATGTCATGTTCACCGTCTTGGACTTAAAAATAAATGTAATTTTCGCAATCAACGTCCCAAAAAACCTCAATAACGACACCCATATCGATTTTTAGGCTTACTTACCCCATTTCACCCCCTAAGGGGTTGATTTTCGGAAAATCACGAAATACGTGGTTGATTATTTGTTTTTAGGAGTACTCCTACGAAGTTTCAAGTCGAAATGTCTATTTAATATTATTTTTCCATACAAAATTGGAACCCCCATTTTACCCCTTTAGGGGTTGAATTTCGAAATATCCTTTCTTATTCCTTGTATACATCATAAAGGGAACCTCTGTGCAAAATTTCAGCTTTCTAGGTCCAAGGGTTTGGGCTGGGCGTTGATGAGTCAGTGAGTCAGTCAGGACTTTTAGAAATATATATAAGATAGCTCGTTGTCAAGAATTTTAGCTAAAATGTGAAGATCAATCTACAATCTCATCAGAATTTTTGTTTGTTTTAAAGAATATGGCCATCAAACGCTAGGTGCTATCATTAGATTAAACAAGTTTTTACCTTTTCAGTGACAGGCTTTCATAGATTTATTTTTTCCAAGAGAATTAAAAGTGAAAAACGAGAAGAAAAGAAGAGATACCAGTTAAAAAAATTAATCTGGTAACACATTAATAACAGTTGTATAAACCAAAGCAAATCTAAAGAAACAGAAACTTTCTATTAATATTTCTATGTAATTGCACGTCTCTAGCTGTTGAATCTCCTGACCTGTTTCATTCGCCCTAATTTGTTGCACTTTTATAAAGCACAGAAATAGAAGAAATGCAACATTTACTACTAGCATTAATGATTCAAAACATCATAAAACTATTAATAAATAACTACAAACATGTCTTCCCTGTTTTATTGAATACGTATCCATAGCCTACTATGTAAAATTAGTTTTTAATTAATTATTCAGTTATTTCTAAAGATAAATATATCCAATCTTATATTACCGAAAAGCGAAATAATAGTTCTATCTAATGACCGGCTGTCATCTTCGACACCACTTCAAAATAGACATTATTGTAAAGACTTCTCAACTTAAAAAATTATAAATATTTGAATCCAACTACATAAATAGTGGATTAATAATATCAACGCCGCGTTACGCTACCATTAATATTAAATAAAAACAAAAACGTCAAAAACCAGATTTTCTTCTGTTGTAAAATAACACAAGAAGTCTGGGATTTGAATGAGAATCATAATAGAACTTGTGATGTACATATTTTCTGATTTAAAAAAGTCGGCTCCATATCTGATCTCTCACTATTTACGAGATCCTCATGGGCTTAACTTGAACTCAGTATAGGTATGTATGATTCATATTTTCATTCAATTCATAAAAATTTAAAGATAGAGGATATCCAACAGAACAACTCTGCATAATAAACTATACGTCAAAAATTAATAATAATCCCACAAAAAACATGTAATTGCTTAAACTGATTGATGGCCACTGGAATGAATTTCTATAAACTTAACTTCGCACAGGCGGTTGCGATAGGACCGAATTTGGATAAAACGAAGAAGCAAAAAACAGTTGTGTGGGTATTTCAATTACATATTTCGTAAATTCGGTTAATGTACATTTGTCTAATTCAGCCAGTCGAGTTCCCAGAAGTTTGCACCACACCGTGATACACGAGTTTGGCCTGCGAATCCAAAAACACAAGCTTTCGCAAAGAACTCGTACGCCTGCGAAGGGCCAGATGGTAGCAATGCTCAACAAATTAAAATCCTTTACAAGAATCCGCTAGAAAAAACCTAGCACGCTGCCCAATAGGTCGTATGTGGACTTTTTAGACAGCTAACGACGTAGGCAATCGAATAAAAGCAACAAATATGTCCAAACGTCTAAAGGCGAACAACGCCTACGAATACAAAATTGAAACATGTACGCCTAAACGAACGGCCGCCCTAGTCCGAATTCCGAGAACAGACCAAGCGGCTCGCATTCTGTGAAGAAAACAAAATTCTGGACAGCTCGTGAACGACCCCGGAAACGCTGGGCTCATAAATTGGAGTCGTAGGTAACCACCCGTAGGTCACTGACGCTAAGAAAACCGTTACTTTAGATATGCAGAAAAATCGAAATTAATTTAAATAACTAGCGTTGCGCTCAATCAAACCATCACGTATGGGGTATCGATACGTGCGGCAAAATACAAGAGAGGCGATAACCTCCAGCCCGGTACCGAACCAAATAAACCGCTAAAGCGCGGTTTAAAAAACGCCAAAAAAATACTTCACACCGGGAATAAGGGCCCAAAAAGCGACGGACAATATCAAACTAAACCAGTCGTGTTTGATATCAAAATGCATGTTTATTTGTCAGTAAGCCAGCCATAGTGAAATCTAATCGCTAATTGGACGCGCCAATTAATTAGCATCGCGATTCCACCACCGCCTAAAATAACACCCTCCAGAAATGTGCCTTCGTTCTACTGGCCAATAAGCATCCAGGGATTTGATCAGAAAGGAACTGGGCCCCTTAAATAGAGAAGCGAGGGCCAGAGGAAATCACTCTGCCTCGGCGGGTTGAACAAGGAGTCCAACCAGCAGAAGCCACTCCAGCCTAGAAGGAAGGCACTCTAGTCAGCAGGACCCTCCAGCGGCTTCAGAACTTAGCTGTTTGGACTATTCACCTCTTCAGGACTTAGCCGCCGCAGCATCCGCCAACGCTCTTCAGGATTTAGCCGCAGAACCCAGCCAGCGCCTTAACCAGGACCACCTAGGAGCAGCTCCAAGCCAAGCCCGCACCGCCGCCTTCTTGACCGCAAAAATCCGCACCGCCTACTATTCCGGCCCCGGCTACGCCCGTGGCCCTACTCAACATTAGTTCTTAGGTTGCTTTTCTTTCTCTTTGCAATATCTATTTCACTAGATTTAAGTGTGCAGATTAAATACATGTAAATGTTTCCAAACAATATAATAAAACGTGTCTTCGCCTGTTTAGCCGAGGGTAACGCATCCACCAATCCTCGACTGCCGCCATTAGCCTCCACCGCTGAGCTAGTTAGAGGTGTGTCAACCCTAATGCGATTTTATTCTGTAAGTGACTCATTTTTAGTGCAATGTACTTCTACTGAACTCGGTATAGAGGTACCCATTTAATTTACTGATCATGCTTATGAATCACCCTGTACCTATATAAAATAGTTATACATTCTTGTGGCCATTCTGGGTCTATATGAACAATAATTCTCGTGGCCTTCCCATTCGCCGGATTTCGACTCGCCGGAATTCGTTTCGCCGGATAATTATTTCACCGGAAAGCTATTCGCCGGATTGTAGGGTGCGTGCCATATAACGAAATTCGGCAAAGTATTGTGTCTCCTTCTAGCCTGTTCAGGTTAGTTGCAGTCTTTGATAATTTTGTTCACTACCACGGCCGGTGTTGTCCCCACGATCAGTAAGTGTAGTCGATCTTGATATCCGGCGAAATGTATTCCGCTCAAAAGACTTCCGGCGAATCCAATTACGGCGTGACGGATTCCGGCGAAAGGAAACAGAGCCATAATTCTTACCGCATTAATTCAATTTCTCGTGTGGAAACTATTAAATGCTATATGGTGGGAGTTCTTAAATTGAAGCTGTACAGTTTGTTTCAGGGATCTTTCCCTTGACGTCACGTGCGTATGTTGCAAATACGCAAATAGAATGTTTTCTTCTACTAACAAGGGGAACAAATGCAAACACTATTTTAAATCCTTTCTGTCATTGCTTCATACGTACCTACGGCATGCAAAGGATTCCTGTGACGAACTGTATCTGTGATGGTATTTTTCAAACAGTATCGAGGAGTTGAAATTAACTAACTGCTTTTTCACACCATTAATAATTCTTATATTTAATGGGAGTTCTGGTAAAAAATATCAACAGAGAGACACATATTTCCTGTTATTACCTGCGATAGAAGACATCCTGTATATGATTCTGCGTTTCACATTTTTAAATCAAATTTCGCCGTAATAGCATCCATCAATCAACGCGCAACGTTCGTTTTTGCGATGTCACTCGCTGCGAAAGTCTGCTATGAGAGAACGCAGTTTAATTCGGGTTTTAAGTTCTAAAAATCATATTTTCATGATGGGCTTTTAAATAGTTCCAATCTGGACACAAAGACAATTAATTTTTCGTTGAGATTTATCGACCTTGAGAAAATGTGCCCCCGAATTTCAAGAAGCTTCGAGTGGTTTATCAATATTCGCTTAGAGCGTGCTGATAGCGCACTTTGGCGCCCTATACTTAATTTTTGTCCGTATAATTTCCAATTTTCTGAAGGTTAATTAAATTTGTTGGCCGGAGGGATTCCCGTCTTAATCTCAATTAAATTGGTTTTGTGTAGGATGGATTTCAAGGATAATGTATTTTTCCTTTCATGACAGGTTGTACGATTAGCTTGATCCGATATGAATTTAATACGATACTCGTATACGGACCAGTATTGAAAGATCGCCAATTTGCTTTATTTAAAACTGAAATTTAAGTTTGATAATTTTTTGCTGAAAATATATTTATCCCTGCATATGTTCCAATCTTTAATCGCGTGTATTTCTGTTTTAATCAAGTACGAATTTATTAACCCTTGAAAAACTTGATAAAAGGCGAAGAGCTTCTCCTTAACTTTCCCAATATCCTCACCTATTATACAATTTACAAACAATGAACAGTAATTTATTCTCTCCAGTATAGAACATCACATTATTTTTCAATATAATTCCCTTGAACATGAAGACAGTTATTCCACCAATGTTTAAGCATAGCAGTACTATTTTTCCAAAAACTCGGGAGAATCACTTCTGAATTGCTTCTATAACAGCGTTATCGCTCGTTAATTTTGATCCCTGAAGACACTTTTAGCTTTGGAAATAAATAAAAATCGCTAAGAGCTAAGTTCGGAGAGTAGGGTGAACTGCAAACCAAATATCACGAATTGCGGCTCTTATGAACCGGAGCGTTATCGTGATGAAAGAGAATTCCTTGTGACAAGTTATCTTTATTCTTAAATACAGTAGCGAAGTTTTGTAACTAATGTTGCAAAATATGAACCAGTGTTGTCAACTTCCGATCTCCGACTATGCCATTTACAGGATCAATATTTTCTTGAGTACACGCACAGCGCGGCTGATCAGCATCTTTTGCATGTTCGCAGCTTCTTCTGCTATGTCTGAACCCCCGAGACCAATTTTTACTACCTGATAGGAAGAAGTAGAATCCCCAAACACGACAACCATATCTGCGTTAATTGGCTTTGGCGTTAAATTTGTATGTACTTAGCGAGCAATTAAAGCTCACAATTTTCAATTTCTCAAAATCATGTACAACTTCCAAATTATTAAAAAAAAACTAATCAAATTTGGAAATTTTCTTGTCAATAAATTAATAAAACATTTGCGGTTGCTAGGGGCAACATATTCCAAAGCCATATATGCTAGCAACAATAAATACTGTACAAGCCCATAGGTACTTAAATAAGCTATTCAAGTTTTAACAATTTCGTGTGCTAAATAGCATAAAAATCTAGAAACTTGAATAGGTCTTTGTTATAACACAAAATTGGAACGAGGTTATTTGAACGTACTAGAGACATTAAAAAAAATGAGAGGACAGATTTTCTGAAATGTATAGAAGTCTTATAGGGCTAATTCTCATTCAATATAGAATTGAAACCAGTGTTTTTTCTATATTTGTACTGATCTAATACTTGACCTTTTTTTCTATCAGTAGGCTATGGTTTCTTAAACAGATCAGTTTAAATTTCTCTCATTTGCGTAATTAAATGATGACTTAGATGTTGGTGCCAAACGTATTTTGGCGTTTATTCTCATTCCCAAACGAATTTCAAGCATTTGTATATGTTAATAATATATACACGGCATATTAAATAAAAGTATATATTTATGCTTATATTTTTAAAAATGTAGAAAGCGTGAACTTATTTTAAGGAATATCTCAGTACACCTGGGATATGTTTTGAAATGCGAACGGATATAAAAATCCATACGGCTGAATAAGCTTGTTTAACTTTCTAAATTTTCATCTCTTTGAAATCGTCAAAGCTCTTGGTACATATTTATCTTACATGCTTCATTTAATCTTCTCTATGGACTTTGATCTATTGAATTTTTGTCGTACGTATCATCTAAATAGTCGCGAGCGCTCATGTAAATATTTGCTTACTCCGAGCTCGAATGCCCGCGTCGTATTAAATGCTTATAAAAATGACATTTTACTGTGTGCTGTATCTCAAGGAACTGGCTGGCATGTTCTGAATTTATATTGATCCAATTGATTTTGTACGTATCTGAGAATCTTATATTATAGTATTATCAAAATCATATAAGACATAATTTACAGTACATCATAGATAAAAAAGTTACATATCATTAAAATACCAACGATGCATGACGTCATGTACAAATTGCGTAAAAAAGAACTACGCCTAGTTGCCCTTGATTTTTTCTATCTAAATTTTGATGTGCCCCTATGTTCTTTATTGTTCTCGAACTAGCCAGAGCTATCAATATTTAAGTATGTTCTAGCTAGTTGGAGAACAATAAAACACTATAACTCAAAACAATTTACATGCAAAAAAAGTTCAAAGACAACTAGATGTAGTTTTTTATCACTCTGTATAATTGCCGTTATAAATAAAAACTAAAATATACGCGACCGTAAATTTACATGTAAAATATTTTTAATCGAACTTCCCCTTGTTAAGATTTTATCCAATTTGACGTGTGAATAACTTCCAATCACGATAACCACAGTTTTTAACTTCAATATCATCTTTTTTCAAGGCATTAACAGAGTATGTGGTAACTGTAAGTACACCATTGTAAAAACTATCTTGTTTTCTGGGAAAATGCTCGTGAGCGTTGAAATTGCTTTTTTAAATATAGAGGGATATAACCAAATAATGCAGGGTGATCTTGCAGATATGGATACGTTCCACACCATTTATTTAAAAATTTATACGAAATCGTGTTTGCTCGCAATATTACCACCTCAGGGGATTTTATATTCAAACAATACATACTTTTTGTTCCTCTAAACAATATACTGAGTCATCTAAAAAATAAAACCAATCTCCTTTTGGAAGGCGAATATTTCGATGGAAGACCGAATTTTATTTTGTTGAAACGCATACTTTACCTACACATGGTAGTAACATGGCACCTACGGCATTACATCAATTCTGGCATTCTGTAGAGGATTTCATCTACATCTTTTTATTTTTGAAAAACCTCATCGGGACTGAGAATCTACCTCAAGACCCTTAGATCAGGAGCCAGGATACCTAACCACTGAGCTATTTTGCATGTAAATTTGTATGTGTTGCCATATTCGTTACTATTATCAAACCAGCTAGAAGCGTCAATGCTCTAATATACTCAAGTTCTGGCTAGTTGGAGAACAATAAAAAAATATAGCGGCACATACAAATGTACATGCAAAAAACTTTCAAAGATGTTATGACTTTTTTAAAACACTGTACATAATCACACCATATGTACGACGACCTGGGCTAAGAGAATACGCAAAAAAAGACGGAAACTAATAATTGCAATGCCTAAACGGACAGATGATGATGAATAGGGAAAACGGCACCGATCATGTGGCATTTAACACTCCAAGGTGAGAAGAGACATTTGCAACTCCCATCTTTCGATAATTTAAGCTTGTCCGGACCGAAACTCAGAACTCGCGACCTCAGGCTTGACAGTCCAGGCAAACTGTTGGCAAACAGCGGTTTTTACTATGCGCTCTTTGGGACGCCCGCTCTTTAAAACACAGGTAATCTTCTTAATCTGTTGAGTTGAACGGTGCTTTCAATATGGTATGGCCGTTATCCTATTATGTTATATACATGATCGCACTATATGCTCGACGAATTGGGCTAAAGAAAATTCGCAAAGAAGACGAAGCTTAGACGGAGGAAACCGACGACTTATCAATATCGTTAACGAAAAGTACGAATGGTGCAGACAGCTATGATAATGCATTTGCATTAGCATCCCTCTATAATAAAAAAAAATCTTGCCCGGACCGAGATTCGAACTAACAACTTTAGGCGCAACAGTCTACGAGTATTGTTACTCCACCAATCTGGCAGCATAGTTAGGTGACCGCTTAACGTCTATTACCGATAACGCGAATACAAATCTTCAAATACAACACTGTGTCTATAAGCCCTTCACGATCTTTTTGGGTCAGGTGAGGCTATGACCATCTAGTAATTTTGTTGGCAGAACCTCTGTTGCAACTAAACTCCCTCATGGAAATTGACACTTTTTGGGTTAGGTTAGGTTGTTTTCAGTTTAAGGTTATATTTTCTGAATAGGTGCATTGTTGCCGGATATTCTCTAGTCTCCACATCGACTCGCGTTCTTTTAAATTTGGTCTGCCCTTTCTAAATTGGAAGTAGCATCGTTTAATGGAATTGTTTTGTTGTAACAAAATTATTTTGTGCACTTGGACTTTTCCTTTGAAGGAAATTAAAATAATTTTTACACATTTGATAAATCATTTATTTTCTTACGAATATTAAAATTAGTGATGGGCATAACCGGACAATTATCATAACCGAATTATTTGCATTCGAATGATATTAATAACCGAATGATTATTTGAATAATCATTCGAATAAATTTTGGCTCTCGATTCGTTTCGATTAAGTCAGCCGGTTTGCCGGTTGGCGATTCACCGTCATCTGCATCGACATCGTAACTTGCAGATAGCAGAGGAACTCAGTTAATCGTTAATTATTATAATAATTGTATAAATGATTTTTATTTGATTTCTAAGGAGTTTGTGCAATAAGTAATGTGACACGTAATATGTTCTTCTAGTCTTTAGAGTATTCTTGCTCCGGTTACTTCATTAATGTGAGATGGCATTTCATAATTGACAAACAATAAACAATCTGACGTAACAATTAAAACCATAATAACTGCAAAAACCCAGTTTATACACTTAAAAAATACATGCAAAATATATCATAATGTGTCCCGATTTCTAAGGCGCCGACCGTACATTATGTGTTATGTATTGGAAATTAAGAGGTATTTATTAAGAAGTGTAGAAAGAAAGAAATATGCGGGACTGCTTGCTAATCGCAATAAAAACAGTGGTAAAACGTTTATCTTTATCGATCGGGAGGGTTAAAGGCGCCGCCTCTTGTTTTGAACCATTGGAGATTTAAGCAAATAAAAAATTGTTTTATAGCTTGATGCGTTTGCAGTTTTTAGGCGTTCAGGTTTCAGGTCCCCAGAATTTGATAATTTGATATTTTTTATGATAGGAGGTAGGTACGCGATAACCAAATGGTGTTTTCAGTACAACCTGCTTTGTTTATGAGTTATGACGTATTTATATATACAGAATTTCGAGCACTGCGTAGATCGCTGAGATATGGCACGTAGTACCTTTGAATAAAGGTTTTATATTCAAAGCGTAGTACGTATCAGCATGAGGTTATTTTTCATTCGAATACTTGGAACGAAAACCGAGTTACAAAGGTTATTTCAATAACCGGATAACCGGTTATTTTTCATTCGAATAAGCCCATCACTAATTAAAATAATTAATATGGCAATGTAGTGGCAAGAAAATGTCGAACAGACACTGACAGAAAAAAAAAGTTGCATCCGCTACATCATCGAATCAGTTAGTCCAACATGAAAAGAAAAAAATCATAGCCACTGGGTGCACTCCAAACGGGAAAAATCTAGGATCGGACCTCAAATTACCCACTAATTTATATCAGAAAAGATAGTTTAGAGTTGCAGATGTGCTGTAGGGGTAAATTGCTACCGTGCATTCGCCCTGCCGGACTAATGCATTAAAAAGCAACTTAAGTCCGTCGAGCTTTTTAGGTTATTTGCAGTCGTTGTTGTTGTTGTAATACTTTATATCGACAATAGATTAAAATAAAGTATTCAAATACTCAGCTACATTCTCTTAGAATCGGTAAATAAAATGTACTACTTTAGCAAAAATGTGGCAACGCTGTTTAAGTAAATACGCCATGCAATGGGTTGTTGCTAGGAGACATGGATAAAGTGCCATGACATGACATGTAATATTTTTAGACGACCACGTATGAAAGTAACATTATCGCGACAGCAGCCTACTACAGAAAGTTGACAATTTCATACACTAGCACGATATTATATCGTGCTAGTCATATCGTAATGGCACAAAGGTATTCACATCACGGCCTGCTTAATTGTGTGACAAACGTCACTTTGACGTTTGTCACACAATTCAGCAGACCGTGATTCAAATAAACCAGACGCTTTTGCTTTATTCGCTGCTCTGCTTCCAACAAGCTAAGGTCTAATTTTTACTTCCTTTTACGATAAAGGAAGTATTGGATTCACCCCAAAAATTCGAAATTGAGTTTTCAACAGATCTTCACGTTTTAGAGTCCCCTGATCCCAAAAAACATATTTTTTTTCATTGGTCTGTGTGTCTGTCTGTCTGTCTGTGTGTCTGTCTGTGAACAGAATATCTCAAAAACGAAAAGAGGTATGGCGTTGAAACTTCATATATAAGTTTTGTGTACTATGTAGATAAGACAGCAAGCTTTTGAAGAAAATCGCATAACCGGAAGTACCTAGGTGTTTACTCTTGTGATTTTTCAGTTTTTTTCGATTTTTTCAAAAACGGCTCTAACGATTTTTTTCAAACTTCACATTTTTATTACATTTTTAATGTGCATTGACGTGAGATAGGTGATTTTCCAGTTGAATACTTCTAAAGTGGGTTTCTTTTGTTTTTTTTCTATTTTTTTTATTAACTCCTATTTTAAATAGAACACCCGGTATATTATTACATTTTTGGCACTTTCTAACAGTCGTGCTTTAAACGGCCCAGTAGTGAAAAAAGTCACCTCGTTACTTATATAAAATATAATATTTCCAAATTTTGAAAGTGGACACTATAGGTGAAGCACCACCACATCGAAGTTCTAAAAATTCTTCTTCTGTAGTTCCAGATTATTGAGAATTCCCTGATCCATGGTTTGCAGCTTTAATGTCTTGTTGGGCGGGAGAAATCTGTCATAGAGTTCGCTGGTCATCCAATCTTTCTTATTGCTTTTGTTTGTAACTGCTAAAACATGTGTGCTACTAAAGCAACAAGAACTGTTTTTAACTTGCCGATGTCCAACAGTTTCAGCTTTTTTGATTTCACACATATTAGCGCCCACCATGATGATAACTCTTTCCCTGTTTTGCTTTCCACCGGAACATTTGTCTTCCTGAAAAATCAACGTTTTTTCTGTCACTAACTTAACTAATAAGCCCACCTCGTCAGTATTAAAAATCTATTTAGAGATACGATGCTAAAAATTCTGCTAAAAAATATTTCTCCGCGCGCCACAGCCACGTTCATTAACGTCAGCACTTTCATCGCACATAATTTTTAGAATAATGTTCTGCCTGTTATTAACCTTATCGAACTATCCCACACTAGCGACAAAATCAGTGTGCCCCACGGATTCTACAAAAGATTTTTTTTCCGATTGAGACACTTCTATCGCGAACCGTTTTAACCTCTTTGAGTACAGCCTCATCGATGTGTTTGTAAGTATAGGCTTTAAATTGTTTACGATTACTGGGTACACCACGTTCGGCTTTTCTCAGAATTTCTTCAGGATTTTTTAGAATCGTGGAAGGTGGATTTGGAAAAATTCCAAAATATGCGATAATCTTCTTCCTTTTCGTACAAGCTCTCAAGCTAATCCTCAAGTTCAACACTAATATTGAATATAAGTTCGAAATGGGCGGAATTGGAAGCTTTTGAAACCGTGGCTCTGGAATCTTCAGAATTGAAACTCAGGTTGTGGTTTTGATATGTTGACAATACCATTTAGACACATGGTAAAGACACTACCCGTCTACCTAACCCATCTCAATAGTCAACATCGAAACATTAACGTCACCATGGAGATAAAAAATAACGATTCTCTTCTTTTCTTCGATGTATATGTTTCTCGCCAACGGAATGACAAACTTGGCATTTCTGTATATCCCAAATCCATTCACACTGACCGCTATCTTGATTCCGATTTTCATATTCACCCAACTCAAAACTTTCCGTCATCAATTCGCTTGTACACCGGGCTGTTTCCATAGCCCAATCTGATAATATCCCGAACCGAATCATTATCAGAAAGCTCTTAGGAACAATGGTGATCGTGCTAGGAATATAATGTCCGCCATCTTCATCGACGGCCACCCAAACCTCCAAAAGCCGATCCTCCTGCAGCAATAGTCTTTATTCCCTATATCCACCAAGTCAGCGATCGCGCAACATAAACTTCGGAAACATAAACATCAAGACAGTATTTAAACCCCCTAGCAACATCTCACAGATTTTTTCTTCGCCCAAAAATAAATTAAACATCTGTCATCTAAATGCGTTTATAGATTCCCTTGCTCCTGTAATGCTGTATCCATTGGTAGAACAGGACGTTCAGTAAAAACTCGTATCTCTGAACACCAGCGTTACCTCAGGTCGGGTCTCGTTTCATCATTAGCCGTCGTCGAACACCAACTCGACACCGGTCATGGGATTCTTTTCTATGAAATTTCTATTATCTGCAAATCCCCATTCTTCTTCAGCAGAAAGATTCACACTTGTCTATACAGATCGGTTTCCTCCTTTCGAGTTACCGCACTCTTCTTGCTTGGAATCCATTATGAAAGTGAGCGAAATATTGGGTTCTTCAATCTACTTTTTACACGATCGTAGAAGAAAATACATAAAATATAAAATTCACGTAAATTAGATGTTCAAACTGATCGCTATTTTGTTCCAGACAATATCTAAATCAATATTCGAATATTCTCAAACATTGCGGCAATATTGTGATTGAATTAATGTAGTTTCACCTAATCCCATGTTATATAGTTTCACATCGGCTTGATTTAAAAAAAAAAAATTTTTAAATTTCAAAATTGGTGGTCATACTTTTTTGGAGTATTTGATCAAAGGATTTTGCCTTCCATACCGATGACGATATAACTCCAAATCGAAAAATAATGTACAAGTGGCAATTACTGCAAAACAACTCTTTATCACAAAGCGTAAGGGATTTGAGAATTTCTTTCAAATAATTTGACAAAAATGGCATTTCACTTGTTCTAGATTTTATGCTCACACGGTGTAATAATTCTGATAAGTGAATTGGCTAGCACAGCAGATCTTTTTCCATCTACAGAGTGGTTGATTCTACAAACTGCAACTTCTCTAGTGTTGTAATAGTTATTTTCATGACAAGCGTCGAAAGTAGCAAATATCGTGCGAGTGTTGATTAGACAAACGAGGGCGTAGCGAAGCGAAGCCCGAGTGGATCTAAAACACGAGCACAGATATTTGCACTTTCGGGCGAGTTATGAACACTATTTTTTAGACGACCACTCAAAGTAAATTCTATTTTTAAGAATTGTTTTTATTTCGTTTGCAAAATTGATCGTTATATTATTATTGGTGCAATTATAAAAAATCTGGTGTGATACACTCACACAACTTCCTTTTACAGTGATCTTATAATTAGTCAAAAATTTAATTTTTAATTTTTAGGCATTTGTCAAAAATTATCAAAAATTACGAATTCTACAAAAACGGTACAAAATAGAGCGTTAGTTGAAGAGACAAATTTTCTCTAAAATCTTAAGCAGAATTCAAAAATGTAATAATATACCGGGTGTTCTATTTAAAATAGGAGTTAATAAAAAAAATAGAAAAAAAACAAAAGAAACCCACTTTAGAAGTATTCAACTGGAAAATCACCTATCTCACGTCAATGCACATTAAAAATGTAATAAAAATGTGAAGTTTGAAAAAAATCGTTAGAGCCGTTTTTGAAAAAATCGAAAAAAACTGAAAAATCACAAGAGTAAACACCTAGGTACTTCCGGTTATGCGATTTTCTTCAAAAGCTTGCTGTCTTATCTACATAGTACACAAAACTTATATATGAAGTTTCAACGCCATACCTCTTTTCGTTTTTGAGATATTCTGTTCACAGACAGACACACAGACAGACAGACAGACACACAGACCAATGAAAAAAAATATGTTTTTTGGGATCAGGGGACTCTAAAACGTGAAGATCTGTTGAAAACTCAATTTCGAATTTTTGGGGTGAATCCAATACTTCCTTTATCGTAAAAGGAAGTAAAAATTAGACCTTAGCTTGTTGGAAGCAGAGCAGCGAATAAAGCAAAAGCGTCTGGTTTATTTGAATCACGGCCTGCTTAATTGTGTGACAAACGTCACTTTGACGTTTGTCACACAATTCAGCAGACCGTGATTCAAATAAACCAGACGCTTTTGCTTTATTCGCTGCTCTGCTTCCAACAAGCTAAGGTCTAATTTTTACTTCCTTTTACGATAAAGGAAGTATTGGATTCACCCCAAAAATTCGAAATTGAGTTTTCAACAGATCTTCACGTTTTAGAGTCCCCTGATCCCAAAAAACATATTTTTTTTCATTGGTCTGTGTGTCTGTCTGTCTGTCTGTGTGTCTGTCTGTGAACAGAATATCTCAAAAACGAAAAGAGGTATGGCGTTGAAACTTCATATATAAGTTTTGTGTACTATGTAGATAAGACAGCAAGCTTTTGAAGAAAATCGCATAACCGGAAGTACCTAGGTGTTTACTCTTGTGATTTTTCAGTTTTTTTCGATTTTTTCAAAAACGGCTCTAACGATTTTTTTCAAACTTCACATTTTTATTACATTTTTAATGTGCATTGACGTGAGATAGGTGATTTTCCAGTTGAATACTTCTAAAGTGGGTTTCTTTTGTTTTTTTTCTATTTTTTTTATTAACTCCTATTTTAAATAGAACACCCGGTATATTATTACATTTTTGAATTCTGCTTAAGATTTTAGAGAAAATTTGTCTCTTCAACTAACGCTCTATTTTGTACCGTTTTTGTAGAATTCGTAATTTTTGATAATTTTTGACAAATGCCTAAAAATTAAAAATTAAATTTTTGACTAATTATAAGATCACTGTAAAAGGAAGTTGTGTGAGTGTATCACACCAGATTTTTTATAATTGCACCAATAATAATATAACGATCAATTTTGCAAACGAAATAAAAACAATTCTTAAAAATAGAATTTACTTTGAGTGGTCGTCTAAAAAATAGTGTTCATAACTCGCCCGAAAGTGCAAATATCTGTGCTCGTGTTTTAGATCCACTCGGGCTTCGCTTCGCTACGCCCTCGTTTGTCTAATCAACACTCGCACGATATTTGCTACTTTCGACGCTTGTCATGAAAATAACTATTACAACACTAGAGAAGTTGCAGTTTGTAGAATCAACCACTCTGTAGATGGAAAAAGATCTGCTGTGCTAGCCAATTCACTTATCAGAATTATTACACCGTGTGAGCATAAAATCTAGAACAAGTGAAATGCCATTTTTGTCAAATTATTTGAAAGAAATTCTCAAATCCCTTACGCTTTGTGATAAAGAGTTGTTTTGCAGTAATTGCCACTTGTACATTATTTTTCGATTTGGAGTTATATCGTCATCGGTATGGAAGGCAAAATCCTTTGATCAAATACTCCAAAAAAGTATGACCACCAATTTTGAAATTTAAAAATTTTTTTTTTTAAATCAAGCCGATGTGAAACTATATAACATGGGATTAGGTGAAACTACATTAATTCAATCACAATATTGCCGCAATGTTTGAGAATATTCGAATATTGATTTAGATATTGTCTGGAACAAAATAGCGATCAGTTTGAACATCTAATTTACGTGAATTTTATATTTTATGTATTTTCTTCTACGATCGTGTAAAAAGTAGATTGAAGAACCCAATATTTCGCTCACTTTCATAATGGATTCCAAGCAAGAAGAGTGCGGTAACTCGAAAGGAGGAAACCGATCTGTATAGACAAGTGTGAATCTTTCTGCTGAAGAAGAATGGGGATTTGCAGATAATAGAAATTTCATAGAAAAGAATCCCATGACCGGTGTCGAGTTGGTGTTCGACGACGGCTAATGATGAAACGAGACCCGACCTGAGGTAACGCTGGTGTTCAGAGATACGAGTTTTTACTGAACGTCCTGTTCTACCAATGGATACAGCATTACAGGAGCAAGGGAATCTATAAACGCATTTAGATGACAGATGTTTAATTTATTTTTGGGCGAAGAAAAAATCTGTGAGATGTTGCTAGGGGGTTTAAATACTGTCTTGATGTTTATGTTTCCGAAGTTTATGTTGCGCGATCGCTGACTTGGTGGATATAGGGAATAAAGACTATTGCTGCAGGAGGATCGGCTTTTGGAGGTTTGGGTGGCCGTCGATGAAGATGGCGGACATTATATTCCTAGCACGATCACCATTGTTCCTAAGAGCTTTCTGATAATGATTCGGTTCGGGATATTATCAGATTGGGCTATGGAAACAGCCCGGTGTACAAGCGAATTGATGACGGAAAGTTTTGAGTTGGGTGAATATGAAAATCGGAATCAAGATAGCGGTCAGTGTGAATGGATTTGGGATATACAGAAATGCCAAGTTTGTCATTCCGTTGGCGAGAAACATATACATCGAAGAAAAGAAGAGAATCGTTATTTTTTATCTCCATGGTGACGTTAATGTTTCGATGTTGACTATTGAGATGGGTTAGGTAGACGGGTAGTGTCTTTACCATGTGTCTAAATGGTATTGTCAACATATCAAAACCACAACCTGAGTTTCAATTCTGAAGATTCCAGAGCCACGGTTTCAAAAGCTTCCAATTCCGCCCATTTCGAACTTATATTCAATATTAGTGTTGAACTTGAGGATTAGCTTGAGAGCTTGTACGAAAAGGAAGAAGATTATCGCATATTTTGGAATTTTTCCAAATCCACCTTCCACGATTCTAAAAAATCCTGAAGAAATTCTGAGAAAAGCCGAACGTGGTGTACCCAGTAATCGTAAACAATTTAAAGCCTATACTTACAAACACATCGATGAGGCTGTACTCAAAGAGGTTAAAACGGTTCGCGATAGAAGTGTCTCAATCGGAAAAAAAATCTTTTGTAGAATCCGTGGGGCACACTGATTTTGTCGCTAGTGTGGGATAGTTCGATAAGGTTAATAACAGGCAGAACATTATTCTAAAAATTATGTGCGATGAAAGTGCTGACGTTAATGAACGTGGCTGTGGCGCGCGGAGAAATATTTTTTAGCAGAATTTTTAGCATCGTATCTCTAAATAGATTTTTAATACTGACGAGGTGGGCTTATTAGTTAAGTTAGTGACAGAAAAAACGTTGATTTTTCAGGAAGACAAATGTTCCGGTGGAAAGCAAAACAGGGAAAGAGTTATCATCATGGTGGGCGCTAATATGTGTGAAATCAAAAAAGCTGAAACTGTTGGACATCGGCAAGTTAAAAACAGTTCTTGTTGCTTTAGTAGCACACATGTTTTAGCAGTTACAAACAAAAGCAATAAGAAAGATTGGATGACCAGCGAACTCTATGACAGATTTCTCCCGCCCAACAAGACATTAAAGCTGCAAACCATGGATCAGGGAATTCTCAATAATCTGGAACTACAGAAGAAGAATTTTTAGAACTTCGATGTGGTGGTGCTTCACCTATAGTGTCCACTTTCAAAATTTGGAAATATTATATTTTATATAAGTAACGAGGTGACTTTTTTCACTACTGGGCCGTTTAAAGCACGACTGTTAGAAAGTGCCATCGAGCTTACAAGAGAAGAAAAAAGCACCGTTTAGTCACTAGTTATAATGTTTTGTAACACCATATTCTTAATTATCTCTTTCAGAAATGGCAATTTTTAAATTTCATAATGATTTGTTTATTTTACAGTAATTTTTTCTGCGACCCCTACTAAAAGTAGGCTCTTTACCAATACACTGTCGCACTAGAAGTGACAAATTATAGATGAGCTGTTTACTTTTAGCACGTGTGCTAAAGCTGATTTTACTTTTAGCTGACAGCTGATTTTGAATTTACGTCTTTTAAACTGGAAGTGAGGTTATACAATTATTCTAGTTGCTTCTTTCGTTAGAGGTAAAGTGTTTTAAATAATTGAAGCATTATGCAATGAACAAAGTAAAATTATTACTATTTAATTACTTTTGACAACTACCTACCGGCTGTGGAAATAGTCACCGGTGCCGATACTTTGCTACTGCCATTTTTTTAATAATATGACAAATTATAATTAAAAAAGGTAAGCCCTTATTAAATCGATATTTATGGATTAATAACAATAAATTTAAGGTCGTAGAAAAAATATATGCAAACCCGTGCTAAAAGTGTTTTTACACTTACATATGTTATGGAACACAGCCTACCGCTTCGTTTCATAATTTTCATGTCTCGTGAACTAACGGTCACTTGTGTCATAACTATTATTTTATAGTAACTTTTGTATTTTAAACATTTGTGTACGACTGCATTATAAAGTACCGTTTATGACACAGTTTTGTGGCAATAAAGCAGCTCTTCACAGTATTAAGTAAACTTTATTTTACTAGTACTATAAAGTACATTTATGCCAGCTCTTAATGTTAAAATAAATGCTTGTGAATACCCATCAAGGCACTTTAATGTAAAAAATGTCACAGAATAGACGTTGTGTACAACTCGTACATAACTAATCTGGCTTCGTTGACTCTTCTTTATTGACCTCGTTCTCAAAACGCTCTCGGCCATAAAATAGACCCGTCAAATAAAGTCTTACGTTATGTACTTGTTATATAAATGCTATTAAATAAAGACACATATTACGTAGACACCGCAAAAAATCAAATACTGACAACTTAAAATATGGTGTTGCAAAATAGTTTTTTGCATAGTGATCATCAAAGTCGTCTTTTTTAACGAAAAATCGTATTGAAAGTGTTATTTGTAGAAGTTAAGAAAAGTAATGTTTTTTCTTACGAGGCGCGAGATTTTTAATCGAGACGAAGCCGAGATTCCGAACGCGCAAAGTACGGAAAAGCATAGTTTTTTCTGTGTTGCACACATAATTTCTTTGAAGGCAGTATCAAATAATGTTGCTTTGTGGGAATTTATTGGTAATTCTAAAAATCAAGTAGCTTTACAGTTCTGTGACTCAATTTAAACTACATGAAGCCACAACACTGTAGAGCTGAAATTTATTTGATCACCCTATATTCACATACTGTAACAGTCTTGTCATAACAAAAGTGCCTCAATTATGAATTTCAATGATTCATTTGACAGCAAATTAAACCTCATTAAAAAATGCCAAAGGTTTCATTACTGCTACCAAAACAGTGATGAAAATGGTACTCAGTATTTTATTTTACGTTCATTATTTTAGGTCTAGTAATTATTAGCTGTGTTCAGCACCATCTACTTACTGCAAAACCTACTTGTACGAATTTTTTAGAAACTACAGTAAAACTAAAAAAGAGGTCAAATAATTTTGTATACAAATACACAAATAGCGAAGGCGCACAAAACATGAAATTGGCGTAAGAATTCAAAAAGTAAGCGCCCTTAACGTCAACAGCATCAACACACATCGCGGGCTACGTTACAACGTAAACAAGTGAACATAATAAGGCCATTAACAGAAGAAAACATTATAAAACTTACAATTTTCGATCAGCAACGCCAACGTCACGACATGTGCCAAAATTTGCCAGTGTAGGAGCATGTTTTTGGTTTGAAAAATTCTTTAACTCATTGATGTTTTGGTCGAAACTATGAATCACACGCGTAGTGCTAACCACACCTCGTCAACTATGATTTTATGCGAAGAATGGAGCAGGTGAGTCGCTGGAAGTAAGTGATGGTCACTCGTGGAGTGGCCGTTCAAAAATGTTTCCTTAGCATGTACGGTATTCGTGTTGCGCACCGTTTAGGCGCGGCATTTCGTATGCAGTATTGCTATGGCAACGAGGCATTTTCGAACAAACACAAATTTTTGTATTAGGTGACAACAGTTTAGAACTAATATTGCATGTTGTAGTTTTACAATATACTGATAGGCCTATGATTAAATATAACAGACGAGATGGAATAAATATAGTATATTAATATAAAATCAGTAAGCGCATTGCACCAGGTCGAGAAAAAGTTAGAAAAACGAGCTCGAAGGGTCGAGATTTTTTTACTTTTCGAAACCTGTTACAAGCGCTTAACAATTGAGTATCGTAATATTTTTCGGAAGGTTGCAGAACCAGGATATTCTCCAAATTTTTGTTTTATTATGTCGTTTTTACTTACAGCATTTGTTGTGTTACAGAATTTTTTACTTACCGCAATTGTGTTAAATAATATTTATCGCACGCTATTTTTCTAATTTCTATGGAAACCAATTGGGTGTTGTAAGATCAACTTACTCGATCTGTTAACAATGCTGGTAAGTTTATGAATACAGACGATCGTACAAAAAAAAACTACTTAAAAGGCAAGACACACATATCTACCTACTAGCAAGATGCCGGTTCTTCGTACGGACTACAAACGTTTTTTCTTCTAAATCTTAAATTAATTCTAGAATGCTCCCCTCCTCTCTCACTCAATACTCTAAACTAAAAAACGCTGCAAAACAATATTGTAGGTAAAAAGGAAACAATATTCTTCCGGAAAAGGTCCTCCATAAGCCTTTTATGCTTCACTTATCCCGTAGAAATGTATATGTAATTGTCGTTCTCCTTGTATAGATTGATAAAACTATAGGTTTAGTATAAGAATAATAATAAATGTACTTATAGTACAGTCAAAATAAATTTTGACCTGGGAAAAATTGCAACACAAATGATGTTTTTGCATTACTTATACTGTGAAAAGTGTGTATTTTAACATACTCAAAATCCCCATTAATCCCGGCCCGGGAAATCAGTCAAAATCCAAGATGACGGCTGAATTTGCCGTTTTCTCTATTTTGCTGCATTTATTGCCGTAAAAAAGATAGTGCGAACTCAAAATAGGTACTTATTATGTACTGAAGCATTCCATTTATATTAACTCAAAATCCCCATTAATCCCGGCCCAGGAAATCAGTCAAAATCGTAGATGGCCGCTGAATTTGCCATGTTTGTCATTAATATACAGGCAGTTCTCATATAAATAAAATGATTACATGTATTGTGTACTACACATCACATGAACTTTTATTAAACATCAGACTTACAAGAACAAGAAAACGTAATTTCAATGTACGAGGGGTGATCCCTATGCTCCGTCCCCGACCAACTTCCGGTTACAAAATTAAAATTTATATCACCTTATTTTTCTACGTAATGCGTTTATCCCACCGATGCTCCAGCATTGTAACGGCTTCCTGGACGAAGGATTGGCCAATCTCTGCAAACCACTGATTTACAGCATCTGTTACTTCATTATTGCATGAAAATTTCTTCCCCCGAAGCTATTCCTTGAGTTTGGCGAACACTCTGTAATCGCGAGGGGCGAGATCTGGAGAATATGGCTGATGTTCAAGTAGTTCAAAGCCTGCATTGGCTATGGCAGCCATAGCAACACAAGAAGTGTGGCTCGGTGCATTATCCTGGTGATACAGAACACCACGTTTCAATTTGCCACGACGTTTTTCCTTTATAGTTTCGCGCAATTTTGATATTAAATTTGTATAATAGTTGCCTGTTATTGTAGCTCCTTTTTGTAAGAAATCAATTACAATTACTCCCTGGGCATCCCAAAAAACAGAAGCGATTACTTTTCCAGCTGATGGATAAACCTTAAATTTTCGAGGAGGTGGAGAACCATGATGCTTCCACTCCACGCTTTGGATTTTGGTTTGTGGATCATAGTGATGAACCTACGTCTCGTCCATCGTTACAAATCTGTCTTGGTAGAAATGTGAAATTTTGAAAATATTTTAAAAATTTAAAAATGAATTTTTAGCTAAAGTTAAAAAAATAGGTGTTTTCTGGCCTTGAGATTGCTCAGTTAGCTAAAAATAACACCCTCTAAAAAAATCTCATTGAAGTCTTATTTAATTTACGAAAAAGGGCAATTTTTGGATTTTGACAATTTCGAAAAACTCAATTTTCTCAATAAGTAAAAATCACTCGGTATATATGATAGAGGCTAAATAGGGTTTTTAGAGAAGCACAAATTCTAGACGTAAAAAGCTTTTTGAAAAATCAAAAATAATTGTTTTTCATATATTATGCCGATGTTTTGGCGGACACTGTATAACGATACGTATGAAAGTCATTCAAAAGTATGATGTAAATGGCATGCTTCAGTACATAATAAGTACCTATTTTAAGTGCATATTATCTTTTTTACGGCAATCGGAAAATTCAGCCGCCATCTTGGATTTTGACTGATTTCCAGGGCCGGGATTAATGGGGATTTTGAGTATGTTAAAATACACACTTTTCAGAGTATAATGCAAAAAGAATCATTTGTGTTGCAATTTTTCCCAGGTCAATGGTATTTTTACACTATTTTGACTGTACTATTATTCATAAATTGTAGCAACATACCAGTTTCCATCACTTGAAGGTGGAATTTCGGAAATCCCTCTATTTTATTCGAAACTGTACACACGAAAAAAAATCAATAAGTTTAACCTCTTTTTAACTTCTTTTCACTTTTACTCCTTTCACAATGAAATTTAGAATAAAAACTTTAAACCGCTTTTTAAAGATTTAATAAACACACATATGCCCAAAAACCATGGTCATCAGGAACTACAGGAAATACGAAAGGTTCTATAATTCACCCCTGAATCCAAAATCGCACCTTTAAGGGTTGATCTATGCACAATCCTGAATTACGTTTTTAGGAACTTGTATAAGTAACATTTCTAAGTAAAAACCAAATCGATATATTATAGGACCTTAAAAGATATTGAGAAATTCGTGAAAAGACATATTACCTCTTTCCTTCTCTTTAAGGGCGGAATTTTGAAAACGCCTTTCCTAGCACTTCACTACTTAACTAAAGGACTCTTCTTGTCAAATATTAAGTTCCTGGTACCAAGGATTACTGCAGATCCGTATTGTTGAGTTGGTGCTTTATCTTTTATACATACAGGGTGTCTCAAAATTGACGCCCGTGCTTCTGGGATTTAATTCAGGGGGCTAAAAGAAATCGAAAATGAAGAGTGGAAAATTTTCCGATTATCATTTGTTATCGAGTTATTGATGAAAATGTAAAAAATATAGCTTCTATCTCCCAGTCGCTCCAATTTGTTGTGTAACATAAGTAATAAGGTGGCTATGGCAATGTTAAAAATTTATTAATCGTTCTGTCGTATTGTTAAGTATTTCCTTCAGTTTTGTGTGCTTACCTGTTGTGAATCCTGCAGATGTCGTAGCTCGTATTCACGCTGCAGTGGCGTCAATAGACGAAATTATGCTACAGAGCGTTCGTACTTCAATGATAAATCATACGAATGTTTGCCTTGAAGTAGGGGGCAACCTAACACATTTTATGACAAAAGATGTGTAAAATAACTTATTTTCAAATTTTATTCGTTTTTAATAAAGTTTAAAGTTTATATCTTAAATTCTTGTTTTTAATTGATAACTCGATAACAAAAGACAAAGGAAAATTTTCCACTCTTTATTTTCCAGTTCTTTTAGCTGCCTGAATCAAAACCCAGAAGCACGGGCGTCAATTTTGAGACACCCTGTATAGATTATAGCGGAATACCCGTTTCATCCCCTTGTAGGTGAAATTTCTAAAAACCTTTTCTACCTCATTTTAGTCTAAAATGCACCCATAAGAAAAAAAAACAATAATTTTAACCCCCTACCCCTTTTCAGTTTTGCCTCTTTTTTACACCTTTAGGGGTAATATATAAAACGCCCTTAAACGCCTTTAAAAAGATTTTAAAAATACATCTATATGCAAAAAAAAGAATGTTCTAAGTCAATAAACATAGGAGATACGAATGGTTCTTTAATTCACCCCGAATCCAGATTTGCACCTTTAGGGGTTGATTAGGGCAAAATCATGAAATACGTTTCTAGGTATTTGCCTTGATAATCTTTGCAAGCAAACATCAAATCGATATCTTACCGGGTGTAAGAGATATTGAGGAACTCGTGAAAACACATTTTACCCCTTTTCATCCCCGTAGGGGTTGAATTTCAAAAAATTTCTTTTATCTACTAACAACATGATATTGAACATTTTCGTCATAGAAACAAAATATGAAAAGCTACTCATATCTCCCAAGGGACTTGTCAAATTATTTCTCCCTCAAACTCATGGTAACAATGCAATTACACAAAGAATCATTGAAAATGAACAGGGCTATACAACCAACATTACAGTAGTTGATTACGTTTTCTGTATTCCCCTAATCTCTAAAGTAGAATCGTGTTGTTCTAACTCTCTACCCATCGTAATAATAAAATAACCTTGCACGCAATTGCAAAAACCTCGGTTAAGTCAATTTGAAATGCATAACCCGTTCATTTTCAATGATCGCAAGTGTACAATTAACGTCTTAGCAACCATACAATGAGGCAATCCTTGATGTTACTTACACATTCTAATTTTAAATGTCATTATGACATTTTGAAATTTCATACTATTTTTACGAATATGCTAGTAGATAAAATATTGTATGCACCACGGGAGATATTCATGTTCTTTACCTTCGGTTGACTTACAGACCTCGGGCCAGAGCCCGCGGTCTGTAACACATGTCTACCTCAGGGAAAAAACATATGCATATCTCCCTTACTGCATAAATATCTATTATTTCATTTTATTGTGAAATGGAACTCACAGCGAAAAAAAATAATAATTTTAACCCCCCTACCTCTTTTCAGTTTTCCTTCTTTTACCCCTTTAGGTTTAAAATTTTCAAGTTCCCTTACACCCCTTTCTAAATATTCAAAAAATACATCTATATGCCAAAAAATAATGTTCTAACTCAATAAACATAGGAGTTACGTAGGGTTCTTTAATTGACCCCCAATCCAGATTTGCACCTTTAGGGGTTGATTAGGGCAAAATCCTAAAATACGTTTCTAGGTATTGGCATTAATAATATTTGCAAGCGAACACCAAATCGATATCTTATCGGGTGTAAGAGATATTGAGGAATTCGTAAAAACACATTTTACCCCATTTCACCCCCTTACGGGTCGAATTTCAAAAAATCCCTTCTTAGCACGACCTTACGTAACAAATTGAATCTTCCACCCAAATTTCAACTTCGTAGTACCAGTGGTTTCGGCTCTGCGTTGATTAGTCAGGGTTGTGACTTTCGTTTATACAGGGTGTTTCATAATATATGCGCAGGACTTCAGGATGTGATAGCTCGTCCAAAAATTTGAAAAAAAGTTTCTATTAACTTACCCTCTAAAATGCACAATTTTCGAGATCCAGGGTGTTGAAATTGAAAAAAAAATTTCGTTTTTTGCGAATATCTCCGGAACCGTTTATCGTACAGAAAACAGCTTTTGTAAGCATTTTCTACTCATAATAAGCTATGTTTTGTGCAAGAAAAATTTTTTTTTTAAAGTCATAATTGGTGAAGATTTTGAAGGAGTAGTGAGTGTTTTTCTCCCCAACTTCTACCCCACTAGTAAAAGTACGGTTTTGAGACCCCCATTTGAACCGCCAATGTTTTCTACACAAAAAAGGTACTCTTGGTCATAAGCTCTAAAGTTGACCGTTTTCGAGAAAAATCAACTTTTATGTTGAAAAACATGGTAAATTTTTTGAAATAAATTTTTTTTTGCTAATTAAACGGAGGACATTTCCAACATTTAATTTAACTGTGTATGATTTGTTATTTTTTTTTAATTTTGCAATTATGAAGTTAACGTTTGGTTTTGTTACTTGTTCTAACGTTTAAATAAATTTTGTATAATTAGTAAAAAAAAAATTATTTCAAAAAATTGACCATGTTTTTCAACATAAAAGTTGATTTTTCTCGAAAACGGTCAACTTTAGAGCTTATGACCAAGAGTACCTTTTTTGTGTAGAAAACATTGGCGGTTCAAATGGGGGTCTCAAAACCGTACTTTTACTAGTGGGGTAGAAGTTGGGGAGAAAAACACTCACTGTACAATAAACGGTTCCGGAGATATTCGCAAAAAACGAAATTTTTTTTTCAATTTCAACACCCTGTATCTCGAAAATTGTGCATTTTAGAGGGTTAGTTAATAGAAACTTTTTTTCAAATTTTTGGACTAGCTATCACATCCTGAAGTCCTGCGCATATATTATGAAACACCCTGTATATATATAGACTAGCTGTTACCCGCGACTTTGTACGCGCGAGGTTCGTTATTTGTGTATTAAATAATGACTAATTATTTTCTGTCACCCCATCCCCGTCTCCGTCCCCGTCCCCGTCCCTTTTTCCGCCCCCCCCCCCCGCCCCCCCCATCCCATCCCATCCCTTCCCGTACCGTCCCGCCCTGCCCCTTTCCCTCCCCCCCTCCCATCCCATATTGATTTTTAGGTTTATTTACGCCATTTCACCCCCTAACGGGTTGATTTTCTGAAAATCACGAAATACTTGTTTGCTTATTTGTTTTTAGTACTTCTACGAAGTTTCAAGTCGAAATGTCTATTTAATATTATTTTTCCATACAAAATTGCAACTCCCATTTTACCCCTTTAGGGGTTGAATTTTAAAATATCCTTCCTTATTCCTTGTATACATCATAAAGGGAACCTCTGTGCAAAATTTCAGCTTTCTAGGTACAAGGGTTTGGGCTGGGCGTTGATGAGTGAGTGAATGAATGAATGTGTGAGTCAGGACTTTCAGTTTTATATACAGTGTGTCTGCTTAAGTTCGCACCATATGGAAAACTTTTTTATTATTAATTTTACGAAAAAAAGTTATTCTTTATAAAAAGTTCTGCATGGTCCAAAACTTAAAATGCAATCATCAGATATTATTTTTTTGAAGCCGTATACGAGGAATGTCAAAAAATATTAATTCTGCTCAAGAGTAAAGTACCTTTATTTGTGACAATATCGAAAATTGTTATTAAGAAAAGTTGATTAGAATCGAAAACTACGTTCATATATCCAATTACACCTATTTACGATGAAAATCAGGATTTGTTATTTTTCACATTTTTTTTAAGTTGTTTCATATGGAAAATCATCAAAATAATGCAACATAGAGGTTACGAGACGTAAAGCTTATCAAAGTTTGAACGAATAAAGAGATAACTAAAAAAAGTTTCCGATATTGTCAAAAATAAAGTTTTCCATATGAAGCAACTTAAAAAATATGTGAAAAATAACAAAACCTGATTTTTATCGTAGATGTGTAATTGGATATTTGAACGTAGCTTTCGATTTTAATCAACTTTTCTTAATAACAATTTTCGATATTGTCACAAATAAAGGTACTTTACTCTTGAGCAGAATTCATATTTTTTGACATTCCTCGTATACGGCTTCAAAAAAATAATATCTGATGATTGCATTTTAAGTTTTGGACCATGCAGAACTTTTTATAAAGAATAATTTTTTTTCGTAAAATTAATAATAAAAAAGTTTTCCATATGGTGCGAACTTAAGCAGACACACTGTATATAGATAAATGGATCAATAAAAACTATATATTTCAGCAATGCCATTTTATACAGGAAAGATGTAGTAAATCTCATTGGTAGTTGTTCTGAAGTTTATTTTTGAGTAAAAAAGCAATACTAATCATTGATAATGAAAAAAACGGGCTTGACTTGTTCTCATCTTGCACCCCATATCATGCTTATTACACAGTTTGAAGAAAAAAATATGTTATTAACTTTAAACAAAAAAGAACCTCTTGAACAAACGCCCTTTGTTCAAACGCTATTTCGATATTCAGCTGATTGACTTAAATTCATAACCTAAAACAGAGTGACAATCGTGGCCACACTTTTCTCTACTACAAATTTGGCACTCTACTTGTCATAATTAAAATCGGCGTCAAGCCTACTAATATACTTTTTGTACTCGTGACTTCACAATTCATATTTTTCGACGACTGACATCGAAAGTAGATTTTTTATTATACCTGCATCAGAATCGCCGTTTAAAACACGCCTGAGCTTGCGAAAACAGGCGATTAAAGCTCGCCGAGCTTTAAAAGTTGTCAAGGAAACGACTGAATGCAACAACGGAAGTGGACGCGACAAGAACGTAAATAATTCTCGTAACTGTAGTAGCAATATTAATATTGTGAGAGGACGCGACTTATAGGTAATGGACACAAACATGAACAATTATTATTAGATGCTTAAGTTTTTCGTTTGAATTTAGTAATTACGATATGCAGAAGGTTTTTTCCCCAATGTAAGGAATTGTTGCACGTGCAGGCATATTAATGATAGATTAAGGTTCGACCCACAGCTGCGACTGCGGGCGTATTAAGTTACACACACAGGGCCCTGAACCGTAGAGTTTTTTGCTTTCAGCTTAATAGTGAATTATGTGGCCACATAATTCACACTTTTCTTACAGGAAACTGGAGATATTTGGGCATAGTCTAATTGGGAAATTCGTCACGCGGCGAAAGCCAAATAGGGATTAAAGTGGCAATTTACGACTCAGGGTGTTAGTCACCCACATCGAGGGCACCGAAAATATTATAATACTATTTAAATTGCGGTAGAAATACTGCGTCATAATGGAAACATTATGATTGGATGATTACCCAGCGGAAACGCTGTGATTGGATATGGGGTGGAAACACCACTGTATTTCCGAGAGGGGATACCCACTGCGAGCGGCTATTTAAAGGGAAACTCGAGGGAGTCAGAGAACAGTTTTTGGGCACCTTACTTGATCCCTAATTCCGCGGTTGTCGCTACATTTTAATCAACGGGCGAGATCCTCGCTACTGAAGGTTAAGGGCAGACGACGGTGGTTTTCCTTATCCCTAATTCCGCGGTTGTCGCTACATTTTAATCAACGGGCGAGATCCTCGCTACTGAAGGTTAAGGGCAGACGACGGTGGTTTTCCTTATCCCTGATTCCGCGGTTGTCGCTACATTTTAATCGGCGGGCGAGCTTCTCGCTACTGCAGGTTAAGGGCAGACGACGGTGGTTTTCCTTATCTCTGATTCCGCGGTTGTCGCTACATTTTAATCGGCGGGCGAGCTTCTCGCTACTGCAGGTTAAGGGCAGACGACGGTGGTTTTCCTTATCTCTAATTGCGCGGTTGTCGCTACAGCAGGTGGAGAGCAGCGGCGCAATTTCCTTCACTGATAAATTTCCTTTACAAACTCTCAAGTCCGTCCTTACACTGACTAAGTCACCGTATTGCTATTATTACACCAAAAATTGAAGAGCATTACATTTCCCATTAGACTGTGCCCACTGCAGAAAGGTAAAGGGAACAATTTGATTGTTAAATTTAGTTTTATATACGAGAGTATAGGGTTTATTGCTTTAATAAATGTATAAAGCGTTTTTGGCGTTTTATTTCATTAAAGTGTGTGTATGAGCCTACTTAAATGAAGAACTTGCAGTTACAAGGGTTATAAGAACCCTAAGGGTACACAAGTTACGAGAACTTGTTTAAAGCATTCATAAAATCTGCTAAATTAAAACAAAGTGATGTACACAACGTAGGGGGTTATAGATCACTACAGGCCATCAGAAGACAACGACGTGCGCATTTACGACACCACAAGTCTGTCTCATTACAGAAATTTGGTGCCGTGACCAGGATTTAAGTCAGATAAAAGGCTCACACTCACACAATGGAAAATAATATCGAGATGACGGACATAACTCCAGAACAAGTAGTCGGGGAAGACAACGAAGAAAACGAAATTGATGCAGAGGTGCGCACAGTAACTGTGCCAAATTGGTTTTTTGAATGGGCAGAAGCCCATCAAACGATCGAACAAGAACAACAAACCGCTCTTAAGGATTTTATGGTAGGAATGATGACCAAGGTGCAAAAGATGGCGGAATCAGTATCACTAATGAATTCCGCAACTACAAGTTCAATAGGTGCATCCGACGCAAGAAAATTGAAGCCAAGCAACGAAGATGATGGTGAAAGAAGGTCCGAAGGCGAAAACCAATCCCATATTACAAACGAGCTGGATATGCAGACAACTAGTACACCTGAGACGACACTTGTAACCAGTAACACCGCAGAGGAGAAAACACTAAGGCAGCCTTCAACATCAAGCAGTGCGCCTAACTACTCTATGTTACCACCATTACCATGGCAACACCCGTTTTTACTAGCAACATTACCTGAAAAGCCGATTTTCAGAGGAAATTCTGAACAAAACCCAGTTGATTTCTTAGATCAGCTAAAAATGTACTGCGATAGATTGAAACTGGATTCCCAGCAACAGCTAGAAATAGCGTTAGAGTCCCTGAGAGGCCCAGCTCGCCATTGGAAGGCAATTTACGAAAGTAAATGGAAAACCTTTGGAGAATTCAAAGAAGATTTTTTGCACACCTTCTGGTCAGAATTAGAACAATCATCATTTAGAAATGAGTTAAATTCGGCGAAATGGAGACCGGGGGGCAAACAAACCATGCTAGAACATTTTTCATTTTTTGTCAGTCGTGCACGGAGATTAACACCTTCAATTCCAGAACAGCTGTTATTGTCTGATATAATGAAACATTTTCCGGACAAGATTCGTTCACTCTGGGAAATATGTAAAAGCTCAGAGTTAACGGATGCAGCAGAATTCCTGCGAAAACAGGATTCGATTAATTGCGATACTAAAAGCTTCAAAAGTAGGCCGAATCCTGACCCATATATTCAAACCGTTATGACATCTGATACTTATCGCCAAGGACACTTCGGGCGCCCAGACCGGCGAAGATATACAAACAACACGACATTCCGAAAAATCAACCGTTATGATGGCGGTAATAAATATTTCAAAGCAGCCCCATACCATAAATCAGAGACACAAGCGCGTGCCACCTTTCAAAATAATAAGCAGAACAACCAAGGACCCGAGCAGCAAAAAAACTCCATGAGGGGCGGCGGTCTACTACGACGATAAATGCCGCCCGGAACGAATTATTGCCGTATCGGTCAAATACCGAATTACCACAGCGCCCTCAAGGCAAGGCGATAGGAAACACCAACGAATTTTGGCCAGCTGTTAATGTAATTAAAAGGAAACCAAATGAAAAAAATTATTTAAGAAGTAATAAAGGAAACCTGCCAAGAGCTCAGCTCGTTTGGCAATACGAATTCTTTCCGTGGACCATTCAAAGGACCCCAGTAACCATAAAGGTGTTGTCCCTGCAGGGGGCGGCTACAACTGAAATGGAAGGTGCGGAAATTGACTCGGGAAAACAATTACGTGTTTTACCAGAGATATTGGTACTCGGACCTTCTGGTAAATTATTGGCATTACTAGACACCGGTAGCGAAGTTACATGCATATGCGAGGACGAGTTTAATAATGTTATTGCTTCAAATACAAAAATCGAAGTACTACCAGTTCCATCGTTACAGCTAAGAGGGGCAGTTGGGAAACCAACATCTCGTATAAAACTACAGGCGTTAATACCGTTAGAATTCCAAGGATTTCATTTATACGTTGAATGTCTAGTTATTAAAAATTTAGTTAAGCCATTAATATTAGGATCAGATTGGTTGACACGGTATTCGGCTGTCATTTATTATAATCAACGGGAATTGCAAATTACGACTTTTCCGGGAAAGACACTAACAATTCCTTTTTACTCAGACAACAATTTCACTACAGATAACAGCGAATTCTTTACCGAGGAAACGCCCATGTTAGCCGCTATTAACACTCAAGTTGCAGAATCTGAAGAAGCTCTACACGAAAAAGCAAGAAAAACTGACTTGAGCACAAGCCAACAAAAAGAACTCTTCGAAATTTTAAAGAATTTTCAACAGATATTTTCGAAGCAACCTGGGCTAACCCATCTATATGAGCATGAAATACGGATGAGAGATGACAAACCCTTTGTACGGCGTTCGTATCCGGTACCTTTTGCACTACGACCCGCAGTGGAAGTAGCCATTAATGAAATGCTGGAACTAGGAATAATAAAACGCGAACCTACGAACTACGTCAGTCCTCTTATAGTAGTTAAAAAGAAAGATAACACGGTAAGAATTTGTTTGGATGCAAGACACCTGAATGAGCACATGATTGCCGACTGCGAAACACCACCACCAGTAGAAGAGTTATTGCAGAGGTTTCATAATGTAAAGTACATAACTACAGTAGATTTACGTTCTTCATTTTGGCAAATACCGCTGGCAAAGCAATCGCAACATCTTACAGGATTTTTATATAACGGACGTAGTTTCGTGTACCAAGTTCTGCCGTTTGGTCTCCGCACTTCCGTGGGCAGTTTTTCAAGAGCTATGGATGTCATCTTAGGGCCGGAAGTCCGCGAATTTGCTATCAACTACATCGACGATCTAATAGTAGCGTCGCCGGATTTTTCCAGCCATTTAGAACATTTACAACAGGTTTTTCAACGCTTACAAAATGCAGGACTTACAGTTAATTTACAAAAATCCAATTTTATACAAAAAGAAACAAAGTTTTTGGGACACATACTCACTCCTGAAGGAGTAACAGCGGACCCGGAAAAAATAAAAGCGATTCAAGACTTTCCAGCGCCGAAGAAATTAAAGCAGTTGAGAGCATTTCTGGGCTTATGCAACTTCTACCGTAGATTTTCCTGTCAATATAGCGAGGCTACAAGAAGTTTGACGTGTTTACTAAAAAAGGATGCCAAGTGGCAGTGGGGACAAAAGGAACAAGAGGCATTTGCTAAAGTTAAGCAACTCTTTTTAAACACAGTTATGCTGATACATCCAAGGCCCGCTTTAACATTCCAAATTCAATGTGATAGCTCGGCGTATGGTCTAGGAGCAGTACTTTATCAGGAATGTGAGGATGGAACTAAAGGCGTAGTGGCGTTTGCTAGTCGCTCATTAAAAGGTCCCGAATTACGCTATACAGTAACAGAACGAGAATTGCTTAGCATTTTGTTTGCACTAAAAAAATTTAGGACTTACGTTGCTTCAACGAAAATAATAATCCACACCGATCATAGAGCCTTAAAATTTATAAAAGGATGTCAATTATTAAACGATCGATTGACACGCTGGGTATTATTCCTAGAACAGTTTGATTACGAAATTAGATACATAAAAGGTAGTGAAAACGTGGTTGCTGATGTGTTATCACGACACCCTGCAGATTTAGGAATAATAAACTTACCACGATATCAAGATCCAATTATAGCTGTCTTTTCAACACCAGGGTTGCGACAATTAAAAGGTAACCTGAAAAATCTGATACGACTACAAGAACAGGATGAATTTTTAGGAAACGTGCGACGAGCGTTGGAACGCCGAGGTAACAGCGCAGACGACAAGATTACTCGAGTTGTTGGCAATTTTAAACTTACCGATGGCATACTTCTACATGACGATAAATTTAAAAAACTCACAAGAGTGGCAGTACCTCGCAGTATAATACCGGAGCTGGTCATACAATATCACCAAGAATTTGGACACTTTGGGACGACGAAAATTTATAACGTGATAAAAAACTATTTTTATTGGAAGAATATGTATCGGGATGTAAAGAAAATAATCACTGCGTGCGACATTTGTCAAAAAACGAAGCACAGTAATCAAGTTTCAAGGGGCACAATGGCACCTGTGTTAGCAACTCAGGTGGGAGAATTAGTGGCCGTAGATTTTTATGGCCCACTACCACGTAGCAGGAGCGGTGTGACTTTTATTTTTGTTGTATTAGATGTATTCTCGAAATTTGTGAAATTATATGCAATGAGGAAGGCTACAGCCCGCGCAGCAGTGAAAAGTATTTTAGAGGATTTTGCTTATATAATCAAGCCAGCAACTATTTTGAGTGATCACGGATCTCAGTTTACGTCAAAATTATGGTATTCGAGATTGCAAGAGGCGGGAATTAGAACGACACATTCATCTATCAGGAATCCCGCGTCAAATCCATCAGAACGGGTTATGCGAGAATTGGGCCGTATTTTTAGAGTTTACTGTCACCATCAACATACCACATGGGCATTACAACTTCAAAATATTGAAACATGTTTCAACGCAATTCCACATACGAGTACGGGTTTTTCGCCTTATGAAGTAGTAAAAGGAAAGAAGGCACCAACGCATCTAGACGGTTTTCTAAGTAATGTTTTGAAGAACAAACCATTATCAATAACCGACATTCGTAAAGCAGTTCGCGAAAATTTAAAAACAAGTGCAAAACAAAGGAAATTGCAATATGATAAAAACTCTAAGGAAATTAACTACAGTGTCGGAGATTTAGTACTCCTAAAAACTAATCCTATCGCCGACACACAACAACACGTGTCAGCAAAACTACAGTTAATTTATGAAGGACCCTACAAGATTAAGTGTCAACCACACCCAAACACATGTACTATCACAGAACCTACAAGCGGACGTGTCAAAGGGACTTATAATTTCAAGAATTTACGACGGTACCTCACACATTTGCATGCGAATTCGGGCCGCAGCCAATCACGGGGAAAAGATATCCAGAAACAAAAATCGGACCAATCAAAACACAGCTCAGAACAACATCGACGGGAAATAGGGTTGATATACCGAAGTAGAGGTGCTGCACGACATTCAAAGTTAGAGAGTTCAAAGTTACAGATGGCACCGACAATAATAATACGAGGACGTAATATGAGTGACCCACGGGGAACCGGTGAGAGAAGGACAAACAAAAGAGTACATTTAAACACCATTCAGTGGTACCCCACAACAGGGTTGCGGCCATTCAGCTGGGTAGATTGCCCTGAAGTACGAAAGGATGAAACGGTAAAAAGGAGTAAACCAACAGTTGTTACATCGTCAGGAGGGAAGGAGGTGGAGAAGAAAACACCAGGCCCAGGCAGAGACAACGACTACCTAATGTTAGAAGAAGCCGATTGGGAGAGGTTTATCAAGGAGAATAGCCGTCCACCAACACCTGATACAAACCGATTCCGAGAAGTTGAGGCCAAATATAAAGGGCAAGAGACAAGGGAAACAGAATGGGAAACCTCAACGTCGGTTTCGCCGATGAAACCACCTACAGTCAGTGATACCAAAGGAGAACCACCTGGAGGAGTAACAGCAACGGGCGACAGTCAAACCCCGACCCCAGACCGAGACGACGACTGTATAATGTTAGACGACGCCGATTGGGAGAGTTTTATCAAGGAGAATAGCCGTCCAACAACATCTGCTACAGTCCGTGGCCGAGAAATTGAAAGAAAATTTCGAAATCAAGGGACAATGGGAGCACAGCAGAAAACACCGATTGCGGTCCCCACGCCGATACCACACACCTTCAGTAATAACAAAGGAGAACCACCTGGAGGAGTACCAGCAACAGGCGACCATCCGAGGAAGAGTAAGCTGCAACGATCACGTCGAGTACGGGGAAAAGCTTCGCGCCGAGCTTATCACGGTGCGTGGAATAAAACGAGTGCGGTGAGAAAGAACAATAAAGTGAAAGGGTGAAGTGGGGTGAGTGTGCGGTAACAAATAGTCGCGTTCTCTACAGATTTAAGCTGCATATAATTGTATTACTAGCACCTTAAATCTGGGGGGCAATGTGAGAGGACGCGACTTATAGGTAATGGACACAAACATGAACAATTATTATTAGATGCTTAAGTTTTTCGTTTGAATTTAGTAATTACGATATGCAGAAGGTTTTTTCCCCAATGTAAGGAATTGTTGCACGTGCAGGCATATTAATGATAGATTAAGGTTCGACCCACAGCTGCGACTGCGGGCGTATTAAGTTACACACACAGGGCCCTGAACCGTAGAGTTTTTTGCTTTCAGCTTAATAGTGAATTATGTGGCCACATAATTCACACTTTTCTTACAGGAAACTGGAGATATTTGGGCATAGTCTAATTGGGAAATTCGTCACGCGGCGAAAGCCAAATAGGGATTAAAGTGGCAATTTACGACTCAGGGTGTTAGTCACCCACATCGAGGGCACCGAAAATATTATAATACGATTTAAATTGCGGTAGAAATACTGCGTCATAATGGAAACATTATGATTGGATGATTACCCAGCGGAAACGCTGTGATTGGATATGGGGTGGAAACACCACTGTATTTCCGAGAGGGGATACCCACTGCGAGCGGCTATTTAAAGGGAAACTCGAGGGAGTCAGAGAACAGTTTTTGGGCACCTTACTTGATCCCTAATTCCGCGGTTGTCGCTACATTTTAATCAACGGGCGAGATCCTCGCTACTGAAGGTTAAGGGCAGACGACGGTGGTTTTCATTATCCCTAATTCCGCGGTTGTCGCTACATTTTAATCAACGGGCGAGATCCTCGCTACTGAAGGTTAAGGGCAGACGACGGTGGTTTTCCTTATCCCTGATTCCGCGGTTGTCGCTACATTTTAATCGGCGGGCGAGCTTCTCGCTACTGCAGGTTAAGGGCAGACGACGGTGGTTTTCCTTATCTCTGATTCCGCGGTTGTCGCTACATTTTAATCGGCGGGCGAGCTTCTCGCTACTGCAGGTTAAGGGCAGACGACGGTGGTTTTCCTTATCTCTAATTGCGCGGTTGTCGCTACAGCAGGTGGAGAGCAGCGGCGCAATTTCCTTCACTGATAAATTTCCTTTACAAACTCTCAAGTCCGTCCTTACACTGACTAAGTCACCGTATTGCTATTATTACACCAAAAATTGAAGAGCATTACATTTCCCATTAGACTGTGCCCACTGCAGAAAGGTAAAGGGAACAATTTGATTGTTAAATTTAGTTTTATATACGAGAGTATAGGGTTTATTGCTTTAATAAATGTATAAAGCGTTTTTGGCGTTTTATTTCATTAAAGTGTGTGTATGAGCCTACTTAAATGAAGAACTTGCAGTTACAAGGGTTATAAGAACCCTAAGGGTACACAAGTTACGAGAACTTGTTTAAAGCATTCATAAAATCTGCTAAATTAAAACAAAGTGATGTACACAACGTAGGGGGTTATAGATCACTACAGGCCATCAGAAGACAACGACGTGCGCATTTACGACACCACAAGTCTGTCTCATTACAATATACCCTCTCGATTTATCACGACAAAAATTATTTATAAGTTTTTAATGCGTAATTTATTTCCAGTGTTGGAGGTATAATAAAAAATAGCGTAAAGTATTCGTGGATAACTGGTCTTTAAAACACTTGCTCTATTTCGAGCACTCCGGCTACACCGTCGTGCTCGAAAACTCGCGCGTGTTTTAAAGACCTTGTTATCTACTCATACTTTAATATACTATTTTATTATACCAGCATCAGAATCGTCATTTAAAGCACGCCTGAGCGTGCGAATACAGGCGATTAAAGCTCGCCGAGCTTTAAAGGTTCTCAAGGAAACGACTGAATGCAACAACGGACATGGACGCGACAAAAACGTAAATAATTTTCGTAACTATAGTAGCAATATTATTATGCCCTCTCGATTTATCACGACAAAAATTATTTCTTTGCATGATTGCTGCTTTCGACTTCGTCTCAACCAGCAATATTCATGCGCAAGCGGCAAGAATGCACTTTCAGCTCTTAACATACAATATACTTTCCCAGTCATTCCCGATGCGCCGAAAGTTATCTTTCCCGCACTGCAGTGCTTTTTACTTTCCAACAAAAACTAGGGCAATTGTGCGACAAGGATAGATATAAAAAAAATCACTAATGGCGGCACCTTACACTTTATTGTGTTGATCTACGACAAAAGTTAACGTTAACATGTGCGTAAGGTATGTATAAAAGTGTGGTGATTTGTGCTGTTAACTCAGTAAAGTAGTAAAACACTAAATAATAATGTTTTATTTTTTAGAATATTTTCAATTATTCGTTACAAAAAAACATTGTACAGGGACCGGCAGAAAAACCGGACGGTTTCAAATGGTTTTTACGTTCTTCCTACGCCATTTAATTTAGTGACAGCTAAAATGCAGCAGTGGAACCCAAGCCACCGTGCTTTCGCAGTAGAAACCTACTTTAAAACTGGCGATTCTGGTGATACCCGGCCGAAATGCAATAATGCGCTGGGTCAGAAATTCTGGCAAACATCTTTGGCTGCGAAGAAGAAACCTCCTGGCCGCCCACGATCTGTTCGTACTCCAGAAATTGTCCAGGCTTTGCGACAGGCAGTTGAAGGGAGTCCACGTCGGTCGGCCACCCAACACGCTGCTGCTCTGAACATTAGTAAATGGCAATTCTTTTTCTCTCATTTTTCGTAATATAAAAGTATGTTGTTGTAATTTTGTAATTTTTGCAACCATTTCAAAACCGTCCGGTTTTTCTGCCAGTCCCTGTACTTAACTCTTTCGGGAAGAATCTTCCCGAATTCGCACTACATGCAGCACTCCTTTCGGTCGTGCTGCAAACAAAGTGCTCATTCGGGAAAATTACCTTCCCGAACTTGTTAGGTAAATAACTATTTACCTACGACAGTCGACAGTGTGTAAAATTGACTTTTAGTTGGCAGTTTTAAGTTTGTAACACGACTATTTAATAACATGTTTTCATTAGTTTACGTCGTCAGTTTGCTAGTAATCCTAATTTGCATTTAATTTTTTTTTATATTTACCGTGTTTTCTAGATTCTATCGTAGATAAAATATTGTACGATACACATGCGTAAAGCATCTTTATTCACTCGCGGGGCTTAAAACGCTCGCTCATTCATGTTTTAACTCTGCCCCACTCGTGACTAAAGACTAGCTTCACGCACTTGTATCCTAAATTACTATTATCACATTTTATGTATAGCCTCTTCATTTTCTATTATTATGCGATTCTAGAAGCCTTTAGATGCTGTATATTTTTAAAGTGTACACGTTTAACAAATATCAATGTTTTTATTTAAATACAGATAAACAGCGACAACTGCAAGAAAGAAGTTATTTGTAGTTTTTATTTTGAAGAAAGTTGTTTGCAAGTAACTTCTGGAGGAAGGTTATTAAGCCCACTGCAGTGCCTGCACTTTCTTTGGTACATCTTTAATTACTACATTTACATATCGGTGTCCAATAAAACAAAGAACTTTTACATTTTAATTTTAAAGATCTTACAACAGTGAATTATACATAAACTACAACCTTACATTACAATAGCATACAGTATAAAATACTTCATTACTATTACCATCTAGTAACATCTTCCAAATTGATAAGAATAATACGATTATCTGCATATACATTCTATTTTAGAGAGAATCTGTGAGCTATCCACAAAATACCTGCCTGAAAATAATATTGTGTATTCAGCTACGAATTCTTGAAGCTCAAAACCTCTCCCAAAAAAATTATTAAAACTTTAAATCTCTAAAAGATGTATACGTATACACGATACTCTAAATATATTACACCATTTCTATTTACATTAAATTCAAAACAATAGGTCATTATACTAATACTGCATTTGAAAAACCATTTTAAAAAGACTTATTTGTGTTGAGAAACGCTATCATTTAAATGTCGTGGATATGGGGCGCCAAAACGGCCAAAATTGGTATTGTCTCAGAAATGAAAATGAATTTCCGTAAAATGTCCGAGCCGTATAAAGTGACGTTTGTTTCCCATATTAACGTACAGCATAGAAACAGTTACACTCAGTCAGAAAATGTATAAGAGTGGCATAAAGAAATACGAAAAGGATGCTGAATATTTTATTAAGAGATAAAATACAGAATGTAGATACTTATAAGAAAGAAAACACATGTGAACGACGCGACAGAAAGTAAAATTACAGTGGAGTTGAAGCAGACATGAAAGATTGGTTTTGTACAGTGGTTGGCAACATGTTTTGAGCAAAGAGTCATTTCGCCCTAAATGTGTAAATCAAAATTCTCTAAGAGCCGCAATGAGTGGAGAAGGGAAGAGAAAATTTAGAAAGCTTTTTACGTCTGTAATATGAATGTATTGATAAAAAAAGCATTACTACAAAGCATAAACAATCATCAATATAATAAAGGAGAACGATCCAGACGTGTTTGTCACGACAATTGCAGAAGCGATGTCCCTGATTGAGCGAATGCGGGTTACGGTAGCGGCGGCATTTGCGTTTGCATGCATTTCGCCGTCGCTTCGCCTCGATTTCGCCACCGGGGCGAAGCCCCGCGGGCCTCCTTGGAGATGGGCGGAGCCCCGAGGGCCCCTTGGAAAGGGGCGGAGCCCCGAGAGCCCCCTTGGAGAGGAGCGGAGCCCCGAGGGCTTCCTTGGAGATGGCCGGAGCCCCGAGGGTCCGTTGTAAAGGGCGGAGCCTCGGGGGCTTCCTTGGAGAGGGACGGAGCCCCGAGGGTTTCCTTGGAGAGGGGCGGAGCCCCGAGGGCTCCCTTGGAGAGGGGCCAAGCTCCGAGGATCACCTGGAGAAGAGCGGATCCCCTTGGAGAGGGGAGAGGCGGAGCCCCGAGGGCCCCCTTCTTTGGTCAGGTGGACGGCAGGGGCGGGGTGTGTAACAGAACGGAATGGCCCAACGTAATAGGTATAAAAATGGTGGTAAATTGAATAGGATAGACCGCGCAATAGCGCGTGCAGCCCCGTTTATTTTAAATAAACGAAGAATGAAACATCACAAAAACAACAAAAAGCATATTCTTTGAAAAATGAGAACTACAAAATTAATGTGACTTCTGACATTGTATTGCCGTCTTCATTTTTAAGCAGGTTTTGATTCTTACGTTGTCAAGTTTAACATTTCAGCATATATGAAAACATCTGCTCAAGATAATAAGTGGACTCAAAAAACCATTATGCTTCCAATTACATTGTCTTGAGAGGTTGAAACACTCTGGAAGGCTATTCCAAGTTTCAAAAATTATTTGATCCTCTGTTCTACAGTTTTGTTGTGGTTCATGGATAAATTCGTTTTTTTGTTTTTCCAAGTTTTTTACTTGTAAAGATGTGAATTTCGAATATCACAAATCCTTGGTTTGTAAATCAGTTCGATTCAAATCGTACTCTTGTCAGTTATTGGAAATAGTGAAAAATGTATTTGATCGGTATTCGCCACAACTGGTTTTGTTAAGAACGAAAGTTTTTAAAACATTTTTGCCATAGTGTTACAACGAAGTTTGTATCAATGACACTTTTATTGTACTTTTAAGATAGTTTTTTAAAGTTTCGACATGAAGGGGGTTTCCGTTCTTCATATCTTACATATACAATAATACAGTAGAACTCGGATATAGCAAACGTGAAGGGACTTTTAAAAACGTTTGTTATAAGCAAGCGGCCGCTATAAGAAGAAAACAATATTAAATGAAAAAATCTGGTGTGATACACGCACACAGCTTCCTTTTACAGTGATCTTATAATTGGCCAAAAATTTGATTTTAAATTTTTAAGCATTTGTCAAAAATTTTAAAAAATTACAAATTCTACAAAAACGGTGCAAAATAGAGCGTTAGGTGAAGAGACAAATTTTCTCTAGAATTTTAAGTTGAATTCAAAAATGTAATAATATACGGGATGTTCTATTTAAAATAGGAGTTAATAAAAAAAAATATTAAAAAAACAAAAGAAACCCATTTTAGAAGTATTCAACTGGAAAATCACCTATCTCACATCAATACACATTAAAGATGTAATAAAAATAAGAAGTTTGAAAAAAATCGTTAGAGCCGTTTTTGAAAATATCGAAAAAAACTGAAAAATCACAAGAGTAAACACCTACTTCCGGTTATGCTTGCTGTCGCGTCTACATAGTACACAAAACTTATATATGAAGTTTCAACCCCACACCTCTTTTCGTTTTTGAGATATACTGTTCACACACACACACACACACACACACACACACACACACACACACACACACACACACACACACACACACACACACACACACACACACACACACACACACACACACACACACACACACACACACACAGACACACAGACATACCAATGAAAAAAATATGTTTTTTGGGTTCAGGGGACTCTGAAACGTGAAGATCTGTTGAAAACTCAATTTCGAATTTTTGGGGTGAATCCAATACTTCCTTTATTGTAAAAGGAAGTAAAAATCACACATTTGAAACCATTTATTATTTAAAGTTAGAATGTGGTGAAAATAATAATTTTTATTATACCATACAAGAGTTTTAATAAAAAAAGTAATTTGTAATTTTTTATTGAACAGTACATACTAATACTACTACATACATATCTATGTACATTAAAATTATTAATTAAGGCACGTAATCTGTAATTTTTGTTTGAACCGTATTTTTCTATAGCATATTTTTTCCAATTTTGGTTCGCAATAATTCATACCCCTCTTCTATTTGAATTGCTGTATCGTGAAGTGCAACATAATTACAGCATTGTTAATTAAGCCTCGATACAGTCTTCCATTGTTTACGCATTTAAAAACCCGTACTTTTTATTTTTAATATACTTTATAAATAATTCAATCTACAATAGTTTTTGCAAATAAAACAAGTGGACGAACATTATTTGCAGGAAACAAGCCTATATAAAAATAGTAGAGTTTAAAGACGCAAGGGTCAAGTGTAAACTTATTTGGCGGCAGCTTTTTCCGGTGAATGTACAGCAGTGACGCACAAGCGAATAGTGGTCTTGGAAGCAGCGGAAGTGCATGATATGATGTGATTGCACCTGAGAGCTGGCTGCCTGAAATTTCTAAGGTTACGATGCGGGAGCTGTAGATATTATATTCTCTTTTCTTTCTTTCAGCCTTGTGGCGCCCAGTATTGAGCATAGGCCTCCCCTTTGATTCTCCAACACTCTCTATTCTGTGCTGTGTCCATCCATCTCAATCCTGCAACCCTTTTAATGTCGTCGTACCAGCGTGCACTTGGTCTTCCTCTATTTCTTACTCCTGTCCATGGTCTCCAGCGTATAATTACAGCGTTCTACCTATTATCGGTTAATCGTGCTACATGACCTGCGTAGCTCCATTTCAATTGTGTAATTCTGTTTATTATGTCTGTAATTCTGGTTCTTTGTCGTATCCAACTATTCCTTTTCCTGTCTCTAAGAGTGATACCAATCATCGACCTCTCCATGGCTCTCTGTGTAACTCCCAGCTTTGTGACTATACGTTTAGTAAGCGTCCATGTTTGTGCACCATACGTTAATATAGGGAGTATGCATTGGTCGAATATTCGTAATTTTATATATTGGGGGATTTTTTTGTTCTTTAAGATCTTTGACAGCTTACTAAATGCTGCCCAACCTAAACGCCTTCTTCTTTCCACCTCTATGTCCTTATTTTCTTTGCTCATTTGTATTATTTGACCAAGGTATATATATATATATATTGCTGTACATTGTCTATAACCGTGTTGTTTACTGTTATATGTGTTACCTGTGGACATATTATATTACATGCTTGAAATACCTCTAATATTGTTGGTTGTTCTTCTACTTCTTCCTCATCACCACTGCCTTCCACGTAATTTAATTCTTCAGAATTTTCCGAGATAATTTCAATATCACTGGGAAACTCACAAGCTATTAATTCGTTATCAATATCAGCGTAATTTGTTATTTCTTCGTCATTATTGAATACATTTAGTACATTGTTTTTTTTAGCCCATATAGACAAAGGTAGATTGTCACCATCGTTGTCGGATCTGTACTTTAAAGCCAATCGAGCCAAAGGAAGCTCATCATCGTCATCAAAATCTGTAGTAAGTAGTACTATCATAAAGACCAGCATGGCGAAAACAGTTTTCGATAGTCTTTGGGGTCACTCTTTGCCAGGCTGTATTTATCATTACTATAGCATCTTATATTATAAGAGCCGATGCCGTCCAGACCGTAAGCAGCCGCGCGCACACGCTGCATGAACGAGCTGCATCCTAGCAAGTGGTGCGCGCGCACGAATGGCGAGACCGCATTTGTATTGTTAACGCTGGCAGGGCCGGACGTAGGCTGGCTGCCACCTTGAGCAAGCATTTTTATTGTTAACCGTTTCTTTACGCTGGCCGGGCCAGACGTAGGCTGGCCACGAGTTCTAGTCTAGTAATAAAACCTTAAATTCAGTTTTATTCTCGAGACCGTATGTTATTATAAGTTTTCTATAATGTAACTTCAGACAGCGAATAACCCCTTGATCCATGAGTTGTAAAGTTGCGGTAGTGTTGGCAGGTAAAAAGGTAAGTTTAACGGCATTTAAATTTTCAATTCGAGGATGAACCGGATAATTATCGACCAGTAGCATAATTTTCCTATTTTTCCTTTCCAATTCACGATCCCACTCCCTCATTTGTTTTTCAAAAATTGCTGATGTTACCCACGCTTTTCTATTGGCTGTATACGTTACGGGCAAAGTGTTGCAACTTTTAAAACACCTTGGATTCAGCGATTTTCCTATAATGGATAATTTTCGCTTTTCAGTCCATGTCATATTTGCACAGACGAACACTGTCATGCGTTCTTTACTTTGTTTCCCCCCAACAAATTTTTCTCGGTGAAATTTTAAAGTCTTATCTGGCGTCATTTTGTAGAACAACCCCGTCTCATCCCCGTTAAAGATATCATTTTCTTCGTAGCCTCTTTTTAATTCTGTCCAAATATCTCTAAGTCATGAAGTTACACTTTCTACAGGAACACTGGCAGCTTCTCTGTGTATTTTTCCCGCGTTGATATTGTACCTTTTTAAAAATCTATACAGCCGGCCTTTCGTACATACAAATTCACTGTTGCTTGACTCGGGATACAATCTGGATAATTCTTCTGCTTTGGATTGCAAAATAGGACCAGTAATTGGAACATTCAGGTTAAGCAGTCCTCGTATTTTATTTTTGTTTTTGTTAATCGTGGAAACAGTAGATTTTGACAAATTAAATACACGGCATATTTCAGGTTTGGAATGGCCTTTTTCAAGTTCACTAATAATTTTTAATTTTTAGTCCAGTCAAATGGTAGAAAATAGGGGAAAGTTTTGGAGGAGTTTTGATATTTGGTTCCTATATGTTTTTTGGGTCGCTGAACACGAATATCAGGTTTGCCAACAAAAATTTTGACCGGAAACACGTTTTTTAAGCAAAAACTGTGCAAAAGACCGATTTTTTTAGTTTTTCTAGAATTACTCGAAAACTATCCAATTTCGTAAATGTTGAACCTATATGAAAAGAAAGAGGATACAATTTTTTACATTTTATGCACTTGATGCTTTTTTCCGATCTATAGTTCAGCCGCGAAGTTAGGTGTTAAAAGCAAAAAAAAAGGGAATTATCCCAGTTTATTTCTCTATTTTTCGTAAATCAAAAATGGTATATGAAATGAATTTTTTTAAATAAAATTTTGCCAAACGTAATATTTGCGTACAGCGGTCCAAAAAACATACAGGAACCAAATATAAAAACTCCAAAACTTTCTCCTATTTTCTACCATGTGACTGGACTATAATTTCTTGGCGCTTTCGCGGCTGAACGATAGATCGTAGAAAAAATACCACAAGTAAATAAAATGTAGAAAATTTTATCCTCTTTCATTTCATAGGTATACGTTCAACATTTGCGAAATTGGATAGCTTTCGGGTAATTTTAGAAAAACTAAAAAAAATCGGGCTTTTACACCGTTTTTGCCTAAAAAACGTGTTTCCAGGCAAAATTTTTGTTGGCAAACCTGATATTTGTGTTCAGCGACCCAAAAAACATATAGGAGCCAAATATCAAAACTCCACCAAAACTCTCTCCTATTCGCCTTTTTTCAGCACCATTTGACTGGCCTATTTTCTGTAATTGTAAATGCTCCATTGTGGTTTACAGTTCGTAACATTTAGTTACACTTACGGCTTGCAGAAGCAAACTGAATTTGCAAGAATTGTATACTTAATACGTAATATAACATACACACATAAACGAAATTAGGGGAACCACCAACCGCTATGAACTGCGGAAGGTTAAAAGATAAGTAAGTTATGGTCAGCTGTAGTTCAGGGTCGGTCATGAAGTCATAAAACAGGAATAATCTCGCGGGCATTTGTGACCTAGTTCGTTATAACCGAGCGTTATTTCAATTTCTCCTTGTAAATTTTATTGTTATATACGAGAGTTCGCTATATATATGTTCGTTATAAGCAAACCTAAATACACGCAAAAGTATTGGGTTTTGGTTGGGACTTTAATTTGAAACAATAAAGAAGCCAACCTGCGATCGATTACTAATAATAATCAATGGTAGTATAATCGCAGATCGACCCCCTTATCATTTATACACCACGGTAGCTCTGAAATGTTCTTACTCATCGCAATGACCTAACTAGCTCAATCTCGGTGGCCTTGGGTCGCAGATTTCTATCATCAGCTGAACTGCTGCAAGCTCTTATAATAATAAAAAACACAGGGCGCCAGAAATCACAGATTTCAAGAAATAAATAAAATTATAGCAACAATTAGGTTTATTTAATTAATAATTAATAGTTGCTCGCAACATCGTTATTAAGTCTGTAAATTGTTTATCACAATATTAAACGGTTTAAATACAGTATATAATACAGTATATTACTAATGCTGAAAATGCAGCACGCACAAAAAAATATGTGAACCTCTTTTGGGCTCTTGGGTAGAATATAATTACAACTCAATGAAGGAGTAAGCTTACCACTGCCATATGTTTTAACCGTTATCTCGGTAATGATGATAAAATGGCGTGAGGGCACTTTTTACAAAATTCTTAATACGTATTCATATGAGCATTTAGCAAAACTTTAAATTTGTGAATTGTAAATTTGTGAACAATTAATACATTATGTTTTGAATGTGTAAAGCGTAGATTTGTGATCAATTAATACATTACATGTTAACGGAGTTTAAATTTGTAAATTATAAGTCTGAAGCGTCGTTAAAATCGATTCAGCCAACAATTCATGGGCGGACGGGGTTATCAACAAACGTTGAAACAAGACTAACCTGGGTTGTGATAAAAAAGCGTCGCCGGCAGGCACTGAATTGGTCCAGGGTTATCTTAGCGTACCAGCCAACAGCAGCATCGAACTCGTGGCCGAGATTGATAATGGAACGGACGCTCCTTGTTACAACTTGGCAAGCTCAAGATGACATTCCAGAAAGGAGTTGCGGGTCCAAGTTATTAATTATGGCGTTAAATAAGGAGACCCAAATAAGAAGACGTCTAAAAACGGCATCTAAGAATGGCGTTTAAGAATGACGTTGAAGAATGACGTCTAAGAGCTAATAAAAAAGAAATTACTAAACTGAATATCAAACAAGTAGCGTAGACATACCTGATTTTAGTCATCAGCTCACAAACGAAGTTAATTAATAATCGGTGCAATAGCACGCGGAAATGCCTTCGTAGAAGCAAGTTACTTCAACCGAATGCAAAAATCGAATGCCCGCTAAACAACGGAATAGCTGCTCGCTGGCGCGGAGAGATAACAAGTGAATTTCGGAAAAACCAAAACCAGCACTTTTGCGCGAACAAGATTTGATATCGTTTGAAATACAGCGAATTATAAATAACTCAAGTGAAAATATACAGGCTGGCCCGGAAATGAATAAATGACGAAACAAATAGCCGGAGCTAAAGATTTGTTTCAAATTTTTATACATTAAAAGCGAGCGTGCATCATATCAAGAGTTCGTTATATCGGAGTTCTACTGTAGCTGTTGTTCAAAAGACTGTACTGTACTACCTCTACCTTTGTGACTTGATATGAACGGTAAAATAAATTTTTTTAACCATTCGTGATCACATAACTCTGGATATTCAAAATCTTAAAATTGCCTTGATATGCTTGTTTCCGCGATGCTCCTTGAATTTATGCAAGCCTTCGATTTGCGTAGTTCCGAGATTGCACTAGTCCAATTCGCACCTTGGAACATAAATTGTATAATATTGTAGAACCAGGTTGTTTTTGACAGGAGATGAAGTTTCTTGGTTGCAATAAGATGTGACTTAGGATGGCCAGGCTTAACCACCCCTTTAAAGACAATTGTAGCCTGTGTCTTTGTCACAAATGAACATACTCAGTGTTAGAAGTATATTGAATCAAGTAACAGATACAAGTCCTTATATATAATTGAATGTATGTCGTGTTGCTGTTTGTTTGAACTCATAACCTATTATTGACATAGGCAAAAACCACGACAGTTTGTAAAATAATGCAATGTCAGTACACAATGTGTGTGAAATATGTCATAATGCAGAGGTCTACGAAACGCTTCCTTATAGTATATTGCAACGTGACCCAGTAACTTAACGTAAAATGCTGAGTTTGTATACAAATAACTTATCTATCAGATGTCGTGAACTAGTTTTTATATTCTAATTAAACGCACTTTTGTGTCCACATGATTTCACTTAATTTTTACCAAGTTGTCTGATCCATGATCAAACATTAGTTTGAACATGCTCGAAACATGAAGCAAAATGTTTCAGAACTGCCCCTCTGAACAACCTACAAACTTTATTGTGCAAAAGAAGATCGGAAATTGATCGTTTATTTTCCACAAGATCATTATGAGTAAATCACCGAGTCACTTATACAACAAAATAAAGTTCGGAACCGACGTACATACTTTAAATATACGATTTAAAGGAACGCTGACTCCACCTCAACATAAGTCAGAATTTTTCAAGCGATCGTTTTCTTACAGAATAACTAAATGCTATAATTCGTTACCAAATGTAGTAAAAGGCGTCAAAATTTAAAAAAGCTGTTTTTCAAAATTTTATGGATAAACATCAATAAATGAATTATTAGGGTCAAAATAACACACTTCTTTTTGTTTTTCACCGGGTTAAGTGGAAGAACAGCGGATAGATTCTATCGAGTTGAACTTCGCCCAAGACAATATTACGTTTTAGTCAACATTTTTTCTGTGTAATTTTGTAATAATTTAATAAAGACATTTATTATTATTATTAGTAGTATTAATATACAATCATATAATGCTGTATACTATCCACTTGATGAAATGTAATGATTCCAATAATGCAATGAAGTTTGTTATGTCATCTACGTAATAGTACCTACGATACATGAAATAAAAATTACGCGCCAACTTGACAACTTTGGCCCGCTCTACAAGTCGTAATTTTAGTCGCATATCAATTTATAATAGGTCAAATTGAAGCTATTTTGAACCTCTACAAATTTGATAATGGCTACTTTTTCGCTAAATAGAAAGAGAAATGAGACAAGCCCAGAAGCTCGAAAAAAAATCTCGACCCTTTCACGCTCTCCTTTCGCGTTCGATATCTCGACAAATATCGCTCGTATGCGAAAAAGTAATAGAACATAAATTGTAGAGCATTCAGAATTCTAAAAAAGATGTCTACATTATTTTCATGTAGTGTGAACGGAAACCGATTTATAGCAAAACAATCAAACGCACCCATTTATCAAGATAGCGGAAATAGCACATAGGAAATTTTGGTCGACAACTTGAAGTTAAGCTTTGCTGGACCTCACCAATACCCCAAAAAAGAAATTTCAAATTTCGCTTCACTTTCAAACAAAAATGACGTAGTGACTGGACTACTACCTTTACTGATCGGTGGTGGCGGCCGCAATGCTCGGAGATGACCCCCGTTGGTATCTGCCTCTGGAACGGTTTTCTCTGGTGATGATGGCGGTTGCACTCCTGCAGACCTGCCTGATGTGTAGCAGTGAAGACCCCTGGCTCTGGACCCTTATCTTGGCCGGAATTGAATATCGGAATCCCGAACTGAACTGCTGCCGAAGTGGTCGGAGATGCTCTCGGAGAAAATTTTATTTTTATGTTGCAGAAACCTCCACAAACATTCATACATGAACTTTGACACGTGCACAACACAATAATATATTTTTCAGGTTTTAAAATGCTCATTTATTATTTAAAAACTTTAATTGAAGTGGAGCACAAATTTCACAATGTGAAGCTTAATAATTATTCTTTTGTTCTCCTCGTTTTTCGTTATTTAAAATAAAAACAAATCTCATTGCTATAGTTACAATGCTAACGGAAATAAGTTTTGATGAAATTTAGTACATATTAAAAATAAGCTAGAGTACATAATTTTACATTTTCAAGTTTCGTACAAACTATAATATTGTCTTTTTCTTAATCTAAATTGTTTCTTTGCGCCACACACATACACGTTTTATTAATTGTTCTGCTTTCCACTACCGTTTAATGCACTGATTATTTATAGAGTTCATTACTTCTTATTTGCTTCTTCCATGTCCTGCTGCCTGCTTTTCAAATATTGCTCTTTCGCAATGTATTGTTATTTTATTCCAGCTTTCTTTACCTTTTACGATTCCTCACAAATTTTACTGACTAGCTTAATTGAAATCTACGCTTTTGTTACATGCACATAGCAAACCCCTTTGTGTCTATTACTTTCTTTCAGTTCAGCTATTCATTCTGCACAAACCTATTGTTAAATTTTTGAAAGTCAACTTCGACCCCTGTGAAAAACAAGCTTTGCCCCTTGCGTTCATTTTACTCAATTACTTTACTATTACTGACATCTCTTTACCAATGCATTCATTGTTGGAATGTTAAGCTTATCATTGCAGCCACATAAAACACCCCAACTCTGTGCTTACTGAATTGTTCATCATGTTGCACTGCTAGCAGTCGAGCCGTGGGCCCAATAACATTACAGTAGATGTGTTGCAGAAGAAGCAGAATCAGGCTTTGAGAACAATATTGAAAGCAAGTAAGTATATAAATATTAAATCAATGTTGCGGCAACTTAACCTGCTTGGAGTCAGACAGATGGTAGTATTGAACACGATGGTTTTCGTTTATAAAATGCTGCATGGGATGTTGCCGGCTCATCTACTGGATCATTGCAAGTTTGTCCGCGACGTGCACCAACATAACACCAGATCATGTAATGACTTCCATGTGTCCATAGTGTCTACAAACTATGAGCAGAATGACTTATTTCATAGTGGTTTAGTGCGGTGTATAATACAGTCCCCTGGGAAATAAAGGAATGTGAGGGTGTATTAAAACTTAAAAAGGAATGCAGAAAAGTATATAAATATTAAATCAATGTTGCGGCAACTTAACCTGCTTGGAGTCAGACAGATGGTAGTATTGAACACGATGGTTTTCGTTTATAAAATGCTGCATGGGATGTTGCCGGCTCATCTACTGGATCATTGCAAGTTTGTCCGCGACGTGCACCAACATAACACCAGATCATGTAATGACTTCCATGTGTCCATTGTGTCTACAAACTATGAGCAGAATGACTTATTTCATAGTGGTTTAGTGCGGTGTATAATACAGTCCCCTGGGAAATAAAGGAATGTGAGGGTGTATTAAAACTTAAAAAGGAATGCAGAAAATATGCGATACAAAATGTGGATATTAATTAATTAGGTCATAGATTGGGTATAAAAATATTAAGGTTGCAATTGTATTTGATTTCTACTTTTGTAGTTAATAGGTTAGTTTTGTTTTAATTGACATGTATATAGCAGCTTATGCTAATAATAAATCATTCATTCGCCTCAAAAGTTGATGTTGCCTTCATTTTCAGACGAACTATCATGAAAAAGGTGCAAAACTTCAGGAAAGTTCCTGGCGACCGGAATCGTGTACACATACGAACATACGTACACCGCACAGCTTGTTTAGGCACCCGCCAATACGAGGGAGCGATCTAGTAGGCTGGGGTCTTCATCAAAAGATCCGCACAGCCGAGACGGAGATTTGGTATAGTGGGTTCATTAGTTGGTTGACATGAAATGTAATTTACCACCTGTACGTATTAGCTCAAAGGTAGGGCACTACCTTTAAAATAACAAGGCTACAGCTCTCCAGTGTGCCGTCAGTACAGGAAGGACTAACTGGTCAATGATTAAATGTATCGAGCCACTTATTTCAGGTGATTCCATCATTGTCTAATTTGGCCTTCCCGTGTTAACAACACGCCGGAGAGCTATAGCCTTGTTGTTGCGAAGGTAATGACGAGTGGGACCATTTGAAAACAATCGAACTTGCTTCAAATGCTACAGTGCGTTCGAATTTTATAAATATACATAGTTTTATAACAATTCATAAAATTGCTGGGCCACGACCGAAGAAGGCTTATTAAACCGGACTCCGTGCGGTAATAACAGGCTATCAGTCTATATTAAGAGGAAAAACATACAATTCGAATATCCTAATTCCTTATATTTATTTTATCACTTCAATTGTATTATTTATAATTTTTTACGAATTTTTAAAATATGAAAATGTAAATCTGTTGATCATGTCGACAGGACACGTAAATATTTATCAAAGAGCCGCGAGTTGTCGATTCCTGGCTAGTAGAATGTTAAACTGGCGACACAGAATGACATTGGAGGATACTGCCGAGTGGTAAAGCCACAATTGAATAGAATAGTTACAAATAAGGAAAAATGGAATATCTTAAGGGTGGTAATAAACATTCGGTATTTTAATGTAATTTGCATGCTAAAAAAATACTAACTGCTCGATAAAAAGATTAAAAGGCACGTTAAATTAATTGGAAATGCTTGGTATTTTAACAAAATCTACCATATAAAATATATTATTTGCGCAGTAAGTTCTGCTAGATATTTTAATTAAATATGTACCCTTAAAAAACGAAATGCTCGATAACTAAAGTTTACTATCAATTGAAATTTTGTATAATATTGTATTAATAATCGCTCGGTAAATTAATGTGTTTTAAGGATTCGATTTGCGCACCAAGTGCAGCAAAACCTAGAAAAACTAATGGGCGTATGTGCATATCATCTCACCGAGCTCTGTGGATTAGTGGTTAACACATCTGCTTAGCATTCGGGAGGTCATGGGTTCGATTCCCGTGGCCGTCTGCTCTGATTCAGGTTTTTAGGTGCTCAATAGAGTACCTTCTCTGAGGCGAATGCCGGAGCAGTACTTCTCCACCTCTTGTGGCCTCTCTTCCATTCTCCACCCCTCCTTTCTCTCACCCATTTTATAATTCCCGTTCTTGGCTGAAGAGGGACTCAAGGTCCCTATAGCAGCCCACCCCTAGTTGGGGGAATTGAAATTACTTTGAACTTTGCGTATCAATGCATATTATTTGAGTGATCTGCAGTTTTACCTTATTTACAGAGTGTTTATCACGTTAGAACTGACTTCAGTATGAGTCATGGTGAGAGTCCTCAGTACAGTTCATCTGAGGAAAATGAAAGTGATGTATTTGAGAAGCATGCGACAAAGAAATGAAGGAAGAAGGTAGATAAGAAGTGGAAAAGAGAACAAGCGTTCAATAACAAAGCTTTAGCTCTCAAACCAGTGAAGGAAGAAGGTATTTGGAGCTTTTTTCATAAAAATGTTGATACAGGTGGAAACGTAGATGTTATTTATTGTTAGAATAAAGTCAAATATCGCGGAGAGAAATGTGCCTTTGGTGTGTATTTGTATTAACCGGCCAATACCAAAAATGTATTTTTATATCGATAGGAATTGCTTCATACTTGAGGCAGTATAGTATCCAAAGCAACTGTTAAAATGATCGAACATACTACCAAAACGAATATTAAGACCCTGTTCGAATACGACCCAAAAGTTGTTTCATTATTTATATATTTTCAAAGTTTACTTTTTTTTTACTTTTTGGAAGTATTGTTTCGTTGTTTATGATTTACTTATCCGAGTTTATTACAGTTTTTTTCTTCAAGTACCTGTGTTGTAGTTTATCAAGTTATGTACTTGTTTACCAAAAATATTCTTTCTGAGTATTAAAGTTTCCTTGGATAGAATCGTTGTCTTTAATGAAAGGTAAGTAAAAAAATCAAGTAAAAGAAAGCAAGTAAATTTCATACCAAACATTGTTTGTAATTATCGGAAGTTTGATTTGTCTATTATTATTTGCCCAAGGATTTGAATTTATACCGAGCATCGTTATTTTGTATCGAGCCTCTGCTATATTTATCGAATGTTTATTATTTTAGAAGGTAATTGAATTTTATACCGAGTGTTCGTCATCATTATCGAGCGTCTAGTAGTTTCATGGAACTTTTATTTTCTTAGGAGGCATAAATTTTATACCGAGCACTCAATACACTTATCGAGCGTTTAGTATTTTTAACGAACAGTTATTTTCTAGTCATGCATTTGGACAAAATATCAGGAAAATATGACCTGCAGTGGGAATAAAATACCAAGCATTTAATTTGTTCCCATATCTTAAAGGTGGTGTATCGCAAAAATCAATTTTTCATTGATAATGGTAAAAAGTAACTAAGAACGACACTGAAAGTCGCATGTTGCTAGTGTTAATCATGGTATAAGGAATATAAGGTGTAACGCTCCGCAGAATGTGGGCGGACCTCAAATTCAACCAATAAGAGCTGGGCCTGCAAAGGGCGCGAATTTTAAATGGAGATTCGTAAAGGAAAATAAAAGGGCAGTTGTAGTAGCATCAAAAAAGTTCATAATATTATACTAGTAATATTTTTCATTTTTTTGCCTTCTTTTGATGTACGAGTACATTACTTAATTTAATTTGTTTGTTTATTTGCCGGAGACGTATATAAGTTCGTGTCCGCACCAAACATGCAATGACCTCCTTTGGAAGTACATTGTTAGTTATTGCACATACAATTTCTGTCAATCGATCAAAAATTTTGTCCCCTGTATCGAAAAAGTCCCCATGAAAAATCAGAAATTGGTCGTTCATTACTTTGGCAGCTTTGAAGAATTCTGCTGAAGGACCAATGCAATGTCCTCTTGATATAAATGACAGTCATCGCATGGAGGCTAAACAATAGAAACAAGCGTCCAAGCACAATGCGTCCACAGCTTGCGTCAGCGTTATTTGCATCGTCTGCTGCTGTGTACGATCGCAGCCATGGTTACACCATGATCGCGGCCATGATGGATTTCCTGAACAGGCCCATCGGGGATTGGTTGACGTCTTCCCTCTACTTTCTGAACGACTGCCCATCCCGGGAGCGTTTCACCTTGTATTCTTTACACCATGGTGTTAATATTTGTCGAGTTACGGACTTTTGAACTTGTGTTAGTGTAGCATGTGATGTCACACCAACACAAGACTCACCATGTCAGCTTTGCTACTGTCCTTGTTAAGCTGTTTATGAAAGACAGGACGTGATGTTCAGGTTCAGTTGTTGGATGTCACAAAGTTGTCAGTTGTTCTATCATGGTAATGAATTGAAATAGTAATTTACATTGTGAGACTGTTGCGTAGAACATTATGTCCGAGCACAGTATGAAACGAGCGAGCAATAGCGAGCTTGTTATTCATGTGAGAATACACTTACACATGTTGCTATGGTATTGATGATAAACAGCCCATTATAATTCTTTACGGGCTTAGACTGTAAAAAGGCTTTACCCCTAGAGCTTCGAAAACAGGTGTTTACGATTTACAATACAATAAAAGCATAATTGTTTCTTTTTGGTTGCAATAGCAATAGTAACAATCTACAAAATTCCTCTTTTTCTTTGCATTTCGTTATCCATAAGCTTCATTTCAACCTCCGTGTATTTTAGTTCACAACCAAAAGTCATTGTAAAAAATCAAAATGACAGAGCAGAAGAATATGCGGCAATGAACGTTTTTATCTGCATTGCGCAATGCAGATATGATTTGATGTCGTTGTGATATCATAGGTGCATGATTGTTTGTTTAAAACATACATGTTTAAAACAGTTCGTACTAGGAAACTGCGGTTTGAAAATTTATACTTGGATTTTCTTGTTCTATAACTTTTGATTTTTGCAATACATCGCCTTTAAGGGATCAACATCTAAAAGAAGAACACTTAAATTATAAAATTTTACTTACCAGTTTTTATTTTTCCTGTATATTCCAAGGAGCATCACCAGTAATATAATAGTTATTTTCCTTGTATATCCACTGTTTATTGTATAATGTAATAGTGAATCAACGTCTCAGCTTTTTGTAGTTTTTTCCTATTTCTGTTTATTTTATTTTTTTTAAAAACAAGAAAGCATGAAGCAAAATTATATAATAGTATTAATAGTGAATTCAACTTTTATAGTTAAAATTTTAATGAAAAGGTAATTTATATAAATATCCTTCATTGTGTGAGAGTTGGTTTTTACAATATACTTCTTAGAATTTAGAATTTGGAATTCTGTTTAATGTATTATTTGAGCTCTCAAGGTTACATAAAAAATATTTTCCAATTATTTTAAAATTAAACTGAGAAACAAGACAGTGTCAGCATGTGCCGTTTCAATCTTTGAAGTACAGTTAAGGTTACCAACCATTTTTGTTTATTAGTTTCTAAACAAGTACACTTCTCAATAATTTCTTATAAAGTTTCATATAAACTAGAACACATGGATTGCAGTAAAACATAGTATATATTGTAAAGTAAACAGTATAAATAAAATTAATATTAGCATATATGAACACATTCCTTTGAAAAAGTAAATAATAGTAATTTATAGCATTTGCATTACCTCAAAAAAATCACAATTCTGACTAATTACTAAATTTCAATGTACTGCAAAGAAATTCTAAATAAGATTCTAAAATTTTACACAAAAACATTGATAATTCTTTGTACATGATCACATAAATCAAATAGCACTCTATCGTAACTACTATAGATTTCAACAACAAAAACAAGCTAACAGTTATTAAGTTGTTTGGCTTTTCAGAATCTTTCTCTTTTTAAGTTTATCTATTTTAGCAGGAGAGTCCGTGCCACTGGCAAGGCGCCGTAGTGGCCGTTTATTCCTTTTCAATTTTGCCGAACTGCTTTTAGCAAAATTATGAACACGAAAGACACCCACTTTACTGGGTCCAGCGTCACTACTAAGTGGCCGTATATCTTGTATTCCGGGTCCCTTAGTTTTGTGTGAAAATACTTGCGGATTGTTTCCAGCATCCCAAGCAACAATTAAATTGTCTTCGCTGCCAGTTTTGCTGTCATCTTTTGTTTTATACTTTGCAATCATACGTTTCCCTTCGGCACTTTTAATAAAGCAGATTTCACGCAGCTCTACCCGGTTGGAGTCATCCATTTCACTGGATTTGCTTTTCGGTTGCTTTTCCTTGATTGTTTGCAATTTAGAGGAGATATCTATTTTGAGCTTTTGTCTAGGTGCGCCACCAGCACTTTGCAAGGCTCGTATATTGGTGGTGGATTTCTGTTTTTCATTGGCAGTGTTACTTTTCAATTTTAGTGTGGCCGAGTCCTTCCGCAACTTACTTCTTGCACTACCATACGACTTGGGTCTGGTCCGTGGCATGGACACCGTGTTTGAGCAGCTGGGCTGTGAGAGGAGAGGGGCACTGGTTTCGAATACGTTTTCTTTGCGTTCAATAGGCACACTTGTGGAACGCATGTTTTTCGCCATTATCCGCTTAGGGCCTTTAGCTGAAGTCGAACGAGTCTTTACTACAACTGCACGTACTGATTTACCCTGTAGCAAAAACAGCTTACCAGAGCTAATTTTGTAAATGTTAATATTACTACGAATAAGCATGTGGTCAAAAAACTCCTGGAAAAATAAAACGTTTAAAAAATAAAAATAAACTGTTAATAAAAAATTTTAATTAACCTTTTCTCAATACAACAGTGTTACACACAAAACACACTTTTTTAAAGCGGACTATATATTTTGATATAAAATTTCTTTTCCTACATATTAATACAAAAATCAGTGAACTAACGTCTATATAATAATTTAATGTAACCTGTCAGTCTGTAATACATATTTTCTATGTTTGTTTTGTGTTGTAAATTATCACATTACGTTGGCAAAGTTACAGTGCACAATGTTAGGTGCAATGTTAGATGCTTTATCGAATGCAAATTTCTATGTTGGGTATGTAAGTCATATGAATTTCACAGGTATATATTTTTTATTATTAGTCCCATGAGGCAAGATTTCATTTTATGCAAAGAAAAGTTATTGTAGGTAATAAATGTTTGATTATTAAAATAAAATGAAACCGTAACAGATGGATTTAATTAAAAAAAAGTTCCGCTGGCCAGATTTGAATGCATCTTTGTTAATTCACATGCATTACTATTTCCAGGAACCATCATGATAACCTATGAAATGTTTTCATGGAGACAGGCCAGATGAAGACTGTTAAATATCCGAATATAAATTTTTAATTCTGAAGAGATTTTTCTGATATTGGCATATATGGTTTCCAATCCGCCACAAAGTTCACTTTATATAGTTCAAAGATAATATAACAAGAGATCAATAAAAAAACCAATTAGAGTACTGTGATATGTGTTATACGTTTGGCAGTACTGAAGTGTATTGTCAGTCGATGTCAAATTCGAGATTTGCAGGTTAGGTTTTACGTTAGTCTGTGTCAAACAACAAACAAAACCTAACCTACTAATCTCGAATTTGACATATACTGACAATACACTTCAGTACTGCCAAATGTATAACACATATCATAGCCTACCCTAATTGGTTGTTTTATTGATCTCTTGTTATAACAATATGAGAAGAGTGTGAGGATTTAAATTTTAAATATTTAATATGGATACCATTGCTGTAAGTCCATGCACAGTAAGTAGTTATTTTAATCCACATAAATTTTATTACAATATCCTTGTAATTTTAGAACGCTCAAACTTTTTGTTTTTTAATTTTTTAATCATTTACACATGGCTTTTAGTTGTAAAATTAGCAACAATTTTATAGCAAACACTAGTTCTTAAGCAACACTATAAACTTACTACATTCAAAAGAAATCGGCAAATTAGCTTTACTAAATTAAAAAATAGCAACATTTAAAAATATTTATATAAAATAAAAAAATATAAAAACTAATTTTAGCTTTGTACTTCTGACTAAAAAAGCTGTCGAATTCTACAAACAGATTGAAATTGCGTTCAATAGTTACTAAGAAACAAATCTTTTGATTTTGAAAATTAAAAATCATACAAAAAAAAAAAAACTTTGATGAAATAACAGGTGTTCATTTGAATTTGTCATCTAGTTAACTGTGATCGTTGTTTATGTGTCGTAGGGTATTCTATATGCACATTTTTAACTGCTGCTGCTTCTAGTAACCGCTTTACCAGCAATAGCAATAAATTTTTTTTTGACATATAGTTACTTGTTATAATAAGAACAATACTGTATGATCGAAAAATGTTATCCTCTAGAGGGCTGTGGAATTATTTTGTTAAAAATTTATGTTGGCAGTCATGATAGTAAAAGTCACATTGGCAGTTTAAGGTTATGTCAGTAGTGTCATTTTAACAAATACAAACATCTTTGTTGAATATACCGGGTGCTGACTTGCGCGACGCACCATAGGAATTTGCATAGTAAATTCTTTATGTTCAATTATTTGCTCCCCTAATTATTTTAGGGCTAAAGTGTAAATACATTTTTTGCAGAGAAAAAAATACTACATCCATTCATGCTGCTGCTATCAATTTTTCATTTTCCGGAACCGAAGGAATGCAAAAAATCAAACTAGCATTTTTACAAAAATCAGTGATGCCATGGAATTACTGAAACAACCAACGCCAACGCAAGTGCGTGCGGGGCGATCATCCAGTTACTGCCGTCAAAAGATTGAACGTAATGTCGTTTTACTCGTTTTGGTGTTAGTTCTGAACCTCATTATTGCACCTACAATTATTTAATAACGTGCCTTTAGTTCTAAACTTAATGTATCAGTCTATTAATGGTTGAACTGTTTGGAATTTGCCGATACGGATATTTACAATAAACAAGGAGCTTACTTAACGAACGTCCACCATAAAACCATTTTTGTTATGGACAAGGTCTAGGTATCTTAGAGACATTAAGCAGTACATAATTAATAATGAATTATTATAAACGTCTAACATCAATAACAAACAAACAAACAACACATATTGTCGCCCCGCACGCATTTGTGTTGACATTGGTTGTTTCAATAATTCCATGGCCCCCTGATTTTTGTAAAAATGCTAGTTTTATTTTTTGCATTCCTTCAGTTCCGAAAAATGAAAAATTGTTAGCAATAGTATGAATGGATGCAGTATTTTTTTCTTTACAAAAAATATATGAACAATTTAGCTCTAAAATAATTAGGTGAGCAAATAATTGAATATAAAGAATTTACTATGCAAATCGCTATGGTGCGTCGCGCAAGTCAGCACCCGGTATAAAAATGGTAATAACAAAAATAATTGTAGCTGTTCAAAGTGATTTCCTCTATTTTCCATACACAACACTTTGTGTTCAGTATTAAACATTCTGTCAAAGTTAAGTGATTCTGTCAAAACTGTATAGGTTATATTATTAAGTACCTTTACTTAGCCAACATTAATTATGTGTCCAACCACATGACATGACTTGAACAATTATGTTATGCTTAAAATTGCGTTTTAAAGAAATTAAACAAAACAGTGTGGCCTGTTGCCTTGTTATATTATAATCTCAATAAATTAAAACTATATAAATATACATAGTCTCACCATACATTTTGTCAAGGTTGCATTAGAAAAGAAAATAACAGAGTGCACAGTTGGTAACACTGCTGGATCATTAGTTAACTGTGGCAGTAAAGAGACCCAACTGTTCATTTCGTTATGAGTAAAACCACTTGAAATGAGAGCATTTGTTACAAGAACAGTAATTTTTCCAATAAGAGCCTTCACAATCAGGGAAAAAATTAACAATAGGACATTATTCCTGAGATTGCAAACGGAATAACATATCATTTTTAATCCCTGAGGGATTAAATCTATAATGTTTGCAAAGCTATCCATTTTGAATTGTACCTATAAATTTTAAAACCTGAAAATAAAATTTATTTTGGAATATGTGACCAGAGAATGCAAAAAATAGCAGCATATACAGTGTGTCCCAGGATTCATTTTACAAGAGGTGAAATGGTCTAAAAAATTTTGAATTTTATTTTGAGGTTCTGGGATTCGGTCCTGATTGGTTAGAAAAGAATTTTAAGAATATTTTCAGTTTTTGAAAAACAAGTAGGCTTTGACAGGGAAGCGAAAACTATTTTATTTTCAGGTAAACTACCCTTTTTGTCCATGATACGGCAAAATTTTATTAAGAAAAGTTGTTCAGAATGAGAAATTATGTCCCTATGCAAAATTTCAGAAGGATCTGTCAACTTAGATTATACCGTTATTTTTTAGATTGAACAAATTGCATTTATTAAAAATGACGGTTTAATCTAAGTCAACAGATCTTTCTGAAATTTTGTATAGGGTCATAATTTCTCATTCTGAACAACTTTTCTTAATATAATTTTTCCGTATCATGAACGAAAAGGGCAGTTTATCTGAAAATAAAATACAATTTTCTAAAAAATAACGGTTTTTTCTAATTCGACAGATCTTTCTGAAATTTTGTATAGAGTCATAATTTCTCATTCTGAACAACTTTTCTTAATATAGTTTTGCTGTATCATGAACAAAAAGGGTAATTTACCTGAAAATAAAATAGTTTTCGCTTCCCTGTCACGGCCTACTTGTTTTTCAAAAACTGAAAATATTCTTAAAATTCTTTTCTAACCAATCAGGACCGAATCCCAGAACCTTAAAATAAAATTCAAAAATTTTTAGTCCATCTCACCTCTTGCAACATCAATCCTGGGACACACTGTATACCACAGGACTAATGTGTCTTTTGATCCCACGTGTGATTAATAAACTTCACCTTGGTGATTAAATGGCACACTTTAGCTCCTTGGTACAGCAGGATTGAGATGAGAAGACACCAGTAAGTGACGTCATATGCGCCGACGGCTGTCATTAACCTTCAGTCATTGGCAGCCATTATTTGTTTTTGAAAAGGGGTCACAACATTGCAATTCAGAAAATTTACAAAAACTACAGAATAAAATACACGCGCCACGCTTAATCGAACAAAGCTCACAAACAAAACTGAGAAAACAGTAAACAGCCCATGTTTGTCCACATTTTGTGATCCAGGTAGAAATTTTTATAAATACCGAGAAAATTATTTAGCCGACGCTACTGTCAAAGAGAAGGTTACCCTTTTACTTACGTAATGGACCCATCCGATACAAAATCAATTTTATCGCAGTCTAAGAATTGGCGAGATCCGACTGAATGGATTTTTATGTTTGAACTTTATTATATTATATACTTTAACTTTACTATATCGTATTAGTTAAACGTATTTTTTCAGTTTCTTATTTTTTATCTGTACTAGGAGTACATTACTTATTTGTTGTTCCAAATAAAATGTAAACAAATAATTCTTTATTGTATATTATTTCCAACATTAATGGTTAATGATAATAATATGTGTTTGTTGTAAGAATGAATTATTGATAAAACAAAAGAAAATTTTATACAGAGTGTCCCCGAAAGGTCTGTACAAAATAATAACACATATTCCTGAGGCCAAAATAGGACGATTTAACTCAAATTACCTATATACAAAGTTGCTTCGTTTAGCCGCTAGAGGGCTTTAAAAATGATTAACTTTTTTAATTTTTTAAACCTCTGTATAATCACTACCATTTTTTTTTAAATAGTCACTTTAATTTAGAAGATATTTCCCCTCTTACAAAATTTTAGTTGGGTGAACGGTTTAGCCACAAAAAAAATATTTTCTAAATCCCTACAAGCCTAGTGTTAAGTTAAAATTACTGATTCAGGCTTGTAGAGATTTAGAAAATATTTTTTTGTGACTAAACCGTTTACCCAACTAAAATTTTGTAAGAGAAGAAATAGCTTCTAAATTAAAGTCGGTATCTAAAAAAAAACCATTGGTAGTGATTATACCGGGGATTAAAAAGATATCGATGGATAATTTCTTGTGACAAAGTTTTTAAACACCCTGTAATTTTAGAAATTTTGGTTGATTCCACAGAAAGCTGTAGTTTACTGGTACACACGCATGGCCAAAAAATTAATAAAATCTATCAAATATTTTTCGACTTACTTGAAAAAATTTAAAAACGCTAATCATTTTTAAAGCCCTCTAGTGGCTAAACGACGCAACTTTAAATAGAGGTAAGTTGCATTAAATCGTCCTATTTTGGCCTCAGGAATATGTGTTATTATTTTGTACGGACCTTTCGGGGGTACCCCGTATATATACATAGATATGATTGAACACAAAAAATCAAATATTCGGACCCGGACTCGGACCCGACGAGTCCAACTGAGTTCTCCCCTGGCTGGACGGGTCCGAGTCCTCCCAAACCCTATTTGGTATTATGATGAACTATTTTCTAGTCAAATACCTTCACATTGTGATACAGGCCTTATTTCTATGTGCAATAATCGTCAATTCCCCAAAATTAGTCGAGCTGTTTAGGTTGTAGTTCACCCACCTAATTACAGATGGAATTTTTTTATAACAATATTTTGTTTAGGTTGTAGTTCACCCACCTAATTACAGATGGAATTTTTTTATAACAATATTTTTGAAATCCTTAAGTATTTTAAATTTTAGTTTTGAATTTTTACATGATTACAATATTGATATTATAGGAAATCAGAAATATTAATAGGGTAACATTTAAAAAAAAAATTCTTGCTATTAATGCAAACAATTAAATTAATACAGTAATACTCAACTGAATATTCAAAATTACAATGGCATTTTACAAAAAAGAACTTTAGAGAAGGAAGAGATGGAAAATTGGTTTGAAGTTTTACTGTAAGAAGTCATTTAAGCACAATCAATACTTCTTAGATCTCTGATCAACGGTCCCTACTTTCAGTAATCGTAAGAGGCAATTTCTAATAAGTTATGAGGGTCATTCAATATTTAAAGAGACAAACAGCTTCAAGGAAAAGCTGTAAAAAGCAAAACTACGATACTCTACAAAAATATAAAGTAGGCTTATCTGTCATTAGAAAACAGTTACCAAAACAGCCAGGCTCGGTAGCTCAGTGGTTAAGCATTCTGACTACAGGTCTAAGGGTTTCGAGTCGATCCCTGGTCCTCGAGAGGTTTAAAAACGAATATGGATGAAAACCTCTACAGAATGGCATCATTTGGAAGTAATGTAAAGTCATGGGTCCCATGTTACTACGATGTGTAGCATATAACAGATGCTAGGTTTGGAATTTCTTTGTTTTCGCAAAATGTTAAGTACGACTTTGACCATATGACTTCAGCAGTTCATGTCTAAGGTACCTGGTATTCTGCACACCTAGATCTTGTCTATAACAAACAAAGTTACCAAAACAAATGTTTGTTTACGTAAGTTCTACAAGTAATCATCATGGCAAGTCCTCTTGAAGAATGCATTTTAGAAGAACAGCATTCGGTGAGATAGTTTTTGTTTTTAGAGGTGAAACCTTCTAAAATTTGCTGCAGAATGGTTAAAAAATATGGAAAAAGTTGTATGAATAAAGAAAATGTTTACAAATGGGGAGACCATTTTAAATGCTTGTTGTTCAAGTGTCCTTGATAAGCAATGTTAGGAATATCCAGTAAAGGTTTTAGCGCCAGTTCTGGAATGTCACGTTGATCAACTTATTTAATGTAATGTTTGTGCCGGCAATTTTCGGAAGGACAGTTTTGACCCTGGAGACCCAGCAGCTACCTGCACTTACGCCCGTATTCATAGTCGTTCGCCAGCGGATCGCCGGCGACTCGCCAGAGCTTCGTTATGAATAGTATGTTGGCGGCACTGTATGTCTATGTCAAATTCGAGGTTAGCAGGTTAGATTTTGTGTCAGTTTCTGTCAAAACTGACTGAAAACCTAACCTGATCACCTCGAATTTGACATAGACGTACAGTGCCGCCAACATACTATTCATAACGAAACTCCGGCGAGTCGCCGGCGATCCGCTGGCGAACGACTATGAATACGAGTGTTAGAGTTGCCAGATGTCCTGTTTTCGACTGAACAATTCGGTTTCTCAGGCATCTGTCTGGTTTAGAAAAGCTACAAAATCTGGACAGATGCCTTATCATGTTCGTAAAACCACTTAACCACTTTAAAACGTTACATTTAAGAAGATAAGCGAGTTATAATGGGGATACTTACTAAAAGATGTAATATTAGTGTTTGGAATAATCCATTCAATTGTTCATAAGCAATTGAATTACCACAAAACTTGGCTGGGTTCCAAAGCAGCTTATACACTTGCACAAGGAAACCAGGCTTTGAATGTGCGGAGCACTTACTTACGACAAATTTTTAGAGAATAGTGAGTGACCTATGATGGGACACCCAAGGAGGCACTGCGCAGAATACAGTTCGAGGATAATGATGATGTGAAACGAAAGTGGAAATTTGGCTTAGATACCAGTTAGTAGAGCGATGGGACAGCTAGTAGGGCGATGGGACAGGTGTGTACCTGTGGAACGAGATTGTGTCATTTTGAAACTACCATAATTTTCTCTTTATATATTGAATTACCCTCGTACATGCACTGGGCTATATTACTAACTATAACTAGTGCAATATATCTAAAAATATACGATTTGACCAAAGCTATAGCCTAGTGATTGTTTTGTAATTAGTGCTGTCTGTATTGTAGTTTATTTTATTTATACACTAGATTTTATTTCTACAAATATTTTCAATTGAAAGTATATGCAATATGTCTTCACTTAATACCTACACTATGGTCACTCATAGTCATAATTTGTCTTTAGGTAATATTAAATTTGTCTTATATAAATGAAAGGAAATAATCGAGTATTTTGTAATAAAACATATTTCTGTGTTAAGTAATTTTACCTAGCTTTTCTAGATACTAAAAAATTTTAGGAACGATCTATATAGTATGTAGAGCAATGTGTTTTTGTGCCACTTATCAAGATACTTCTTAGTCTAATTGCTAATCTAGACATTAACATGATCAAACACTTTTTGTAATAAGGTACTTACGGAAGTAATAGACATGTAACTTTCAAAAATAAATTTTGTGGAACTTCAAAACTGTCAAATTTTAAAATACACTAAAAAAGACATGAAACAAAATATGTTAATATAGAGGCTGCTATACATTATTAATTGTACAAATATTAAATTATTGTTAAAGTCTATCTTTTTTCAACATGACTGTGACTTTTAATATTTTGTTATTGTTCATTAAGAGGGGTAACCCAGTCTTAACATTCGAGCATATTTTTACCACTCGAGCGAGCGCAGCAAAGCAAGAGTGGTAATTTATGTGAGAATCGGAATACCATGAATATGTGTGATGTTGCTATAGTGAATGCATGTTAAATGAGTGGATGCATGTTAAATGTATCTTAACATTCGAGGATGCGAGTGGATGCATGTTAAATGAGTGGATGCATGTTAAATGTATCTTAACATTCGAGGACGCGATTATGTTAAACACTGTTTAACATTTCAATGAACAATAAATTACTATTACAGTGTACTAACCTAACCTTAAAAATATTAAGAATGTCACTTTTGACAACTGTTTGAATTCTGCAAAAGTTGTTACAAGATTTTGTAAAATATACCTTCAAAATGACTATGGCCTGCTCTAAGTCTTGTTGAAAAAATATAGACTATAGTAGTTTTGCTAATGCTGGGACATATAGTCCATTTACTTGATATCTGCACTGTCAGTGACAAATTTTTAAAAAATTTCTTGACTATACCTCAAAATTTTTATTAGACTGTACAGTAATTTAATTGTTGAAATATGCAAAATAGCAGTGGTGCCAACATAATGTCAGTTTGACAGTGCAGATGTCAAGTAAATGGCCTATAATTTCAAATTAACTTTATTCTGCGAATAATAGTCATAGAAATCATTACTTTGTACATAAAAACTATAGATGATTTTGTTTCAGATCTTTTTATAGTTCTTTTGTAAATTTTTATCATCATTCATCACTAGCCTTTTTAACATTGGCTTTCTCTCTTAGAAAAGGAATAGGACTAACTAAAGCAATCAAATCTCGTTCTTCCAGTTGTGTAATCAATATTTCAACCTTAATATTTTTATGTGTAATACAAATTTAAACTGTCAGCTGTTGAAGTTGTGTATATATCACTGAACTGTATACACTACTGGAAAGAGCAAACCGGTGGCGAAAACTGTCGAATTGCGAACCAGTCTGCTAGAACAGCTCTTCCGCTGCAGAAGGAACTTCTTTCCTTTTCTAACATTAACGTTCTTACGGCAGTTGTGCGTTCCATGGGTAATTTGTCAGTTAAAGTCACTTAATTATTTGTATAATTTTAAAATGGTTCAGCGCTGTTGTGCCTATGGTTGTACCAATGTACAGAAGCCAGGGAAAACCATCAAATTCCATTGGTAAGTAAAAATATCTACTACATAAAAAGTAAGTAAAAATATCTACTACATAAAAACTAATACGAAGTAAAGGATTTAATAAATTCCGCAGGCAGATTATTTAATTTCTTGAAACGCGCATCTTTTTATCTAATCATTTATTGTTTTCATTTCATTTTTGTTTCTAGGCAGATGTGCACAAATATTGTTGTATTAGAATATCTACCTTAATAGTTTTTACATTACATTATAGAATGTAGTATAACGCACCAGCGCTGGTTTATATAAAAAGTGATCAATACATGCTTCTAGGTTCATGGCGATTGTGTAATTATATAATTTTGGTGCAACTAAACTGAAAAATTTTTTGCCGCCCTTACTATTTCATGGTTGTTGTTATTAGTACTTATGTAGGCAAATATACAACATAAACAACAGGACTTTGCAGATATTTTACAAAAAAAATATGCACATTTTACAGAAATACGCAAAAAAAGGTAGTTACGAAGTAATAGAAAGAGTATATAGAATCAACGCTTTTAAGCAAGTATGCATATTTGTAAATGAAGAAAATTCTTTCCCAATTTTTCAAGTTCATCAAAAGGCTTGATTCTATATATTTTGTAAAATGTGAACATTTCATGCTTTGGTCGCTTCTTTCCCATTTTAGGCATCGCTATACTTTGAGAAGATAAGCGACGCCAAACGCATTTGTAATTTTTATTTTCTTTAAAGTACCTATTGCAATCATAATGAGAATGTAATTCATGTATCACGTTACGCTATTTGAACCAATGAGGTGCATTCAAATGCCCAGTTACACATTATCACAGCGGTAGTAATTTATTTTCGTAATTATTTTTAGGTTGCCATGAAAATAAAATTAATACCCAATAGGTTATTTCATAATTTTGTCGGTTTGTCAAATTGACATTTGTTTGTTTTGTTTTCTTTGTACAATTTCACATTTAAAATAAAACTATATTCGTAATATTTAATATTTTGCATTTCATTCAATATATTCTCTTTCCAAATATAATTCGTGTAATGATTAATGATCGATGATTTTTTACTCGGAAAAAATCATCGATAATAATCATTCCACTTGTTATATTATAACTGAATATAAAGTTACAATTTAATGTGTGTTTTTTATTCTTGATTTTATTTCTTTTATGCTGCATCTGTTTTAAAACTCAAAAGCTGCTAATCTTACAATTAATTAGCTTGAATGCATTTCGTGCCCATTTAAAAGCGTGGGCGAGACAAGGAGCAGGGACTCTTCCATAGCAGCCCCGCTCTTTTAACAGTCAGGCCCGCCCGCTGCAGTATTGTGTGATCTTTCCAGTAGAATTTACATTTCACCGGTATATAAACTGTCAAAATCAAAGTCAAACTGTTATAACCTAAAAAAATGTAACGGTTCATAACAATGTGCTCTTGTAAAATAATTTTCTGTTTAATAATTTTATCCATTTTTATAAATTATGTTTTTCATAAAAATTACATTAGCATTTGTAAACCAATTTGACAATTAAATATTTACTTGAAATTGTTTTAAAATAGGCTTTGAAATCAAGGAGATCATGCTTAATAAATAGTAAGATTGCAATCAAACAAAACAAGATAATCTGTTAGTTAGCCTTATCGAAGGTGTACCTGATATAGGCATTAACACTTCATGGTTACTAAAATCAGCCTGGGAGTTGTGAGAGAGTTGTGAGAACTACAAAGTTTATGTTAATAAATTAATGTCAGGTCTTATAAAGACCACTGATCCGGGGTTAATTTTAATTCGTTGTTAAAATAAACAAAAGCATATCAAAACGTTAGTACCTATATTTTATTCATTAGCAAACATATTTTGATGTGCTTTTGTTTATTTTAACAACGACTTTATAAGACTGGTTGTAAATGTAATGTAATGCTCTTGAATTCCATAAAAGAATAGTCTTCAGAGGAAAGCGACGTTAATTTTATCCCACCTTCGAAAGATTTAATGAAATTAGGGTACTGAGGATACACTTCAACCAAAATAAGACTGATAAAGCTAAATATACATTTAAAAAATGTTTCCTTAAGAAGTTAAATTTCACTTTTGGTTCTTTGTCACAATTCAATAACTCCTAATCGGATCAGGCTCAAACTGAAAGTGATACGATTTCATTAACATTCTGAAAACTTCATTTAATTGATACTAGATTTATATGTAGCAGGGGCTGGCTACCCTACTTTTGATTTGACCACTTTATAAGTACCCTCTCCTTGGATTCTTTTCATTGTTTTAAGTATAACTATACTGTGTTCACGATATTTTTTTACCAGAGCAGGCCACAATTTAAATTTATTATGTTGGTATCAAATTTTGTTCAAATTTGTACAGCCGGTTATTATGACAAATGTTGAATACGAGGTTATACCGGGTGACAATGAGACCAGGGCAATGCCTCTATCTCCGTTACATATCAATGAATTTGGATGAAAGTTGATACAAGGATACTAGACATAGTTTTGGATTAACATACAAGTATAGTCAAACTGGTTGACTTCCGGTTTCACCGGAAATAACAGTAGCTTTAAATTTTTAAATGGATCACCCAATATATTTTATGTTTTTTGCAATTTATGACTCAAATTACAGACAACAGTGCTGCCGAATTTGCTTAAGTATTACACAAAAATATTAAAAAAATTAATTAATTATTCTTCAATTTTAGATAAATATAAAGTAGTGCATGATGTATATCGTTAGAATGGTAATAAAATTTGCTGTTTAATGGCAAGATGGCCCTTGGTAGGTGCCATTTAAAAAAAGTAACTTTTTCTTAAAAACGTGTTTAGCAAATTTTGTTCTTTTATTAAGGGTTTGCTATTGGCTTCATTGATAAAATAGCTATTATTCTTAGTTGGTAGAGTCAATTGGAACATATTTTTTCAAGTTACAGCCTTCTATCATAAAAAGTAAAAGTTGAAAAATAGTATATTACGCAACAAGTTTAGAAGAGTGATGTTTTACTGAACAAGTATGGCTAGTTTGAGTACGAGCGTTAGCGAGTACTTAAATGGCCATACGAGAAATGCAAAATATTAAATTTTTATATAAAAGTGATATTAAATGTCAAACCATTACCAAGCTGAACAGAACTCGTTTCTATGTACTAAAGCACAATAAGCAGCTCCAGTTGATGTTATGCATTTGACAGTACTGAAGTGTATTGTTGGTGACACTGTAAGTCTATGTCACCAACAATACACTTCAGTACTGCCAAACATAAAACGAATTGCTGTTGCTATGCAGAAAAGTGTTGCTAATGCAGAAACGTACCACACATTACCAAATGAAATGCAATAAAATATTGTTTTGTTTGAAAAAATTAAAATTTAGCAAGTCTAATTTATATAATTTGACTTGTGGATTTCGAAAAACATAAAATATACAGGGTGATCCATTTAAAAAATCAAAGTTGGTATCATTTCCGGTGAAACCGGAAGTCGACCATTTTGACTATATCTATGGGTCAATCAGAAATTATCTCTAGTATCTTCATATAAAATTTTATCTAAATCGATTCATAAATAAAGATGATATACGCATGGCCCTAGTCTCATTGTCACCCGGTATAGATAGTACTATGGTGCCAAATATACCGTATTAGCATAGAATAAACACCTAACAGACTCAGAAGCGACACTAGCGGTGGCGCCTTTGATGTTCGAGTAGCCGATTTCAGCTATGACGCCCATATTGAAAGAATGTAGATCACGAATAATATGTTGGTGGTACTGTAAGTCTATGTCAAATTCGAGGTTATCAGGTTAGGTTTTCCGTCAATTTTGACACAGACTAACGCAAAACCTAACCTGCTAACCTCAAATTTGACATAGACTTACAGAGCCACCATATTATTCTTGATCTACTCTCTTTCAATGTGGCCTTGTCAATGATACAGTTTTGCTTAAAAATGCCAGAAGTCAATATTGTTGATAAAGCAAACATAATTGCTAATGCAGAACTGCCTGTCTTTTTTGGCCGTAACTGTACAACTGGCAACGCTGGTTTTATTTTGAATCATAACCTTAAAATCAATTCAATGTGCTTTTACTAAAGACAGATTTATAACAGAAAACCTATGTGACACGAGCCAGTTGTGGTCAGTTGTTGAGTTGTGTCCCGTAAAAGCTATAAAGTGACGATTTATATGAACTTTTATTTAGTGCAAAGGACATTTCAGGTAGGTAGCTAGAGAAATATAGAATATATTTGAGTAATTAAAGAATTACAGAAAAAACCTGTAAAATTGTAAAATTTGATAAATAAATAAGGGGCCGAGGTGAGTGCATTAGGGCCATTATTCCAAAGCAACAGCAGGCAGCAGCACAGCAAACCAAATCCAATCAGCCAGAAGAAAACTTCCCAGGGAAATACTTGCAATAAAGATGACGCCTGAAAAAGATGACATGGAAGAAATACGGGATATGTTTGCACAAATAAATAAAAACTTACAGATGTAAAGGCTAAATTAGTGTTCAGGAAGTGTAAGCTTTAAGACAAGAAAATAAAAAACTAAAACAGATGGTAGAAAAACAAGATAAAAGAGTAGGAATGTTACAGAGAGAGATAAAGAAGAAAAACTGGAAAAAGTAAATAGCAAAGTAGTAGAAATATTTAAAAAAAAATGGTGTAAACATTAATAGGCACACAGAAATAGATAAAATAAAAATACTAGATGAGTTCAATGCAACCAAGAAGAGAAAATCCTAATTAAGTTGCTATCAACAAATAATATAAAGACTGAAATTTACAAATAAGCAAAAAACTCGGGAGGAACAAACATATGGATAAATGATGACCACATAACTAGCACAGTAGGAAAAGGAAAGCTATGACACCCTACCTGAAACATGCAAGACAGAAAGGTTATAGCGCATTCCTGAATTAAGATAAATTAATAGTGAATGGTAGGATATACGGAGCCAAAGACTTTATGAAAGACGGAAATGGGAAATAATGATGACAAGAAACGAACAGTCTGTGAGCGCTCCCCAGATGACGGTGATTTAAACCAGCAACTGAGAAAAATACCAAGAACTGGATAAAACGACTTATAAGAGATGAGAAAGCAAAACGACTTATAAGAGATGAGAAAGCCAAGGATAAAAAAGTCGACGGAAAATGCAATGAATAGGATATGAGAAAAACAAAGAAAGTGAAATAATACTAGCTACTTGGAACATAAGAACTCTATTAGTAGTAGGAGCATTACAAAATTTAATAATTGAAATAAAAAGATATAAGATCGATATTACGGCTATACAAGAAATGAGATGGAAAAACGACGGCATTACAGATTATGAAGGATACATGATATACTACAGTGGAGCAGTGAGGGGCAAATTTGAAGTATTTGGAAATGTACTACATTTCTTCATTCAAAATCGATAATAAATGTGGTACTTTTATCATTAGCAAAACTTTTATCCCTAGCAACGGCGATTCGTTTCACATTTGGCAATACTGAAGTGTGATGTTGGTGACACTGTAAATCTATGTCAAATTCGAGGTTAGTAGGTCAGTTTTGACACAGATTGACACAAAACCTAACCTGCTAACCTCGAATTTGACATAGGCTTACAGTGCCACCAGCATAAACAGTGCCAAGCCAATGACAGGCCGGCCTAAATTTATTGTCCGGCATTGTACCAAAGAATTTGGAATTTACTTCCTCAATGAAAATGTGTTGAATTATGGTCCTATTGTTACAGAGTGAAGTGTGGCTTAAACACAAATATGCACTTGGAGAGGATGCATAAAACAATTAAATATGTTTATTTCCAGCGAAAAAAAACAACAAAAGATTAGATAAAATACTAAATGTCTTGATGAAGTTTGTGAGAGATCGTCTCTATGATCAAACTATAACGCTGCATAAAGGTAAAATCACAAAGAAACTATCGGATCTTCATGCTCGACACAAATCAAGCCTTGAACTTTCCACAGATTTTATTATTGAAAATGACAATGTCTGGAGTATTCGTTCGACTCATGGAAATTATATTTATCGCATTTCATTTGGAAATGTATTACATTTCTTCATTCAAAATCGATAATAAATGTGGTACTTTTATCATTAGCAAAACTTTTATCCCTAGCAACGGCGATTCGTTTCACATTTGGCAATACTGAAGTGTGATGTTGGTGACACTGTAAATCTATGTCAAATTCGAGGTTAGTAGGTTAGGTTTAACGTCAGTTTTGACACAGACTGACGCAAAACCTAACCTGCTAACCTCGAATTTGACGTAGACTGACACAAAACCTAACCTGCTAACCTCGAATTTGACATAGACTTACAGTGTCACCAACAACACACTTCAGTACTGCCAAACGCATAACATCAACTGGAGCTTCTTTTTGTGCTTTAGTACATAGGAATGAGTTATGCTCATCTTGGTTATGTTTTGACAGTTAGTGTCACTTGTATGTAAAAATTTAATATTCCTTATGAAATGTGATAAAATAGTATACTCAACTCGTTAGAAAAGTGGTTTTTCTCAACTTGTAGAGTAAAATACTATTATTCTGTGCAAAAAAACTGTAAAGAATGTAACTGAAATTTACGTTGTATGGAATGTAAAACTTGCATTCATATTTTCTCTTGTTCTTGTGTTGATTATACAATAAAGTGGAATATGTGTAAGCACATCCATTTACTGTGCCGTTTTAAAGAAAAATCTGTAGGTGACTTGCAAAATGATAGCAATCTTTATGAGTCTAATAACAGTGACAAAGTAGAAATTCTGAGAAGATATTTTCAAAAATAAATTAGTAGTGGCAAATACTCCCGAATCACTTTCAACAACAGTGACAGAAGTAAAAGAAGAGTATTTAGCTATCCTAGACAACATAAAAACAGCAGAAGGAATTCAAATTGCTCGAAATCATTTAAAATCACTAGGAGTCAGTATCAAAGCTTCCACGGAAGCATCTACGTCATCAGCTGTTACTTTTGACAGAAAAATCCGTAGAAAAAGCACCAGCCAACAAGAGGATTACACCACCAGAAAAAAAAATCAGGAAGAATGTAGGAAAAAAGTTAACTAAACCTACTGCAGAAGAACAAAATAGAATATCAGTTGCTCTGACAACAGGGCGGAGCACATCATAATTAACTTTATCCTGTGTAAAAAAATTTAATCCTGTATTGTTTTTGCTAAACCTATGCTTTATTTATAACGTATATATATTCAAATTATTTGCCTTATTCCTGCTTTTTTATTACTATACAGGGTGTAAAAAAAGTCTGGAATACAGCAAATATTTCAAAAAATACCGGAGATAAATTTTTCAAAATTGCCACAGTTATATAGTTAAAAAAGGCGCATCTAGGAAGAACAAAACCGTTTCTGTAACTGTACAGGGTTAGTCAGAAAAAATACCAACTTTTGTATTTTAAATTGGACACCCTGTATATTACCGAGGAATCAAATAGTCCTTCAAAAGACAAATTCAACGATATAGGGTTTGACGGATTTATTGCTTAAAGACTTAAAAAAACTAATTTGAAATAAATTAACAAGAATACGGTGTAAATAGGCAATACATGAAGATTGGATACAAATTACTTTATAAGATGTTCAGGGGATCTAGCAGGCCACTCAATTTCGCCTCTCCTCCCTATCCACTGATTTGGGAACATTTGGTTCAAAAATTGGGGCACCTGTAAACCAAAATGAGCGGGGGCGCCATCTTGTTGAAACCAGATTTTGACAGATAAATCCGTCAAACCCTATATCGTTGAATTTGTCTTTTGAAGGACTATTTGATTCCTCGGTAATATACAGGGTGTCCAATTTAAAATACAAAAGTTGGAATTTTTTCTGACTAACCCTGTACAGTGACAGAAACGGTTTTGTCCTTCCTAGGTGCACCGTTTTTACCTATATAAGTCTGGCAATTTTGAAAAATTCATCTCCAGTAGTTTTTGAAATATTTGCTATATTCCAGATTTCTTTTACACCCTGTATAATTAATTTATTTCATTAAAAAATACACTGCTGTCATTTAAACTATATTCGAATTTGTCATAATGATGACCACGCTGATTCTCATCACTGCGGATTGGTTGGAGCAAACCTGCATGTCAGAGCTCTACACGCTAATAAGGCCCATTATGCGCTGTTAAGCCACGGAGTAAGCAAGTATTGTTTACACCAAGGAAACTGTCTCCGTAACATGGCCTGCTCTAGTCTAAAAACATCGTGAAGTTGCATTTAATAACTGAATTTTTATTTCTCAAATAGTTTATTAAGGAAATGTGTGCAGCCAATATTGTATGTTAATACATGTTAAAATTTAATTTTAAAATTTTAGAACTTTCTTGCCAATATTAATCAGGATGACTCCTTTATAAGTTCAAAATAACCATTCGCTGTAATATCAATAATAAGAAGTTACAAATTCATTAAATCAATTTTTTTTTAATTATTACGAATCATCTAACGTAAATAATCTACAAATGCCATAAACGATATAAAATTTAAACTGAAGAAGCATTCATTTAGAATTCGAAATATACTATTAATATATATATTGACGATAAACAACTTTTTAAAAAGCTTTCTTAACTGTGACGTAATTTCATTTTTAATATGTTTAAAGTAAAATGTTTTTTAAAGTGTTTTAAAATTAAATTTTAATATGTACAATTGGCTGCACAGATTTCCCTAATAAAACTATTTGAGCATTACAGAATATTTTATTATTGCATAATTGAAAACATTCATTTTATAATTATTTACTTTATTTTCGAGCCAAGAAGATTAATTTATTTCCTAGGGGTTAATAATATTTCATTATTAACTACTGGTTAATAATGATTTTATTTTTTAGTAATGTAAAAGGAATAAAGGCGCTAGTAGTGCAAAAAATAATATATAAACTACGGTAGAGAAGACTTACCAGCCTTGCAACTTATTTCACTCGATGCTTCGCATCTCGGGAGATAATTCTGCTCGGCTGAGAAAAATGTCTTCTCTATGTTGATCTATAATATACTATTACCTTTTTTATTATTTAATTACTATGATGTATTTTTGTTTATTAAGTTAGTGTTTTCATTAATACAGATAATATGTTTACACTTGTACTTTATCGTACATTCAACATAAAAACTTTAATTTATAATAATAAAAAATATATACCTTGGAAATTCTATGTATTATTAACAACTTTTCTGTTTGCTACGTAGATACAAAGTGAAAGTCATTTTTTAATTGAAAGTTTATTGTTTTATTTAAATAAAAAACGCAGAAAGCATCAATTAAGATACTGTTTACATTTTTTTTTATATCATTACCCAGTCATTTGATAATATTAAAATTTATGAAATTATTTTATCAATTTTAGTTTCTTCTAAAATTTTACTGCTTTCTACATTTTAGATTTTTCAAAATCATCAATTCAAATTAATTTAAAATTCACTAACACTTTTCTGAGTAGGCTAAAAAACAATGAATACCTAATTCTCAACGGCACTTTTACTTGCTTACAAGTTGCCATATGCACAGGTACCAACATTTTCAATAATTATTCAACAATAAAGGCAAGATTAACCTAGCAACATATTTGAACATTAACATTTTTGTTACTATACTTTAATACTTTTATGTAAATATCTAACTTGAAGCAAACGTTAGCAGCAATATCTTTCAATGGCAAATAATCAACCTTGCTAGAGGAAGACTGCTTGATTGGACCCTTTAATATCTGTAATAATCTTTTAAACAATACAAAAACGGGACGCCATTGTCATTTAATAGTTTTACGAAGTAAAAATTCCACATTGCACTCACTAAATTGGATGGCAAATCAGCAAATACGGCACTGACGGATGCTGACGTTATTATCATCATCACCGTCATTATTATCAGCATTATCTGTTTGGCCTACCTGAGCATGCAGGCTGGCTGTGTTTCTCAGTTTAAACCGGGCTGGTGTACATCGGGTCTCTCCTAGTTCATTTACACAATGAACTCGCAACCAATCTCGTAAACCATTAAGGGTATGGAATTGAGAATTTGGCAGCCGAGTGATGGGGTTGTGACCGGTTAAATCAAGTATGGATGCTCCAATCGCTTTTCCGACCTGCAAAATACAGCTTATAGAGAGCTAAACGAGAAATTTATCCTATTTTCACCTCCTCAAAAACATGTGGAGTGTATTTTGGTGGCATAGGAATAGTATGAACAGTTTTAGTACTAGTCTCCTTAATGGTACATGGTAAAGCATTTACAAGTCTTCCAGTGTTATAATTACATTCCAAGGTGTAGCTTCTTATTAGGCCAGTTAGTTTGAGAACAGCAACTCGGCCAGATCCTTCTCTACTCATACCATCGCGACGGTCTCTGTTAAAAACATTAATGAAAGGGGAAAAATGTAATTTGATTGATACGATTACCTGAGGTACATATTTCTTTCGGTAAAATTACAGGCAGTGAAGTGAAAATTGTAATTGTTGAGACTGATAAGTTTTGGTAGAAGCATGCATTCAATATTACTTTCGAGGTCTTCAAAATGGTTACCATACATAAAAATTCCCTTTTTTGATGCATGTCCATGCATATCAAGGTACATAAAAATTCCAGATTCGTTCAAATTAAAATCTCCATGCTCACACTTCGCCGTCCCACTGTTGCCAACAGATTCTACACTTGAACTCTTGCTGACTGTGGTTCCACAGTTTCTACACATGCTTTTCCCTGTAGGAAGTGAATTGCTATGATTAAAAGTTGGAATTATACTAGAAATTCCTGGCATGGTATCTTCGAGTTTTATAATATTTGTCTTACATTTACAGCACCAAGGTTCCGACTTAGATTCTTGATTTTTCTTATTTTCTTCCAGTGTCATATGAGAAACCTTTTTTGTGAGTTTATTGTCATTGGCAAAACCACGGCGGTTATCATCAACAGAAGAAACATCTTCTTCATCATTATCGTTCCCTAGGTCTTCAATATTATCAAATTTTACATCTTCTTTTTCAAACCCATAATGGTAATATCTGATCAAAGCTCTTGCTGCATAAATTGATGGGTGTAAAGTAAAGGAAGGATTCAAATACATGCGGTTTAGATTTACACCCCTGTTATCTGTTCGATAATGACCTTTTGCAACACCATCTGGGTTCAACATGGGTATAAGTTTGAAAACGTACAGCTTTCTAAGTGCTAGGGCCACTGGGTCATCACGGCTTAGCAAGAGATTTAACAGGCCGTTAAATACAAAACTTGATGGAGTTTCGCCTGGATGAACACGTGCAGATACAAAGATGATCTGGAATAGTTGCATTTTATAATGTTAGCAATCAGACAACAAATAATTTCTAAATTTGCATTTCAATTTAATTCATCTGAATCATTGTTGTTTGATTTCACAATCAAATTGTGTCTTTCCTAACTGAAATGTAAAAACCATTCCGTTTCCTCTTTAATAACAAAATTATTCGTAAAAACAAAACTGATATAATTCTCTTGTTTTTCAGGCAAATTAAACAATAATAATAATAATGATTATTATAAGAATTGATTAAGATGATGAAATGTTTTTCTAAATTTAATTGAAATTCTACTTGTTACTATTTACACAATTCTTTTTTTGAACTATTTTTCAATTAGACAGTTTACTCCAATGGCTCATTTGTACAAGGCATTGACAAAAATATTGTTTGTTTGTTATGAACAAGATACGTTAGACACCAACTGTTATGGACATATGGTCAAATTCCTACTTAGAATTCTGCCGAGACTAAAGATTTGCAACCTTAGCGAGGGATCTTTTATGAGGGATCTTTTACAAGCTACACATGTAGTAAATAGAACCCATGGCTTTACATCACTTCCGTATGATGGCATTCTGTAGAGGTTTTCATCCACAGATGAATAGTCACAATGCTTAACCACTGAGCTATGGAGCCCGGCAAATATTGAGTAATAATTTGGAAATAAAACTAAATTTTCTAATTCCAAGTTGAAATTATATACCTTTTTTCCAATAAATCTAAAAGGTCTAGGAACATGTTGCTCTGGAAACAGATTATTTAGTCTAGTTTCTCTCTCAGTACTGATATTGTGGTGGGACGATATGGTAATCAGATCTATTCTTCTTCCTTCCAGCGAAAAACACACAGCTTCACGAACATAGTATATATCATCCTTTGACGTGACTTCTGTACTTATAAATCTGTTGTCAATGTTTACCAGTGTACTGCTGAGTTCAGTGTAGGAGTATGGATATGTGAAGGCAAAGTACGTTATACTTTGAACATTCTCCGCCGTCCTGTATTTGAAACTCAATGTGAATATGTTCTCATCAATCTGAAAATGTTAATAATTTAGTATTATTGACAATTGGCATCACATAAATGTACCGTTTTAAAGACAAAAGCTAACATCTTTTAAACAATGCATGTACAATATCTATAATTGTACATTTGCAGAAATTTTGTAGAGATCAGACAACAGCTTTAAAAAATGGATAGGTCAGGAAAAACATTAAAAGTGAAGGTAGGTGTAGTATCACAAAACATGTAGGAATAACTATGAAATCTGAAAATAAATGATTGATTGTTGAAACTAAGATTATATATGATAAAGGCTTTCAATAACTTTGCCAACCATTGGTGAATTTCTCAGGAAAGAAAATACAAATGTCTATATACGGTATACTGAACTAGCATAGATGAATTTGTGAAGAAAAATTCTGAGAATAAAAGAAATCGAGACATATTTAATGAAACTGACATTTACAATGGTATAGGTAATTTCCACATAGTTGCTTTTTTTAGAATGATAAGTAAATTATCTAGATTTACATGCAATTAAGTATTTATTTATTAATAATGCCAATACACAAGAAAGGGGATAAACATGAGTGCACTAACTATAGGGGAATCACTTTGCTATGTAGAATAGTCAAAATCTATGAAGGTATATTAGCTAAATGACTAGAAAGAACAGTGGAAAACCAACTAGAAGAAGCACAAAGCGGTTTTAGAAAAGGGAGAGGAGCGCAGGATCACATATAGCAATATATATGTGGCCTTTATAGATATAAAGAAAGCGTTCGATAGTGTGCCACGTGATCGTGTTTGGAATAGCCTAAGTAGAAGAGAGGTTAGAGATAAACTTATAGAAGCTATTAAATCAATGTACAGCAACACAAGAAACTATGTAAGAACGAGAAGTACAAGATCAGAAGAATTCATAACGACAGAGGGACTGAGACAGGGAGGTGTACTGAGCCCGATATTATTTAACGTAATAATGGACGACGTTATGAAAGAAGTGAAACCGGATGTAAAGAAACTGAAGGTGGGTTACAGGAATATGATGCCAGTAGAAATAGATGTGAGTGCCTTTGCTGACGATCTTGTGATATATGCGAAAAATAAGGAGATCCTGCAGCATAATCTAGATGTATGGACTAAAGCCTTAAGAGACAGAAACCTGGAAATAAACACAGAAAAAACAAAAGTGATGGTAATAGAAAAGACGGATGAAGAAATCAAGGTAAATCTGGATGGCAAGGTGTTAGAACAAGTAGACTCATTTAAGTACCTAGGAATTAAAATACAGAAATCGGGTAATATGGAGACCGAACTAAACGACAGATTGGAAACAGCCACAAAATTGTACTATGCTCTAAATCATGCGTTCACATGGAAAAAAGAAATCTCAAGGTAGACCAAATGCACAGTGTACAAAGCTATATTCAAACCGATACTACTATATGGCAGTGAGAGCTGGACAATAACGAAAAGAATGGAAAACAAAATACAGGCAATAGAAATTAAGTTCTTAAGAGGTATAAGAAGAGTAACAAAGAGAGATAGATTAAGCAATAGTAAAATAAGAGAACTGGGATTAAAGCCACTAAAAGCAGATATAATTTGTAGAAAATTAAGATGGTTCGGACACATGGTAAGAATGGGAGAGGAGATAAAACTTAGAAAGGTGTGGCTGGCCAGAACACAACAGAAAAGATCAAGAGGAAGATCGAAAAGATCGTGGGATAGACAAATGATACAAATACTAGGAGATAAGGGAATAACATGGAATGAAGGGCTCAGACTAGCACGCAACAAGAAAGAATGGGCAAGGAGAATACATAGTGAAATATAAGTAGTGAAATATAGACCTGCTGAAAAGTGGAAATGGACTAGATTTACAGATTGGACAATAAAGTTAGACTAGAATAGATATGTAGATAATCATTATAGTAAATCTTAATGTATATATAAAGCACCTTAACACCTAACGGTATGTAAGGTTAAGATAATAATAATAATAATAATAAAGTATTTATTTAATTACATAATTTATATTACAGCAAATGTATGGTCACATTTATAAATCTATAAATAATAAGTACATTATTTAATTAGTTTAGAAAAGTGATGTTTTACTGAACAAGTACGGCTAGTTTGAGACGAGCATCAGCAAGTACCTAAACAGACATACGAGATTTTTGTTTAAATTTAAATTAAATTAGAATAAAGGTAAGTAACATTTGAATCATTTATTGAAACTGAAAAAAAAACATTTTATTTCAAAATCAGTATCACTTAGAAAAACACTAAGAAATTCCAACTTCTTAATCTGGAATAGTATCGCAAAACTTATGTGTGTTGCTCAAAATGGCCACCATCAGAGTCTTGACCTAACCTGGCTCTTTGAATTACTTCTCGCATAACGTTATGAATTTATTATAGTAGCTATTGCCGCTGTGATGCGATTTTGTAAATCTTGTCACATCGATGGTGTTGAGTAGACAATATTGGTTCCTATCCAGTGATCGCCGAATCTTTAGCCAATAGTTGGCTATCGATTCTTCAAGATCAGATTAAGTAGGTATACATAATCAACAAACATCAGTGTCAAGCAATTTATTGGAGAAAAAGCTAATTTTCTTGTTCTTTTTTAATTGTTAATCGTTGATAGCGAGGGCAGATTGTCCCTCGAAAGATTCGTTATTTAATATTTGTAATTTTCAGAGTGGCGAAATACCCAAATACAAAATGAAAGAGTTACTTAATTTGGATCGAGTACAGGAAGCCCTTAGTTTGCACAAATCAGAATACAATTAATATTAAAACCAGAAAATACCGTTGATTGTTACTTATAATATTTTACAACTTTTCTCTCACGGCTTCTCTCAGGAAATCACAAATTTTACTTTGCTCATTTTGAATAAGACAATCACATGAGCATTGATCACTTGTCACAGTGAATCATTTCCTTTCTGTCTAGGAAAGAAGTAGGTGAGGACCAAACTCATCAAGTTCGTTTTTTTCATGTTTGGGTCCTGTTTTTTCATTCGCGTGTCTGGCATGGACATGAGGGAAGAAGCATAAGATGTAAAGATTAAACAAAGTGTGCTCAGGTTGGCAGTCATTGCAGCTTGTAAATATACAGCGTGTTTCAAAATTGCACGGTCTAGGGACATGTTTTCTAGGTCAAAATAAACAAACAAATTCCTATGAATATTAACCTGAAATTGCATTTTAAAAGAACTACAGATCTGAGAAGGGTAAGAGATAAACATATCGTTATGAGTCAATTATGCTTCTGAAGCAGCACAATTCGATTTTTAAGTTAGATTTTCCCAAATACTTTCAGGGCTTTTAAACAAGAGAACCTTTTTAATGTAAAAAAGTCTTTTAACTTTTCAAATATCCAACTAAAATTGGCAAAAAATTAACCGAGTCGTGCAGATTTTCCAAATTATGCTTTTGCTTTGTTCAGTAATTTGACTTTGACAGTTGGGAGCCTACTGATATTATTATATCGTGTGTTCCAAAAAAAAACTCATTCACAGCATGCCATGATCAAATTGAAATTTGCCGTAACTTGATATTACCCACTTAAGCAAATGAACTACCATAAGTCGGAGAGAACTAAATTACATCTTGACTTTGAACTATTTTCCTAAAAATATACAAAACCCCTAACAAAAAGAATGTTTATAGACCGTTATGATTATTACACTCGTTGTGTATAAGCCGTTCACGACCTTTTTGGGACAGAGTTGGCTATGATTTTGTCTTTTCATGTTGGACTAACTGATTCGATGATGTAGTGCAGCGGTCGGCAACCTTTTGGCAGGCAAGGGCCACATAGTGGAAAAATGAAGTGAAGGCGGGCCGCACTTATTCATAATTTGGATAATAGGTTTACTTTGTATATCGGGGTGATATTAAAAATGCGAAAATATTGCATTTAAATTTTATTAATACGCAGGAACAATGACAAAAAAGTTAGGAAAATAATAAAAATACGATAACTATGTACAAAGTATATCTACCTACATATAACTGTACTTATAAAAAATTTAGTGTGACTTTTGAGGCTGTATTTTAGCGGCTATTTGTTGTATGTTAGCTTTCATGTTTGTAGTTGAAATTCGAAGAATGACTCTCAAATGCTCATCTGTGAGACGAGAAGCATATTTATTTTTCTGTAACTGAGAATTGATAAAGCTTGTTCGCACAGGTAAGCGCTGCCTAACATTGTAATTAATTGCTGAGCAAACCTTTTCAATTCATCAAAATTAGATGGCAAGCTGCCATAAAATTTAACAAGATCATTGATTTGAGAGTGTCATTCGATTGGATGGGCCTCATGAAGAATTTTGAGTTTGAGCATTTAACTCTTGTCAAAATTAGACTGATTTTTTTTAATTACTACTTTTGTATCACATTTCAGAGGCTATTTGTTTCAATAATTTCAAGGAACTACTGATTTTGAGAAAATGGTCATTTTAATTTCTTAACATTAAACTGCAGCAGGATCGTTTCAGAATCCATGCTTTTAAAAAATTCGCGTCTTTCTAGGTTATAATTAGAAGTAAACCCAAACATGGTCTTCTGCTAAGTGGTCAAGCGGATATGAAGCGGAAATGGAGCGAAAATAAATTCGCTCCCAAAAATGGCGACTGCTGCCGAAGCGAAACCGAAGCGCTGACGGTCAACGAAGCGTTCAACGCAATCGCACCTCAGCGCGATGTCGGCTGAACGCACCCACTCTGTGTCTGTGATATTACATTCTTATTAAATGCACGCTCGCTTGAATTTTTGCGCGCGCATTACGCAATTATTTAAATTTTAAGTAGGTATATAAGACTTTAATTTACAAAACAGTCGAGGGCCGCAAGACGGAGATCCGCGGGCCGCATGCGGCCCGCGGGCCGCGCGTTGCCGACCGCTGATGTAGTGGATGCAACTTTTTTTTCTGTCAGTGTCTCTTCGACATTTTCTTGCCACCACATTGCCAGATTTATTATTTTAATATTTGTAAGAAAATAAATGATTTATCAAATGTGTAAAAATAATTTTAATTTCCGTTAAACGAAGTCAAAATGTCCAAAGTAATTTTGTTACAACAAAAAATTTCCATTAAACGATGTTACTTTCAATTTAAAAAGGACAGACCAAATTTAAAAGAACGCGAGTCGATCTGGAAACTAGAGAACATCCGACAACAATGTACCTATTCACAAAATATAACCTTAAACTGAAAACAACCTAACCTAACACAAAAAGTGTCAATTTCCATGAGGGAGTTTAGTTGCAACAGAGGTTCTGCCAACAAAATTACTAGATGGTCATAGCCTCACCTGACCCAAAAAGATCGTGAACGACTTATACATGCCATCTTATTTTCCTTTTTGCTTGATACAATTAAACCTAACGTAGAGTAAACTGTTACCTGTTACAGTGACAGATGTTTTCATAAACAAAATGCAATCTGACATTCACCTACAGACTTAAGTTAAGACATGGCTAGATTTTTTTTAACTTTCTTTCCAAGGCCTACCCTAAATGAGTTTTTTTTGGAACACATTATAAATACAGGGCCGGCCTAAGGCGTGTGCGACGTGTGCGGTCGCACACATGCGATTTTGGGAGAGGCACCGAGATGAGAAAAAAAGTATAAAAAATAATATGGTAAAAAATTTAATTTTTATGTACTGTAATTTAAATGCAAATTAGCCATTTGAATATATTAATAATTTTGGTTCAACAAATAGAAAGACTGAACAACCTTGCAATTTTGTCTATTGAAAATGATATTTTATCGTCATTAGATTATGATGCACTAATAAAAACATCTTCGGCTGCTAAAGCTAGGAAGGTCCACAACTGTTACGTGTAAGTATAATAAAGATTATCTTAATAAATTTTCTGTAACATTTTTTCTTGATATTTTATACTACTACTATCATTTTATAGTTATATTGATGTACCTTTTCTAGAAAAGTGAATACCAAAGTTTATATTTCTGAACTTTTTTCGTACTTTTGCTAATGTACTGATGTAACTTTTTTTAATATTGCTACGTTTTTACAATCGGGCTATTTAAAAATCATAGGACGCTTCTTGTATCAAACATTTATTTACAACGATTAACTACGATCATTTACATGGCAGAACACAAATTACTTAAACTAACAAACTATTTCTAACAACGATACATTTATTTATTTATATTGCACTTAACAGTAATGATTTATATGGTTATATTTATTTGTTATTTATTTCACTAGAGTTATATACACACGGTCTATTTATATTACGCGCTTCGAGCTTGATGAGAACTGGATGAGAACTGCCCGCTATTCCCGCTTGTGAGTATTTATATCCCACGAATGAGTCATTCTAGAACAATCAAGACGTTGCTCGCTTGTTCCGGGAAGCGCATGACGCATCGCGTATTAGTCAGCAAGGTCGCTGACGTCACCCGTCTGCAGCTGGCTTCAAAGTTACTTCTCGAATATTCACGCGTCTGCATCGGTCTCAGTTCGTTACAATATTAATACAGGGTGGTCCACTTTTTTGTAGCAGGACTTTAATAGCAGACAGAAAAACTTATTTCAAGGCGAAAATTTTATATAAACATAGGCCCTGAAACTCTTCGTTTTAAAGATACATGGCGTTCAAATTTTCGAAAAAATATTATTTTTTCTATACAGCATCCCAACCAGCTGAGATAATTCAATTAAATTTGGTGTGCAATTCTAGCCTAAATGCTACTACATTCCATGACAATATCAAGGTCCTCGATCGACCAGTGGCGGAGATGTGGGGTTTTGCGACCAATAAATTTAAAACTTCACTAGTACGACCCTGTTAAAAATCGAAATTGTTTCTTTTTTCAAAAAAAGCGTTTAATTCTCTACAAAAAATGTCTGCACATTTCCTCATATCTCCCACGGTTACGTAGCAATTTTCAATAGTTTGGTCAAATTCATGTTTTTTATTCAAAATAAACTCGAACTAGTTTTGGGGTAGAATATTTAATTGTAATTAAATAGGTTTCGTTAACAAAGGTACACCTTATTAACATTTGAACGATTTAGAATAAAAATAAATGTTTCCCATATTTGAAAACCTTATTTTCAATGTGCAGTAATAAGTAATAAAGAATGTAACCTATTTAATTACAATATTCTACCCCAAAACTAGTTCGAGTTTATTTTGAATAAAAAACATGAATTTGACCAAACTATTGAAAATTGCTACGTAACCGTGGGAGATATGAGGAAATGTGAAGAGACATTTTTTGTATAGAATTAAACGCTTTTTTTGAAAAAAGAAACAATTTCGATTTTTAACAGGGTCGTACTAGTGAATTTTTAAATTTATTGGTCGCAAAACCCCACATCTCCGCCACTGGTCGATCGAGGACCTTGATATTGTCATGGAATGTAGTAGCATTTAGGCTAGAATTGCACACCAAATTTAATTGAATTATCTCAGCTGGTTGGGAGACTGCATACTGTATAGAAAAAATTATATTTTTTCAAAAATTTGAACGCCCTGTATCTTTAAAACGAAGAGTTTCAGGGCCTATGTTCATATGAAACTTTCGCCTTGAAATAAGTTTTTCTGTCTATTATTAAAGTCCTGCTACAAAAAAGTAGACCACCCTGTATATTCAAATTGAAATGTATTTTTCATGAATATTAAATCAAATAAAACTTTTGTTGTAGTAGAAAAATGTGTCTGTTATTTTGTACCTGACAAAACAATAAACTGAGTAAGAGAATTTGTTAGGAGTTCGCTCTTTACACAAGTACAGTACAATACGCCTATTGAAGTTTGAAAATGTCAGCTAAAAAAATTAGTACTAGAAGATGTAATTTAATAAAATAAAAACAATGAAAAGGTACTAAATACTTGATATGTTTTTCGGACTTTTTCCACTGTCTAGGGTGTAAATCACACAACGTTTCGGGAGTTTTGATCTACTCCCGTCTTCAGGTATTCCTGGTTAGTACTGAGAAGAACTGATATTGTATGTTTTTCTACGTAAATTTGTGCCTCCCCCGGGGTTTGAACCCGGGACCGCTGATCGCTAGTCTGCCACTCTAACCACTAGGCTACCAGGGAGGTTAGAGTGGCAGACTAGCGATCAGCGGTCCCGGGTTCAAACCCCGGGGGAGGTACAACTTTACGTAGAAAAACATATAATATCAGTCCTTCTCAGGACTAACCAGGAACACCTGAGACGGGAGTAGATCGAAACTCCCGAAACGTTGTGTGGTTTACACCCTAGACAGTGGAAAACGTCCGAAAAACATATCATAATAGACCACTGCCAAAAAATGACATTCAGAGAACTACTAAATACTTTACTTTAATATTTACTATTTACTACTAGTTTTAGTTTTTGGTTTTTAATCCCTTTAAAATGCCAACTTCAGGTATTAAGTTCCGACAAATTTTAGTTATAGAGCACCCATACCATTTTTTGGAGGGTTTTCTATACCCACTTTCATTGTAAGGGCCGCCAAAACTCATTATTGCACACACAGCATTTTGCTCTTAGGCCGGCCCTGTATACATATTATAATAAAAATCGCTCCACACTGAATTTATATTTTTTAACAACTAATCATAAGATTGACGACATTTTTAATTGCATCCCCTATTCTTGATATGTGAAAACAACTGTATAGCTTTGAAATTGAATAGTCAGTGCCGTAATTAGGCAAATTTTCACTGTAGGCAAGCTAACAATTTTGCTCTCCTTACTACACTAACGATACTCACATACTGTATGAATTCTGTATTTTTTTCTGTATATATCGTACTATCTGTTCAATAGAACTGTAAATGCAAAATGCTTGTTTGTAAATTAAGTCCCATTGTGTTGTGTGTAGGTGTAATAGTAACAGCTGTAAACCCACTGCCAAAATTGGGTAAAATAATTCCCTATTGATCATATAAATGTTTCTCTGATTCTGAACTAAGTACATATCGCCATATCCATTACTTGTGGTAGTACAGTAAAATATTATATTTTTCAGAACAATATAGCGACATGTACCGATGGGGCCATAATTATAACGGGTGTTCATAAACAGTCGTCATCCCAGTTGCTTTGAAAAACAAAATGTTATGTCTTTGATTAATTACTGTAACACAATGAAACGTCATTGGGAACTGTCATAGCGCATTTTTTCTCAATTATAATAGACATACGTTTCTGAAGTCAAAACCTACTGGGATGACGACTGTTTATGAACACCCGTTATATAACAGCAATGAGATAACATAAACAACACAATAGAATGCTTGAGTAAGAAAGAGATGGCCATACGAAATAATTATTTTAGCAGGCATGTTTAGTTGACAAATGTCATAATTAAATTAAGCGTCAAGCCTTCTCGAATATTTGCTACTATGTTTATCTCTCTCTTACTCAAGCAATATGTGTTGTATTCTTGTTCATGTTATCTCATTGCTGTTATATATAATTGTGGCTCCATCGGTATAACAGTTACAGCAGTATTGTTCCATTCCACACAGCCATATCTGACACTTGACTCTCTATTGCGCTCGATTGGTACATAGGAGTGGGCCAATTTTGTATCATCGCAGTAGCCTTCTATAATGAAAATGGCTAGATGAATGGCTGAAGAAGTTTTTGAGTTTAAAGAACTGTGCACCACTATGACAAGTAACTTTACACTAAATGAAACAAATGAAAACGTTCCATAATCCATAATTGGTTATTAGTTAAGAAAAGCTTTTCGTACACTATGAGATTAAAGACGAAACAACATTTGTTAGAGCTGTGCAGATACAAAAAAGGGCATCACAAATACTATGAAGATTTGGCAGCAGAAAATAAAACTCCCGAAACCATCAACTTTTAACGAATGTGGTAAAGACTAAAGCGTTTTAATAATAGATGTTTCTAGCTACTATGTACGCATAATTATACGAGGGTAAATTGAAAAGTCTCCGGCCTAGACAAGAAAACAAAAGAAAGTCATCTAAACAGTAATTTTATTTTTCAACGTAATCCTCGTCAAGTTCAATGCACTTGGTCCACCTATATTCAAGTGCTCTTATTCCATACCTATAAGCCCTTTCATCCAACTGGTCAAAATAGACATTTGTGGCAGCAATCACATCTTCATCGGACTCGTACTTCTTTCCAGCATGAAATTTTTTCAAGTTTGGAAATAAACTAAAATCTGAGGGGGCTAAGTCCGGCGAGTAGGGGGCATGGGGTATCAATTCAAACCGCAAGTCATTAATTTTTGCCATGGCAATAACTGACTTGTGAAAGGGGGCATTATCCTGATGATACAGAATTTTTTTCTTTGCTAACCCGGGTCGTTTTTCTTGAATTTTCTCTTTTAGCTGGTCAAGTAGGGTAGCATAGTATGCCCCGTTGATAGTTTTACCTTTTTTAAGGTAATCCACAAAAATAATACCTTTGGCATCCCAAAAAACTGAAGCCAAAACTTTTCCGGCCGACGGAACTGTTTTGGCCTTTTTCGGGGCAGGTTCTCCTTTGGCAGTCCATTGCTTCGATTGCTGTTTTGTTTCTGGTGTATAGTGGTGAATCCACGTCTCATCCATTGTAATAAATTGCCTTAAAAAATCGACTGGATTGCGTTTAAACAAGTCCAAACACTCCTCCGAAACTGTTTTGCGTGTCAGCTTTTGCTCCAGTGTGAGCAGTCGCGGCACCCATCGCACAGACAACTTTCTCATCCCCAAAACTTCGGTTAGGATATAATATGTCCGCTCTGTTGAAATGCCTGTAGTATCTGCTATCTCCATCAACTTCAATCGCCGGTCATTCAAGACAATTTTATGAACTTTTTCGATCATTTCTGTTGTGGTGGCTGTTTTTGGTCTTCCTGAACGCGGTGCATCTTCTGTACTCCTGCGACCACGTTTAAAGTCCGCAACCCAAGTTTTAACTGTGGTGTATGAAGGGGAAGATTCGCGTAATGTGCCGTCTAGTTCAGCTTTTATTTCTTTTGGGGCTAAACCCTTAATATGAAAATATTTAATAACTGCACGAATTTCCACTTGATCCATGCTTACAGCATGCAACACCTTAGTAACTTTGACAGCTTGTCAAACAACTATTATTTTACAGAAATTTTTGTTATTCCAGAGCCAGACTGATAAATCTTGAAAAAGTATAACGCCGTAAAAGCATTACGCAAATTTGTATCCTATCTGAGTTAGGCCGGGAACTTTTCAATTTATCCTCGTAGTTCAAAAGTACTTACATAATCAAAAAAATTAAAATTGAATTACTTTATTGACTTTTTTATTCCTTTTGGAACATAATTTAAAAAAATGTTATCTTAAGCGCATTATCTGCAACTTTAACAAACATTTTTTTCTAGACATCAGTGATATATGGCCGCAACTAACAAAATTCTCTTAAGAATTAAAATGTCATATTCTGTTCTTGTTGAGTATAATTTTGGGATAATTTTGCTGGTTTTGTGGAAGTACTGTAAAAAGCTTCTATTTATCTTAATAGATATTAACGATACAAGTTTGATTGCCAAAAACGAGGCGGTGAGCCGAGTTTTGCGGCAATCAAACGAGTCTCGTTAAGTGCCATAAGCAAAGGTGTATTGTTTAATATTTTATCTTCACCAATAAATTCTGGTTCAATGTATTTCTTTATACAAAAAGAGTGCGGTAATATTTATTACCGCACTGAGTGCGGTAATATCTATCCATTATCGCACTGAGTGCGGTAATATCCATTACCGCACTCAGTGCGGTAATGAAGCTCTTAACGATACTAAAATTAATTTGGTTAAGAGTCTATAACAACACTGAAGAAGATAAAATATATAATAGTAGTTTGTATGCCAAGACACTGAAGTTTAACTTTTTATCACAAATGTGGATTTAGGGGATAAAAAGAACTTCAGTGGTGAGGGGTACATTCAGTGCTGTGCAGTACTCGAGTACAAGTACTCAGTAACTTTACTCGGGAGTACTTTTAATGTACTCGGTACTCAGTCCACAAGTACATTTTTTTAAATGTACTTGTATTTGTATTTGACGCATTTACGTGTACTCGAGTACATTGCAGTGCGCAACAAGTGCCTACATTTTTATCCAATTTCAGACATGTAGCCGCCAGTTGCCATAAAAAGCTTAATTGCAGTTTTGCAACCCTTGTAGTAGTGCAATGTTCAGGTTTCCGGTTAGTTCGTTAGTTGATTGTTTAATAAGCGACTGACTACAGTCATTACCAATTATTGACGTGAGATATTAAAAGTAATAGGTAAGTAGGCAGGTACCCAAAATAATAATATGTTCTTAATTACTAGATCTTAGGTAGTGGAATCATCATTGACAAAGTGGAAACAATGGAATCGGTTTTTCTGAGTTACCTTTTGAGTATAATAGTACCTCTGGGTATTAATGTTTTACAGGGTGCTTGAAATTAACGAATTTTTTAAGTCGAACACCCCTGTACATCTTGTATTTTCAAAAAGCCCTTTTAATAACCTTTTTTCTGGTATTCTTTCATGTCCCTACACTCAACCGTTTTTCATATACGAGCCCTAACCACTATATATTCGGCCATTTCAATAATTTTACTCTACTAACGTAAAACAGGATTTTATGGGTGGACGGAGAACAATTAAGGCACCGTATATGCTGATCAAAGATTAAGGATTTCGAAGATTTCTTATCTTATTTTAACGAAAAGAAAATGTTGTACCTTAATTGTTTTTTGTTTAATCATAAAACTCTGTTTTTACGTGAAGGAAATAAAATTATTGGAATGGCCGAATATATAGTGGTTAGGGCTCGTATTCAGTTTGAACATAAAACAATTTTAGCCTCTATTTTTTTTATTTAAAGGAGTAGGTATAACAAATAAACATCATTAAAATGCTTATTTAAACACTGGAACCCGCTGAACACAACAATAAATCAGGTTAAGAACTAAAAATCAACCCATCGATGACACAAGAAATAACAAGCACAAAAGGCGACAATTGTATAGATAAATTAAATCTAGTATTAAATGAAATCACAAAACAAATATAGAAAAATCCCATATCAAATTACATTAAATGTTCAAATATGTCCCTATTTGGTCTTCACTTTTTTTCAGCATCCCGATATCTTGCCGACCAGAGTCTACTATATAGTAAGGACTTTTTCCAGACTCCCAAACTAAATATCATTGCCCTCGGCTGAACGGACAAAAAGTAATTTTCGTATTTAGCTATTTAAAAAACTGAATCAAACCAAATTTACACAAAATGTTACATGAATGTCACCTTGTAAAATCGTTTGGTTTACGTAGCCATTTTTTTTCTTTTCGTTAAATAATATCAGGATTCGATTTTAAATGAAAATTCAATGTTGCAACTAAAATTTATTTTAGTAAATTGTTGAACTAAAAATTAATAAATTGAATAACTTTAATAATTAAAAACAGAATTAATCTAAATTGTTTCGACGTAGGTTCGGTTCAATTGTCTTCAGCAATAAGGAGAAATATTTGAACATTTGTTTTTGTTTTTCACTGATTTCAGTTGAAGCTAAATTTAATTTACTTTTGCGTTTTTTGCATTTTTGCGTCAACAATTCGCTAGCTTTGTATTTTGCAAACCTCGTCTTTTGTTGTCTTCGGAGAGTCCAACTTTTTAATTTATCGTTTTAACGGTGTTTGTTTGCTATCCGTTTAAATGTTAATAGATTATGTTTTTTTTGTTCACACTCGAAAAAAGGTTAAATTTAGGGGTTTGAAGATATTGCATTGCATTCCTCTGTACTCGGTACTCGGTACTTGTATAGGTATTCGAATACTTTCATTGTGTACTTGTACTCGGTACTCGATTATATTTGAAGTAAAGTATTTGTACTCGGTACTCGAGTACTTTTTGTCTGTACTCGGAACAGCTCTGGGTACATAATGTTTTTTTTAAAGAGAAATTACAACGGTTTAACCAACTTTTGTTGACGTTTACCTGTTGCCCCGCCACCCACAAAAGGTCGTAAAACAATGGATTACTTCACTGCTGATTTCTCATATTTTAATGACGATTTCAGCGTTCTTCACTCCCCATTTTAAAAAAAGTTCTTTTTTCTTCCTGAACTGAACGCTTTTTGTAGTTGGAGCTAGGGTTGCCATACTTCCTGATTTTTCGAGATTGTATCGATTTGGAGTTAGTTGCCCCGCAACGAAATGCTGACCCGAAATGCTAAAAATTCTGGTTTAATGGCTCTAACATAATATGCAACTATGTACTCGTTTAACAAAAACTGCTATTCTGGAATCTGGATTTCAGAGGCCTTTTTAAATAGGCGATTAATTATGGGAAACAGCTGAAGATGAGGAAAAGCAAGATTTCTATGAGAAAGTAGAAAAGCTCTGTGGAAGCATACCCAACAAAGATACGCTTATTATTATGGGCGATCTGAACGCACAGATTGGAAAGGAAGACTACTTTAAAGAAGTGGCCGGTAAACAAACATTGCATGAAGTTACAAATAATAATGGGATTCGGCTCTGCAATTTTGCAGCAAAACATAATATGTATATAATTAGCACTAAATTCATACATAAGCCTGAACATAAAGTTACGTGGTTGATACCAGGAAGGAATACAGGAAACCAAATTGATCATATGTTGATACAAAAAAAGAGAATGAAACTGGTAAAAGATGTTAGATCGTATAGAGGGGCAAATATGGATACTGACCATATACTAGTGATAGCTAAATTAAACGTAGAACTGAGAAGAACGAAAACAATAAACAATAGACGTCGGAAATGGAATGTCAAAGCGCTCAAAGAACATAAAATCAAGGAAAGATTTCAGATTGGAATATCAAAATCACTACAGCAAAGGGTTGAAGTACCAAGCATTGATGAGGAATGGAATCAATTAAAAAGATGTATGATAGATACAGCAGAAAAAGTCATACCTCCTGAGAGAAGTGTAAAAATGAATGGATGGTTTGATGAAGAATGCGAGCAAGTAGCCAATAGAAAAAAAGTTGCAAGAATTAAATGGCTAAACTCAAACAAAGAAGATGATTTAATGTATACAAAGAATTAAGAAAAGACGCCACAAAACTCCTAAAAACAAAAAAAGAACAATGGATTGATGAAATAATGGATAAAATAGAAAGAAACAATAAAGATAATAACAAGCTACCTATTTGCACACCTAAGAAGACAGAAAAGAAAAAGCATAACAGCAAAAATTGATAAAACGGAATGGGAAAATCACTTTAAGTGTTTATTGAGTAAAGACGAAGAAAACATTAACGAAGATACAGAAGAACCTAGATCGACCAACGAGGAAGAGAATCCTCAGACCATTAATGAATGCACGACTGCTATAGAAACAATAAAAGACAATAAAGCTGCTGGAATAGATGAAATAAGTAGTGAAGTGATCAAAAATGGAGAAGAGATGTTAAAAGATAGGATTCACGAAATAATCACTAGAATATGGGAGACAGAAGTAATGCCAAAGGACTGGAATCTTGGATTGATCATACCGATATTCAAAAAAGGTGACCGTATGAATTGTTCTAATTACAGAGGAATATCGTTATTAAATACCGCATATAAAATCTTAACAATAATAATATACAAAAGATTAGACAAATATCTACCGACAGTAATAGGAGAGTACCAATTTGGATTTGTAAAAGGAAAATCGACCATTGATCCGATACATATCATGAATCAAATAATAGAGAAAAGCCATGAACACAATTTAGACCTACAAATATTGCTTATTGATTTTAAACAGGCCTTCGATAGCATTATTAGAGAAAGACTGTATATAGACATGACAAAAATGGGAATACCCACAAAATTAGTTAGACTGATAAAAATGACCATGGATGGATCTAAAGGAGCAGTAATGACACATGATGGGGTTACTAAAGATTTTCAAATTAATAGAGGAGTAAGGCAAGGGGACTCACTTTCAGCAGCACTCTTCAATGTATCTTTGGAGGCAGTCATCAGAAAACTTGAATGTCAAGGAACCATCGCAAATAAGTCCATACAGTTGATAGCCTACGCCGATGATTTGGTCATAATTGCAAGAGAAAATAAAAGCCTAGTGAAGGTATTTAATAAATTAGTTACTGAAGCGAATAGAAAAGGACTTAAAATTAATGAAAATAAAACCAAACTATTGAGATGCACAAGACAGAAAAGAACAGACGCGAAAAACATAAGACTAGGAGAATTCAACTTTGAGATAGTTAATAGTTTTAAATATCTTGGAGTAATGATAAACGGAGCAAATGATAGAAGTATGGAAATAATACAACGCATACAAGCAGGACATAAGGCATATTACATGTACAAATGTCTTATCAATAATAAAAAGATCAGCCGTAAAACAAAAATGAAAGTCTATAGAACCGCCATTAGACCAGTTGTGATATACGGAGCAGAAGTAATGACTCTAACAAAAAAGGAAGAAGAACGTTTACGAATTTTTGAAAGAAAAATTGTTAGAAGGATATACGGCCCCGTTAAACTAGAAAATGGAGACAAAAGAAACCTAATGAACTTTGAAATTAGAAACAAGATGAAAGGAGAGGACATAGTAAAGACCATCAAAGCCCATAGACTGAGATGGTATGGACATATATTCAGGAAGGAGAGAGAAGATAAAGTGAGGAGTATTACCGAATGGATACCAACAGAAGGAAGACCAAAAGGTCGACGGAAGATAAAATGGAAGGAGCAAGTCATAAATGACCTGAACAATATGAGAATTACAGGATACAGAGAAAAGCTGAAGGACAAGAAAAAATGGAGAGATATTGTTAAGGTTGCTAAAACCCACCCCAAGCTATGAACTCATTCATACGTCTTAATATGGAGTGATTCACCATGTCAATCGAATCAATGAAACTCCGGAAGAGGAGTGGCTCTATTCCAATTGGAATGTCAGCCTACTATTATTATTAATTATGGGTTTATGCGACTAACACCTTGATCCACATCAATACAAGTCCAAGTTAAAAGAAATATTAAGTTCCAAGAAATACTATTGATATAAGAATCCAAATGAAACTACTGCTGCTGTTGCAGCAAAAAATACGAGGGGAACTAGAAAAGTTATCTACCTAACTACGAAACGAATTATATACGGTTTTTTAAATAATTTTATTTTTCAATATAATCTCCCCCAACTTCAACGCACTTATGCCATTTGTCCTTCAAAGAGTTAATGCCCGTTGAAAAAAAAGATTCTTCTTGGGTCTCAAAATAGTCCTTTACTGCCTCCTTCAAATGCTCGTCTCTTTCAAAACGACGCCCTCTGAGATTGTTTTTTAGGTTTCTGAATAGATAGAAGTCGGACGGTGCCAGATCCGGACTATAAGGTGGATGGTTTAGCTCAATAAAGCGGCATTCCTGCAGAATTGGTTTGATTTTGGCGGCCTTATGCACGGTCGCGTTGTCATGAAGAATGAGCGATTCACCTTGTGATAAATTTGGATGTTCTTTGAGAGTAGCTGTACGCAGCTTTTTGAGGGTGTTACCACAAACCTCTGCAGTGATTGTAGAGCCTTTAGGCATATATTCATTCAAAAGAATACCTTGTATGTCCCAAAAGATGGTTGCCATGAGTTTTTCAGCTGAAGATTGCATGTGGGCCTTCTTTGGGGGAGGAGACCCCTTATGCACCCATTGCATAGACTCTAATTTCGTCTCAGGGCCCCAGTGATGTACCCAAGTCTCATCACCAGTCACTATCCGCATTAAGAAGTCGGGGCCCGCTTCCAAAGATTCCAAATTGTTTCTACAAATTTGCTGTCTACGCAGCTTTTGCTCAGGAGACAATAATCTGGGAACCCACCTTGCTGAAAATTACTGGCGGATATGACTCAAACTTTTCATGCAACAATGAAAGACTTGTTACTGTTTGACATTACAAGCTGAAGCTTATCAATTGTTTCTATCATGGCTAGGTAGATAATTTTTCTAGTTCCCCTCGTAGATGCAAACATGAATTGATGGTGGAGGTAGTTTTTCATATGTGGCTAACATATTGTGAAATTAACATTTTTATTAAAGCTTCGTCTTAGCGTTTCTGTTAGATTTGTTTTATTATTAGTTTCCTTTACGAATAATAGTTTAATGCAGTGGTATTGTTTGGTAGTGTGGCCCCATATTGGGGACCAAAGCATCTGGCGACCTCAATAGGTGCTTTTGGGTGCACATGAGTTTCATGCATTTGTTAAAAATTTAAAGACAGCTGAGAATAAGATACACGCAACTAAAGAAAAAACATTATTTTGTAACGTTTTAATACAATACGAAGGAAGTTTTTTCAATTCCGTCTATCTGTCCATCCACCTGTCTGTTAGAGGCATAGCTTAAAAACCATTTCTTGTAGCAAGGCTATATTTTGCATGCAGATTAGATGTCTATCTGGCTCGAAACCGAATATACTTTTGGCCAAATATATGCAGGGTGAACACCTTAAAAAATGTGGTCTATTTTTGTTTTAACTGAGGAATAGATAAAGGTAACATTTTGCACATAACTGAGGTTTTCATCCTACAGGGTGAACATCGTAAAAAATAGAAATGTGAAGCGATTGCTGCGGCCAGCCCTTGTGAGAGAAGTTTTGTGTAAAGCCCATTACAAATTTTTATTTATAAGTTATATTACGTTTGGCTATAGAAATTAATTTCAGTTTGAATGAGTAAGTTACCGCAATGAACTTTGAATAAAAATAAATAATATTAGCAAGTGAAAAAAACAAGTATAGAAAGTAATCGATAATTATTGGAAAACGCAATTTTACTTTCAAAATTAAACTAAACATTTACTATTCTGATAAATTTGAAAACTTATCTTAGTCAAATTCTTTCATACATCCTGCAGCCCCAGCAGACTTCTTCGCGACCCAATTTGGGGTCGCGACCCCTAGTTTGAATACCACTCGCTTAATGTGTTTCTTTAGTATTTATTTCGTTTCTAGTAGTATTTACAATATTAACATTGGAAAACATTTTACAAACTTGAAAAATCTAAAGCAATGTATTACCTTTTCCTCACGAGCATCCCCTTCCTCCCCATTTCGTAATCGTGTCCTGAAATTGTTATTTTCAATAATGGCAACGCTAGTTGGGGCGCTACTGAACTCAATGTACTATACTATACTACACTATACAACACTATACTATATAATGTACGATATGATGTAATGTATTAAAAACAAACAGGTAGGTATTCAAAGTAAATCCAGAGATTAGTCTAAATTGAGAATTAACAAGTGTTAAAATAATAAAATAAAACACAAATAAAATAGGAGCAAAAAACAAGAATATAAAATAAAATATAATTTTTAAAAAATCAATAAAGTAGTTTACAAGAATCTTCCCTCATAAGTGGAAGTTTTGTAACTAGAAATTTTTAAAATATTAAAGGAAGAAGTGTTCGCCCTGTATCTGTTGTTTACTCTCTATCTATTCGATCAAAAATGTACCAATTTTCATCAAAAATAAAAGGTTAAGCTATACAGGGTCCGGCAACGAAGTGGGGGTGGAAGATATTTCTAAAACTATAAGAGTTACACAAATATTGTGTATATAAAAGTTGTAGGTACGAAGGGTCGTGAATATTACTAAAATAATTTTGATTATACAGGGTGTCTCAAAAAAGTGTGGCGAATCAAACTTACATTTTTTAAATGGAATGTTCTATATTGGAGCTTAAAAGTTTTGCATTGAAATACTGATCATTTTTATATAAAGTTCTATGAGTCTAACGTCAACTGTTTTGGAGATATTAATGATGTTATGAAAAATCGGGAGTGTGCTCCCCTAGACTTTCTCGCATTCGCCTTGTTTTCTAGCAAATTTGAAAAGTTTATTGCAATGTATATACATACAGCGATAAAATTACATTTTCAGGTAACCACTACCTGTTTAGGTAAAGTGCCGCTTTAGGTTAACCTATCATACTGAAATTTTATATCTGGGAGTTTTTCTCAATAATAAATGTATGTGCAAAATTTCGTGCAAATACCTTGAAGCAAACTGGTACTTTACTTGAATGGATACCGCGACCTGTTTAGGTAAAATGCCACTTCCGGTTAACCCATCATGCTGAAATGTAATATCTGGTAGTTTTTCTACATAAGAAATGTATGTACAAAATTTTGTTCAAATATCTCGAAGCAAACTGGTACTTTACTTGAATAGGTACCGCTACCTGTTTAGGTAAAGTGCCACTTCCGGTTAACCGATTTCGCTCAAAATTTGACAGGAATCTACAAATTTTGAATAATGACTATGTACATAATTTCAAGGGTCTAGCTTATTTCGTTTTTAAGTTATCGTGTTCACACACACACACACACACACACACACACGCACACACATACACACACACAGACATAATTCGAAAAATGGTTTTTTCGGACTCTAGGAGGTCTAAAACGTCAAGATTCGTCAAAATCTCGAAGTCGATTTTTTTGACGATTACAATACTTTCTCTATACTACCGTATGCGAGAAAGTAAAAAAAAGGCTGAACTTCAGGCGGCTGCTGTAAGCAACAGAAAACAATTGCATGAAGGAAAACGCTACCAAAAAATTATGATTTTCATGAACTACCTTTACATGCAGTTTCTGGAGAATTTTTTCGCCAGAAAGTAACGTTTTGCCGATCAAGATCGGCAAATGGGCATCAGGGACCGGTAAAAGCTTTTATTTGTTCCTCACTTGTAAACATCAATTTATCAAGTCACTGTATTCACCTTGTAAATGTTTCTTAACTGGCTAGCCAGTAAAAAATTTACTGGCTACCCAGTTATATTTTACAAGCGTGCTCATAGATAAATGATAGCGTGCAAAGCCAGAGTTGTCTTCCTTAGTATGTGTCATATTGATGAATTTAGTTGCTTGTCAGTTTGACATTTTGAATAAATGGTAAATTTCTAGTTATTTACAAGTGAGAAACAAATAAAATTTTCAACAAAACACACCAGGTAACCATTTTTACTGGCTCAAGGATATGACAGGCTCGCCTAACGGCTCGCCAGTAAAAACTGTTTTACCTGGCTTGTAATGTTAAATACTATTGCTGGTCCCTGATGCCTTTCTTACTATGGAAACAAGTTTGTGTTATTGTTTGGATACGTCAAATAATAGATACTGTAATTATTTTGAGTTTTCGAAAGTTAATTCGCAAGTTTGAAAGTCTGGACTGGGATGTCGTAAAAAATATTGTACGATACACGACCGGAAAGTGTTTTGCAGGTCTCCCCAGCTCTCCTTGGTTCGACTTGCAAAACACTATTTTCCGTTCTTGTAACATAAATTACTATTAATGAGCTTTCTTCTGATATTTCACTTCCTACCCAAAAAACCAATCGCTGTTCAGATTTAATTTTCTCCTGCTTTTTCCGGTTTTTTTTCGTATTTGTTTCTTATACATTTGAGTAGTGGCTGGATTTTGTTTTCTAAACTTGGTTTTTTCTTTTGCTTCAAGAACACAAGTGTTCAAATCATTATTTAAACGGCATTTGTTTGTTATCCCTCGAAATAAAACATCTTAAGGGGCTCAAATTGTTTTTATGTTCAAACACGCATATCTGAAAAACAGTTGAACTTAAGAGGTATAAAGCACCATATCAAAAGAAAGCTCATTAAAACGAATTTTCAAAAATATACAGGGCGTTCAATTTGAACAAAATCGGAATCATTAAATCTGCAAATGTTGAGCACCCTGTATAGCAATAATTCCTTCATTCAATTGTTTTCTGTTGCTTACAGCAGCCGCCTGAAGTTCAGCATTTTTTTGCATAACATCATTTATATCTCTAACAGTTGACTTTAGACCCATACAACTTGATATAAAAATGATTAGCATTTCAATGCAAAACTTTTAAAGCATTCCATTTAAAAAAAAAAGTAAGTTTGATTCGCCACACTTTTTTGAGACACCCTGTATAATCAAAATTATTTTAGTAATATTCACCACCTTCGTACCTACAACTTTTATATACACAATATTTATGTAACTCTCATAGTTTTAGAAATATCTTCCACCCCCGCTTCATTGCCGGACCCTTTATCTATACCATTCTTTGTATGTAGATATGTTTGTTCGCTATCTCCTCCGAAGATAGTGGACCGACTAAATTGTATAGTAGCTTAAAATTTTGGTAATTTTTAGACTTAGATCGTAGTAAAAAGTACAAAAACGTAAAGTAAAATTAATAGTTATTTAACCAACAAGTGTGTTAATCAAGGCGATTAATAATCGAAACTGTTTAAAGCACGAACGAGCGATAGCAAGTGAGTGCCTTTAATAGTTGAGATTATTAATCGCCCATTAACAAACGAGTTGATAACAAAAATTTTTCGTTGACCGAAAAATCTTTTTTTGTGGCGAAAAATTTGATTAATACAACTAACCTCCATGCAAAATATCATCAAAACGTCAAAATCACAAAAACAGTTAATTAATGAAAAACAGTATTATTATTGACGTCTATTAATCCATGTTGTTTTCGGAAAAATAATTCATTAATATTGAAATTAACAAGCGGTCAACGAAAATATTATATTTAATTTAATTAAATCGTGTAATTAGCGAAGCATAGTTCGGGTGATTCACTAGTGTAAAATATTATTTTTCTCTAATAAATTTGAGATAAAGCAAGAACAGACAGAATTAAATTTTTTTAGATGCTTACCCTGTACCTACCTGTTTAGCTAAAAATATGCCTATTTTCATTAAGGGTCAGAGTCTAAGCTTTTTTTTTTTTTTTTTTAATATGTGTATTTTAGCAGCTCAGCATTATAATGCTATACATGCTAGGTATGAAATTTCAAGTAATTAAATAACATTTACATGACATTAAGAGCCTATTACTCTAAAGCTTAATTGTTAATATTTTCAAGACACACTTTTGTAACAATTTACGAGTTAACTACTGTCGATGTCTTCATCTGATAAAATTATATCCTGTGGCACCCGTCTTTTGAGACGTCTTACAGGTGGAGGTCTAAGCTATATGCAACATTAAGGTTGTCAAGTGTTAGGACCAAAAAAGAGAACATTTGAAAAACATTATTAATATTCAATTTCCTTAAATAATGATAATTATTAAATAATTATATGTAAAATCAAAATAATAGCTAGTATAGTTAGAAACATAAAAACACAAGAAATTGCACTTATAACTCAAGTTGCACTTAAAAAATTAATTCAGTTTAATTTAATCATCCTCATTTTCTTTGATTTCTTTTTAAAATTTTAAACATGAAGCATCGTTATAATTAAAACTGATAATTATATGCACTCAAATGTATGAAAATATGCGCATATTATGCATACATTTTGTTGACTATATGCACCCAACGTTACAATATATGCACATAATATGCTCTATTTTTTTAAAAATAATGTAAAATAGTATATTATACATCAAGGTAGCGAAGCGCAGTATTATAACCTGAGCGCATATTAGATACTGAGCGCGCAGCGCGAAGTATCTAAAGCGCGAAGGTTATAAAACGATTCGCTACCGTGGTGTATATACTATTTTTTGCACTACCAAACGGCTTAATATCTATATTCTCAACAAATTTCGAAAATATTTTAACTGTCTACCTGACAATACATCTCTTTAAAACGTCAAAATTAAAATAGTCATATTTGGTAACTTAGCAATTTATTAGTTACCACGGTGAAAACTGTTTATTTTACTTTCTCTCCCTTGGTGGAGAAAATCAACTTCACGACCTAATGATAGGCCAATAACGGTGCGTTCTGAGACTAGTAGTACAAAAATGTTAATTATTTTGTATGAGTATATTTATTTCTCTAATTTTTATTCAAAGATGTCATTCATTTTAATGTTTGACTATATAAACATGGACTGCCAACTTCACGATAAGCCAACATAAAAATGAGATTTTTCCTAATCCCGCCATACTATTATTCACCCAAAACTCGAAGTTCGACTTTTGAAATGGATTCTATGTTGGCTAATTCCGTATACATTGATTCTATGGGAAAAATGGGGGTTGCTGGCAGGCTATGTTTATATCGTCAAAGATTTTAACTAGGTCTTCCCCTTTCCTCTGCTTATTTCGATACACCCACTGCACTCCAGCGGCAGAAAGTGAAAGTAGATATCTCAGTTGCACACAAAAATATTATTAATAAATTTAATGAAATAGTAAATTTTACAAAAAAAATCTCAAAATCCAGAAAGTATGCCCAAAAACGTATAAATATGCAAAATGAAACGATTTGTTTTCATATAATTAATATACAAATGGAAAAAGTTTGCCGGCATATCAATAATACAAAATATGCATTTGCCATATAATATCAGCTTTAGTTATAATTATAAACCATGCTCAAAATACCTCAGACAGCGAACATTTTCAAATTATTTCTTTTTTTGGGCCACTGTCCGCTGATCATGGAAAATATTCTTTCTACATTGGCATTTTGGAAGGTATTATAAAAGAATTCAAGATGAAATTCAACAGTACTTGCGTTAACATATTGTATTCATTTGAGGCATCACAACACATTTTTAAAGTTTTCTATATTGAGATTTTTTTATACAAATGCCTTTAAATTGTACTTACATAACAACGCGCAATGAGTTTTTGTTTGAAATTCAAGATAGTTGAAAGTTGGTGAAATTGAAAATGAAAACAATCTGAGTATATACAGTGTGTCCAAGATAAGAAGGGCCAGTATGGGGATCTCGGTAATGGTAAGAGATACAAATTTGGTTAAATGGGAAGAAAGTTGCGCAATTAAAGGACTAAGAAAATGACATCTAGAAATCCTTGATATGATTTTTCGTTTTTGAATTATCTCAAAAAAACCGAATTTTTGGATTTTCTTTTTTATTTTTTTCTGGCGTTAATATTAAAGTTAGAGCGAAACTGATTAAACTTCTTTACAGCAACTTTTAGTGGACTTAATGATTACGTTATCAATTTTTTTATCCGACGTTTCGTCTTCGAGAAACCATCAACTTCATTTTTTAAATACGGTCCTGGTTTTTTGATGCCAAATTTCCAAAGCCCTTGTTACTCTGAATTCAACAATGTGCCACATATTATGGTTTAATTACGTTTCCAGCTTTTTTCTGATCATCATCAGAAAATTTTTTAGATACGGACCTGCATTTCTCATAATTTTGTAAAAATAAGTTCATACAGTAAGTTAAAAAATATTAAAATGCACATCATAATGTCATAATTCTGATACATTAATTTACTAAGCAACCAATAACTATTAACAATAAACAACAAATAAATGAACAAAAGATAGGCAGAAAGAATGAGAAAACGAGCCTTGAAACAATGTGTATAAAAAAATATAGAGAACAAAAGAATTGTATTCAAAAGGGTTCCCTTTAAAAGAAACCTGTTGGTAACCCTATGCAAAACCTTATTTTCTTTTAACCAATAGTTCTGGAATTAAAGCAAAAAAAGACAGAATTTAATTTTTTGAAGATGTTCACCCTGTATCGGCTTGGTCTATAATGTGCCTGTTTTCATCAAGAGCAAAAACCTAAGCTATGTAAAAAATTTGGATATTTGAAAAGATCTTGAAAGCTGTTTTTTCCACGATTATAATACTTCCTTTGCCTGAAGACGTACAAGATAATAAGTACCGAGTGACTATAAATGATTGAATTTTTTTTATTAGGTTGGCACTGTTTATGTTGGAGGAACTGTAAGTCTATGTCAAATGCGAGGTTAGCAGGTTAGGTTTTGTGTCAGTTTTGACATAGAATGATGCAAAATCTAACCTGCAAACATTGAATTTGACATAGACTTACAGTGCCACCAACATAAACAGTGCCAACCTAAGAAAAAAAAATTCAATCATTTATAGTCACCCGGTACATGTTATTATGTAGCCAACAGAACAAAAATAACAAAAGAGGAAAACAAATATAATAATAGGAACTTGAATAAAAAACATAAAGCGCAATTCTAACAAATAAGTACATATTATGCGTAATAAAAATTGTAATGCTACTTCTACGAACTTGAAAATTTCCCTATAAATTACCTCCTTAAAAGCTTAATGTATTAATATTTATTTCATATACAATTTGTTTTACTTTCTGGGCTGAAAATTCTAAAATTTATGTTTCAAATGAGATGTCTGTGACCTCTCTATAGATATTAAGAATAAAACAGGTTGTCTTGACACATAGTCAACCTTAAAAAATTCTTAATTAGATTTAATTTAGCAAATAATGTTTTGAAGGCAATGTAATGTGTTGATCAGATTGAACGCAATTCTCATTATTACATTTAGTATAAAATTTTTAATATTACAAATTATTTGTTTTTGTAAAATTACCCGTTTTTTTGTTTTTTCATGAATACAAAAGAAATTCTTTTTTCCCAGTGCCATTTTGGCAGCCCTTACCGCTTGCACCACGAGGGTTGGGCCTACTTGGCCTATACTTAGTTATGGCCCTGTGCTCAACTACAAGGTATATGCAAACTAAAGACCAATTTTAGGTAACCTAATGTTAGAAAACAAAAAATTAAATGAATGATTTTACATTTATTAATAATGTCATGCTTGAGTATTATTTCACAGTTCGTTGCGTGGCTGCAGTCCTAGCATTGGTTAAACAGTTTAGAGATAGAGTGACAAGGTTAACACATCACGAAGACACACTCCGCACACAATTATTGCTGCGCAAACACAAAAGGCGTGCTCCAACTCTGTATCCCGAATCCAGGGAAAGTTGAGCATTGTACCGACAGCGTATAAAGCACCAGCCTCTACATCGCAAGGTAAATGAGGTTACAGATAACATATACGTACATACTTTATTGTTATAGAAATTACGATTTATTTTTACAGCGTTTTGCTGAGTGTCGCGTCCCGCGCTCTGCAGCGCACGAAGCTGTAAGATTGAAAAACATAAACCACAGTAACTAATGTAATGGTGGTTAATAATGCTTGTTTAAGCAGGAAACAATGAAACGATAGAAACTCAAAATGAAAATCACACAAAATAATGTTGAAATGCCCTAATTTAATAGCTTTTTACATCTACGCTTATTTCAGAATATTTCAATTACGACTTCTGCATTACCTTCCACGAAATGTCTGCTGAAATTATTCAAAAACTAACAAGATAAGAATATACTGCATTACTGAGTGTAGCCACAGCAAAATTTCATAACATGTGAATTTACTGAATAAATTTAATGGTGAATGAAAGGTACCTAAAATTTGTTTCTATAATAATTTTCAAGGTCAACTTTCTAGGGGATAAGTTGCATTTCTGCAGAGTCCCTAGTTTTAATAATGTTGGTACATATATTTTTAGTTCTTTTTTTCCACTAAAAAAATGATTGTCATTTTGACAGATATGTCATAATTTAATATCGCTTGCTTCATTTTTGCATTTAAAATATTTCTTGGTTTTCTTTTTTTATCCAATTTTATTGATGATGATGATGATTCCATGTTAAAAAAAAGAAATTTGTCAAGAGTTCAAATTAAGAAACTTTGACATTCAAAATTGACCAACACAAGGTATAAAAATTTCCTAGCGTTTTAATCACATATCTACCAACATTGTAACACTTTGACAGTTATTATAGAAAAAAAACGTACTTTACATACTTTTCAATGGAAAGTAAAATATTTGAAATAAAAATAACAATTACCCATCCTACTCTACCAAGTAGGTATTTCTGATTAGGGCTAGTTCTAAGACTATAAATTTAAGCTGGGCCCTTAAACGATAAATGCAAAACTAAATAAAAAATCGTGAAACAAAAGATTATTTATGATACTTGCCTACTTAAGGAAGATGTAATACACAATCCAAACATTGATTTCAAGGAAAACAACTAAGAAAACTACGATTCTTTTATACAAATATTGTTTATTAATACTCATTGTGTGTGTGTGTAAGTAACATTAGCACCTTTCATATGAATCGTATTCACATGTTCTAATTGAACTTTACTGACATACCACTGTTTTATTTACCGACAGTTTGTGAAGCTATCAAGTCAACTAATAGATCCACCGAGTAATTTAGCACTATACTAAAAACTAAAAGTAATAATCACAAACTACAATTACAAAATTAACAAACTTTTATAATACATTTAAAAAAAATTAGTACATTTTCAACCTACATCTGAATCTGCTCAACGTTTCTTACTTAAAACGATTTTGTTTTTTTTAAGTTGTTCAGATAGTTAATTCTAATAAATATCTTTAGTTTAGAATACTCTAATAAGTTCCCTATCAATATTAACCTTTTTTACACAAATAGTTTTGTGGTTTTTAAAACGATTTGTTTACTATGTTTAAATGTTCTTTGGTGGAATTTTTAAAAATTGGTTCCATTTTACATAATCACGTCTTGAAACCAATTATTGGATCGTTTAATTAATCCCGCAAATGACAGTCTTTGCATCCAAAAAGTCATTGTTACTATAAATTCCAAGACTTGGGTGTTTCCTTAAAAACTTCTTAGCTAAAATCCCGCAATATATTCTAACCCATCTTTTTCCGATAATCCCTTAACTGATGTGGATGAAGAGAACGTGCTAGATGAGCAACTTCTATTATCATCCTCCGCAACAACACAATCTGAAGGAGCTTAAAAAATATTGAATTTCTTAATTTTCACCCTTCTTACTAGGCAAGTAGTTTTCATTTTTTTCTATTGGGATATTTGTACGATACTGAACAATATCAGCAAACGAAGTTGCTAGGTCGAGAAATAACATAAAATGGAAATAAATAATAGAAAACACACTATCAACACACACGTTATGCTATAATCTTGGTAACCACACCAGCATTAGCCGCATACTGGATGACGCGTCACCTTCCCCTGCCCGCTCACTTCACTTCCGAGTGCGGCTCCAACATAATTTAATCACTATAGTAATTGTTTAAGGAGGTTGGGGCAATCCTGTGCGGGACGCGACGTAAGGGGGTTGGCCTGTGATAAATGCATATACTACGGCAGGCATTGCCAACTTCAGAAAGACAAATAAAGTATAATGTTTTTCTCATTTTTGAGTACATAGTAAAGATGAATGTATGGTTTTTAAATATTTTTTACGATTTTGTACCTGTAATAGCAATGAGAAACTATTTTTATTCGCAATCACATTGTAATGTGTCAATTTCATGACATGACAACAGCTGGGAACTAGATGATTACTTGAAACTAGCCAGGAAATTATTACATACCCCGAAAAATATTACATACCTGAAGAGTGGGGTGTTTCCATGGTAACAAAACATTGAGTGGGTTGTTTTCATGGTAACAAAAATATTAGCTACATCAAGATATCTATTATTCAGAATTCAATTGTAGTTATTTTTAAAATTAGATGATTGCAAATAAAATAGTATACATACCATGGTGGAAAGTTTCATCCCTGTCTCGAGATAAAGTTAACCTCGACGCTACGCGTCTCGGTAAACTACCTAATCTCTCGACAGTAATGAAACACTTCCCACCTCGGTATGTAATATACTATTTACAGACAAAATGTAGTTTCGAATTGAATAAATTAAACGCTGAAGTTTGTCAACGTTGCCAGTCGTTTGAATGAAACTTTCGCTTGGCACTACTGCTCTTATGGCACTCTAACCTATAATACGCTGTCAACAATGAGTTGTTGCATCGGAAGAAGCTGCGTCAATCGTGCATGCTTCTAAACGCGCATAAAGCCGCGACGAAATTGTGCAGGATAGCGTGTCGCACGGAGTAGAAGGCCGGAGAATCGTTGACATTCCGGTGTTAGCCAAAAACTTGAAATTCCTTGTCTGCGACCAAATTTTGTCGTTATCGTGCATAGAAAATGAAAGCCGCCGTGGTCTGGCAAGTGTCTTCAAAATTCGATGCCATGTCTGTTTGACAGTTCGTACTGTGCCAACGATTGGTTACTCTTATTCTGACGGCTATGTTCAACGTAAAATATACCACGTTAATTCTAAAGCTGTTCTTGGGGAGTAGCAAGTATTCAATTAATCCGACATACGTATTTCGCTTGCGCATGAAGCGCTGAGAAAGCTGACACCCGTATTCATAGTCGTTCGCCAGCGGATCGCCGGCGACTCGCCGGAGTTTCGTTATGAATAGTATGTTGGCGGCACTGTACGTCTATGTCAAATTCGAGGTGATCAGGTTAGGTTTTCAGTCAGTTTTGACAGAAACTGACACAAAATCTAACCTGTTAACCTCGAATTTGACAAAGACGTACAGTGCCGCCAACATACTATTCATAACGAAACTCTGGCGAGTTGCCGGCGATCCGCTGGCGAACGACTATGAATACGGGCGGACTTCGCAGCGTTGCCGCATAAAAGTGACAGGCAGGCCGACCGGAGCCATTTTTAGTACACAACGATATATTTTTCACTAATGCAACAAATTCAGCGAGTGAATCGAGTTCAAATTTTACCAGTGTCTTCGGAGAATATTGCATTTGGTTGTGCAAAGTGTTTCATCAACATTTCTTCGTTTACTTTTTTTTTTAACCGTCCCGAAAGTTTCCGCCCATAAGAGCCCATGTATTTTTACACAATTTTACGATTTATTTTCTCCTATTCTGACGAGACAATTTTCTTCAAATTTATAGGGGAGTTTTTAAATGCACTTTTCTACAGTATATATATTTTTTACGATTTTCTATTCGTCAAGTACGTAACGCCCCAACCTCCTTAATTTAAAATAAAGATATATATATATTTTTATAGGCGCGGCCCTTCAACATTTATTTAAATTCATATGTAGCTCTCAGTTGCTTCATCAATAAAAACCTAAGACCATTTTTTTGTTTATTTTCTTTCAACAATGTTTTCTATTAAACATTTTTTTTTAATATAACATGAAACTTTAATCAAATATGATAGGTAGTACGCATAATATATATTCGTAGGTATAAGAAAAAGGCATGATAAATTAATTCAAGTGGCCAATAAGAATAGAAATTTGATACACCATAGCATTTTAAAAAATAATGATACTTTTTTAGTAATATTTTCCATACTTATCAGTAACACAAAACCTACTTACATTGTATGTGGGTTTGTCACGTACTCTTTCCCAGTGCAACTTGCCAGGAATGATTCGATAGACGGGAGCCATGCCTTGGCTGTACATCTTCGCCTGACGATTTAAATCTACCATGTTTAATTTTACTAGCAGCCCAGCGGCATTTGCTACATAAGTGAAAGTGATCATTTCTCATACGTGCAATCATACACTAATGTAACTTACCTCTTACTCCGAAGTAAAACCATGTTCGATTGCTATTTTCAAATTCGGTTCCGAAACAATCAGGCTTTGTCCAAACGTTAAACTCTACATCGGGTAATTCAGGAACCACCGAACGCCCTGTATTGCTAGCTGGAGTAACGGCTATTTAAAATTTGTAAAGTAAATTTTATGTATATCAATACAATATAAGTCAGATCTTGGTTGATACTTATAATAATCACTCACCAGATTCACTTGGATGCACATATTCAACCTTAGCTAAGTTTGCCGAATCAAAATTCGAGAAAAATTCGAAGCCAGCACATTCTATATCATCCATTCCTTTCAATAGCGTGGAAGTGTGTGATAGCTTCCCATTTTCATGTAGTGAAAACTCGGTAGTCTGGAATAAGAATAGAAGGGCCCCGATCAATTTTCCTAATGTATGAACTTTGACCTAGGTAGCTTCTATAAAATTTGGCATGCAAAGATTTAGAGTAATAAGGTTTTTAAATATAGCTCCAAAAGTAGGTAAATCGTGACAAGAGGTAATGTTGTCTATTGATAAGAATCAAATATACATAAAATAGACTTTGACACTTCATAAATCAGTGGGTTTTTGTTCAGGTAGAGGTTAAAGCAATTTATTTTCTTGGTAATGATGTAGAGTTTTTAAAGTGTTTTGGAAATGGGGCAACAGTGATTAAAATACTTGTATGAATTTACCGCAGAAGTCAAAATTTAAATCGAAAATAGACATCTTGTCAAAACAATCCACTTTCACTCAGCTGCTTTTGTTTTGATGTTACACTCGCCACTTTGCCAGTGGTCCCACAACAACTGCGTGACGCCCGTTAAATTTTGTCATCGATTACATCACCAGCGACAATCGCCTTTTTGAAATTTCATTAGACCCTCCCACACAGCCTTTTAAAGAATCTCAATTAGAATTTTAAGTTGTGCACAAGGACTATAGACTTCAACGACTGCTTATAGATCTGCGTTTCAATAAATTAACGTTAACATTACCAACTAGGTAATTACTGACCGACTTAAAATATTGATAAATTATATCATTTAATAATATTAGAATTGTGTTTTACATAATATTCTAATCTTGATTTGTTTTATAGATGTGCTGTGTTTTAAAAGTAATTTATAATTTTTGACATATTACATTTTAGTTTAGTTCTATTTATATTTATTTTATTGAAAAGTAGAGTAAAAATTCTACATTTATATTTTACTTGTCAAAGCTGATATCATATAGGGTTTGACAACAATACGAGGATAGAATATATTTCTAAAAGTATTACATTTAGATTTACATACAATTCGCTTATACATATATGAGTTGTAGGTAAAGTACGTTTTTTTCCTATTAACATTTTCAAGGTCAAAGAATTTTGCGTTTATGTTGGCATAACTTGGATTTCTTTAAAAAAATATATGTTGGTAGAATTTGTTTTAGTAACTTTTTAGAACTAAAAAATGGTGGAAAATTTAAAATCTGACATTAAAGTTCTATATACTTCAAAGGCTCTTGCTAATTTTTCATAAACGTTTTCTTCTGGTATAGTCTGTTCACTAAACATAAAAACACAAAGTGGCCTTTGATTTCTAAAATTTCATGAGTGTATTCCCAAAATGCATCTTTTGTCTAGGAATGTACTTACAAAAAGTTACTAAAACAAATAGGTTAAGAGTGTGACATTTAATTAGTATCTGTCATAACTACTTTTAAGGATGTTAAACAAATACTGTGTTTGATACTATTGATGTAGAATTTATTAATAGGTATTGTTATTACATTTTATAAAACTTCAGGCAAGAATTTCCAGAATAATATGTAGTTTGACACTGAAATAATGAGATTTATTAATTGTCATTTTTAAATTCAAAGTCACCTTTATGTAGGTGTGGAAACCTTTGCAAAACAAAATACAGAATCCCTAGCACAACAATTTTACATATATGCCAACTTAAAAAAATGTTTAATGTTTTTGTGTTTACTGAATGGCCTATATGTTAGGCTGCAGATCCAACAGTTCCTCTGCACATTTCAGACATGCTTTTTACAATTAATTTTAAAAGATTCCGTTTTACGCGTATTCAATTTCAAAAAAGAAAAGCTGACAATTTAATTTTAAATCTCAAAATGACACAAGTCGTTTACAGAAAAACCTGACGAAAATAAATTTTCTAATAATTTAAAAAAAGCAGTTTTGCCAATTTTATCTTTGCCTTGAAAATTTTTATAGAAAAAAACGTACTTTACTATAAGGTAGTGAACACATTAGTGATGCTCATTCAATTAACTGTGGAGGCAATTACCTGTTAGACAGATATAAAAAAAGGGTGGGCTGTACTCCTACTTACTACCGGGTGACTATAAATGATTGTGATTTTTTTCTTAGGTTGGCACTGTTTATGTTGGTGCCACTGTAAGTCTATGTCAAATTCGAGATTAGCAGGTTGGTTTTGCGTCAGTTTTGACGCAGAATGAAGCAAAACCTAACCTGCGAACATTGAATTTGACATAGACAGTGCCAACCTAAGAAACAAAATCACAATCATTTACAGTCACCGCCGGGGTCGGTAGCTCAGTGGTAAGCATCCAGGCTACTGATCGTATGGTCGCGAGTTCGATTCCCGGTCCCAGTGAGGTTTTCAAAAATAAAAAAATGCAGATGAAAGCCTCTACAGAATGCCATCATTCGGAAGTGATGTAAAGCCGTGGGTCCCATGTTACTACGATGTGTAGCATGTAAAAGATCCCTTGCTAGGGTTGGAACTATTTAGTCTCGGCAAAATTCTAAGTAGGACTTTGACCATATGACCATAGTAGTCGATGTGTAAGGTACAGTTACGGACACCTCAAAGTGCACGGTTTTTTGTTACTATGGTTATTTTTGCGATTTTTCGGCTTATTAAATGAGGGTTTCTCCAGTGGCGTTGCTTGTGATTGTAAGAATAGGTATTACTTTTTTAATGTTTGTATTTTAGCAAAGTTTCACAAGTAAACAAACTATACATGTAATAATATGTATTTAATAAATATGTATCAGTATTCAATTGCTTAAATTGCTACTACGCTTTGCAGTTTGTTTCGCATAGGGTTGACCTATGTTTCCATATTGTATCCTCGCAGTTCCTTCCAAGCATTTATTATTCTTTCCCATAATTCATCCGCGTTGTTTGGTGCAAAATCCCTGGTATAAATTTTTGTAGTTAAATACCCCCAAACATTTTCGATAGGGTTCAAGTCCGGACTTTTTGCAGGCCATGGTAATAAATTGATATTATTCTCATCAAACCATCAATGAACAATCCCTGCTGCATGCACAGGACAGTGATCCTGTGAAAATAATGTTATCAATTACGTTAACATAAACAAAATTAATTAATTAAGTAATATCTTGCCTGTTCAAAAGTAAATTGATTAGGAAAGGCCTCTCTCAGCATCACATTTTGCAAAATATTGCGATAATTTTCAGCAGTCAGTCGACCATTAATTCTATAGCATGCCCCAGATCCGTGAGCATTGATCCATCCCCATACGTTTACAGAGAATCGTCCACTACTTAAGGGTTGAACATAATATTGTTCCTCAAATCTTGAATTTTGTGGTCCATACACCCTTAATCGTCAATTGGTAAATGATTGAAATACCTTTTCATCTGAGAAAACAGTCCTGTTCCAAAAATCGTCGATTTCATTCAAATAGTCGGTTGCAAACTGTATTCTTCGTTCTTTGTTCTCTGAGGTTAAAAAAACTTTTCTTGAAGAAGTCTCTACTGCCAACGATTTTTAATTTTGAAAATGCAGCTCTTGCTGACATGCAAATCTGCTGCGACTCGACTCAGCGACCAGTTCTCTTCCAGTTTTGTAATAGCTCGCATTTTCTCTGCTTCTGACAAATGTCTGGGAGTTTTTCGAGTTTTCAGTTCTATTACAGTTGATGACAAACGTAAACGTCAAAACTCGACGTCTATGATTAGAATATCGTATTACACGCTAAAAATCTGCCGTGCACTTTGAGTTGGCCGTAACGGTACCTGGTACTCTGCATGCCTAAACCTTGTCCATTAACAAACAAACAAACACATTTATAGTCACCCGATATCAGCTTGTATTAGAACCAGAACACAATCATACAAATAAAGGAGAACGATCCAAACGTGTGTGTCCGTCATGGCAATTGCAGACGCGATGACCCCCATTTGCGTTTGCATTCATTTCGCCGTCGCCTCGATTTCACAACCGGGGCGAACCCCGGGGCCCCCTTGGAAAGGGGCGAAGCCCCGGAGGCCCCTTGAAGAGAGGCGGAGCCTCGAGGGCCCCCTTGGAGAGGGGCAAAACCCCGAGGGCTCCCTTGGAGAGGGACGGAGCCCCGATAGCCCCCTTGGAGAGGGGCGGGGTCCCGAGGGCCAACTTGGAGAGGGGCAAAATCCCGATGGCCCCCTTGGAGAGGGAAGGAGCACCAAGGGCCCCCTTGGAGAGAGGCGGAGCCCCGAGGGCCCCTTGGAGAGGGGCGAATTTCCGACGGTCCCCTTGGAGAGGGGCGGAGCCCCGAGGGCTTCTTTCTTTGGTCAGGTGGACGGCAGGGGGAGGCAAAGGAGGGGTGTGTAACAGAACGGATGGCCCAACGTAATAGGCCTAAAAATTGTAAATTGAATAGAATAGACCGCGCTATAGCGCGCGCAGCCCCAATAACAGAACTGTTCCACGCTTCATTAAAATGGGTAAGAACTGCCCCTACTACAATTGCCCACTGCTCCTATATTTCTTATCCGCTCAGTTATTTTGGGTGAGCTATAATAGTAAAGTAAAGTATAATCAAAAATTATTTTCATCTAGTATGCCATGGAATACTTCCTAATTTATAAGTCAGTTATAGATTCATTTCATTCATAAATTAGGAAGTACCTATTCCATGGCCATACTAAATCGAAACTAATGTTAGAATCTAGTAATTTCCAAGTTTCGTATTGGTAACATTTTTACATCTAATGAGGGCCAGAAGTAAACAGCGGTCGGGAATGGATTACTTCTCACCCGCTGTCATGGTAATCTACTTCCCGCCTCTGGTGGGAAGTAAAAGTTGGTAATGACTTATTTTCCAATTATTTAAAAGTCAGTAATGACATTATTACGAACCAGTTGTATAAAATTGTAAGGAACATAGAGCATAAGTGTGTCAGAAAGTAATGGATGTATATTTTACCAAGAGAAAACAAAATGGTATAACAAACAAACATGTGTTACGGTCTTAAACGGGTTTTACGACACCGTACCGGCTCATACAAAAACTAAACGGCCGGCGCGGACGATATTTAACATATACGGGACAAAGATTCACCTAGGCCACAACAAGATAATGCCGGCTAAGCATCAGTGGAGCGAGGGGAGTTCTTCCCGAGATTAACCAAGGGCAACGGCCAGAGGGGCGGTAAACATCGATAAAATTGAAAAGGGCGCCACCCGGTTTGATTGACATACGAAGACCCAGAGAAAACCGGGAAATCAAGACGCAAAAGAGAAAAGAACAAGACGGTAAGGTCAATACATCTATTGGATCACTCCCAGTGACCTACCAAACATCATTTAAACTACAGGTATGACAGCTTGTAATTATGGCTTAATCGGTACGCCCAGCTGGAGTAGCGCTTTATCTTAAAGATGGCGGCGCACAGTTTAGCCGAAAACCAGATCCAGGCCGGAAATAACGAGTTAAACGTAGGCCTAAGCCCAACGGCGTGACGCCTTGGCGCGCGAGAGTAAAGTCTAAATTTGGGCCCGGGTCACCAGAACGCCCTATATGACAACACACAAAGCCGCCTTGCGGCACAAAGGGTTAATACACAACGGTAGATACACGCAGTTTTTGTTAATCAGCGCAGGCGAAGCGGTAGATTCTCATAGCGAATTCGATATAAATAAAGCTGGCTGAGGGTCCATACCACTTCGCCCACAGACCACTTCGCCCACTCGTCTTTTAGTATCGTATCGCCCAACCGGAAGTCCACTTCGCCCAATTTTTGATATGTACCACATCGCCCAACACGACCACTTCGCCCACATTTTCAAGAAGGACACAATGCCCAACAGGACCACTTCGCCCACATCTTCGCGAGGGACACAACGCCCACATCGACCACTTCGCCCAAGGTTTATATAGGCCCACAACGCCCAAAATCCGTTCGTTAGAACTCGGTTAATGCACACATACGTGGCTGAATATTTCGCCTGCCGACCACTTCGCCCACCCTTCTTTTTATACCATATTGCCCAACTTTTCACGAGAGACACAACTCCCAACAGGACCACTTCGCCCTAACCTGACCTAACCTAACCTAACCTAATCTAACCTAACCTAGCTTAATTCGCACGAATCTACTTTGGGCGTTGTGGCCACAGAACTTTGCCACTATTATTCAACACTGTGCGTGTGCATTAACCGAGTTCTAACGAACGGATTTTGGGCGTTGTGGTCCTGTTGTGGGCGTTGTGGGCCTATATAAACTTTGGGCGAAGTGGTCGATGTGGGCGTTGTGTCCCTCGCTAAGATGTGGGCGAAGTGGTCCTGTTGGGCGTTGTGTCCCTTGTGAAAATGTGGGCGAAGTGGTCGTGTTGGGCGATGTGGTACATATCAAAAATTGGGCGAAGTGGACTTACGGTTGGGCGATATGGTACTAAAAGACGAGTGGGCGAAGTGGTCTGTGGGCGAAGTGTCCGGGTCCCCTGGCTGACAGCACAAACGTTAATACACAACAGTGAATTGTTAGTCAGAGGGTACGTTACACTAGCATTCCATTGCGACAGAATTAAAGCTGGCTAGCAGCACCAGCGTGAATTCGCAACAGTGAGTTTTTTTAGTCGGAGTGTACGTTACACTGCATTGGATTGCAAGCACAAACTTGAGCGATTGATTTGTACGCAAATATGCGGGCGAAATTAGTACATTTTACAGATTGTTACCTTATCAGCTCGGCCGGAAGCGAGCGAGGAAGCATTCAAACAGTATTTGGAAAGGCACTTCGCACCAGATGTGGCTGTAGCGAGGTTGAAAGTGGCTACTACGTTCTAACGATCCCTTTTTCAGAGCGAAATTTGTGTCGACCTCCCTTGGCCATTCAAACAGCTGTCAGCGTAGCCGTTGTATGAATGGATACAGAGAACGGTATCCCGTCTAAGTGACGACGGCGGACGAATCAGCTTCACAAGCCTACATAAGCACTACACCTCCGCAACGGCACCTAAAAAAATGGACTGCCACAACACAACCTAACTAAACGACGTCTCCCTTGTAACTGCCTCGAGACAAGCACAGTTTAAATAATCACCGAAAACACTTTACTGTAACAGTACAAACAAGAAAAGCCGGCGCCTCGCGGTCTGAAGTTATCTGTTTTGGATATATTAACGATTTTATGCAAAAACATTTCAGATGACCGGTGTAAGTAATAGAAAACAATTGCATTTAAAAAAATGTTACCAAAAATGATATTTTTTGTGAATTACCTTTCGAATCTGAAATAGTGCTTCTGGGTGTCAACGCTATATAGTGTAAGGGTCGAGTTCGCGCGAACATTTCCTTGTATTTTATTTTTAGAAAGGACAATAAAATACTCTTAGTTTAACAGCTAGATGTAAAGAATTATTTGTAGTTGTAGGCGAAAATTTTACGAAAGGTTTCGTCTGTTTCGAATAAGGTATAAGCCGATATGTTTTTGCAGCTGTTAGGGATTTAGTTGGGGCCGGACTGGTAACACGATATATTTAGCACATGGTCTAGCTGAAACAGAGCCGAAAGCTATACTAAATTATGACAGGGTAGATTAGGCTAAATTAAAACGACTGGTTTGGTGGAAACAAGCAGCCGAAACCCTCTAGCTAGCTAGCACAACTCGACACCACAGTAGCATAACTGTTAGTAAGATTATGTGCACACCGACTCTTTGTTTCACTACACTTCTTTGAATGACTCACAATCCGACACAGCAGCATCTTAACTGTTAGTAAGATTATGTGTACACCCAACTTCTTATCTAACACTTAATTCACTAGGTGGATCACTATCCGACACCGCAGCATCTTCATTGTTAGTAAGATGGTGGTTACACCAACTCCTTGTCTTACTGTACATCTCTAAGCGTTTCACAATCCGACACCGTAGTCTTCACTATTAGTAAGATTGTGAATCGCTCCCTTCTTTCCTTACTGTTACTTCTTCCGCGTGAGGCACCAGATGAGCACCCACCCTTTCTTGCTGACAACCGTGTTACGCAGTTATAGTTTTCGAAACAGCGCAGTACTTGTGGAAGTATGTAGTGCATTTACGTTTTAAAGCTACTCAAAAGTGCTCATTTTCGCGGTCTGAAAAATTACAAGATATCATCGTTTCTCTTCTCATAATAGCTCTAATATTTTTAGTAGCCTTGCTTAAAAGGCGTATCTAGACAGCGTTCATATGGAATTTATTCCTGCAAAAATATGGCATTAATTTCTGAAAATTGTAGAATGTATACACTTTTCGTGGGGCTACTTATGGCGTTTCTACATAAAATTTTAAGAATTTAACATAAAGTTCGTCTTCTGGGACGTGTTAACTTACAATATGTTTATTTAAAATAAATGTTAATACAAATGTTGATAACATATTTGTAATGTTTTAGGAGCTTGTCGCTCGATTTTCGAGGAAATTTCTCGGTTTGAATGCTCAACTTTGGGGCGTCGCTAAGATGCGTGCAGTAGTGGTATTCTGCATGAATGAGATATTGGATACCTACATTTAAGTCTGCTAGAATACCCCAGATATAATTCCGAGTACAAGGCGATTCTGAGAAATTCTAAAATATCGAAAACGTAGGTATTCAGCATTCAGCTCAATTTTCGCAAAATGTAATTTTAATTTCGCACTAATCATCGAGGTGTAATAAAAATACGGGACTGTATTTTAATTTGTGTATCTAGTGATAGCACGAGGTGACCGAGACATGAGAAAGTATCCAAGACCGAGTACTCTACGAAAATACAAGAAAAAAGTGCAGAGAATAAAAAGTAGACGGTAAGTAAATTATTATGGGTATTATTTTATTTAATTAATAAGGCATTTTTAAATAAATTTCCAACAACTTTAATAGTTATTTATGCATCAAGGACCAAAAATTGGCTTTTTATGGACGATGCCTGCAATTGCTGGCCGAGGCGATAGCCGAGGCAAGCAATCAGACAAGGCCATAAAAAGCAGTTTTCGTCCGAGGTGCATATTAAATTTTTCCGTCGACCGTCATAATTTGAAAAAAAATTAAAGTGAAGTCCGAATTATAAAGTTGTTGAGGAGGAAAAACGTTTGCGGACAAAAAGCGTTTACGGACGAAAAGTGTTTGCGGACGAAAAGTATTTACGGACGAAAAGCGTTTGCGGCTGTAAAGTGCGGCCGTAAAGTGTTTGCGGCTTTTCGTCCGCAAACGATTTTCGTCCGCAGCAACTTTTATAAATTACATAATTCTATTTAAATTTAAATTATTATCAAATATGATTAGAAAATTAATCAAGTTTTAACTGAATCGATCACATTAGAATTATTTCTGATTGATTTTTCACGGCCGCGGCCTGTTGAATTGTGTGGTAAACGTCAAAGTGACGTTTGTCACATAATTCAGCAGGCCGTGGATTTATTAAATAAAACGCGGCGACATTTTTGTTCAGTGAACTTTAATTAGCGGCAAGCACTAACGTAGGCTGTGATTTGTCATGTACGAAAGTTTGACATTTCATTGTCTTTGGTGTTTTAAAATTTGCTCTGCGTTTTTGACTACGTTAGGCTTACTCGGTGTTTATTTGAATTGAAAAAGTGTTTATTTCGCGATGGCCGATGACAATAGCTACGAAGAGTTTTTTGGTAATACTCCACCAGAACTTCAAAATATCGCTAGTGAAGCAACACTGGAACTGTTGCCACAAAGATCAAGAATTTTGTATGAAAAGCAATACTCCAGTTTTATGCAATGGTGTAATGAAAAAAACGTTAAAAACGTTACTGAAAACGTGATGTTGGCTTATTTCTCCTCAAAAACAAACCATTTAAAGCCATCAACATTATGGTCAATATATTCAATGTTGAAATCAACGCTAGCAATTAAAAATAATACTGACATTAGTAAATTCCTTAAACTTCGCGCATTTCTGAAGAAACAAAGTGTTGGGTACAAACCCAAGAAGTCCAAAGTATTCAGCAGGTATGAGCTGAATACATTTCTTCGAGAAGCTCCTAATGTCAACTATTTAATGTGGAAGGTAAGAGCTGTATACAATTTATTAATAACAACATTACCTATTGTATTTCGCAGGTGTGTTTACTCATTGGAATTGCTGGAGCTTGTCGCAGAGATGAACTCCGGAAAATGAACGTTGAAGATATTGTCGATAAAGCTGATATGTTGGTAATTACAATACCAGACTCTAAAAATGGGAAGACAAGGACGTTTACACTCACATCCGATATCATTGAAGGGATAAACCCCTTAGAGCTATTCAGAAATTATGCTGCTTTGCGACCTAATCATTGTGAACATAATGCTTTTTTTGTAAACTACCGATCAGGGAAGTGCTCCACACAAGTTGTTGGTGTGCATACTTTCGCAAAAATTCCGAGCTTAATTGCCAAATATCTTAAATTATCTGATTCAAATGCATACACTGGCCATTGCTATCGCCGTACTTCTGCCTCGCTTTTAGCAGATACTGGTGCTAATATTTCCATGTTAAAAAGACATGGGGGATGGAAGTCCGCCACTGTAGCAGAAAGGTATGTGGAAGATTCCATCACCAATAAAATTAATATTTCAAAAAGCATCTTAACTGGCACATCAGTTGAAAGTGTTAGAAGCACACTTAATAAAAACCCACTGCTTGAAATTCAAGCAAGTTCTGCTACAAGTCCACTGCAAATTACCACAGACACTACAACAGCAATGAATTCGTCAAGAACAACGAAAAATGGGGACGATATTGCTACGATTGCATCTACTTCTTCAAATTCTCATACACCTATTAATTTTCATAATTGTTCGGAATTTACAATTCATGTTCATAATTATTAATTAATTAAATAAATGAATGTTTAGTTTTCGTTTTTTTTCTGATTACCTTATTATAATAGTATTTTTACAGATTACGACGATCGACGGAAAAATTTAATATGCACCTCGGACGAAAACTGCTTTTTATGGCCTTGCCTGATTGCTTGCCTCGGCTATCGCCTCGGCCAGCAATTGCAGGCATCGTCCATAAAAAGACAATTTTTCGTCCTAGATGCATAAATAACTATTATTAAAATTTAGTAATACTTTTTCAGTAATTATACGGATCATATACAGGCTGTTTCCTAAAAAACGCCGCAACCCATATCTCCGTTGTTTTAAATTTTAGACCCAATAAACTATATATATTCTTAAATGGCAAGACAAGAGCTACCTTTTGACATCGCCCGTTCGTAAATATCTTTCAACTGTTTTGAGCAACGATGTTCAACTTTTTTATTTTAAATGGAACACCCTGTATATTTTTATATATTTGGATTCAGGCTGAAATTCTGCATGCAGTAGTATGCTTCATTTGTTTTTTTGGACACTTAGAAATGTTTAAAATAATTTTTTAATATTGCATGTAGACAGTCGTACAGTACCATAAAATTTTCAAGTGTGCCGTGGAAAACAATCAGAATGTTGAAATATTTTATCTAATACGTCCAGAAAACGGTGAAATTGTGAGGCTTGTCGCGAAATATCTCCCAATTTGATATTGAATGCGACCAATGGAGTAACTAGAAGATGTCAGTTGTGTGTTCAACAAGGTAGCGGTCAGTTTGAGCAATACTTGTAGATACGTTTTGTAGTTTTGTTTAAATTTGTTTCCAATAAAATATTTCAACATTCTGATTGTTTTCCACGGCACACTTGAAAATTTTATGGTACTGTACGACTGTCTACATGCAATATTAAAAAATTATTTTAAACATTTCTAAGTGTCCAAAAAACAAATGAAGCATACCACTGCATGCAGAATTTCTTCCTGAATCCAAATCTGTAAAAATATACAGGGTGTTCCATTTAAAATAAAAAAGTTGAACATCGTTGCTCAAAACAGTTGACATATATTTACGAACGGGCGATGTCAAAAGGTAGCTATTGTCTTGCCATTTAAGAATATATATAGTTTGTTGCGTCTAAAATTTAAAACAACGGAGTTATGGGTTGCGGCGTTTTTTAGGAAACAGCCAGTATGTATATTTAGAAAAAATAATTGAATCTGTGATATCATGAACAATAGATTCATTTTAGGAAAATGCTTTGAATTCAATAATTTGTAAATACTGCAGTTCTAATTTTCTTCAAAGGTCAACAATAATTGCTGGCATATCAGAAAGTTACTATGGTAATTTCTCTGGTGATCCCAATAAAAACCCTGGACCCAGGGTCTTCCACTATGCAAAATGTTCCAGTAGAAAACATAAGTAAAAGTCTTCTAGAGATGGAATCTGTAAGTATTGATGTTAGTTTGTACAGCACCCTTAAACGAGGGGCGAGCACAGCCTTAGCTAGCTCTAACTTTCGGCGAAATTATTATGTGGATAAGGACCAGGCAGCGGTTATTAGGGTTAAATACAAATTCATAAATTAACACAAAATGGGCGCCAGTCGTTAAACACAACAAAAGACAAATTTAGCTACCGATCAAATCACCACCTACATTGTAAGCCTCTTTACCTACATCTAAAAAAAAAACACTAGCAGGTTCATGAGGGATCGTAGTACAGTACAAAGTAGATATATAAACCAACAACAGTTAATAGAATTTAAGATTCATCAACAAAATCACAATTATCCAGCATGAATAAAGCTGGAGGCCCAAACGGACCCAGAATAAGTAATTACATAGTTAACAAAAAATGAATTTGGAGTCACCCAAATCATAACACAAAATCTTATATGATTTAATAGAATTCAACAGCATACTAAAACATATTAAAACTTCAACACCAGCTCATTGACGGCAACAGTTAACAAAAGTAGATTATTTATTTATAAATAAGCTAGCAAGCCTAGAATGGTCAAATAATAAAATAATTCAGGCAGCGCCTGCTGCTTAATAGCAGTCAACAAAATATGGTAAATGGAATCAACTCCATTAGAATTATTGCGTCACAAAATAAGTAATTAGTAGCAATGATTAATTCCGAATGCAATGCAATCATCCGGCTAGTTTGGAATCGCAGCTTCCATTGATCGCCTGAAATATAATTAAAAAATTGAAAATCATAGGTGCCACGTGCCTCAAGGACATTGGTGGAGCAAGTACCGTATCATCAAGGTTTGTATATTGTAGGTTGCCTCGTAACTCTGAAGTAAAGTACGCGGGCAGGGGAAGGTGGCGCGTCATCCAGTATGCAGACTGCTTGTGCGGTTACCAAGTTTATATGCTAACGTATATGTTGATAGCTTGTTTCTTTGTTATTAGTTGCATTTTGTGTTATTTCTGGAGCTAGAAACTGAATTTACATTAGTGTAGTTATATTTTATAGTGGGTGTAGTTAAGGGAATATCAGGAAAAGATGGGCTAAAATATTTTGCGGGATTTTTAGCGAAAAAGTTTTTAATAAAACACCCAGATCTTGGAACGTATACTAAAAATTCTGAACTAACGACTTTGCACTCATATAGCATGCCTTATTGGGTGCAAAGTCTGTCATTTGGAGGATTAATTAAACCATCTATTAATTGGTTTCAAGAGGTGATCAGAATGGAAGTATATTTTCAAAAATTCCACCAAAGAACTTTCAAACCCGATACTCAAATCGTTTTAAAAACCACACACTATTTGTTCAGAAAAGTAAATGTTGATCGGGAAATTGTTAAGGAGTATTGTAAACTAAGAATATTGATTAGAATAAAATACACTTCTGGACAAAATTAAAGGACCACCAACAAAAATTAAATTTACTTTATGAAAATCTCATATAACTTAATACAATTCAGATATGTCATAGCTAGATGATTTCTACATTATTTAACTGGTACGTCAAAGAAGAAAATTAACAAATTAGACATAATCTAGCTTAAATACAAAAAGTAACCAAAATTTCGAAAATCAGTAAATTAAAAAAAAATTACAAAAGAAATCATTAACACGAACTAATAACGCGTGTTTTCACCTCTCGCAGCTATACATGCTTCCACCCTTCTTGGCATACTCCCAATGAAAACTCGAATGTTTTCTTGTGGTATCTGATGCCATTCTTGTATAAGCAAGTTAGACAGCTGTTCAAGAGTTATTGGAGGTTGAGGAACACTTCTAACTTGTCGGCCCAACTGATCCCAGAGGTGCTCAATGGGATTTAGATCTGGGCTTTTTGCTGGCCATTCTAGACACTCAATATTTGCTTCTCTTGAGGCAGTGGTTACAACATTAGCAATGTGCGGCCTTGCATTATCATGTTGGAAAATAAAGCCTGGACCAAAATTTTCAGCATAAGGCTGTACAATAACCTCGTCCCTATATCTTTCTGCCGTCAGTGATCCATTGCGCACAATAACTAGCTCTGTGCGACCATTCAAATTTATCCCACCCGACACCATCAAAGATCCTCCGCCAAATTTCTTAACACCTTGAATGTTGCATTGCACGTACCTCTCACCTGGTCTTCGCAAAACGAGAACACGGCGATCGTTATGGGAAAGATGGAATCGGGGCTCATCAGAGAATAAAACCGAGCCCCAATGCCTTTCATCCCATTCCTGGTAGTTTAAACAAAAAGTAAAAAGATTCCTTTTATGTAGCGCCGTAAGAACTGGACCACTTACAGGTTGTCTGGCAATCAGATTAACTTCTTTCAACCTCCTTCGTACAGTTTTTGTTAATATTTCATTTCCAGTAGCCAAGCGTAGATCATTTTTTAACTCTCTAGACGTTACAAAACACTTCCTTAAAGCCTGCTGCACTATGTAGCGATCTTCCCTGGCAGTTGTTTTCCTTTTAGCACCTTGTCCTCTTCTTCTGGTAAAACTACCAGTAGTTCTATGCCTTGCAGCAGCTCTTTGTACCACAGATTTGTTTGTGTTTAGAATTTGAGCAAAAATCCCGTCTGCGAATATCCTTCGCGAAGAAAAATGATAATTTGAGCTACTTCTCCGATTGCAAGATGATGCCGTGGCATAATTTAGGAAAGGTTGAGGCAACAATCACTTTTTGTACTTTTTTCCCCTGATGACCACACATTACTATGCAAAAACAACTCAAAACTTTGTCTTTGACTCGTATTATTATTGTTGACATTTGTTTGTATAAAAACAATTGCATTGTCATTATTTATTTCTTCATGGCACACTAACAAAACAATGTAGAAATCATCTAGCTATGACATATCTGAATTGTATTAAGTTATATGAGATTTTCATACAGTAATTTCGATTTTTGTTGGTGGTCCCTTAATTTTGTCCAGAAGTGTATCTGAACACCTCAAGAAAAAATAAAATCGTTTTAGGTAAGAAACGTGGAGGAGATTCAGATCTAGGACAAAAATCTGCAAAAAATTATATTATGAAAGTTTGTTAATTTTGTATTCTAGTAAATATATTTTATTTTTTTATTTTATTTTATCCTGCACTCCGCCAACAGCCGTTAGGCCAATTATCATGATTGCTTTCAGTTTTTTAGTCTAATTTACACAAAATATACATTAATAAAAAACATTTGCATTAAAAAATCGTAGTTTTTTCATTTGTGTTTTACTTGATATCAATCTTTGGATTGTGTATTTTATCTTTCTTTAGTAGGTAAGTATCATAAATAGCCTTTTGTTTCTAGATTTTTTATTTAATTTTGTTTTTTGTATTTATCGTTTAAGGGCACAGCTTAAATTTACAGTCTTCTAGAACTGGCTGTTACCAATCAGAAATACCTACTTGATAGTTTAGAATGGGTAATTGTCATTTATTTTAAATAATTTTTATTTCAAACGTTTTACTTGGAAAGTATGTAGATATCTATAATTCATCATTAAATTTAGGAAGTTCAGCGTGTTTGAAATGTTATGAAATTTTGCTGTTGATGCACTCAGTAACATTGACATATTGTGCACCAGTCGTAATTCAGATATTCTGCAAAAGCATGAATTAAAAGGCTATTAAATTAGGGCATTTACACATTATTTTGTTTGTTTTTTATATGGGTTTGCGACCATTTCATTGTTTTTTGCTTAAACGAACGTTATAAACCACCATTGTAGCATTAATTGCTGTGGTATATGTTCTTACATCTTACCGCTTGAGTGGGTCACGGAACACGAGGCGCGACACGCAGCAAAGCGATATAAAAATAAATCGTATTTTTTATAACCATAAAGTAATATAGGCAATTTTTTCCCCAAAAATTTCTTTATTAGTTTTCACACATTTCATACGCTGGAAGTGTACAATTATGTGCAATAATAATTAAAGTACCTCGATGCTGAAATGTATACCGCGCTTTTCCGGTACGCTTTGTTTAAACAATTGATTTTTGATTTTCGAACAATAATTTTGAGATTAATTTCTCGGAATCTGAATTTAGAAAGAATAAACTTTTCACTGGTTAAAAAGTATTAAGAAATATTAGAAAATAAGCTTGTAAATGCGATGTAAACGTTCCTGTCTAGCATGTACGATATTCAAAGCTGCATACTGGTGACGTATTCGCGCGCTGTTCTGCCATTGGTCTAGAGTTACGAGGCAACCTACTATATACAAGCCTTGCCGTATCATCATCATCATCATCATCATCATCATCATCATCACTTATAATAATGCAGAAGACTAAAAGCCGTGTTTACACAACTAAAAGTACCACGGTTGCATTCGTTTATTTCTATTTTCGGGTTTTTGTAAACAAACTTCCCTTAACTTTTAATAGCGATATTATCACAGAAAACAATTACTTATTACGGCTACTACTTGTGTTTTTTAAAACTGTTGACACAGCTTCAAAGGCAAGTGAATTTTGGTTAATAATAAAGAGAGTTACTGAATGCAACCAACGGCCGAAGCAGTTTTAAGCATATTAAATGTGTCTCTGACTTTGATGTTTACACATAACCTAAAAATTATTTTGACTACGAAACTTTATCAAATTGTTGTTAATCGCTTTGATTGCGCTGCAAATATACCACACATTTGGCGTTGTACCCTGCATACGGGCTGATTTTCAGGTATGCCGATCAACAAAGAATTTACGAGGAAAAACCATTTGTTTCCTTTATTATAGCGACATATTGAAGATTACCTAAGAAATACCGAAAACCATGAGCTATAATTCAATAACTGCTGCTCAGCAACATCCTGAATGCTAACGCTTGGAAGACATCTACTTTCTTTGAGAACATGAAACGTTGCAGTAAAAAGAGTTGGCGTTGTACCCCGATGTCGATAATAAACCTGCATACGTGCTGATTTTCAGGTATGCCGATCAAAGATGAATTACAGGAAAAATAACAATTTGTTTCCTTTATTATAGCCACATTTTGAAGATTACCTAAGAAATACAGAAAACCGTGAGCTCCCCAAGTTTGGAATCTACTTAGTTCGACCTGCAAAACACTACTTTCCGGTCTCGTAACGTAAATTACTATTAAGATTAATTTAGTTTGAAATGTGTGTAGCTCAATACTGCAGTCATTAGCAAGAAGGCGGTATCTACAGAAAAATCGAAATTGAGTTATTGGTATCATTGGAATTGGTACAAAATTCCAATCATTTTAGATAAGTAACAAATCGATATACTGGGAGTAGAGATTACGGCCGCACACATTGACTGCAGTCATCGTCTTGGTAAGATAGGCGAAAATCGTCCTATTATAGTAAAATTCGTAAGTCATAATACAAAAAACACTGTTTACAATAATAAAAGGAAATTGAAAAATTCGAGTATAGTTATCAGAGAGGACCTAACTAAAAAAAGGCTCCAGCTGCTTAAACAGGCTGGTAAGAAATATGGTGTAAGGTGTGTGTGGACATATGGTGGCAATATATTCGCTAAAGTGAATAATACAATTACACGTATACCTATGAATGCTGATTTGGGGAATGATTCATAAATTTATTTTCATCTTATTATATTGCGATTCTAATAATGAAATTTTATTTTAAACGTTTGGTCGTTATTTTTATACGTAGTTATAAATATTTACCTTAGTTATCAGTTGTGACTTTTAAATTTGCAAATATTATTTTATTTCGTGGCACTAAACTTGTAGTTTTGTTGATTTATTTTTATTGAGAATTTTCTTTGGTTGTTTTGCAAAATGATAATTGTAATATTTCGTATCTATAGCAGGTAATTATGAATAATCAGTTGAAGGTAGCACATATCAATATACGGTCGTTGGTTCCTAAGTTTCTTGATCTGAGTAATTATGTTCTTGAGTCAGATTTTGATATATTTACTATAAGTGAAACTTGGCTGAATTCCGATATCAGCAATGATGCTTCACAGATTGACGGTTATAATTTGTTACGTAAGGATCGGACAGGCCGGGGTGGAGGTGTATGTATGAGTAATTATGTTCTTGAGTCAGATTTTGATATATTTACTATAAGTGAAACTTGGCTGAATTCCGATATCAGCAATGATGCTTCACAGATTGACGGTTATAATTTGTTACGTAAGGATCGGACAGGCCGGGGTGGAGGTGTATGTATGTTTATCAAAAATATTTTTAAATATAATATAATAAAAATGAATGATTCCATTGAACAATTGTGGCTTAGTGTATCTCTCAAAGAATTAAAACTTGCCATTGGTGTGGTATACCGATCGCCCTCTCTCTCGTACAAAACATTTACCGATGAATTTGAGCCGAATTGCACTTATTGTTTGTCAATATGTGATCAAATATTATGCCTAGGAGACATGAATATTGACATGTCTAAGAGAAACAATTTATATAGTATTTATTTCAACAATTTGTTAGACTCTTGATTTTTATCAAACTATCGAAGCGCCGAAAAGGTTAGCTGACAATACAACAACACTAATTGACTTAATCATTACGTCAGATAAAAATTTAGTAACACAGTTTGGTACATATACTTTGAATTTGTCTGATCATGAGCTTATTTTCTGTTACATTAGCAACAAAAAAGTTATTAGTCCAACCATATTCAGAACAATGAGATTTTTAAAAAATTTCGATCAAAATATATTTTATCAAGAACTCTTACACCCGTATTCATAGTCGTTCGCCAGCGACTCGCCGCAGTTCCGTTATGAATAGTATGTTGGCGGCACTGTACGTCTATGTCAAATTCGAGGTTATTAGGCTAGGTTTTCCGTCAGTTTTGACAGAAACTAACACAAAATCTAACCTGCTAACCTCGAATTTGACATAGACGTACAGTGCCGCCAACATACTATTTATAACGGAACTCCGGCGAGTCGCTGGCGAACGACTATGAATACGGGTGTTACAATTGCCAATACATTATTTCATGCAAATAAATGATGTTAATAAGAAGGTTGCATTTCTAAATGAACAATTACTTTGCCTTTTTCATAAGCATGCTTCTGTCAAAACAATGAAAATTACAAAAAAGAAAGCACCTTGGATTACTGATAACGTAAGATTAATGATGAAACTTAGGGATAAAGCTAAAGCTCAATATTTAAAGAACAAGACAAATGGCAAGTGGGAGTATTACAAGTCCTCAAGGAATCTAACTACGCGGGCTATAAAAAGTGAGAAAAAAGCTTATTTTAAATTTAAATTTTCAAATTCGGATTCTAAGGCTATGTGGAATGAACTAAAGTCATTAAATATATCAGCAAATAAGAAAAACGAACTACCTACCCACCTAAGTAAACCAAAGGAAATTAATAACTATTTTCTAGATAGTATAACAGGAATTCATAACAATAATGATAATACCTTAAATTATTATAGAAATAATACCTTTTCAGATACTATCGTACCAATGGAATTTACTCTTGTAGATTGTGACATTATAACTTATATACTAATTAAAATAAAAAGCAATGCTAAGGGTTCTGGCGAGTTAACTATACAAATGATAAAATTTTGTTGTCCACATTTAGTTCCATATATAACTACTCACATCATTAACACTTGCTTATATGAAAATATCTTTCCATCTCAGTGGAAACTTGCATTAGTAACACCTATACCAAAAATAAAAGATCCTACTGAATACAAACACTTGAGACCTATTAGTATTCTACCTACAGATACCAAACATAAAAGAATAAAGTTGTTTGGTATCTGTGTATGGCTTTAAGTTTGACATGTTGCCTGCACACTCTGTGTTTGATATGTGTTACGTCCTGTGAACCATACGATAATGAATGATGATTCTACCTACACTATCGAAGATCCTAGAAAAGATAGTTTCACTTCAGTTAAAGGAGCATTCAACTCAAAACAACATCATTCCTACTAACCAGTCTGGATTTCGGGCGGGACATAGCTGTGCAACAGCTTTATTAAATGTAACCGATGATTTGCTCGAAGCTGCGGACCAAGGCAAAGTATCAGTGTTGATATTGTTAGATTTCAGCAAGGCATTTGATACTGTGAATCATTCAATTCTTTTGTCTATTTTGCACTATGTTGGTTTCTCATATGGCGTAATAGACTTTTTCAAAAGTTATCTTGAAAATCGATCACAACGTGTTGTGCTGCCTTGTGGTACATCAAATCCGAGACTTGTACCAGGTGGAGTGCCGCAGGGATCTGTGCTTGGTCCGTTACTTTTTTTAGTGTATACATCTTTATTTCACAAACACATAAAAACGTGTAAATTTCATATGTACGCTGATGATACACAGCTTTGCCATTCATTTACTATATCTGACTATCAGCATGCATTTTTAAACATTAACTTAGATCTTCAAGAAATTGCTAATATTATCTAAAAATCATTCACTTTTAATTAATCCTGCAAAGGAAGTTGTTAACTTACAGATAGATGGAGTTACTATACCGGTTATGGAACAGGCACGGAACCTTGGACTGATGGTAGATAACACGTTTAGATACAAAACCCAAATTATGTATAATATTAAGAAAGCTCATATGGACCTTAAACTTATTTACCCTCATAGAACTTATTTTTCAAAAGAAATTAAAATTCAGTTTTGTCTAATTTTACCTTTTGCGCCGAAGTTTACGGTTCATGCTTAACTAAAGATAATATAAATCAAATTCAGAGAGTGCAAAATTCGTGTCTCCGACTGGCATATGGCATCAGAAAATATGATCATATTTCTCATAAATTGCAAGATGCAGGCTGGTTAAATATGGCAAATAGACTAAAACTGCTTGCGGCCACGTTATACCACAGAATTGTTCTGCATAAGAGACCAGCGTACCTCTATAATAAAATTACTTACCGCACAGATATTCACAACATAAACATCAGGTATAAAGGAACCATAACACCACCAGTTCATAAAACTGCACTATATGAACGCTCCTTTACGTACCAAATAGCAAAGGTATATAATAATCTTCCTATATTCTTGAAGGGTCTGTCTGTAAATGCCTTTAAAAGAAAACTTACGATCGAGTTGCTACGCCAACAATAATTTATTTATACATTTATATTTATGTTACTTTTACAACTGTGATACGATGTGTTACATGCTACTTTGTTATTATTTCTTCATAGCCACGACCAACTGTCGTCGAATTGTATTAGTTTTTAGTGTATAGTTTTAACAAAGAGCGTATAATGATGCTCTTTGGTTTTAAGAATTATATAAACTTAAGAAAAAATCTTTATTATGCAAGGTTTGGGTGGTAGATCAAGAGCGGAATATCGCTGCAATTGAACCTGGGCCTTGGGGTTTCCCTATAAATTAATTGAAATTACGTTTATTTTTTGTTGTTGTAATTTTTAATTATATGGGAAATAAAGCTGCTTATTATTATTATTATATCTGCACTGTAACTATGATTTTCAGATGAAAAAAGGTGGTATCTACAGTTTGCAGTTAAATATATTAGCTTATTTAGACACGCTCTAGCTCCTCTTGAATATATGGTGCGGTATTTTTGGAACACCCCGTATTGGTATAGGAATATAAAATAAAAGCAAATAAATGTTTTAATCGATTTATTTATCACTTTAATTGCAGTACTGTAAAATAAATAAATACAAACATCATGTTTTTAAAAGCACGACCGCTGCGATATGTGAAAAGCGCAGGTCTATTTTTAAACGATCAAATTATGCATTCCGACTATCGTATGTCATGTCATAATGCTGCCTTCCTTCATCCATCAAAAGAATCTACAGTAATTAAATTCACTGACATGGCAAATAAATATGACTTAACTATTGATAAAAAATAGATTTAATAACATGAAATAACATCTTATGGTCAAAATTTATTTAAAAACAATTTAAATTCAAACACATTTAGTAAATTTATTCAGAAAATGTATAATGGATACAAAAACATTGCGCTTCCATACTTTGACCAAAATGATTTAAAAAGATATTTTTGTCAACTACATGGAAAAATTGCATGTTCAACACATTGGAAAAGTGATTCTTCCATGCTCACGTAAAACTTTTATATTCGCTGAAAAACTCTCACTTTTCTTAACTTGTAGAACAATCTACTATTAATTCACTAGCGATTTAAGAAGAAAATTAACTCGCTAGCATATAAACATTATAAACAGTTACTTATGGTTGCTATTATAGAAATAATAATAATAATGCCAGTTTAAAATGACAAAGAAATAATAATTAATCGAGTTATTTACCACATTTATATTTTTATGACGCTCAACGCCTTAACAGCTTAAACCTGAAAAGAAACACAGATTGCAGGCAGCTGAAAATTATTTCAGTGGCGTAAATAATTCTCACATATAATCTCATAAGAGCATTAATTCTTTCCGGATTTTTTTTACTGCGTGTCAACAACGTCGTATTAATTAGGACGCCTTCCATAGGCGAGCGTTTCCTTTCCAGAGACTTTCCATTTGAAAATTTATTTTTTGGAACTTTCCTTACTGCCAATCTCTAGCATGCTTTTAAAACTTTCTTTAGTGCAACAAAAGTTATTAAATTCGTCCTACATTTTAAATGCGGCATATGCCGCGGGTTTCAGCTAGTAAATACAATATTTCAGCTGCCCTAAATGAAAACTAACACCTTAAGCTGCGTACACATTAATAAATATTTACGTTGTGTGTTTTACTTCAAAATGTAACGCACCTATACACCGTTCAGTAGTTATTTTTCCGGTAGGTAGACATGGAATTTTGTTTTTATGTTTAATAAAATTAAACCTCCCTAGAATCTCTTTCTGACACTTTGTCAAAATCATCTGTTAATCTGACATTTTGAGGTTAAACGTGCAATGTTTCCAGTGCTGTCATACTTTGTTTGCCACTAGGCATAATATTTATGGACATCAGCGCCATGGATACCTATCTGTCAACAAATTGTAATTTATACTAAAGCAAATATGCCGAAAGTTATTAAACGTGACACAAAATTACAAATTACAAAGGCCTACAGGCATTATAAAGCCGACAGGCCAGACCTCAGCGAAACTGAAATATTTGCCCGGCTTGGTGACATTTGGACATAGGATATAAGTATTTAAGCATTAAACCTAACTGTTGGTTACTTAATTAGAAGAAGGAGCAGATGCAGGATGATTCCCACCCAAATTCATGCTTACTTGATAAACACTTTAGGGGAGTGTGCTGTTAATTATGATTATGTGAAACGATGGTGCCGTGAGTTTAAATGTGGAAGAACAGCGTGCGAAGATCAACATGCTGGTGGTCCGCCAATAACCTTTACAACTTCGGAAAACATCGATAAAGTTCATGATCTAGTAATGCAAGATAGAAGAGTCACTGTAAGGGAAATAGTTGAGGAAACTGGCTTTTCGTATCACTCTGTGCACAGCATATTAACAGATCATCTGGACATGAAAGAATTATCTGCAAGATGGGTTCCGCGGATGTTAACCCAAATACAAAAGCAATTCCGAGTTGTGATATGTAAACGCCTGTTAATGAAATACAGACAGAATCCTCAGAATTTTTTGGACAGATTTGTAACGATGGACGAGACGTGGGTTCATCACTATGATCCACAAACCAAAATCCAAACTATGGAGTGGAAGCATCATGGTTCTTCACCTCTTCGAAAATGTAAGGTTTATCCATCAGCCGGAAAAGTAATGGCTTCTGTTTTTTAGGATACCCAGGGAGTAATTCTAATTGATTTCTTACAAAAAAGAGCTACAATAACAGGCAACTATTATGCAAATTTAATATCAAAATTGCGCGAAGCTATAAAGGAAAAACGTCGTGGCAAATTGAAACGTGGTGTGCTGTATCACAAGGATAATGCACCGAGCCACACTTCTTGTGTTGATATGGCTGCCATAGCCAATGCAGGCTTTGAACTACTTGAACATACGCCATATTCTCCAGATCTCGCCCCTAGCGATTACACAGTGTTCTCCAAACTCAAGGAATACCTTCGGGGGAAGAAATTTTCATGCAATAATGAAGTAATAGATGCTGTAAATCAGTGGTTTGCAGACATTGGACAATCATTCCAGGAAGCCGTTACAATGCTGGAGCATTGGTGGGATAAATGCATTAGTCTTAAAGGAGATTACGTAGAAAAATAAGATGAAATAAATTAAAATTTTCTAACCGGAAGTTGGTCAGGGCGGAACATATGGATCACCCCTAGTATAACTACATACTGGAAAAAATATAAAAATTGTAATACGTAAATATTTTTTATACAATTTACAATTAAAGTACGTTTTTGTCCTATACAAATTTTGAAGGTCAAAGAATTTAGAGTTTATGTTGGCATTTCTTGGATTTCTTTAAAAATTATATGTTGGTATATCTGGTATTAAAGGAGTTTTTGGTTTTTAGGTAATATTTCGTAAACTTCTTCTTCTGGCCTGTTAGGCTGCAGATCCAACAGTTCTTCTGCACACTTCAGAATTGCCTTTTTTGCATTTAATTTTAAAAGATTCTGTTTTTTACGCATATTCATTTTCAAAAACGAAAAGCTGACAATTTAATTTTAAATGTCAAAATGACACAAGTCGTTTACAGAAAATCCTGACGAAAATAAATTTTCTAATAATTAAAAAAACAGTTTTGCCAATTTTAGCTTGACCTTGAACATTTTTATAGGAAAAAAACGTACTTTACATTAAAAAAACGACTTTCATTATACCATTAGTCCTACTCAATAAAGTATGAAACGTATTCAGTATCAGCAAGTTGTCTTTCATAAAATTTATCTTAACCAAGAATAAAAGTGGCACACTATCCAAAACCAAATCTGGCGACCACGTTTTGTACATTAACATAAAATTATCATTTTGTATAAAATGGGCATAACCTAACTTTTGTTAATGACTGAGAGCATATTTACAGGGCGAAATTCATCACCCTAACAGGACCTTTTATCGGGAAAATACCTAACTATTGAACGGTTTATATGCACTACCAACATACGCTTACATCAGCACAACATTGGGCCGCAAATCTCTTTGAAGTTCAAGTAAAACCCGACTAGGCGATGAATAGCGTGCGCTGTTCGTCACGAAAATACTTGTGTGCGTTTGTGTTCTGCGAACCGTCCACATCTACGTTAGGTCTCTGCAAAACTCTGCATTGCAAGTGTTAATTAGTGACATTGATACGGATCCCAGCGAGCTGCCACAATCGGAAAACAATTGCATGTCGCCGCCAGACTGCTCGACAAAACTGGAACTCACGTCGTGATAGTCATACGCCTATGATGAAAGCAGGCAACAGGGACAAGCCGTAGGAACAACCCTAAGTACCACGAAATTAGTCAAAATAAAAAAACTAAAAGGAAAACCTCACTAGAGATGGAAATCGGCTCATCATGTGTTCAGGAGGACGCCGCAGCTCGTACAGTCGTGTTCAAAAATCTGTTGTACAGAGACAGTTGTAAGTTTATTGGTCGTTGTGTTATTACTCAACGAAGGACGAAGGCTCACACTATATCATTAACTAGGTAGACCACCTAGATGTATACTTTCAAAATATTTGTTTATACAACACTTTTTTGAGCTTTGTATAATTAATTTATATTCACAAATGCACAAATGCTGCACAACGCTTTAATGAACACGCATGTACCTTTAATTGTTATAATAATAATAATAATAATAATGTCTTTATTCCACCGTCTAACTACAATTAAAAATTAACACTCAAAAAAAAAAATTTTAAAAAATAGGTATCGTAGAGCAGTGGAAACACGAGGACCAGTTCAGTATTATACCGCTTTTCAACTGGACCTCGATTAATTAACTAACACTATAAATGTAATGTTATGAAACAAAGTCACGGCTAAATAGCCTACTTGATTAAACCATGCCAGAACCCACAGGAGGCTTAATTTATTTTCAATCACAGCTGCCCTCTATGAATGCTTGGAATTGAAAAGACCATTCGCCAAACATCTTTTAGGCTCTGGACACACGTGGATTATGTATGCGAGATACCGGTATCCCAGATACAGATAATACACGCGTTCAAATGCAGCTGTTCACACGGCATTCAGCGACGCATACAGTATCGCGCTGCACAATTTCAGTATCTGTCCTTTTCGGCCGCCGGCGACAAATTCTGTATCTCGGATACCGATTTACCATTAGAGCATATGGAGCCGTTCATATACGCATACTTTTACGAGCCAGAACACACGATATCATATCAGAAACGTAGCAGATTTAAACTTCTATTTAAATCGAATAAGCAGTGCGTTCGTTCGTTACTATACAACGATCATGGAGCGTACATTATTTGACAATGAAAAATTTATTAGAAAGTAGAGCCCAATCCCTGTCTTTGAATACATCACATCCAGACTAATTTGACAGAAACAAAGAACAGCAATGCTAGGTCCATAACAGCACGACACTGGACTGTTCTCGCAGGTGACTGAAGGTCCGCGTCTCAGACACAGTCGCCGCGTCTGAACCGACCGCGATTCTGCATCCCGCACACTGTATCTCGCATACGGAATCCCCGTGTATCCAGGGCCTAATTCAGGTACTTCTTATCGAAGGTCGGGCGATTTTTGGAAAAACCAAATTCTTGTAGGCTCTGCCAGAGAAGTGTGCGCGGAAAATAAAATTAGAGATGCGGGCTGCATCGAACAGCAAAATACAAAAGCAATACCTAAATGAAATTAGGCGTTATTACAAGGTCATTCCGAGCCTGATGTTATAAATACATTATCAGAATATTTTTTCTATATACCTCCCGATGTTCTTCTCAGAAGGTGAATAATCCAGTGCTTCGTGATGAAAATGGCATTGACGAAAACAAAAGGTATGTGCATAATATAGGTATATTGGGTGGTTCAAAATTACACCGACAAAATTTGACAGTGAACTCTGACAGAAACTCAGTTTGCCATACTTGAAAACCTCTTCGTCGATATAATTTTGCTAATCTTGAATCAACTGTATAGCTATATTTATAATATACCCGGTGTTAGACGATCATGGTATACTCCCTTTTTTCTTTATCTTTGACGATACATTTTTGAAACTTGGTGCATCCCATGTAGGTACTAAATACACGTCACTTTGACATATAACTACATTTTTTTCACTTCCGGTTCTAACAACACCAAATTTTGATTTTCAAATGGAACACACTATATTATAAGACTTTTGGATCCTACATAATTTTTCAAATCTAATAATATTACATAAAATTGAGTTTTTTTTCTCAAAAACTATTGTGAAACACTATAGTTGTTATAAATTACATAATTTAGTATTATCGACGTGATTTTCATTTTTCTAACACTAACTATGTGAGTCGATTGGAAAAAATCGGAACAGTCATGGCACACTTAAATTTAAAAACGAAAAAATAAATTAAAAAAAGTTTGAAATGTCAATTTGTCAGGCCATTTTACATTTCTCAGTGATTTAATCAGCTACACAAACCTTTAAAACAGTTTTGGTACATAATTGGCAAGTTCGCCTGTAGTTCGAGTCCATTTCAGCCATAGTTCATCGCATAAAACTGCAGCGTTTAGTATCAAATATAATAATTCGCAATCTTTATACACCCCTGGCACCCAAACACAATAATTCATAACAAGCAATCCAGTGAGACAAATGTCTCATTTAAAAAAACAAAAAAGACCGTTTTTCAAATAGAACGCCTATTAAATAAAAACTGTACCCAGACCTGGAAGGTGTCAAAGTGGTTGCCTAACCGATCGACGTTTTAAGGCGCAGAGGGTCGCAGCTCCGTTTGGCTGCTGAAACATTTTTATTTAATACGCGTTCTATTTGAAAAACGGTCTTTTTTGCGATTTCTCGAAAACCGGAAGTGTCACGTGACTGAAATTCGGTTCCTGACCTGACATGACCATTCCAAACATATAACTTTTATAACTTTTTTCTCTATCTCTTACGGTTTGGCTGCTGAAACAGCGTCCCGGACGGACGGACAGACAAGTCTACAGCGTCCCGGACGGACGGACAGACAAGTCTACAGCGTCCCGGACGGACGGACAGACAAGTCTACAGCGTCCCGGACGGACGGACAGACAAGTCTATTAGATAAAGGATATTTGTACAGCCCTGGCATAGTTGCTTCTTGCAGCTGCATGTTCCGGCAGTTGTAAACGTCTTGAGTTTCGAGTAATTTAAAATTCACTCAACGAGAGCAAGTGACAAGGCATCTATCGATGCCTGTCGCTCCGAGACGGCTTGTCGCCGCCGGGCAAAATCCCTGGCTTTTGATTGGGTGCTTCTGTGGAGACGCAGACAGTAATTTCGCGCGTTTACTGCAGGTGGCCGTTAGCGGTCGAGTCATTCAGCCCCGAGCTGTCGAACTAGGGAGTTGGTATTGCGATTTTGTGCGGGCGTCTCCACGCCTGGCGGTTTCCGGTTTCCGCGAAGTGTATTTCTTTATCTTTTTCTTGGCAGTTGATGGCGAAACGCTGTTTGGTTATGTCGTGGTGCACTCGTGTGTGGGGTAGAGAAGCCCGTGGCAAATTGTTGTAGGAGTTCAGTCCATATGTGGGTTTGCTTCCCAGCTGGGCGTACCTTATAAGCCATTTTTACGAGCCGGCATACGTGCTGAATACACCTGTATTTTTGTATGGTGTTCGGTAGGTCACTTGGAGTGGCCAATAGATGTATTAACCGTACAGTCTTATTCTTTACCTTTCTGTGTCTTGTGCATGTTTGTTTACAGCGTGACTGTGTCACTGTGTTACGACCATTGTAAGGTGAGGCCCGAACGTGGCGGATGAGCATTCCAGGTAGGTGTTTGTGTCTGTTGCTGCACAGTGGCTTCCGAAATAGTTATTTGAGTACTTCTCGCCCCCTTTGACCCTCAAGGTCCGGTTGAACGTGGGTCATCTGGCTTGGATCTTGTGGCGCCCATTTCTTTAGCAATACGACACGCTTGCCCTGTGGTGTACCGTGTTGAACCACGCCCATCTCCTGAGCGTATTAGAGCTGAGGGCTTTAGCCTGTTCTTGGTCTTGGCGATTCTCAGGGTGAGGGTGCCCATTTCCCGGATTTGTTTAGCATTCGATACTCGTAAGGTTAATTTAATACTGTAACAAATTACGTGATATCATTAGGTTCAGAAAATTATGTCGAGTCCAAAACTAAGATAAGATATAGGGTGATCCATTTAAAAGTCCAAATTTGGTATTCCTATCGCTAAAAACGAAAGGGGAAAAATTTAGTTTTGCCAATAAGAAAATGGGGTTCTCAAATCACATCGGACCTGTTCAGCTACAGGTCCGATGTGATTTGCTTCAGAAAAAGTATTCTGATGCCCTCAATAATAATCTCGCCATTCAGTTTGTGAACGGTATATCTTTACTAAAAGAGGATTTAAATGATAGCATGAGTGTTGCAGATTTGACAAGTTTATTCCTACAGAAGTATAGTGTTCTCAAAAGCAATTTTGGCGAGATTATTACTGCATTGGTTTTATTCTTGACTCTACCTGTAACATTAGCCACAATAGAAAGATCATTTAGCAAGTTGAAAATAATAAAACATTATTTAAGAAATTCTACGAGCCAAGATACGCTGCATGACCTTTCGGTTTTGTCAATTGAGCAAACAGCATCCTTTACGATGGACATAAAAATCTTGTGGAACAATTTGCTGTCAATAAGGCCAGAAAGATACATTTTTTTTAATTTCTGATCAATTTATTTTTACGGCGTTTTACAGATATTAATGATACAAATAAATACTAAGTATTTGTTACCTATTTTGACGTTGGTTCTAAGGATTTACGAACATTAATAAATTGCAAATACATATATCAAAATAAAATACTACAAATCATCTTTAACGCCCCTTGGTACCTAAGAAATTCGCAGTTGCATCGTGAATCAGGCATACAGACAATTGAGGAAAATATTAAGAATAACGCCAACACCTATGTTCCCAATATAATAAACTGTACAAGTGTGAGAACTTTTGGCACCGGTCGCCAAAATATACACACACAGCTTAAAAGAAAACTTCCTCTGGACGTTTACTTAACTTCTAGTGACAGTGAGGCTTCGTCCATTAAACATAGTGATAAATATAAACTATAAATAAATCAGTCATGTGTAGCAAATCATCGCTGATCTGACTTAATCTTAATGTAAAAAAAAAGGATATTCCTTGAATATTATTTTATTTTACTAGTGTTACATTGGTAGATATTTATCCATCGGTTTTCTTTGTATTTGTGCCTATACTAACTTGAAGATTTTATTTCGTTTTATATTTTTAATTGATAGTTTGTTAGATATGTTAGTTATAAAATGTGTTAAATGTTAGGCATTTACTACTCTATTTCTGTTGGTTATAACAGGATGTTATTTTATTTTTTGTTAAACGTTTACTTTGTATACGATAATTATAAATATACAATGCATTAAGTATATAAATCTTTTTACAAGGGGGGCCATTTTTATATTTGCTTAGGGGCCCAAGGTGCTCTTGTACCGCCACTGGATGAGACGCCCGTAAACAATTCAGGCAAATTTTAAGTTTCTTGACAGCTGCAATTCTGGCGACTATGCTTAATTTTAGAATCAACTCGCATTTGTAAATTGGATGATTTTAGACTATTTGTACTAAAGACGAAACTATTTGTTGGAGATTTTTTATAAATCGGTTGATTAAATTGACCCCTATTGTGTTTCTCCATTTTATGAATTTCAAGTTTTTCTAAAATGTCGCACTTTGATTTCAGAAATTTATTCATATCTGACATGTATGGCAATTCTTTTTCATATTTATACAAATCCCAGTCGTGGCGTGTAACTAAATCAAATTTATTGGTTAATATATAAATTATTAATCGATCCCAATGCGCTGTTTGTTCACCTAGCGTTTTTAAGGAATGTAACTGTTTAGTGACATTATCAAATAACTTCCCAAGTTCGATATGAGATTCCTTATTAATAACAAGACAGTCAAAAATGGCCTTAATGTGATTGTGAATTAAATAGATTTATTTCCCCAGTTTTTGTACATGTTTCTTAATATTCTTAAATTAGTTTTGTTTTAAAGTATTTACATACAAAGTGGGAAGTTGCCGCACTAGACTAATAGATAATGTAGTCTGTATTGTGGCAACTTTTTTAATGAAATTACGATACGCAACTGAACAACAAAACAAAGAAAAAACAAAAAAAAACATATATTTGGATGAATTGAATTTACTTGAATCGATTTGGAGAGGATGTGTGTTTTTGATTAAAAATGTTTAGTTATATTATTAGACTTGAGAGTACATACTTGTTAGGTTGGATTCTGTATGAAGGATGAAGAAAAACATTATTGTTGATCAAATATTTTTTTAAATAGTGGTAAATTTTTTGTAATATAAATTTTAGAGTCGGCTTGAAATTTTTAAAATTTAGTTATTGAACGGATTTGTTTTGGAAGTGAGTTAAACATTTTTGGTCCTAAATAAGTTATGGATTTTTGACTAATCGATTTATTTGTTTTTGGAATGTTAAGTTTATCATGACTAATACTTCTGGTGCTGTATACATGATTTATATAATTTATATCTGACTTTTTATACATATAATTTACAGTTTGTAATATATATAGAGTTATAATATCCGGTAGTCCGGCTTCCTGATATAGTTTCAACGTTGGATAAAGTTTTTGTTTTTTATAAATTATTTTAAGTATATAGTTTTGGGTTCTCTGTAAATTTTGTAAATGAGTTTTATTTAAACTACCCCAAGCTGTAATGCCATACTTAATTATTGATTCTACAAGAGCTACATAAACCATTTTTAATGTTTTTAATTTAAAGATATATCGTATTGCATAGAATTTGTATATTAATTTTCTATTTTTTTTTGTTATATATTCAGCATGTATATTCCACTTCAAATGTTGATCTAACATGACACCAAGGTATTTAATTACTTCGACACGAAATGTACGAAGTATTGAAATTCCCTCATATCGAAAACCACTCTGTGTCAAATATCTCTAAAATTCGAGCCAACCGACTAATGAACCCACTATATCAAATCTCCGTCTCGGCGGTGCGGATCGTTTAGTGAAGATCCCAGCCCACTAGATCAATCCCCCGTATTGGGGGGTGCCTAAACGTGGTGTGCGGGGGATGTATGTTCGTATGTGTACACGATTCCGGTCGCCAGGAACCTTCCTGAAGTCTTGGATCGTTTTCATACGATAGGTCCTCCGAAAATGAAGGCAACATCAACTTTTGAGCTATGGTCGTCGGCAAAAAAAATTTTTTTTTTGTTTTTGATAGATAACTGGTTCATAGCATTTCATTGTATTAGCGAAACGGAGTGATGCTGAGTATCGAAGTATTCTTGGAAAGCACGGAAGGGCGCTTTTCTTGGGTGGGGGGTACCGTATATTTGAATTTACTTTTTCAATATTCATTGATGTACCAAAAATTTTAATTATATTGTTTGTTGGTTGGTCAGCTTTAGTTGCTGTAATTGCTAGAAATTTTGTCTTATTTATGTTCAATGATAATAAGTGCTGAACTAACCAATTCTTAACTATCGCTAGACCTTTTTCAGCTTTTTCATAAACTTGTTGCCACGTGTGATCATCAAATAGAATTGCAGTGTCATCTGCATAAGATACCAGTTTTCCAAGACAGCTGATGTTGCACAGACCATTTATGTAGATTAAAAATAAAATAGGGGCTAGAACTGTTCCTTGAGGGATTCCTGTTCTTATAATTTGTGTAGAGCTATTAAAATTTTCAATTTTTACCGTTTGCGTCCTGTCTGACAAATAACTTTTAAATAGCTTCAACACAGTGCCCCTAATATCAATACATTCTAATTCATTCAGAAGCATGTTATGAGGCACTGTGTCGAATGCTTTAGCCAAATCTAAAAATATAGCTAGATTTTTTTTTGAATTATCAATATTTGAATATAAATGGTCTGTTAACGCATTTATTGCGGTTTCTGTGCTTGAACCTGGTACAAATCCATATTGATTTTTCGATAATATATTATTGCAAGAAAGGTAATTTAACAATCGGGTTTTTACACATTTTTCAAAAATTTTTGCAAATGTATTGATTTGACTAATGGGTCTGTAGTTTCCAGGTTCTGCTTTATCTCCATTTTTGTAAACGGGTGTAATCAGTGCTTCTTTAAAATTACTGGGTACTATTCCTGTACTAAATGTGAGGTTGATAATATGTAACAGTGGGGAATAATTTCTTTGTGTGTAATTTGTACAAGTTTTGTTGTTATTTTATCAGGACCAGGAGCGCTATTTTTTTTGTAATTGACTAATTGTACTAATTAATTCATTTTGTTTTATGGGGTACAAAAACATTGAGAAATTCTTTGATTTACCACTAACAGTTTGAGTTTTGGTAATTTTACTAGCCACTGTTTCACCAATGTTAATAAAAAATGTGTTCATTATATTAGCAATTTTTTGTTTATCTGTTTCTAGTTGATCTTCGTGTGTTATTTCAGTTATATTTTTAGAGCGTTTTAATGGTTCGTTAGAAGCTACTGATATTGTACTGTAAATGGTTTTAATATCGAGCTTATTATTTTCTACTTTGTCTTTAAAATATGTTGCTTTTGCTACCTTAATAATTTTCACAAGTTTGTTTCTATAATTTTTATATTCATTTATCAGTATTTGATTTGTATTTTTTTTTAATTTTTGATTTTAGCTTGTCTCTTTGCTTAATTGATTTTCTAATGCCAGATGTGATCCATTCTTTAATTTTAAAATTTTTCCGAGGTATTTCGTTAACGGTTGTATTTTTTATGATTAGATTTTGATACTGATATATGGAGGAAAACGAATAGAGGGGTGCTGGGAAAGGAGAACCAATGACAAACTAGCCAGACTATACGGAGAACCAGATGTCACGCAGTTTATAAAAGCCCAAAGATTGCGCTGGCTGGGGCATATGGAAAGACAAGCAGGAGATAGAGTAACCAAAATAATGATACGGAAAACTCCACAAGGAACACGAAAGCAAGGCAGACCAAGGAAAAGATGGATACAGGCAGTGGAGGAAGATTTAGAGGCGAAGAACATAAGAGACTGGAAAAACAAGACCCAAGATGGAAAGAGATGGAAAGAAATAACCAAGCTATGGGCCTAAAAGGCCTGAGAAAGCTTCCATATATATAGATTTTGATACTTACTTACAAACTGGGTCGCTGCAATTTCTGAATCCTGACAGTTCAATATATCTTCCCACCTTTCAGATTTTAATTCATTATTTAAATTTTCGTAGTTTACTTGCATTCGTGTTTGCTTTGGTTTTTGTCGCTTTATTGAAGTGTCTGGAAGCTGGAAATTAACAATTATTGGGTAATGATCAGTAATTGTAGAGAGTAATACGGCGCTTGAATAATTAATCTTTATATGGTGCGGTGTTTTAATATTGATATGGTCGATGCAACTCTCAGTCGTCTCAGTTACCCTTGTTGGGTCTTGAATAGTTCTTATAAAATTAAATTTGGAGAGTTGCAGTATTCACTGACATCTGCTTTTTCTTACAGAAACACATAAAAAAGACAGTATTATAGTAGGTGATATCAACTTGGATCTGCTTAGCCAAACACCCACTGTTCAAGACTACAAAAATTTACTTGCAATGAATGCCTTTAGCATTCAAAACACGGCCTCCTAGATTAGTGCGAGACTGACGTCTCTACGCGGCCCGCCGCATTTTTAGTTCAAGGCGTTTTTTATAGTTTGTAGAGGCGCTACAGTACGTTGCGCTTGTGCCTTTGGTTGCATACTTCCACGGCCTTCTGGATTAATATTAATCCAGAAAGTCCCGCCTACGTTATAGATAATTTATCAAAAACCCAACAGATGGCGCCAAAGTACGTTGGCCTCAGAATCACAAAAATTATGCAAATGTGGCGGGCCGCGTAGAGACGTCAGTCACGTACTAATCCAGGAGGCCGTGATTCAAAACAAGTTAGTTGTAAAAGAAGCTACACGCATAGGACAGACAAAAGCAAGCATACTAGATCATGTTATTTGTAATAAAAACATAAAATGTCATCTACAGTTAGAAACGCACATGATTTCAGATCATAAAGTTATATTTGCCAAATTTGAGCGAAATAAGATTACCTGGAAGAAAGAAACAATCATAAGAAAAAACGTGGATTTACAGCAGTGGAAAGAGTGCTTACAAAACAAGATTAATAGTGAAGACATCAAATCATTTAAGCAACTCTCAGAAATAATAAACACAACTCGTGACAAAAATACTGCAACCTACAAAGTCAAGATCATAAATGAACAATATTGGATAACTCAGGAATATAGGGAAAAGGTCAAACACCGAGATAAGTTATATGTGCGATGGAAACACAACCCGAATAAATACACAGAAAAAAACTTCAAGAAAGCAAAAAATGAATTGAACAACTTAAGAAATAAACTAAAAAAACAGTATACCGAAAGAAAATTTGAAAACGCTGGAAATGATATTAGAAAAACCTGGCAAGTCCTAAATCAACTTTATCCACGTGGAAAGCAACAAAACCACAGCAAAATAAGTTATGTAAAGAACAAAGATGGGCACATAATTAATAATGACAAAGAAATTGCCAAAGAAATGAATAATCACTTCTCAAATGTAGGAATTGATCTTGCGGACAAGATAACACCAGTAAATTGCAATTTTGACGACGAAGAATTTGAAAACTCCATACACCTACAACTCACCCATCTTACAGAAATAAGGCAAATAATATACCAAATAAAAAACAATGCATCACCCGGAACAGACAGTATCTCTAAGCAGGATATCCTGAACCTATTTCATATTATCGGAGAAAAAATAGTTGTACTTATAAACAATATCCTGCAAAGTGGTGTCTTCCCAGAAGAATTAAAGATCGCAAAAATTACACCTGTATATAAAAATGGACAGCACGGTGATTTAAATAACTACCGTCCCATATCAGTGCTAAATACTTTCTCAAAAATACTGGAAAAAGTCATAAAAGTTAGACTAGTTAAATTCATTGAAGAAAAGTTTAAGTTTGACGAGTATCAGTATGGGTTCCAGAAACAAAGCAGTACACTAACTGCTACAGTTGACCTCCTAGAACATATTAATTCAGAACTCGATAAAAATTAATATGTCGCAGTAATTTACGTAGATCTAAAGAAAGCGTTTGATACTGTAGACACAGATTTATTGTTAAATAAACTATGGAAAATGGGAATAAGGGGTGTTGCACATGACCTGATCAGATCATACTCAAAAGACAGAACACATTACACAGTAGTAAATGGATGCAGCAGTGAAAGTGCTACAGTCAGTATGGGCGTGCCACAAGGCTCGGTCCTAGGACCATTAGAATACCTACTATATGTACACAATTTACAATATGCTGGTCTCAAAGCTAGGTATTTTATGTTTGCCGATGATACTGCGCTGGTGTATTCAGACTATGATTTAAAAAATATTGAAACCGCAGTAAACAATGACCTTAAACTTTACTATAACTGGTTATGTAAAAATAAATTAACTATAAATACTAATAAAACAGTGTATATGATCTTCAAACAAAAAAATAAAAAAGTAGGTGAAATAACAATAAAACTTAATGAGGTTGAATTAAAACAAGTGCGTGAATATAAATACCTAGGACTTATTATTGACAACAAATTAACATGGACTTCACATATTCAAAGTGTCATATCAAAACTAGTTCCTTCTATTGGTGCAATAAAGAGGTGCTCAGCATTTCTAAATAAAAAAACTCGTATTTTACTATATAACAGCTTTATTGAAACACACATGAGGTATCTTATCCCGTGCTGGGGGAATGCTGGACAATATCTTTTAAATAAACTTCAAAGAGTGCAAAATAAAGCAGTTAAAGCACTGTACTGTATCAACTTTCATACTCCTACACAGCAGGTGTATAAACAAACAAACCTACTAAAATTAAACAAATTAAAAACGCTGGAACAAGTAAAATTAATCCATAATATAAAAACAAATAACATTAAAACGAACTCTAAATTAAAACAAGTACAGGAGTTTCATAAACACAATGTACGGAGCAAAAGTGACTTCAGGAATCAATATACAAGAACTAAAAAGGCTCAGGACTCTCCAGTCTACAAAAGTATTGAAGCATACAACAGTGTACCTGAAACTGTGACTAACGATAAGAAAACTAAAGACTTATGCCAAAACCTTAAGAAATATTTATTAGAACTTTAAGAATACATATATATTAAATAAATATGTGCATTATCTAAAATAATATTTTATTATTATGCTGTATGTAAAAAAGTAGACAAGTATTGTATTTATCTAGTATTGTATTTATACAGTAGGCCCTGGTATCAGTAATACATATTACTGTTTAAGGGTCAGTTATAAATAAATCATAAAAAAAAAAAGTATTTATATTAAGGTCTCATAAGATTATTTCTAACGAATTCGTTTTTATGTTGTTTAAATATTGATTGAACTCTACTAAGCAATTATCAACATCTGAGGCTGGTGATCTATAAAGCTGTAATTCCAAATTCAATTGAGTTTATTTTAAAAATGATTCGCTCTAAAGTCACTTCATTTAATTTATAACTTTTAATGTTTACATTTAAATTATCTTTGTAAAATATAACAATTCCGTCGTTTTGATTTCTCATAGATTCGTTATAATAATTATTATAACCTTCAATATTATAGTTGTTTAAATTTTCGATTACCCATGTTTCGGTTAAAATGATAATGTATATGTTAATGCTGCTAAGACGTTTGAGTAAAATACTTAATTCGTCAAAGTTTTTTTTCATGCTTCTAATATTTAAGTATATTATGTTAAATTGTAAGTTTTGATCTGTTTTGATTATTTGAGTATATATTTCAGGTGAATAGGTTTGTTTCAAATGTAGCTTTTGTTCATCATCATTGTCCAATTGGTCAATAAAATTCAAATCATTAATCATTTATATATAGTAATAGGTACTTAAATAATAAAGATAAAGTTTGCAATTTAGAGATGATAATAGAAATAAGTAAATTAACAGATAAAAAAAAAAGCATATGCCAACGCAAAAGTTATAACACACGCAAAAAAATAAATGTTTGATACTGGCCCTTTAAAATTCAAAAATTAAAGAATATGGGAAGTCCATTATTTAACAATATTTTCTAAATCTTCTTTTGATCGTACTGCCAATTTCTTGCCGTTCTGCATAATATAAATAGTTCCATCCCATGTCCACACTGTGCTATAGCCAAATTTTTGTAACGCCTCTTTATAAATCGCCAGCCTCGCACGGGTGAGATCTTCTTTGATGGTAATCTTCCCTTTCAACAGTTTTCGCTGAGCCATTACTTTTTGCCGTTCTCGATAAGTGGCGAATTTTACAATTATTGGTCTTGGTTTTATGTCCTTATCTTTTAAACCAGCTGCGTTGTTTGTTTCTTTGGGTTTAGGTCCGATTCTATGTGTTTGCTCGATCGAGTTTAACTCAATATCGAGGTTTAATTTTTCCTTGAACGTAATTATTGTATTATCGGTAGATTAATTATTTTCCTCCCGTATTCCAATAACTCAAAATACAATTTCGTCGCGAGTATTGCTCTTGATCGTCAAGCTTGTTTTTCAGGAATTCATTTTCGCGTTTAACTTCCCTTATTTCATTGTTCAGATCTTTAATTTTGTTTTAAAATTTTTGCAAGACTGCGGTCACTGCATTTTCAATAGTTTTTTCCAAATCGTTTTTGAGCTCTTTAATAGTATTTGCCATTAGTTGTTGAATTTCCAACTTATCTTCACGAGTTAACATTGTGGTTATGTGGATAAAGCACTCTTAAACTGATTTTGCTTTAGCGCACTGTATATTTTCACTTGATAATATTTATGTAGGACGTTTAATTATCACTTTAACACATAGCCAGTTCAAAACACGTCTGTTCACATAGCAAGTTGCAATGTAAGTGTCATCATCAATTGTTTATTCTCATATCTGTCTATTAAGAGCTGCCATGCATTTTTATAATTGGCTGCAGATACCTGAATATTTTAAATTATTTCTGCTGCATACCGTTCAAGAGAAGACCGTAAGTAATAAAACTTCTGAAATTCCGATAAAGATTCATTGCTATCAACAAGAGCCTTGAATGCATCCGTAAATTCCAACCAGCCATCATATTGACCACTAAAATTAGCTAATTTTGTATGTGGAAATTGTATTGAATTATTATTAGATGCACCGAACCTGTTGATGCCACTATCAGTTGACCCTGGATTTGAATTATGTATTTTCTTAGATTCGTAACGTGTACATAATGCCTTTATATCTCCTACAATACTAAAATATGCATTTTCAAACTGTTCCTGCGCAACCTCGTAATTTTCTGACTGTTCAAGCAATTCAATTTGGTATTGAACTTCATTAAATTCATCCCATGAAGGTTCATTTTTTTCTAGCCTATGATTTAATTGAGCAATAATACTTTCAGATACTGAATCCTTATCAACATTGTCAAAATAAGTTCTTAGGCGTGTTACGTTGGCTTTAATTATGCCGCGCCTAGCCCTTAATGAATTAATCGTAACCTCGTTTTCGGTCATTACTGAAGCAGATTGAGCACGAGTTATAAACAAATGGATAATTTTGGGGTAAAATTAGGAATGGATTATCAAACTTACGGGACTGGAGGACCGTCGGACAGGCAATTGTAGCTACTGTTTTCCGCTCCCCGCCATGGAATACTGGACCCTGGTTTGCGATGATGGAACCCTGGTGAAATGGACAAACGCCTGTGGTTGCTACCTCCGATGTTCCAAATTATTAATCTTCTTAACCCAGCGGCCGATTCTTTATTACTGCACTAATGTCTTCTATCCGGTTCGATGGGACCAATGGGGCCAATAAAAACAAACTTTAAATAGTGGACTGTATATTTATTTTAAAAATTATTCCTTCTTCCCTTGTACATGGCAAAAACTCGACTCGTCGTCACAAGCAAGTGTACTTACCCCCAACCCTCTAGCATTTACAGAGGCAGTCATGCGCAAACACTAATGTTAAATAATATGGCCGACCTACAAGATTTAGTCACAGATTTACACCAAGCTGGGATAAAAGTAGGACTCAAAATGAATAGACAAAACCAAGATAATGTCAAATTGCTACGATACAAGTATCAGACAAGGTAATAGAAATAGTAACAAGGGATTCTCCTCAAATAACTGAGATAAATAGAAGAATACGACCCGCACGGGCAGCATACGGAAAACTAACAGACATATTCAAGTCGTCATACCCTCAACATCTGAAAACAAGGGTATTTCATCAGTGTGTTCTCCCTATACTTACGTATGCATCCGAAACTAATCTAGAAAAACTAAAAATAACACAAAGGCACATGGAAAGATCGATGCTAGGGGATTAGACTGAGAGATAGAAAACCAATTACCTGGCTTAGAAATAAAACACATCGCCAGATTGAAGTGGCAATGGGCTGGACACCTAATGAGAAGAGAAGATAATAGGTGGAGTAGGAAAGTCACGAGGACTGGTAGAACATCTCAAGCTAGACCACGAGCAAGGTGGAGAGATGATATCGAACGAACAGCTGGAAAACAGTGGACGGGAACTACATTCGACAGAACAAAACGGCAACAACTAGGAGAGGCGTTTGTCCAAATACGGAATAATGTGCGCTGATAAATGAATGTGCTTTATCTGAATTGCAGTTCCCTGCCTTTAGGAACGTGCCAATTCAGATCAGACTGCTTGCTGCGTGTTTTTTGTCAAGTACATCCCATCGTGAGACTGCGTGCCCATGCTAACGCATTTCCAGATATTTGTTTTTAAATTGTTTTCAATCTCACATTATACGTATTTCAGACCCTATAATTTCTGGTATGAGCCTTAAATTAAACAAACGCAATTGCGGTTTGTTAACAATTTGGTTTTTCAAGTAACTGTCTGGTTTAGAAAAACTATGAAAACTGGAGAAATGTAATATCACAGAATAAACACCTAACGGACTCAGAAGCAACACTCGCGGCGGTGCCGAGAAGCCCATTTCAGCTATGGCGGCCATATTGAAAGAGAATCGATCAAGAATAATATGCTGGTGGCACTGAAAGTCTATGTCAAATTTGAGGTTAGGTTTTGCGTCAGTTGTGATAGACTGACGCAAAACCTAACCTGCTAACCTTAAATTTGACATAGACTTACAGTGTCACCTCACCAACATATTATTCTTGATCTACATTCTTTCAATATGGCCGCCATAGCTGAAATCGGCTATTCGAACATCAAAGGCGTCGTAGCGAGTGTCGCTCCTGAGTCTGTTAGGTGTTTATTCTGTGGTATTATGATGTTCTTATTACTGTAAAAAACGCTGTCCATTAAAAATCTTTAGCTATAATGTTTAGCCTATAGTAAATTAAGATTTTTCTACTCATTTTGAGTAGACCCACATTCAGCAATGTTTTCTCTGCTAAATACAAATTATAATTCTATCTTTAAATGTTAACAGATCAATTTATTTTTAATCCACTATTTTAAACTGTGTTATGGTAGAAATCAAAGTCATACCTTAACTGTAGTACATAAATACTTTATTTTCAATATAAAATTATATTATTGTGAAATTACTTCCGTTATTTGTTACAAAGTGTAAAATGACATTTTTGAAAACCTAATCCTGCTTTAATCTAACTATACCATATTCGGTACTAGTAAGAATTAATTAAACTATATAAATGCAAAAGGCAATAAATTACAAACATTACATCTTTATGCTTATAATGACTTGCGTTTGTGTTACTTCAATTTATGTACAATCTTAAAGGCAAAAATATTAGCAATAATTGATGAGGTTTTCAAAAAAACAATAAATAAATAATTGGCTATTAAATGTGAACACATCACATTAACAAATAACATAGTATCATAATGAACAAAAATCTATAACAATATTATATACAGAAATACATACTTGGTCAATCAGTAGAACTTAATAATTTTCTAATACTTATAAAGTTAGTCAACAATAATTATGTTTTGATTGTGCAAATCGAAGCAACTGCTTTTTGTATCTTTCAGCTTCGGCTTCTTTCTTTAAAAACTTCTGTTTATATTCTTCAACCAATTTTTTGGCTTCTATTAGTTGTATTGTAAGCATTTCAACGTCAGACATACTATCCGACTTGGAAATTTTCACAACCTAAAAAATATATTATTTAGAATGTAGGCTTTCACAACGGAAATTGTCCATTGAATGACGAGCTTCCGAGTGTTTTTTCCGACAAAATTTTGGACCAACAGGGCACCAGCCAGAAGCTTATCCTTCAATTAACAAAATACATTATATTTTGTAAATGTAACAGTATCTTTAAACTATTACTTACATTAGCATTTGTTGTTATAGGTACGACTTTGTTTTTTCTCATTACTATCCTCTTAACAGCTGGCTTTGGTGTACTGAGAAACTTTCCATTAAGTTGTTTTAAGACATCGCCTTGGTTTAGGGTCATAGCTATGAATTCCTGAGGCGTGACTGTTATAACTTTTTTTGGTTTTACGGGTGTAGGAAGTGTTCTAATTTTTGGTGTCAGCTTGGCAATGTTAGTGGGAGAACTTTCCACAGGCTTTGTCGAGTTTAATACTTGTTTTCCTACTTCTGAAAAAATATCTTCGAGTTGAAATCTGGTAAAAACATGTACAGGGTGGGCCATTTTAATCGACACATCAGAATATCTCCGTTGGTAAGCCAAATAAAAAAAAATTGTGCAGGCAAAAGTTATTCAGGACGATGGGGGTCATTTGACTGTACTAATAACTTTGACCTTGGCGTCAACTTTCAAGGTCATTTGAAGGTTAAAATCATTTTTTTAAATGGGAACCCCTATTCTTGACGCCGGATTCGGAAAGAGCGGAAAATTTTATGTCCACAATGATAGTTTATAACTCGTTGAAGTGACCTTGAAAAGGTCAAATCAAGGTAAAACATTGAAAATTCGTCCAGAAGCTGTTTTTTCGAATTTGGATGATTTAAGGCCAAAAAAATATTTGATTAGACTTAAGGGACAATAACCTTGCCCATCTTGTCCTGTAGATCATCTGTGAAGGTCATTCGAAGGTCAAAGGGATTTTTTAAATAAAAAATCTCACTATTGTCTTTAAATCTTACTTTTATCATTACCCAGAAACAACGACGTGGACGTAGTAAGCTCTGTTTCCTTTGGGGTGCTTGTTTACCGTGAGCCCCTTTGCTTTTCACGTTTGGGGTGCTTGTTTACCGTGAGTCCCTTTGCCTCTCACGTTTGCGGTGCTTGTTTCCTGTGGGTAATGCTAAAAGTAAGATTTAAGGACAATAGTGAGATTTTTTATTTAAAAAAATCACTTCGACCTTCGAATGATCTTCAATGTTGACGTAGGACAAGATTGTCAAGGTTATTGTCCCCAAGTCTACTCATCGAAATTCGAAAAAAACAGCTTCTGGACGAATTTTCAACATTTAACCTTGATTTGACCTTTTCAAGGTCACTCCAAAGAGTTATTAACTATGATTTTGAACATAAAATTTTCCGCTCTTTCCGAATCCGGCGTCAAGAATAGGGGTTCCCATTTAAAAAATCTGGTGTGGCACACAACTTCCTTTTACAGTGATCTTATAATTAGCCTAAAATTTGATTTAAAATGTTTTAAGCATTTGTCAAAATTTTTCAAAAATTACAAATTCTGCAAAAACGGTACAAAATAGAGCGTTAGTTGAAGAGACAAATTTTCTCTAGAAATTTAAACTGAATTAAAAAATGTAATAATATACCGAATGTTCTATTTAAAATAAGAGTTAATAAAAAAATAGACAAAAAAACAAAAGAAACCCATTTTAGAAGTATTCAACTGGAAAATCACCTATCTCACATCAATACACATTCAAAATGTAATAAAAATGTAAAGTGTAAAAAAAATCGTTAAGAGCCGTTTTTGAAAAAATCGAAAAAACTGAAAAATCAGAAGAGTAAACACCTACTTCCGGTTATGCGATTTTCTTCAAAAGCTTGCTGTCTCATCTACATAGTACACAAAACTTATATATGAAGTTTCAACGCCATACCTCTCTTCGTTTTTGAGATATTCTGTTCACAGACAGACAGACAGACACACAGACCAATAAAAAATCAGGGGACTCTAAAACGTGAAGATCTGTTGAAAACTCAATTTCGAATTTTTGGGGTGAATCCAATACTTCCTTTATTGTAAAAGGAAGTAAAAAATGATTTTGACCTTCAAATGACCTTGAAAGTTGCCTCCAAGGTCAAAGCTGTTGGTACAGTCAAATGGCCCCCATCGTCCTGAATAACTTTTGTCTGCACACTTTTTTTTTATTCGGCTTACCAACGGAGATATTCTGATGCGTCGATTAAAATGGCCCACCCTGTATATTTGGATAACAATAATTTTTCTACGACTTCTACAAAATTGAATTTTGTTCTTTTACTTGGTAATATAACAATATTGCTTAGTGAGCAACAAAAGCAGTAACATACTTGACTGTCAAGGAAAACTTAATGAGGATTTCTGAAGTGCTACCATGTTTTGTTGCTTGCATATGAACTACAGCGCAAGCATTAGCAACAAAATATTACGGCATGCTCTTGATATACAAGTAACTACAGGCAGACCTCGCCGTTTGCGGCTAAGGTGTAATAGGTATACTCCAATTAAGATAATGCTCACGACTTTACAGTGGCTATCAGTTCATGACAGAATTTACTTTTTAAGTATGATTTTTATTTTTAAAATAATTAAAGGTATCCAACCTACATACTTCAATAAATATCTAACTAGAAACACGGAAGTACATGAACATTTTACTAGAGTTAGAAACGATTTTCATATTATAAGAACAAATTATAAAAGGAGCATGAACTCCATCTTCTTTAAAGGCCTAAACGAGTTTAATAATCTTCCAAACAATATAAAAAGCGCCTCAACTTTAAATATTTTCAGAAGATTATTATTAAAAAACATTAGAGAGGCGTAAAGACGTATATGCTTACCTACCTATATAGTATTTAATGTTATAGTACTTGTATTAATTGCACTTATGTATTTATATTATTTTTAAGGTGATGTCTGTTAAATTTCAATTATGTAATTTTGTTAAATAGTGTTTATATTCCATGCACTGTAAATGTAATTTTGTTAATTATGTTGTATATTAGGAAAATTCCTACAATAAAGAGAAAGAGAGGAGAGGCTTGGCGATTTGCTGATTTGATTTTACGCGGGGCACCTTTGTGCTTCCTTTTCTTTGCCGTTCGCTGATTGCTTTGCCGTTTGCGGATGGAGTTGCCAACTGTGTCAACTTTTACACACTAACGGCCGGTCTTATAAAGGCCACTAATCTGACGTTAACTTTAATTCGCTGTTAAAATAAACAAAACCGCATAAAAATTTGTTTACTAATGAATAATATGTCATAAGCGCCACGTTTTGATGAGCTTTTGTTTATTTTAACAGCGAATCAAAGTTAACGTCAGATTAGTGACCTTTATAAGTAAATAAAGCAGACGTATGCGGTTTATGTCATAAACACCTAAATAACATTTATTTATCACGAACTTGTAAACACACTTATGGAGCCTATTCCTTTGAATCTTTTATTACCAAATTGGGCCTGAAATAAATTGTAAAATTATAACTTGAATAAACAAATGGACATTCGAGCTCTAGATTCAAGTGGCAGACTTATGTTACATATGGAATTTTAGTTCAAGCTTTACTGTCTTCTAGAGCGTTTCTGCCGAAAATTCAATTGAGTTTAATTTTTAAAACACGGAAAACCATGTCTTCATGATAAAAAACGCAGAAAAGTTTTTGTTTTTTGAGGTTGCATAGTATAAATAAATCTAGTTAATGAAACCTAACCCCGTTTTTATCATTTATGTGTTTACTTGCGCATCGTGGCATTTTTCTGAAACGTAAACCCCAAGAACGGCGAGATCTGCCTGTATTTTCAACTTATTACCTGTTAAAACAACAGAATGACCAGTTTCTAAGATAGATGATAAAATGTTAGTGTCATCTGCAGGAAGCATGGTTATGCCATGTTGTTGAAGGAGTTTAATGGACTCGGAGAATTTTTCATTGCTGGCTTCATCTGGTATTGGTTCGGTTTCTGGCTCTGCAGCAATATTGTGTACAGCTACTTCTGTAATTAATAGTAGTTTATTAAGTAGAAGACAATGGACTGTGGAAAAAGTGATATAACTATGGACTATACAGACCCTGTAAGGACACCGACATTATATATGCGATAAAACTTAACCGATTAAGAAGGGTATGTCACGTATTTAGAATGGACCCTGCATGAATAATCATGCTCCGAAGGCCATGAGGCAGAGGAAGACCTAGGCTATGTTTCTTGGTTAATGTGGAAGAAAATCTAAGAAGTATTGATGTAACAGGATGGAAAAGGAAAGCACACAACTGGAAGAAGATCTTGAAATAGGTCAAAGCTCCCTACTACGCCAGATAAAAAGAAATATAACACACTTAAAACGAATGATACTATACAAGAAAGAGCAGTTGAAATAGTAGCATTTTATGCTGTTTTGCATTAATAATACATGACATTGAGATTTAAAATTAATTTTCTATTTTTGGCTTTACTTGAATCCAGTTAAAACGACTTTGCTTACCTTCTTGGTTTATATGAAGTCTTTCTGGATCTATTGAATTCTCACTATCAATGTCTTCTAGCATGACTGTTTCTATAGGTAAAGGTGAAGATGGTACCTGGTGTAATGTTTCCAAAGCAGAGTAAACCACAGAGTCACTACTGTTATCCATTTCATTCATTTCTATCGCTAAATTTTGTGCAGCAATTTCAGGATCTTGTACAGTCTTATTAATTACTTCTGCTATATCTGGTCTGTTGCATTGCATAGCAATATCCAGAGGAGTTAAATTGAATTTGTTAACTACATTTGTTTGAGCCCCTTGACGAACTAATAAAGCCGTTATCTCTGCATGACAGTTTTGGACTGCCCAGTGTAGTGGTGTCATAGCCAACTGCAAATAATGATTACAATTAATTAACGTTTACTTAAAAGCATATTCTTGAGAAAGATTATTTTGCCATGGAAGATATAATCATTGAATATATTTATTTAGCTTTTTAATAGTTACTTTTTAATTTTATAAAGAAAGATTTATTATTATTTTACATTAGGGTAGACGGCATAGCCGATAATACCCCTATCAAATTAAAGCAATACATTAAAATGATACAGTGCAATTTCAGAAAATTAAAAAACAAATTAAACTAAAATTAAAATTCTTGATAGAATAATAACAAATTATATACCTAATACCTATTAACTTAACACATGATAGACCCAATTATATTGTTTGATGGAGAACAATAATATAAATGGCAGTAAAACTAGTTTTGAGTAGCAGTTCCCGATACGGTCTATTGGGCAAGTCAATAGCTGGCCATAGACACACGTTTAAAACCGCCACGAATGTAGTACATCCGTGCCGGTTTTGCACGTGTGCATATGCGCAGCCATAAGTTGGGCATAGACACGCGTTCAAAACTTCCACGAAAAATTACATTCGTGGCGGTTTTAAACGTGTGTCTATGGCCAGCTATTTATTCTACTTCTCATATTAGGCATCTAAATGATGAAGAAAAGATTAGACATAAATACAAAAGTTGAGTGTTTAATTTTTCTTTAGTGTCTTGGATGTCAATAAGACACATAAAGTACAACATTTTATCCACAATCCATAACTTGTACACCGTCATAAGCCGCACGCCACTGCAGCCTGATTCGAAGAACTTCAGTAGAAGTCGAGTAGTGTTGTTGGTGCGTGCCTACGGACTAGCTACCTACAGCCATGAGTCGTTCAATGACCGAACAGACAAGAGAAATGTGGTGAAGCTTCTTTGCGTATTTCTTGAACTCTTGCTAAGCATATGAAACCATTCACAGATGTAGACATAGCTAAAGAATTCATGCTCGAGGCAGGAAATGTTTTGTTTGCGACTATTCGGCGTATCCCAGTGTCTGCATTTACTAACAAAAGAAATATACACGTTTTGGCGGAAAAAAATCAATGTGATTTAAAACGCAGGTAATGGCTGCAGACTGTTATGTCTTGGCTATGGATGAATCATGCGACGTCTTCGACGCTTGGTGCACCACTGCACTGCTCGACAGTTAGAACTCGAATCCTTCACTGCGGGCTCCAACAACCTGAGCCGCGGAGGCCGCTTGCACAGAACAACTCCGCTTGGCTATTTAAGGTCAACTATTACGAGAAAAGAAGTCGTGCTCGCGAAATTAAGGGTGGAGACGCACGGGCAGGACGTTGATATGTTTCTTAAAATGTACAGCTGCACGAACATATGGTCAACTGCCTGGCTAACGGCAGGGGCGTGAGGCAAGTACGTTTGAGTTCTCTCTTCCACTCAAACAACCGATTCATTCTAACGCCGCTTTCCAGCAGCATCTTTGCGCAAAGCTACGGATCAACGTAGGATCAAAAATAGACTACGTTGGTGCACGGGGAAGCGGTTGCAAGCAGGCAAAGAATTTGAAATGCGCTCTACATGAATAAGCGGTCTGAATTCACAATAAAAATGCGGGATTTTTACCGAAATACCGAAGTTCCTTGCCAAGAATTCTGGATAAAATTTGTCTTAATAAATACCCAGAACTCAGAAATGTAGCTTTAAAACTTGGTACAATGTTTGGATCAACATATGTATGTGAAGTAGTGTTTTCCAAGATAAACTTCATTAAAAATAAATTTCGATCTCGACTCACCGATGACCATCTCCAGGACTTAATGGCAATTACTTGCACCAACTTAACTCCAGACTTTAAACAGCTAGCTCCAAGCAAAAAATGGTAGTTTTCTCATTAAATTTCAAATAATATAGCATTTTTTGTCAATTACTCAATAAACATTTAATTTAACTTGTTTTAGTTTTCTGGTTATAGTTTGACATTTTAATTTAAAGCTTGGCTGTCAAGTCATCGTATACCTACCCGGACCGTGACAGTTTTATAAATTTTTTAAACGGACCCCTAATAAAATTAATTGTTAACCCCGGGTCTATAACACTGATGAAGATAAAAAATGTAATAAGATCGCTAAATAATAACTTCACTGTTTCCATGAAAACAATCCCTGAAGAAAACTAATAATGTTTTTTTCAAGTATCACTTTCAAAGCAAACTAATAAGAAATAAGGATAACAAGCACCTCAAAGAAAAATAGTAATGTAGTGTTTTTGTAACTGATAATAGAAAGAGTTCTGAACAATAGCACTTGCTAATATAACATCTACGACTATTTTACACTAATTAATATATCTTGACAGAAATAAGTTGGATCATAAATATTTAATGAATCATTAAGCGACAAAGTACTATTTTCCTACTTAATAATGCCTAATTACGCATTTAAAATGTTGGTATCAGCATTACCACCTGCAACAAGTATTTTGTAGCTTTCATACATAAGTATCGAGAAATTAAAAAAAAACTATTCCTCAGCCGGCTGTGGAAATTCAACGTATGAATAATATGTTGGTGACACTGTACGTCAATGTCAAATTCGAGGTTATCAGGTTAGGTTTTCTGTCAGTTATGACACAAAATGACGCAAATCCTAACCTGCTAACCTCGAATTTGACATTGACGTACAGTGTCACCAACATATTATTCATACGTTGAATTTCGACAGCCCGCTGAGGAACAGTTTTTTTTGGATCTCTTGATATATTCTAAAAATTAAGGATGCGAGGCTTTGAGGAAATTTTGTTCGAACCATAGGCCCAAATGGTACAGTTTCCACATACAGCATGTTCAGGTTTTCAAGAGGTAGAAGAAACATTTACGAGGCCATGGAAACTTTAAAACAGCTTGATAAAAAAAAGGCTTTGTTTTATTCTTTCATGTGATCTATTTTTCTGAAAGAACCCTCAACATCAATAAATTACATATTAGAAGAGTTGACTAGTAAATGTCATTTACAAACTCCGTAAAACAGACTGTATCTGAATTCGTTGTGTCCGTGTTTTTTCTTTCTTTCTTTCTTCTGTTTATCCTTTTACCCTATCTGGGTGTCGGATATGAGGTCCAGTCCTTCCATACCTTCCTGCTCCTTGCCATTTTTTTCATCTCTGCCACTGTTTTGCCTCTCTTTATACCGATTTCTTCGATTCTTTGTGTCCAGCGCTTTCTGGGTCTGCTCTTCTTCCTTTTTCTTTCTCCTGGTGCTTCTATGATCTTTTTTAGTAGCGATTTTTCTTCTTTTCTTATTATATGACCATACCATCTTAGTTGTTTCCTTTCTATGAAGTCCATTATTCCTTCTTGTCTTAAAGTTTGTCTTATTCTTTCATTTGTCACTCTGTCCCATTTTGTAACTCCCTCAATTCTTCTCAGGAACTGCATTTCTGCTGCATTGATCTTGCTTTCGTGCTTTTTGTTTATGGTCCATGTCTCGCTGCCGTAAGTTAGTGTTGGTCTCGCTATACTATTGTATACTTTCAGTTTCACTTGCTTGTCTACTTCTTGTTTCTGTAGTATTGGTTTGTTTATAGCATAATATATGTTCCTTGTTTTCTTTATTCTTTGTGCAATGTCGACTTCTATTCTTCCGTCATCTGTTATTACTGAGCCGAGATATTCCATTGCTGTAACTACTTCTATTGTTTTCCCATTTATTTCTATAGTTCTTATTATCTCAGTGTTTTTGTTATTTATAATCATCATTTTTGTTTTGTTAGTATTCACCTCCATTCCCATTTTCTCCATTTCCTCGTTCCATATTTTAAGCAGTCCCTTCATCTTATTGTGAGTGTCTGCTATAAGTATTATATCATCTGCGTACATTAGATTGTCTACTTTGATTGACCTTAGTTGGTGATGTCCTAGTTGTGATTGTAGATGTTTTGATTTCTCTCTTGTATTTGATAAAATTTTGTCCATTACAGTTATGAATAGGAGTGGGCTAAGACTATCTCCCTGTTTTAATCCTTTTGTCATGTGAAACGTGTCGGATACTTGTCCGTTCATCTGTACTCTTCCTTTGACTGTCTGGTAGATGTTCTTAATGTTTCTTAAGAGTTTTCTGGGTGTCTGTAATTCTATAAGGTACTTCCATATGTTACTTCGTTTTATATTATCGAAGGTGGCTTTCAGGTCTATAAATGTGATGAACACTTCACTTCCTCCTTCTATTGTTCTTTCCACTATATTTCTTATTATATGTATGTTGTCCATTGTTTGTTTACCTTGTCTGTATGCTGCTTGTTCCTCGGCCAGTTTGTGTCCTATGCAGTGTGTAAGTTTCTTTGTAGAATCTTCGTGTACATTTTGAAAACTGTAGAAGATAGGCAGATTGCTCTATAATTATCACAATTCCCCGTTTCTCCTTTTTTATAGATAGGTATGATTGCATTATTTTCCCAGTCCATTGGAATTTGCTCTCCTTCCCATGCTCCTCTGAATATTTCGTGAAACCATATCTTTCCTTTCGGCCCCATGAATTTTATCATTTTTGCCTCGATACCATCTGGTCCACCTGCCTTGCCCAGTTTAAGTGAAGCAATTGCCTCATCCACCTCTGACATTTCTATTTCTAATTCGTTTTCCTATGGTTCTTCACCTATTTCGTCGTATTCGTCTTGCTCTTCTTATCGATTTCGGTCCTCTTCGAATTTTTCTTCGTAGTATTCCTTCCATACTTGTAGGATTTCAGATATTTCCGTTTTTAATTCGTTTTTTTTTTGTTTCTTATTCCTCTTACTTCTCTTCCTTTATTTCCTCTTAACTTTTTTACTATACCCCAAAAGTGCTTATTATTTTTTGTATACACTTCCTCCATTTCCCTTCCAAAGTCTTTCCAGCATTGAATTTTTGCTTTTCTTATTTCTCTTTTTGCCTTGTTTCTTTTCCCTATAATCTACTCTGTCCTCTTGGTTTTTAGTTGTTATATATTTCTTCCACGCTTCCTTCTTCTCTCTGATTGCTTTTTTTACTTCTTCGTTCCACCATCTTGTTCTCTTAGTGTTTTGTTTCACTTTCTTTATTCCACATATCTTTTTAGCATTTTTTATCAGCGTAGACAGTTATAGCTAAATGATGCACTGAAAAATGTTTGCCTACAATGTTCAATTGAGTTCCAGAGAAGAGAATTATGCTACATTATGAAAATGCATTGTCCCATACGGTTGCTTTACACTCCAGTTTTTCGCTGGAAAAAATATAAAAGATACAGAACATCCACCATACTCACTTGCTTTAGCGATGTGCTACTTCTGGCTATTTTATGGGTTTAAAAGACATTTGTGGAGTAAAAGGTTTTCGTCTGAGGAAGAGACTGATACCGCAGTTCAGGATTTTTTCGAAGGTATTCCAAACAAGATGATTGGCAGCTTTTAAGCAGTGAATTGAGAGAATGCTCAACTGTATTGCTGAAGGGAATTACTTTCATTTAAAGTGAAATCCTACAAAATATTAATCGTTTTCTTTATTCTCAGTAATTTTAGCTTGATCTAGTATACACAAGGTGTAAACAGTGGATGACTCACGTTTGGCAGTGATGCATTTGTTGGATCTGTCACTTCGTGTGCATAAAATGATTCCATTTACATCGTTCTGCTCAAGTTATTTATCAACCTACATTAATCAATTTTGGCTATACAGTACCCTCGCTAATCCGTACCTCCCGTAATCCGGAATTCACAGTAATTCGGATCCAATTGCAATAGCAATTATGTACCTTATAATCTAGATGTTGACTGATTCATTAATCCAAATCCACTTGAGTCCGCAAAATGCATTCTGTACTTTGGACTGCGCTGCGTATTTTATTACCACAGTTCGGATTATTTTCAAGGCTGTAAAATTGTTCCTAGAAGGCTTTGTTTAGTCTTCATTTTTACATCGTTTGATGTTTTGGTTAATCAAAACACGCTCATATTACTATCGCTAACGGCAATTTATTCATTTTTAATTTGTGGTTTAAGTAACACAAACGTAAAAGTATGGCTCCAAAACGGTCACATAAAACAATGTCGTTAAACCAAAAACGAGATATAACACAGCAATTAAAAAGTGGTGTAAGTGGTAAATCGCTTGCCATTAAATATGGTGTAGGTACTTGGACGAACTGTAATCGTGGTTTCTTGTAAGTACAGAGGGAAAAACATGCTCCACTATCAACCGAAATTCTAACACAAAATGCTATTCTGCTGTATGTTAAATATTACGAGAACAACGATAAATTCATTGCTAGCCGGGGGTGGTTCAATAAATTTAGAAAAAGACATGGTATCCATTTCTTAAAAAATTTCCGGCAAAAAACTTTGTGCAGATGAAACAGCAGTTAAGCTGTTCACTGCTAAATTAGTAAACATTATGAAAGAATGTGATCTAAGACCTGTACAAGTTTATAACGCAGATGAGTCGGCCCTTTTTTGGAAATTATTGCCTGATAAAACCCTTGCTTAATAGTATATAGAAAAACTTATTTCAAGGCGAAAATTTCATATGAACATAGGCCCTGAAACTCTTCGTTTTAAAGATACAGGGCGTTCAAATTTTCGAAAAAATATCATTTTCTTTTTACAGTATCCAAACCAGGTGAGATAGTTAAACTAAATTTGGTGTGCAGCTCTATCCTAAATGGTACTACATTCTGTGACAATATCAAGGCCCTCGATCGACCAGTGGCGGAGATGTGGGGTTTCGCGATCAATAAATTTAAAAATTCACTAGTACGACCCTGTTCAAAATCGAAATTGTTTATTTCTTCAAAAAAAGCGTTTAATTCTCTACAAAAAATGTCTCTTCACATTTCTCCATATATCCCACGGTTGCGTAGCAATTTTCAATAGTTTGGTCAAATTCATGTTTTTTATTCAAAATAAACTCGAACTAGCTTTGAGGTAGAATATTTATGTTTCTTTACAAAATAAGGAAATGCTAGCCGTTTTTCGTACTTATGCTAATAATGGAAGAAGAAATTAAAGAACTTTATTTTCAATGTCCACTATGAAGTAATAAAGAATGTAACTTATTTAATTAGAATATTATACCCCAAAACTAGTTCCGAGTTTATTTTGAATAAAAAACATGAATTTGACCAAACTATTAAAAATTGCTAAGCAACCGTGGGAGATACGAGGAAATGTAAAGAGACATTTTTTGTAGAGAATTAAACGCTTTTTTTGAAGAAATAAACAATTTCGATTTTGAACAGGGTCGTACTAGTGAATTTTTAAATTTATTGATCGCGAAACCCCACATCTCCGCCACTGGTCGATCGAGGGCCTTGATATTGTCACAGAATGTAGTACCATTTAGGATAGAGCTGCATACCAAATTTAGTTTAATTATCTCACCTGGTTGGGATACTGTAAAAAAAAATATTTTTTCGAAAATTTGAACGCCCTGTATCTTTAACCCTCAGACTGCGGAAACCGGGTCTTAAGTGACCCGGACTCCCTTTTTTTTTAAAATAAATGTACCGTTTTCCAATATACTGCTTGGGTGTTTGCGTATTCCTCGAAGCTGTTATGGAGATGCTGTAGAATAAATTTCGTGGAAAAATGTCTTGGTATACCTGAGATAATCCGCTCGGGTCACTTGAGACCCGGTTACCGCGTTTCGCGCTCCATTGTTTTTTTTCTCTTGTTTTCTGGAGTATAACAACACTGTGTAAAATAATAGGCAAAAAGAATGGATCTTACTAAAATTCCCCCTACGGAATAACAATTGTATGACGAACTAATGCGTGATGATGACGAAAACGACTTTCATTTTTTGTCTGATGAGGACAGTGGCAGACATAAAAGTGATGCAGAATATGAAGAATTTTTTAGTCTGCAGGTCAACAAAAATAAAAGTTTTATGATTATATTATCATGTGCAAGTATGTATTACAAAAACAGACATTGTGGTGCTTTAAAACTAATTTAAAAAAATTGAATTCGATCCGGGTCACTAGAGACCCATTTCCGCACTCCGCGTAACTGAAATTATTTCCGCCGGGCGAGGGTTAAAACGAAGAGTTTTAAGACCTATGTTCATATGAAATTTTCGCCTTTAAATAAGTTTTTCTGTCTACTATTAAAGTCCTGCTACAAAAAAGTGGACCACCCTGTATAATAAAGAACAGCGGTCCCAAATGTGATCCCTGTGGGACGCCTGAAGTGGGGGTAATAGAGTCTGAAAGATGACCTTGAATTGAGACGAATTGGGATCTGTTTTTTATATACGATTCCGTCCATTTAAGCTTTATCAAATGCCTTGCTGAAGTTGGTGTAAATGGCATCCACCTGGATTCTTTGGTCTATGTGATCGTGGAGATACTCGGTAAATACAAACATGTTAGTATCGATTGATCTGCCTCTATAAAACCCGTGCTGCTCCGGTCCTATGGTATTTTGGACTAAATAAAATATGTGTTTATAGACTAATTTTTCAAAAAGTTTTGCAATCGCAGATAATTTGCTTATTGGCCTATAATTTGTGACATCCTTCTTTTGCCCACTTTTAAATATTGGAACAAGCATGGCCAATTTCCACCTATCTGGAAATTGCCCAACAGTTAACGATTGGTTATATAACAGTGTGACTGGTTTCGAGATTTCAAATGCGGTCTTTTTGAAAAATATAGGGGGTAGGTTGTCAGGACCCGCACCCTCTTTGGTAAAAGTGTATCTTTCAGTCTCAAAAACACTTGCAAAATAATCTTGAAACAAATCACTAATTTTCTTTCCACTTTTTGCGATCGTACCTGCCCAATGCATTTCATTTGGTATTTTATTAACACATTGTTTTTTTATAGATACATAACTCCAAAATCTATTAGGATTATTGGGCAGATCGTTCTCTACAGATGTAATGTAGTTTTTAAAATCTAAATCAATGAGTCTCTTTGACTGGACTCTCAAAATTTTAAATAAATTATAGTCATTAGGATTTTTATATTTTTTAATTTTTTATGTAACTTGTTTTTTTGCTTTACTAATTTAATCGTATTTGGTCTGCAGTAACTTGGAAAGTATTTGTTCTTAGAATAAGTTGGAACATTTTCTTGTACAATAGAGTTTATCGCGGCATTAGCTTCATTGTTTTTTGTTGGAAACATTTCAAGAGCTCCTTTTATATATTGATGATAATTAATACTGGCATTTTTTCGTGCTATAACGTTCGGCTCAACTAAATCAGTCGACAATTCACGAAGAAAACATTTCCTAAGACTTCTCTAACTTTTTTCCATTTTGGTTCTGCTCCATCTAATTATATATGCATTGAGGGCAGCCATGTCCAAAATCTCCATAAAAATACGTAGTGGCCATTTTATGATAAACGGACGAAATACGAAATACAATGCAAAAAAATTATTACGCTGGGGCCCGTGCGGGTATTACACATACCCCACACAAAAATTAATTGATAAAAATAGTTAAATTGGACTTCATAATTATTAATACAGTCTATATCTCGAGGAATAGCTAAAATCTGAAGATTATTAAAAAATATGGTAAACAGTTACAGCAAAAAAACCACTCAGGGGTATGTAGAATACCCCACACGGGTACGGGAGGGTTAATAATCGACAACGCTCCAAGCCACGCATCGGAGGAAGAACTACGAACTGGAGATGGTAATTTTTTTACGCTGTTCCTGCCTCCTAATTGCATTCCTCTGGTACAACCTATGGACCAGAATGCCATTACGTTGTCCAAAATGTACTATTGAAAGAGCTTGTTAACTGACGTTTTATCACACCAAACACCAGACTTAGAAGAAAACATTTCAAAAATTTTAAAATCGATTTCCCTTAAAGATGTGACATTTTTACTGTGTGATGCATGGCAAAAAGTGTCTGCAGATATTAGTACAAAATGTTGACGCAAGATATTGTCTGATTATAATTTGAATCATGATTCTGAAGACGACCTACCATTAAACATACTAAGAGATCAGATTTTTGGCAGAAAACGAAGCAGAACATCAGACTAGTGAGGAAATTATTGTGATGAGTAGTTGGAAGTATCAGATAATAACACCGTTGTATCATCAGAGGACGATAGAGAAATGATGAAACCTGCATCAACGATAAAGTAACACCAGGCCCTTCACAGTTTCGGCATCTGTGTGCAATGGGCAGAGAAAAACAATGTGGAACTTATAAGCCGTTCACGATCTTTTTGGGTCAGGTGAGGCTATGACCATCTAGTAATTTTGTTGGCAGAACCTCCATTGCAACTAAACTCCCTCATGGAAATTGACACTTTTTGTGTTAGGTTAGGTTGTTTTCAGTATAAGGTTATATTTTACGAATAGGTACATTGTTGCCGGATATTCTCTAGTCTCCACATCGACTCGTGTTCTTTTAAATTTGGTCTGTCTATTTTAAATTGGAAGTAGCATCGTTTAATGGAATTTTTTTGTTGTAACAAAATTATTTTGGGCATTTTAACTTTTCCTTTGACGGAAATTAAAATTATTTTTACACATTTGATAAATCATTTATTTTCTTACAAATATTAAAATAATAAATCTGGCAATGTGGTGGCAAGAAAATGTCGAACAGACACTGACAGAAAAAAAAATTGCATCCGCTACATCATCGAATCAGTTAGTCCAACATGAAAAGAAAAAATCATAGCCAACGCTGTCCCAAAAAGGTCGTGAACGGCTTATAGTTCTTTACTGACATTGCGTAGGTTGCGGGAAAAAGCATTTTGTGCTCAAACAGGGTGTATACTAACTCACAATTTGAAAATCCCCTGAGTTTTCCAGGATTCTTCAATCAAAATTCCAGAAGATTTTACATACATACATACTCTAAAAGTAATTTTTTACGAGTAGGAAAACACGCAAGCTATTAGATAAACGAAGACAAGCATGTCTAACGTACGTACACCTGCTGCCAAGAAGCTTCCCGTGCGGCCCCCTGATTCTGTGCAATTTCAACGTACTTACTATGTTTACATGATGCTCTGGAAACAAGACAAGTCAAGATAATCCGGTTACAGAGTGGCTCTCGAATCGAATAAACTTTTGTCGTTTTAATTTTCCCTGACGTTTTTTATAAATTAAGCAAATTCTCTGACTTTTCCCTGATTCCAGAATTAGAATGTAATTCCCTGACTTTTCCAGGTTTTTCCTGTTTTCCAGAAAGTATACACCCTGGCTCAAAATAACGCAATTCGACAGAAAAGTGTTATAGATTATTTTAAGGTTATGTTTTCCACCACTCTAGAATGGTATGTATAATCCGTTCACGATCTTTTTGGGTCAAGTGACGCTATGACCATCTAGTAATTTTGTTGGCAGAACCTCTGTTGCAACTAAACTCCCTCATGGAAATTGACACCTTTTGTGTTAGGTTAGGTTGTTTTCAGTTTAAGGTTATATTTTCTGAATAGGTACATTGTTGCCGGATATTCTCTAGTCTCCACATCGACTCGCCTTCTTTTAAATTTGGCCTGTCCTTTTTAAATTGGAAGTAGCATCGTTTAATGGAATTTTTTTGTTGTAACAAAATTATTTTGGGCATTTTGACTTTTCCTTTGACGAAAATTAAAATTATTTTTACACATTTGATAAATCATTTATTTTCTTACGAATATTAAAATAATAAATCTGGCAATATGGTGGCAAGAAAATGTCGAACAGACACTGACAGAAAAAAAAGTTGCATCCGCTACATCGCCGAATCAGTTAGTCCAACATGAAAAGAAAAAATCATAGCCAACTCTGTCCCAAAAAGGTCGTGAATGGCTTATATGTATGTATTTGTACATGTAATGCGCTTGGTAATGGTAAATAAAATATTTCTTTATTATATACTTAAAAATGTTATTTTTTTTATATGTATTACGAATTATAGGTCATTTTTTTATTATATGTGTATAAATAAAAGGTGTTTGAAATTGATTACAATAATCCGGATTTTCGATAATTTGGATTACTACGTGCATTAATTAGTCTGGATTAGCAAGTCAGTACTGTATTGTAATTCATACTTCGGTTTCACTTACAGTGCAGGTTTACCTTTACTTTTAACAAAAATTAACGCACTCAAACTATTTTAGGAAAGCATAATATTCTGAGATTCCACACTAATTATGCTATAGTAATCAGAACTAGAGTGGCGTCAAAGCAAGAAGTACATAGGCGTGGCTACAGTTATGCGCCAATAGCCGGTATCAGTGGCGTAGCAATGGGTTTACTCAAGGCGTGTACGGTAATCGTAACCTCAAATTCATACTGTAAATGAAAACTTTTACTTACATGAAAATAATCCCAATCCTAGCTGTTTAATTCTGAAAAGTACTGTTTTAAAAAGCGAAAAGAAGTAAAAAGTAGAGTTAAGCTTTAATAAACACACGAGAAAACAAAATAACACGACGAACGGCAATAAACTGAATACAACAGCGGAAATCACCTTGTTGAACGTAATAGACTCGTCCGGACGTTTCTAGCATTCTGCGCATGTATGACGCGGTGTACTTTACAAACTGAAAGACTTCTACCTTCAAATGTAATTTTTGCTAAACAGCAATTTTGGTCAATAAATGATTTTTTATTTAACAATTACTGTACCAGGTGGCCAATTAAGAAGGGCACTTGGCCCTATCTCGAAAAGTAATTGTCGTAAAGACTTGGGGTAAAAAATATTATGACTAAAGCGGCCAAGAGAAAATGCTGGAAATTATTTTTAAGTTTTTAGAATGGCCGCCAGGAGGCATAATCGCATTCTTGAATTTTAAATCCCGTTTTTTGAGAAATATTCTCATATTACAGATAGCTAAAATGGACACCGTTTTAAAGCTGAGATAAATTCGATTCTTTTTTGTTGAATGCTTTTTGCTCTATCTTTTAAGGGAAAGTGGTGGGGAGTGTCCGAACATTTTCGGAAAGAAATATCAATAACTTCGAAATGGCTGAACGGATTTTGACAAACTTGGAGTCGTTGAAAAGGGCTTTTCTTAGGCTATCAACGCTGCCTTGAGCGGATTGATTTAGATTGCTTTGTCGCCGCTAGAGGGCGTTTCGCAACAACACTACAAATGAAATGAATTTTCTCAAAAAAATTAAATACAACGATATCACTTAACAAAAGATAGCCAAATGAGGGTCTAACACGCTAGTGAAAACTGCATTTCGATATTTCTTTTACTGATATTTTAGGTTAGGAAAAAATTATCGAAATGCGGTTTTCACTAGCGTATTACACCCTTATTTGGCTATCTTCTGTTGCAATAAAAGTGATATCGATGCATTTAATTTTTTTGAGAAAATCCATTTCATTTGTAGTGTTGTCGCAAAACCCCCTATAGCGGCGACACAAGCAATCTAAATCAATCCGTTCAAGGCAGCGTTGATAGTCTAAGAAAAGCCCTTTTCAACGACTCCAAGTTTGACAAAATCCGTTCAGCCATTTTGAAGTTATTGACATTTCTTTCCGAAAATGTTCGGACTCCTCCCACCACTTTCCCGTAAGAGATAGAGCAAAAAGCATTTAACAAAAAAGAATCGAATTTATCTCAGCTTTAAAACGGTGTCCATTTTAGCTATCTGTAATATGAGAATAATTCTCAAAAAACGGGATTTAAAATTCAAGAATACGATTATGCCTCCTGGCTAGTGATGAAAAAAAACTAGTTTTTTTTAAATCGAATAGAAAAACCTTTTAAAAAATCTGGTGTCATACACGCACACAACTTCCTTTTACAGTGATCTTATAATTAGCCAAAAATTTGATTTTACATTTTCAAGCATGTCAAAAATTTTCAAAATTACAAATTTTACAAAAACGGTACAAAATAGAGTGTTAGTTCAAGAGACAAATTTTTTCTAGAATTTCAAGCTGAATTAAAAAATGTAATAATATACCGGGTCGAATGCAAGCTTTCACGGCCGTTGTCCATAATAATAGGTTCTTCCGGGTTATGCCGTGGTCGTCGATTTGAACTTGACGTTTCGCTGCTCATGCTGTCAGCTTCTGACTTCACGACCACGGCATAACCCGGAAGAACCTATTATTACTTCCTTTTACTACTATAAAGGAAGTATTGGATTCACCCCAAAAATTCGAAATTGAGTTTTCAACAGATCTTCACGTTTTAGTCCCCTGATCCCAAAAAACATATTTTTTTTCATTGGTCTGTCTGTCTGTGTGTCTGTCTGTCTGTCTGTGTGTGTGTCTGTGAACAGAATATCTCAAAAACGAAAAGAGGTATGGCATTGAAACTTCATATATAGGTTTTGTGTACTATGCAGATGAGACAGCAAGCTTTTGAAGAAAATCGCATAACCGGAAGTAGGTGTTTACTTTTGTGATTTTTCAGTTTTTTTCGATATTTTCAAAAACGGCTCTAACGATTTTTTTTAAATTTTACATTTTTCTTACATTTTTAATGTGTATTGATGTGAGATAGGTGATTTTCCAGTTGAATACTTCTAAAGTGGGTTTCTTTTGTTTTTTTTTTCTATTTTTTTTATTAACTCCTATTTTAAATAAAACACCCGGTATATTATTACATTTTTGAATTCACCTTAAAATTCTAGAGAAAATTTGTCTCTTCAACTAACACTCGATTTTGTACCGTTTTTGTAGAATTTGTAATTTTTGAAAATTTTTAACAAATGGTTAAAAATTAAAAATGAAATTTTTGACTAATTATAAGATCACTGTAAAAGAAAGTTGTGTGAGTGTATCACACCAGATTTTTATTAATATACCGGGTGTTCTATTTAAAATAGGAGTTAATAAAAAAATTAGAAAAAAAACAAAAGAAACCCATTTTAGAAGTGTTCAACTGGAAAGTCACCTATCTCACATCAATACACATTAAAAATGTAATAAAAACGTAAAGTTTAAAAAAAAATCGTTAAAGCCGTTTTTGAAAAAAATTGAAAAAAACTGAAAAATCACAAGAGTAAACACCTACTTCCGGTTATGCGATTTTCTTCAAAAGCTTGCTGTCGCATCTACATAGTACACAAAACTTATATATGAAGTTTCAACGCCATACTCTTTTCGTTTTTGAGATATTCTGTTCACAGACAGACAGACAGACACACAGACCAATGAAAAAAAAATATGTTTTTTGGGATCAGGGGACTCTAAAACGTGAAGATCTGTTGAAAACTCAATTTCGAATTTTTGGGGTGAATCCAAATTATTGTAAAAGGAAGTAAAAACTACAAAAAACGGTTTTTTTGTTTTTTATTCATTTTTGTAACTGGCGGCACGTTTTGGTAGGTATGGTTGGCAGCAGGTAAGCAAACGACGAAATTTAAACTTATTTAGATTTTACATGCCCTTTAAAGTTCAAGAAAACTACAGCACAGACTAGACAAATGTTTAATAAACAAAAGTAACATTTTATACGTACTGTCTACTCGTATTACGTATTACTCACAGAACAGCAAAGCGTATGCATGCGTCTATGCGAGCACCCTTGCCCCACCCCTACTGTTGTAAGTTGTTTTAAGCTGGACCTAGCTCTGAAACTGTCGAGCTGATCGACGCATCAAGTTATGTTAAATATTAGCGATTCATCAAAGTCATAAGACAGTGACATGGGCGATGTAAACTGCATGGATACTGACTCCGAATCAGTTGAGGAGTCAGCCATGTCTGTTAGCGAGTAATTTTTGCATTATTATAATTTCTACATCCACTTTGGCTATGAAATGTAATACATTATTTTTCTTTAGAAATATTTGTTTTTTTTTGTTATAAATTCTATAATGCACTTTACCTATGAAATGTATTATTTTTATTTAGAAGTATCTGTTTTTTGTCTTTCTAAAGAATATTACTTGTTATTCACTACACTTTAATTATGAAAAAAAACCTATTTAAAAAAAAAACCAGACTGCTCGGTTTTTTTGCAAAAAAAAAACAGGTTTAAAAATCTGGTGTGATACACTCACACAACTTCCTTTTACAGTGATCTTATAATTAGCCAAAAATTTGATTTTTAATTTCTAAGCATTTGTCAAAAACTTTCAAAAATTGCAAATTCTACAAAAACGGTACAAAATAGAGAGTTAGTTAAAGAGACAATTTTTTTTCTAAAATTTTAAGCTGAATTAAAAAATGTCATAATATACCGGGTGTTGTATTTAAAATAGGAGATAATAAACAAAATAGAAAAAAAACAAAAGAAACTCATTTTAGAAGTATTCAACTGGAAAATCACCTATCTCACATCAATACACATTAAAAATGTAATAAAAATATGAAGTTTGAAAAAAATCGTTACAGCCGTTTTTGAAAAAATCGAAAAAAATTGGAACATCGCAAGAGTAAACACCTACTTCCGGTTATGCGATTTTCTTCAAAAACTTGCTGTCTCATCTACATAGTACATAAAACTTATATATGAAGTTTCAATGCCATACCTCTATTCGTTTTTGAGATATTCTGTTCACAAACAGACAGACAGACCAATGAAAAAAAAATGTTTTTTGGAATCACGGGACTCTAAAACGTGAAGATCTGTTGAAAACTCAATTTCGAATTTTTGGGGTGAATCCAATACTTCCTTTAACGTAAAAGGAAGTAAAAAAAAACGAACGTTTTTTTTAATGGTTGCATCACTACTCCTGGCGGCCATTCTAAAAACTTAAAAATAATTTCCAGCATTTTCTCTTGGCCGCTTTAGTCATATTTTTTACCCCAAGTCTATTACGACAATTACTTTTTGAGATAGGGCCGATGCCCTTCTTAATTGGCCACCCGGTATCTGTCGCGCAACTTCTCCACTGCCATTTAATGAATTTATTAGGAAAAATAGGCTGTTCTGGCACTTAAAAATTTTTATACGAGCAAAAAAGCTTTATTATTAGAAATATACATCAACGGGATTGCTACTGTATCAAAACTTCAATAATTTCAGTAATTGTTCAGTGACAATCTGCGGAACTTAACAAAATCGACGTTTTGACAATTCAACTCAAGTGCAACTGGGTTTTCCAAAGCAGTTGTGATTATTAAGCCTAAATAAGTACGGAATCAGAATATCACACCTTTCTAAAACAGCTACAATTCGTTAATTCCGGCCAGAAGCAAAAATAAAACTGTATTGTTAGCGAAGTAATCGTGTAACCTAGATCCACAAATAACTTAAGCAGAACAATGAAAATGGAAGCATTTTATGCATGCGAAGTGACAGATCCGACAAATTCATCGCTGCCAAGTGCGAGCCATCTGCGGCCGTCTTTGATAGTTTGTGAAATTTAGCATTGGTATACTATTATGCTTGTATAATTTCGTAATTCGAATGTTTTTGAAAAAAAATACTTAGAATATTAAAATTTTTACCACAGTATTGTGCTGGAAATTTACAAAATTACGTTACTGTGATGTTGACTTATTTGTCACTTATAATTACACGAGAGCTTTTTTTTTGTCGAAGTAAACTTGACATTTTAATGAGAATTTCATTGCATGGCAATTTAACAAAAAAAACTGCATCTGAAAAAATTACGAGTCATTTTTTCTGGCAGTTTTTCGAGTTGAATTGCCTAAAGGCAAGGAAACTCGAATTATAAATGTTGAGTTCACTTCGATAAAAAAAAGCTTGAGTGTAATTTGGTACATCAATTTAATGAATACAATTTAATTTACATATTAGGTCCTTAGCAACTCTGCTAGGCTTATTAGAATTAGACCGTTTTATAAGTTAGGTTCCGTTTTGTCGCTGGAAAAGTTAGGGCAAACTTTTGCCGCTGTCACAGTGACAACAAAAACGAGGCAAATGGGATTTTTAGTGTACGCATTAAATTGTCAATCATATAAAACTGTATAAAACATTTTCTGCCACATTTACTGTGGACATCTGTATTCTAGTTCTTACACTAAAGCTATTTCTTCTCTCTGAAGTCTTTATAACCACATAAAACTCCGGTTTGTAAGATTAGTAATATCTTGACAATTTATCATTAGTAATTGCAATGTTGCTACTCATATTTCTATTATACATAAAATTTAAATATGTTTGCTACCTGTTTCTTCGACTTCGTAATTAACTTACCAAATCTTTGCAATCAATATCAGCTCTATTCCGCAAGAGACATTTAACAATTTCTATATTTCCTTCATACACTGCTATATGAAGTGGTGTACGGTCAACCTTTGTTCTGGCATCTTTTGAAATTCCAGCCCTGAGTAATATTTCACAGACTTCTAAGTGGTTATTTTGTGCAGCGAAGTGTAATGGACTTGTGCCCAACTGTAATTAAAGAATATATTATTGGTTTTTAGTGATGTCTACTTGGTATGGTTAAATTTCAAGGGTACTGTGTATTTATGATTGTGATCTGAATGACAACAATAAGTAGTTTTTATGTATTAAAAAATGTTCACTACTGTCTTTAATGGTGACAAAAAATTATATTTTTAAATGTGTATTCGGGTCACAAAATAACTCTGGTATGTTATCGCCATTGGTAGACAACAAGAAATAACAGCACAGGAATAACTTACACAGCCTACACCGTCAAAAACATAATGCAACATAAGTTATTAATTTTTGGATTTACTCGTATCGGAGAAAATATAATATGAAAAGTCAACTTTTCAGCCTTCTGTGGTTGCATGACATAGCTCACGCCTCGTCTGTTGGTTTCCACAGTTGGCTGGGAATTTATCACTTTTCCTACTATAGATACATAATTTACTATTCTTTTATTTTAAAAAGTCGACTAATATTGCTTCATTAAAAACTTGATGAAGGCTATTATTTTAATTATAATGACTTGAAGAGCAAAGTTCAAATGTTATACTTTGCAAAGAGTAAAGAACAAATTACTATTGCAAATACCATATAATCTACGACTAATTGTATTAATATTAAAATTGTTTGAAAGGAGTTTCTTGCATACCCAATCTGCAGTAAACGGAGCACCCTTATTCATAAGCATTTTAATGTCATCTACGTTTCCATCGCGGGAAGCGTTTAATAATTGTTTTCCTAATTCATTGATGGATATCGAAGGTGGCACAAGACGACCACCTAAGTCGACCTACAAAAAGTATTGATTTAGTCAATGTTGTTACCTTTATTTTGATTGCTAATTACAGGTATTAGTTCTGCACCATCTAAGCCTTCAGGTATGATGAACTTGGGCACAGGAACTAGTTGTCTTGCTTTTTTTACGTCTCCGTCCATATTTGATGGTTAAGCCTTTAAAATACATAAATGTCTGTTTACTTTTCGACATTACTTCTATACAGATATCGGCTTTTTAGGTTAGAAACGCCGAAGTCATGCTCGTATTTTGAAATTTGTTTTTAAACTTTGCAGAACAGGAAAATCACCATCTTGAAACCCGTTTCCTGTTCCTGTTGACTGGCGGAAGTAGAGGCCTTTAGCAGCCATTTGGATCAATATTTTTGCAAATGAGTTGGTACTTACTTTATACTTACGTTTTTTGTTGAAGTTTTTACTATCTATGGCACGATTTGTATATTTTCCTAAAACACATGTCAGTGTAGCGTCACCTAACTCTTTTGTTAGAGATCTAGTTACATGGAAAGGTGCCGCATTTTGTTGGTAATATATGGCGGGAGTTTTAAATGACATTTAAGTTAGTTCTTTAAATTTTTACCAATAAAATAAGTCGTAAGTATTTAAATAATCAAAGTGTATTTTGTAATGTTCTTATATTATTTAACTTCAAGCGTTTACAGATTTATTTATAAATATTAAAGCAATGCAGTGACTGTGTTGCAAAAGTAACATGTGAGCAAATGAAAACGGAATCAAGCTTGGCTCTGAAAAATTAAGTGGTGATTTATTACTTCTGATGTTTTTAATTTAAATGTATTAGTTATAACAATAGAAGTGCCAAGTTGTTTAAATTATCAAATTTTAAATCACACCTGCAGTTCTTATAACTTAATATGTAATAATTATTGATGTAGCAGATGTAACATTCTTTAAGTGTTGGTTTTTATGTTAATCTTTATATACAGTGAGGTCGTAAAGTTTGGAATAAATTCGATAAAACATTTTAGAAGGGTTTTCACAGAAACTCCTCGGACACATCAACCTTATTTTTTAAAATGCCATTTTTTACGACAATGGCATATTTTGATCGTGTTTTGTTTTGGAGCTGTGACGTCATCGGATTTTTTTTAAATTGCAACCCTTATTTTTCTTCAGAAATTTTGATAGAACACATTTTTCTGAGTACGCAGATGTCAAAAAAGTATGACCTTAAAAAGAGGAAAACTTTTGAGATAATCAGTCCCAAAGTTTCGAAAATGTATGTTAAAGTTATTAGCGTGGGCCAATGATTTATCAGGGAAGCGCTGAAAACAAAAGACGAAGTCGTTGATTCCATATACCGAGTGACTATAAATGATTGAATTTTTTTTTATTAGGTTGGCACTGTTTATGTTGGTGGAATTGTAAGTCTATGTCAAATTCGAGGTTAGCAGGTTAGGTTTTGCGTCAGTTTTGACATAGAATGACGCAAAACCTAACCTGCGAACATTGAATTTGACATAGACTTACAATGCCACCAACATAAACAGTGCCAACCTAAGAAAAAAAATTTCAATCATTTATAGTCATCCGGTATGTAATAGTTACTAACGACAGATCAATAAAGAAACCAATTAGGGCAGGCTGTGATATTTGTTATACGTTTGGCAGTACTGAAGTGTATTGTCAGTATATGTCAAATTCGAGATTAGTAGGTTAGGTTTTTTTTGTTGTTTGACACAGACTGATGTAAAACCTAACCTGCAAATCTCAAATTTGACATAAACTGACAATACACTTTAGTACTGCCAAACGTATAACACATATCCAATGATCTATAGTTTTACAACTGGATAGGACGCTGGTGCTTTATAGGTGTTGCAGTACTGAAGCAGGTGCGTCGTTTAGACAACCCGCATAACTTACGTATTGCTATCTCTTTCTAACGTATAAACACGCCGTATTTTAGCGTATTTATTAGCGTGATTTATTATTGTTTAAAGCAAAATGGTGATTTACTGTGTTGCATATGGTTTTGAAAATTTTTGTCAAAATATTTCAATTTCAAAACACCCTAGAAAAACCTTCGTTTTAGGTTTTATAGTGACGATGCAAAGCATGAAAAATCTAGTTTTTGATTTATTTAATGTCTGCAATGGCCTAAAGTATTTTTTGCCCTATAAGTGTTCACAGGATCACCTTGAATTTTTTTCCCTTATTCGTTCTATGGGAGGCTGGAACAATAACCCTAATGCTATCCAATTTAAGTGGGCGATGAGAAAGTTACTTTTCAAGAACAATATTACACCTAGTGTGAATGCAAATTGTGTGGATTTTGGGTATAAACTAAATTCTGTTTTTGAGTTTCGAGCAGAGAAAAGGGCATTAAACAAAGACCAAGGTGATGATGATCAACATTTGCTTGAATTATTTGATGCAATTAATAGCATTAATTTAAGTGATTTACAAGAAAATATCTTGTATTATATTTCGGGATATATTGTAAGGAAATTCTTAAATAAGCTCAACTGTATTGATTCTAAGAGTTTACATAGAAATCTGTTGAAAAATTGTAACTCTAAAAGACGGCGCTAAAATTTAAAGCTATACGTTTTGTAATGGGAAAGAATGCAACACAACTAGTTAAAAAGAGAAACTAATACGTAAGTAATGCGGGTTGCATACACAAATGCTTCAAACGAAATGGTTGACGAGTCCTATCCAGTTGTAAAACTATAGATCACAAGCAAACTGCGCGCTACGCGCACGTGAAATAGGATACGCGAAAGGTCAAGCTCCGAGCCGAGTGCTAAGATAAGAAAAACAAAACGTAAACAAATATAAACATCTGTAAAGCCGGAACGTGAGATTTTATTTTGTGCCACAGACACACAGACACACATTAAGGAAAATTATATTATAGATTGCACATATCACAGCCTGCCGTAATTGGTTTTTTTATTGATCTGTCGTTATATTGCTAGCGGCTATGAGTGGGAAACTCACGAAGGAAGTGAGACAGACAACCAACTCTTCAATGTATAATGGTGAGCTGTGCGCCAGCGCGGCGGCGTCGTTCGCCCAATGGGGAAGTGGTCAAGTTTAAAATTCGCTTCTAAAGGCGGAGTTCGAATTCTCAGGCATGCGCACGAGACGCGTTATACTCTTAGTGAAACTATGTCGGCGCCGTAATATTTTCGGGCGTTCCGAGGCCCTACTAGCAATATATGTATAATACATATATGGTTGATTCGAATAAATTTTAATAACTGTCAAAACCGTCTTTTGTTTTCAGCGCTTCCTTGATAAATGATTGGACCACTCTAATAACTTTAACATACATTTTCGAAACTGGGACTGATTATCTCAAAAGTTTTCCTCTTTTAAGGTAATACTTTTTTAATATCTGCGTACTCAGAAAAATGTGTTCTATCCATATATGTAATACTTACTATATTGCTAGCGGCTTTGAGTGGGAAACTCACCAAGGAAGTGAGACAGACAACCGACTCTTCAATGAATAATGGTGAGCTGTGCCCAAGCGCGGCGGCGTCGTCCGCCCAATGGGGAAGTGGTCAAGTTTAAAATTCGCTTCTAAAAGCGGAGTTCGAATTCTCACGCATGCGCACGAGACGCGTTATACTCTAAGTAATGTTTTCGGGCGTTCCGAGGCCCTACTAGCAATATATGTATAATACATATATGGTTCTATCCAAATTCGTGAAGAAAAATAAGGGTTGCAATTTAAAAAAAAAATGCCGATGACGTCACAGCTCCAAAACAAAACACGATCAAAATATGCCATTGGCGTAAAAAATGGCATTTTAAAAAATAAGGTTGACGTGTCCGAGGATTTTCTGTGAAAACCCTTCTAAAATGTTTTATCGAATTTATTCCAAACTTTACGACCTCACTGTATAGGTACGAGTCTATAAACTCTTGCACAAATTCATTTAACATTCAGATATTTTATTATGGGAAAAACGCTCGAACATGTCAATTAGTATTTTTAGTTACGCATTTTTTAAAGTAAAAAGTTAGTATACATGGTGTCCCAGGTAAGAGATATGACGTCATGTAGCTTTGTTTTTAATGGAACACCATTTTCGAATTCTACGTTGAAAACTGAACACTTTTTGTACAACCAACTATATCTCTAAATTCAGAGGTTTTCAAAATATTGACGTTTGAAAACATTGATATTGTTTTTTCTGACTTCCGGTCAAAAATTGACATTTCTGGTTGAATCTAAAAATAGCATCAAGTGATAACTCATAGAAAACTAAAATACGAAAGTGCAAGTCGTTTCGCTTTAACTGAAACCGTTTGGTTTTTACAGCTGCGTAAATGTTCCAAATCTTCAATGTTCAAACGTCAATATTTCGAAAACCGCTGAATTTAGAGATATAGTTGGTTATACAAAAAGTGTTCAGTTTTCAACGTAGAATTTGAAAATTGTACAATATAGAGGGTGTACATGACGTCATATTTCTTACGTGGGACATCCTATATACTAACTTTTTACTTAAAAAAATGCGCAACTAAAAATACTAATTGACATGTTCGAGCGTTTTTCCGATAATGAAATAACTGAATTTTAAATGAATTTGTGCAAGACTTTATGGACTCATTGTAGTATAATTCTCCTGTACGTCTGTATGTGACTGAGCTCTTCCTAAACGGCTGGACGATTTTAATGATATTTTGTGTGTGTTTGAGTTAGGGTTGCCAACACTGTCATTTTGACCCGAATACTTCGGGTTTGGCAATCATTTTTCGGGCTTAGGGTTTTCGATAAAATTCTTCGGTTTAACTAAAGGTTCATACATATAAGCAGTTCACGATCTTTTTGGGTCAGGTGAGGCTATGGCCATCTAGTAATTTTGTTGGCAGAACCTCTGTTGTAACTAAATTCCCTCATGGAAATTGACACTTTTTGTGTTAGGTTAGGTTTTTTTCAGTTTAAGGTTATATTTTCTGAATAGGTACATTGTTGCCGGATATTCTCTAGTCTCCACATCAACTCGTGTTGTTTTAAATCTGGTCTGTCCTTTTTAAATTGGAAGTGGCATCGTTTAATGGAAATTTTTTGTTGTAACAAAATTATTTTGGGCATTTTGAATTTTTCTTTGACGGAAATTAAAATTATTTTTACACATTTGATAAATCATTTATTTTCTTACAAATATTAAAATAATAAATCTGGCAATGTGGTGGCCAGAAAATGTCCAACAGACACTGACAGAAAAAAATTGCATCCGCTACATCATCGAATCAGTTAGTCCAACATGAAAAGAAAAAATCATAGCCAACTCTGTCCGAAAAAGGTCGTGAACGGCTTATACATGGATTGCGAAAACTTTTACTCCCATTTAAAAGCTCCAGAGCAGAAGTCATTGTAAGAAAGTGGTCAAAGAGGAGAAAATATACTATTAGAAAATATCTTAATTTATTTTCAGAAAAGTGTAGTTTCGTAGTAGTTTACTTAACATCTAAGATGAATTTTGAACATTTCTTGTATGGAATGTAAAAAATTGTTTTATTCTTTGATTCCTATGATTTACAAAGAATTATGCTATATGTAACGGGATAGCTGGATCCCTTACCGATAATGTTTATTTTCATGCTTAAATGTAGAAGCCAAGTTGTATTCGTATGTTCTATTATTAGAACTAATCTTGTACTTTATGTAAGCAAATGCTGGCAAAGCCGGTCCTGCACTGGACGTGTATTGTGAAGTTTGGTTTTCACGAGTGCATCGGAAAACGTGCTGTACGTTGGATGCTGGGATTTTCAACTCATGCAAATGTAACAAAAAAAAAGAAGCAGTCGCATGCAGCCTCTTCTGAGATAAAAGTATAGTACGTGAATTCGCCTAGGGAAATATAAGATAATTTGAAGCGGCCCTAAAAGAATCTAGCAGCCAACTTTTGCTGCAATGAGTGTTAAAGTGCAGGGCATTTTCCGTGTGTACATGTAAGTACACCCAGTGTGCTATAGTTAAAGGCTTATTTGAAGCGTTAATTTTTAGAGGCGCCAATTCAACAGTCTTTTCGAGGCCTGCACTCGATCAGTGGTTCTTAACATAATGTCCGCCAGGAGTGGACGATGCAATCGAGGCATGCCGTTTCCAGGGTATGCAGCAGTCAGTTCCAAGTAAAACGTTTGCAAAGCGTGATAAGGTTGCGTTTAACTGAAAGCTGTTGCAAACGCGCAGGACTTAAATGAGTAGCGGCTTCAGGTAATTTTGACAACCCAGTTTTGTTCGATAATTTCACATTTGCGTTTTTTTAAAGATAATTATTTCAACGCAATTTTTTGTTTTACTTTGTCCATTTATGTGGGTAACACACCTGCGAGTAGCCTCAATCTATATCGCACGTAGGTGAAAACTTAATTCTATTTTCTTTAATTAATTTTTATAATTTTATGCGCGTTTTTTATTTTATATGTGTTTTGAATCAATAGATGATGTAAAGAATTCGACTTTTTTGTGCATTGTTTAAATTCCGACCAACACTATAAGGGAAAACCAGATTTCTATTTGTCAGATAGTGATCTTGCGTAAGCGACTACTGAGATATTAAGAGAGTTTCATAATCACTGAGCTAGCTAAGGAATAAAAAATGCAAATAATTATTTAAATATTAAAGCGTACGAGACGTCTTGTTCAAATTTAATGTATCCACAGAGGGGTAAAAAATACTGCATTTCATATGCTACTTAAAAAATATAAAAACAATTTTAGGAATTATATCTTTATAATGTAAAAAACGATTTCACCTTGAACTTTTAATTAATTTTATCCCACTTTTTTCTCTCCCAAAAATTATTTTCTTCGGGTCAGCATCGACCCAATGTGGTAACCTTAAGTTTGAGTGGGTCCCTGGATGGTTTAGATTCACAATTGGATCCGTAGGTGGCGCTGCAATCGGGTTCTACATTTTTTAAAATTCTTTGACGATTAAAATTTAAAAAAAGATTTCTCCCATATCAGAACATATAACCCCAAAATTTCACCCCCCACCACCTCCAAATATTTTCTAAAGTAACAAATATATGAAAATTTGAATATTGAAAAAACGTTTGCTGAATGCACTAATAGCAGGCAAACCAACGTTCGAGCAGGACAACGTCTGTCGGGTTCACTACTTTTAAAATAAAATTTTGATCTGACAGTCGGTGACAGTTACGCAATGGTTTAGGTTATGCATGTGTATTTCATTCTATAGTCCAAGAGCCAGCAACGGGTTTGCTACAATATTTATAACAAGCGTGTAACTGTTATGGAAGGTCCCTCTGAATATACTGAGAAGGAAACCCAAAGTCTGGCAAGCCTGTGGTGGTGGTTTTGGCCCCCTTGCGTCCTTGAAGGATGGAAAAAATAATAAGAAAAAAGTATATAACAAGTCTGGCTCTTTGCTATGTTAAAGGTAATCATTTCTTATGTAAGTAAAAATATTGACAGACGCTTTCGCGGGTGGTAAGTTTACCCCAGATTCACATAAAGTTGCATAATAAACTTAACCATATACTGTAAAATATCGGGAGATCCAAAAAAACTGATCCTCAGCGGGCTGTGGAAATTCAAACTTGTAAATAATAAGTTGATGGCACTGTAAATCTGTCAAATTCGAGGTTACCAGGTTAGATTTTCCGTCAGTTTTGACACAAACTGACTCAAAATCTAACCTGCTAACGTAGAATTTGGCATAGACTTACAGTGTTACCAACATATTATTCCTAGGTTTTGTGTCAGTTTTGACACATTATTACTTCGTTTTACTATAAAGGAAGTATTGGATTCACCCCAAAAATTCGAAATTGAGTTTTCAACAGATCTTCACGTTTTAAAGTCCCCTGATCCCAAAAAACATATTTTTTTTTTCATTGGTCTGTCTGTCTGTCTGTGTGTCTGTCTGTCTGTCTGTGAACAGAATATCTCAATAATGAAAAGAGGTATGGCGTTGAAACTTCATATATAAGTTTTGTGTAGTATGTAGATGAGACAGCAAGCTTTTGAAGAAAATCGCATAACCGGAAGTAGGTGTTTACTCTTGTGATTTTTCAGTTTTTTTCGATTTTTTTAAAAACGGCTCTAACGATTTATTTCAAACTTTACATTTTTATTACATTTTTAATGTGTATTGATGTGAGCTAGGTCATTTTCCAGTTGAATACTTATAAAGTGGGCTTCTCTTGTTTTTTTTTCTATTTTTTTTATTAACTCCTATTTTAAATAGGTATATTATTAAATTTTTGAATTCAGCTTAACATTTTAGAGAAATTTGTCTCTTCAACTAGCGCTCTATTTTGTACCGTTTTTATAGAATTTGTAATTTTTGAAAATTTTTGACAAATGCTTAGAAATTAAAAATGAAATTTTTGACTAATTATAAGATCACTGTAAAAGGAAGTTGTGTGAGTGTATCACACCAGATTTTTTTTCCGCCCTTCAAGGACGCAAGGGGGCTAAAACCACCACCGCAGGCTTACCAGACTTCGGGTTTCCTTCTCAGTATATTCGAAGGGACCTTCCATAACAGTTACAGACTTGTTAAAAATACTGTAAGAAATCCGTTGCTGGCTCTTGGACTACTAGAACATCAAGTAATGTGAATTAATCATATATTTAATATCTACTATATTGCTAGCGGCTATGAGTGGGGAGGTCACGAAGTAAGTGAGACAGACAACCAACTCTTAGATGTATTTGGTGAGCTGTGCGCAAGCGCGTCGTGCGCGCGGTGGGGAAGTGAACTTCACTGTCAAGTTAAAATTCGCTTTAAAGCATATATGTAATACTTACTATATTGCTAGCGGCTATGTTGCTACTCATACTCACGATTTAAGTGAGACAGACAACCAACGCTTCAATGTATAATGGTGAGCTGTGCGCAAGCGCAGCGGCGTCGTCCGCCCAATGGGGAAGTGGTCAAATTTAAAATTCGCTTCTAAAGGCGGATTTCGAATTCTCACGCATGCGCACAGAATGTGAACAGAATATCTCAAAAACAAAAGAGGTATGACGTTGAAACTTCATATATAAGTTTTGTGTACTATGTAGATGCGATAGCAAGCTTTTGAAGAAAATCGTATAACCGGAAGTAGGTGTTTACTTTTGTGATTTTTCAGTTTTTTTCGATTTTTTGTCAAAAACGGCTCTTCAACTAACGCTCTGTTTTGTATCGTTTTTGTAGAATTTGTAATTTTTGAAAAATTTTAAGTAATGCTTAAAATTTAAAATCAAATTTTGGCTAATTGTAAGGTCACTGTGTGAGTGTATCACACCAAATTTTTTAATTTTAATTAAAAGCTAGAACCACATACCTAACCTCAAAAGGCATCTTGTATGACAACTCTGTCCACTTCAATAATTGTCAAACTATGGATGTTAAATTGACTAGACATTTTTTAATCTTATACTACACAGACAGCATTGATGACCAGGGCCCTTCTTTCGTCTGATGCATAGTATATTATAAGAACTATAGGGAATTCAGTAATACAGAAACATTTAATTTTTTTAAAATTTGGCATGTGCATATAATTTTTGTACTAGGGATTCTTTATTTTGTTTTGCAAAGGTTTCCACATCTGTATATAGGCAGATTTGAATTTAAAAATGACAATTAATATTTGTCATGTTCAGGGTTAAAGTAGATATTTTCTAGAAATTCTCATCTGAAGTTTATAAAATGTAATAAAAATACCTATTAATAAACGCTACGTCAATACTATCCAACACAGTATTTGTAAAATATCCTTAAAAGTAGTTAATTACAACGTTAATGACAGGTGATAAGTAAATGTCACAGTATTAACCTATTTGTTTAGTAACTTTTTGTAAGTACATTGCTAGACAAAGATGAATTCTGGAAGTGCACTCAGGAAATTCGGAAATCAAAGGCCACTTTGTGTTTTTATGTTTACTGAACAGAGTATACTTAACTCCATTCACATCGGGTAGCTTTGGAAACTTCTATTTTGTAGTAAATATAGCTCGTTCAAATTAGGCTTTCACATTATATATAAGCCGTTCACGATCTTTTTGGGTCAGGTGAGGCTATGACCATCTAGTAATTTTGTTGGCAGAACCTCTGTTGCAACTAAACTCCCTCATGGAAATTGACACTTTTGTGCTAGGTTAGGTTGTTTTCAGTCTAAGGTTATATTTCTGAATAGGTACATTGTTGCCGGATATTCTCTAGTCTCCACATCGACTCGCGTTCTTTTAAATTTGGTCTGTCCTTTTTAAATTGGAAGTAGCATCGTTTAATGGAATTTTTTTGGGTATTTTGAATTTTCCTTTGACGAAAATTAAAATTATTTTTACACATTTGATAAATCATTTATTTTCTTACGAATATTAAAATAATAAATTTGGCAATGTGGTGGCAAGAAAATGTCGAACAGACACTGACAGAAAAAAAATGTTGCATCCGATATATCATCGAATCAGTTACTCCAACATGAAAAGAAAAAATCATAGCCAACTCTGTCCCAAAAAGGTCGTGAACGGCTTATAGTTCTTTACTGACATTGCGTAGGTTGCGGGAAAAAGCATTTTGTGCTCAAACAGGGTGTATACTAACTCACAATTTGAAAATCCCCTGAGTTTTCCAGGATTCTTCAATCAAAATTCCAGAAGATTTTACATACATACATACTCTAAAAGTAATTTTTTACGAGTAGGAAAACACGCAAGCTATTAGATAAACGAAGACAAGCATGTCTAACGTACGTACACCTGCTGCCAAGAAGCTTCCCGTGCGGCCCCCTGATTCTGTGCAATTTCAACGTACTTACTATGTTTACATGATGCTCTGGAAACAAGACAAGTCAAGATAATCCGGTTACAGAGTGGCTCTCGAATCGAATAAACTTTTGTCGTTTTAATTTTCCCTGACGTTTTTTATAAATTAAGCAAATTCTCTGACTTTTCCCTGATTCCAGAATTAGAATGTAATTCCTGACTTTTCCAGGTTTTTCCTGTTTCCAGAAAGTATACACCCTGGCTCAAAATAACGCAATTCGACAGAAAAGTGTTATAGATTATTTAAGGTTATGTTTTCCACCACTCTAGAATGGTATGTATAATCCGTTCACGATCTTTTTGGGTCAAGTGACGCTATGACCATCTAGTAATTTTGTTGGCAGAACCTCTGTTGCAACTAACTCCCTCATGGAAATTGACACCTTTTGTGTTAGGTTAGGTTGTTTTCAGTTTAAGGTTATATTTTCTGAATAGGTACATTGTTGCCGGATATTCTCTAGTCTCCACATCGACTCGCCTTCTTTTAAATTTAGCCTGTCCTTTTTAAATTGGAAGTAGCATCGTTTAATGGAATTTTTTTGTTGTAACAAAATTATTTTGGGCATTTTGACTTTTCCTTTGACGAAAATTAAAATTATTTTTACACATTTGATAAATCATTTATTTTCTTACGAATATTAAAATAATAAATCTGGCAATATGGTGGCAAGAAAATGTCGAACAGACACTGACAGAAAAAAAAGTTGCATCCGCTACATCGCCGAATCAGTTAGTCCAACATGAAAAGAAAAAATCATAGCCAACTCTGTCCCAAAAAGGTCGTGAATGGCTTATATGTATGTATTTGTACATGTAATGCGCTTGGTAATGGTAAATAAAATATTTCTTTATTATATACTTAAAAATGCTATTTTTTTTATATGTATTACGAATTATAGGTCATTTTTTTATTATATGTGTATAAATAAAAGGTGTTTGAAATTGATTACAATAATCCGGATTTTCGATAATTTGGATTACTACGTGCATTAATTAGTCTGGATTAGCAAGTCAGTACTGTATTGTAATTCATACTTCGGTTTCACTTACAGTGCAGGTTTACCTTTACTTTTAACAAAAATTAACGCACTCAAACTATTTTAGGAAAGCATAATATTCTGAGATTCCACACTAATTATGCTATAGTAATCAGAACTAGAGTGGCGTCAAAGCAAGAAGTACATAGGCGTGGCTACAGTTATGCGCCAATAGCCGGTATCAGTGGCGTAGCAATGGGTTTACTCAAGGCGTGTACGGTAATCGTAACCTCAAATTCATACTGTAAATGAAAACTTTTACTTACATGAAAATAATCCCAATCCTAGCTGTTTAATTCTGAAAAGTACTGTTTTAAAAAGCGAAAAGAAGTAAAAAGTAGAGTTAAGCTTTAATAAACACACGAGAAAACAAAATAACACGACGAACGGCAATAAACTGAATACAACAGCGGAAATCACCTTGTTGAACGTAATAGACTCGTCCGGACGTTTCTAGCATTCTGCGCATGTATGACGCGGTGTACTTTACAAACTGAAAGACTTCTACCTTCAAATGTAATTTTTGCTAAACAGCAATTTTGGTCAATAAATGATTTTTTATTTAACAATTACTGTACCAGGTGGCCAATTAAGAAGGGCACTTGGCCCTATCTCGAAAAGTAATTGTCGTAAAGACTTGGGGTAAAAAATATTATGACTAAAGCGGCCAAGAGAAAATGCTGGAAATTATTTTTAAGTTTTTAGAATGGCCGCCAGGAGGCATAATCGCATTCTTGAATTTTAAATCCCGTTTTTTGAGAAATATTCTCATATTACAGATAGCTAAAATGGACACCGTTTTAAAGCTGAGATAAATTCGATTCTTTTTTGTTGAATGCTTTTTGCTCTATCTTTTAAGGGAAAGTGGTGGGGAGTGTCCGAACATTTTCGGAAAGAAATATCAATAACTTCGAAATGGCTGAACGGATTTTGACAAACTTGGAGTCGTTGAAAAGGGCTTTTCTTAGGCTATCAACGCTGCCTTGAGCGGATTGATTTAGATTGCTTTGTCGCCGCTAGAGGGCGTTTCGCAACAACACTACAAATGAAATGGATTTTCTCAAAAAAATTAAATACAACGATATCACTTAACAAAAGATAGCCAAATGAGGGTCTAACACGCTAGTGAAAACTGCATTTCGATATTTCTTTTACTGATATTTTAGGTTAGGAAAAAATTATCGAAATGCGGTTTTAAGCCATCTGATTTACCTACAAGATTTTAACTGTAACTGTAAATTACTTTTGACAAATAGTATATTCTTTTCATAACCCATACATTACATATTAAAATAATGTAAAGGGAGATTTCGCTGGAATTCTGCCCCACGTGTTACCTCTTAATCATCAGTGCTTACACCAAATCCTATAAAATACTTATTGCCAAATAATCTATGGCAGATTGTGTAATTAATGGAGAAATAAAAAAACAGCAATGTTTTGCTTCTTAATATCTAAAAGCTTCTTTTAAATTAAATTCATTAATTACATGTAAATCCATGTTTAGCCTGAAGAAGTGTCTAGATACTAAAGATTGAAACGTTGCAAATATCTGTCCTATTCCAGTAATTGTTTAATACCATACTAATGTTGTATTTTTAACTCATTGTTTTTCTTAACTACTTGCGTTTATTGTTTTCCACTCTCTAAACTTGTGTCTGTATTAAGTTACATTTATGAACTGCTTTATTGGATTTGTGTTGTCTATAAAATTTAATGTTTTAGTTATTTTAAAATTATACTGAAATGATTTATTTGATTTAGTTGTTAAAATACTGCGCAATTCCAATTATTATTCTTTGTAAAAATATGTAAATTATTTTACTATTATAGTCAATTTATTCGTTATTTCATGTGGTACTCAATACAATGTTTTTACTAAAATAAATCGAGCAAAATTGTATTTTTAATTGATTTTAAGTTGGGTCCGAAAACTTACATAAATACCTGCAGAGTACCTGTTATAAGTAGCCTCAACAGATAAATAACATATACAGCGAGCAAGCAAAGTATCAGTTATAGGAAAATGCGCCTTATCCGTATATCTGAAGTGCGCCAATTCATTTCACACAAGCTACATCATTCAAGTTTTCAAAGTGCTGATTTTCTGAGGTAGTTTGGTCACTTAATTTTACATTAATTGTAATTATGTAAATTAATATGATGTTGTCTTTAGTTTTCCTGTTGTGGTTTTTTCTTTCATCTTTAAAATATTAATTTAATATATTCATTAAATTCTAACTGTTAAAGTTGTATTTTATCTACCTTTTACTTCACGTTAAAATGCAATTTTATCGTCTAGACACTCTAGACGATAAAAAATTACATATTCACCTTGTTGGTAGCACTGCCAAGCTATGTGAAATCCGAAATTTGCAGGTTATATTTTGCATCAGTCTGTGTCAAACAACGTACTTTTAGTGACTGTATAAGGATCATATAAACATACTAGGAGATGATGTCATCAATATGTTATGACGTGCACGCACGGGCTCAAAAATTCAGGTATAAATTGCCCTTAGATTATGTTTAGTGACAGAAAGCATTAGGTATTGCACTTTGGTCATAAAGCAGCTAATAATAAAGTGCCTTGAGAAATCATCGAACGTTTTTGGATGGTCATGGTTAAGGTACCATATGATCGAAAACTTTCAACGCCTAGAGAGCTGTGGATTTAAAAAAAATTAAATTTATGTTGGCAGTGATGAGTAAATCTACTTAACCTTCAAGTACTAACGTGTCTGTTGTGGTGCATTAGTACTAACATGCCGTCTCAGAGACGGGCATATAGTTATTTATGAATTTATTACTAACTTTTTTTAAACATAAAGTACTATGCAATGATGTATCAAGCATATTTTACTCAGATAAAAAATATAAATTCATAAAAATATTAGCATTTACAGAGTCAATTAGGAAACCGTGTTTAAATTTGTAGGTGTTAACTTAATTACAGAAAAAGGCAATTTTCAATATTTTTTTTTATTATCAGCAAACATATTTCAACAGACAGTGGTATTCTAACACAACTGAACTAAAAAAAGTGAGAAAAAAAATACGTATAAAATTTCACACCACCCTAAAACTATACAGAATTAGTGCAAGATGAACACATTTTTAGGTAGTTTGAAATTAGATGAAGGATCAACCATAAATCTTAACTGGAGGGGGAAATATAACACGTGCTTCGAACATTTACGTCTCTCAGACGTAACGTTAGTACTTAAGGGTTAATAATATAACCTATACAATTTTGACAGATAAACTTAATTTTTACAGGATGTTTAATGCCGAGCTAGGTGGTTCTGTGCATGGAAAATGCAGCAAATCATTTTAAATAGCTGTAGTTGTTTGTGTTACTAACATTTTTATGTATTCAACAAGAATGTTTGTATTTGTTGAAATGACAATCCTGACATAACCTTAAACTGACAGATATAACATTCCAATGTGACTTTTACTACCACGATTGCCAACAAAAATTTTTGACAAAATCATTCCACAGCCCTGTAGGCGTTGAACGTTTTTTTCCTTTATGATTCAGAGCAGGCTTTGCTTTTGCATTTTTGTAACAGTGTAGGTAGTTGGTTATAAAGAAAAAGCACTAGTAATGTCAAAAACTTATTACAACTGTCAATGTGTTATAAGCACTATTATACATAATGAAAGCTACAATTACTGAACCACCGACATTAAATAAGGTATGGCTTTATTTTAAGAAATTTTATTTAAACATGGTTGTTATCTAACTGTACAGAAACGTTATAAAATTTCTATATGTTCTAATGTGAAAATATATTATTAAAACCTTGCTTTTGTTTGCAAATCTGTGTTGTAGAAGTTATTATTTATGCTAAACATATAAGAGGGATTAACTGTTTTTTCAACATTGCCTAAAATGCCACCGTTCATACACTTATGATAGTACCATTGTCCGTGTCAAACAGTGTCACACCTCACACCCTGGTAAAAATGCTGATGTGCATCCTGCATGCAAAATAGTATATCTCGTTCCCTTCGTCTTAACTTTAGATGGATTACGTTTCAACTCTGCGTCGTGGGTCTTCCTATGCAGACTGGTTCCATTGCGAAATATCCAGTTTCATCCAAACACCGGAACATAAATTTTTCACTAGAATTTCGAAATTGTAAATATTTCTTTAAAGAAGTAATCTTCGCCGAAATAACATGATTCTTCTCACAAACCAATTTTCTTCCATTCACAATTTTGTATTTATATCCTATATTTTTTAATGTGTTGTATAATTTTGAACGAGTCCTGATATAATTTAGTTCCTCTCTTGCACATCGCAATAAATTATCCAAAGTAAAAATATTCCAAAGTTTCTTAATATCCTCCCTGAAACTATAGTCCTCCCAAGTTAAAAATTCTTTTTCCGTTTTCATATTGTCATCCGGTTGTTGCAGGAGTTGTGATTTTGCTTCATTTAGAATATTAAACACAGTTAAATTCAAAATCTAGCATAATAACAAATTGTAAGAAATTTTATAATGGTTTAATTCTTAATACTTACATCAAAGATTTGACCAGCTCTTCCAATGATGGCTGTTTTACTTAATTGACCATTGATATCTTTTATATTAGTAAAACAGCGTTTTATAGCCACTTTAGTTTTACTATGAATACAGCTTTTTCGTGGCATTTTATTAAACGTTGTTAAAGTGTTAACGTGACAATCTCGGGGACCTTGATTTTGACGTTAGGTATATTTTATAACTAAACTGTTGTACACTGCTAAAATAATATAAATGCAAGGCCTGCTCTGAATTATAAAGCAAAAAAATCTGGTGTGACACACGCACACAACTTCCTATTACAGTCATCTTATAATTAGCCAAAAATTTGTAAACATTTTTCAAAAATTACAAATTTTACAAAAACGGTACAAAATAGAGTGATAGTTCAAGAGACACATTTTCTCTAGAATTTTAAGCTAAATTCAAAAATGTAATAATATACCGGGTGTTCTATTTAAAATAGGAGTTAATAAAAAAAAATCAAAAGAAACCCATTTTAGAAGTATTCAACTGGAAAATGACCTATCTCACATCAATACACATTAAAAATGTAATAAAAATGTAAAGTTAAAAAAAATCGTTACAGCTGTTTTTGAAAAAATCTAAAAAAAAAAACTGAAAAATCACAAGAGTAAACACCTACTTCCGGTTATGCGATTTTCTTCAAAAGTTTGCTGTCGCATCTACATAGTACACAAAACTTATATATGAAGTTTCAACGCCATACCTCTTTCCGTTTTTGAGATATTCTGTTCACAGACAGACACACAGACAGACAGACAAGACAAACCAATGAAAAAAAATGTGTTTTGGGATCAGGGGACTCTAAAACGTGAAGATCTGTTGAAAACTCAATTTCGAATTTTTGGGGTGAATCCAATACTTCCGTTATTGTAAAAGGAAGTAAAAACAGACTATACGATGTCAGGGAAGATAGACGGTCGGCCTTACCTTTTGGCGAAAGTTATACTAGTTATTTTGCCGGCTGGTAACTATCGGCCTAATTGGGCTAGCTCGCCGCGAGGGTCGCAGGGTTCCAGCTATGCTGAAAGAGAATACAACAAAAAAAAGGAGTGGGCGCCAGGTCCTAGACTCAGATCCAATTCCTTGTGCCGGACCTTACACAAGGTCGAGGATAAAAACCAGCAAGTCAAAAATAAACAAACCAACAACCACTGAATAGATCACAGCTTTATTTTAAATATATTGGTGCGTACTATAGTGCATCGCAAACCCGCAAACATGTAAGTATAGATAAAAAAAAAAGAATATTACTAATCATCGACAATACTAGATTTTCAAAAATATAAACTAAATATAAGTACATAAAAAAAAAGACAATAAAGGGGGCTATTGATATATATGAATAGGCTAACGCACTAAAACATTTCGAGCATAAAATAAAATAACGCGAGGTTTAAAATCGGAGCATAGCGAGTATTAAATTAAAAAAAATAAATTAATCCCTGTGAAGCAGGATATAGCAGGGCCAGGTTATGCAAGCGCTCAGCTGATGCGAAACCCCGAATATCAGCTCAGAAAGATTCTAAAGTAATTAATCCAAAATTTCTAATGTCAAAAACTACGAGGGTTTATGGCCATATAGTCACAGAGCAGTTTTTCTAGTGGAAATACATCAGGTGCATAAGTGAACGCTAAAGCAATCGCTTGAATAAACCTTCGGCAAACTTGTACCTACGTAAACTCGCGAATAAAGGACAATAACGCGGAAAAATCGCGAACGCCGCAAACAGAGTTCCGACGAAATAATTAACGGGCTCACGCGACTCCTAAGTAAGGCAATCGGCTACCGACGTCGCTACTCTAGCCACTATCAACATCGAAACGACGCGGCAAACTTCAGACGGCTGACAGCAAATGGCGACGAAAATAAATATAATTAACTGTATACTAAACAAACCGCAGACAACGAGCCGTAAGTACAACCCTAAATCTGAAGTAGTTAAACGAAAGATCTAACATACGATTTGCAGGGGAGCTCGATGGGGCGCGGCGGCCGGCGAAAGTAGATATAATAGTCCAAGAGCCAGCAACCGATTTCTTACAGTATTTTTAACAAGTCTGTAACTGTTATGGAAGGTCCCTTTGAATATACTGAGAAGGAAACCCGTAGTCTGGCAAGCCTGCGGTGGTGGTTTTAGCCCCCTTGCGCCCTTAAAGGACGGAAAAAATAATGTGTCAAAACTGACACAAAACCTAGGAATAATATGTTGGTAACACTGTAAGTCTATGTCAAATTCGAGGTTATCAGGTTAGGTTTTTCGTCAGTCTGTGTCAAAACTGACAGAAAACCTAACCTGGTAACCTCGAATTTGACAGACTTACAGTGCCACCAACTTATTATTGACACATTTGAATTTCCACAGCCCGCTGAGGATTCGTTTTTTGGATCTCTCGATATTTTACAGTAAATGGTTAAGTTTATTATGCAACTTTATGTGAATCTGGGGTAAACTTACCAACCGCGAAAGCGTCTGTCAATCTTTTTACTTACATACGATATGATTACTTTAACATAGCAAAGAGCCAGACTTGTTGTTATACATTTTTCTTATTATTTTTTCCATCCTTCAAGGACGCAAGGGGGCCAAAACCACCACCACAGGCTTGCCAGACTTTGGGTTTCCTTCTCAGTATATTCAAAGGGACCTTCCATAACAGTTACAGACTTGTTAAAAATACTGTAAGCAAACCCGTTGCTGGCTCTTGGACTATAAATATCTGTATGTTAAACAAACCGCAGAGCTGCCTTCACAAAGACAGGTAAGCCCGATTAAAGGTTCGATAAAGCTCACTCAAATGCACAAAATGGATGCTCGAAATTTGCAAAAGCCCTATTATAATAACGCATCAGATCTATACAAAAGCATGCACTAATAACTTAACTAGACCAAGCGTTGCTATGCCAAAAAGTATCGCACATGTTCTAACTATTAATGAGACGAGATTCCAATAACTATCTATAAAATACACCAGGCGCAAATAGCTATATCAGTTTCTTGCCTGTAGTAAAAACATGTCGGCTTCTAACCTGTGGCGTGCGGAAGGCCGGGGACGACAGAAGCGATGGAGGTTTCGGCAGACACAGCGAGAGGCCCAGCGGACCTAGGAGGCGGTGATTGTATCACAGGTGAGTGCAGTGCTACCCCTCCAGCGTAGCTACCAGGGAATTTGTCGAGCTCCTTGACAATTCGATGGTTTCAGGGGCCCAAATCGACGGTTTGGATGCCAGCAGAGTGCAGCTGAACAAGGAGTGCTAAGCCTCTTCAGGGGGAAGTTCAACCTCTCGCAGGAAGCGTCCGAACTCTCCCAAGGTCGTAGCCGACAGGAAATGGCATCCCACAATAAATCCAAGTCCACAGTAAATCGAATCCCACAGGGAATGGTGTCCGACAGTAAATGAATGGCATCCGGCAGTAAATGGCTATAACGCACAATGCCCAAATAAGTCCCAAATAAGAAGAAACTGGCCTTATCTTACCTCACGCTGGAATTGAGCCAGAAGAAAGGGCAGAAGCAATGCTGGCCTCAGACGAATCCGCAGTTGCGAAGGACGTACGTATAACCAAATCAAATACGAACGTTTTAAGGGCACATGTGCTTTTTCAGATCCTCCGAAAAATCAAAACGGAGCTGAGCTATACTAATTAGCTCAAAAATTCAAGCACACGGCCGAGGCACAAGCAGCCTGCACCAAGTTTAAAATGGGAAAGACCTCAAAAATCCACCAGCTACCAGTTATCAAAACTTTCCAAAATTTTTGGGCCAGAAGATGCGAAAAAAAACCAGCCTGAAAAATGTGACTGCAACAAGTGATATCCTTTATCTAGCAACAAATAGAATAGTGTAGAAGAATTTGTAACAGGGGTTGCCTAAGCGCCATATACAAATATCTGTTGGAATATGACCTAAATAGATTTAATTAGTAGAATATGGGTAATTATTCGACGAGTTGCTTACCAAACTGCTTGATAATTATAGGAAAATAATTAAAAATAAGATACAGCTAATTATATCCAGTTTAAAGCATACAAAAATTGACAAAAGCAAACCATAAATATTCAAGTTCAGAATTCAGCTAGCGAAAAGTTCAATTCTACGGGGGACACTCCAAAAGTATCGTAACAACGAACAAGCTTGTCCGCCATTTTGAGTTACTGAAAGTTGCGGCAAATTCAAATTTTAGTTACAGTCTAATTAGCATACGGTAAGTCGGAAAACCAACGATAATGCCATTTAATTTTATCCGTCTTAAAAAGGACTGGTTTTTAAACAAATAAAAAGAAAGCAGAAAATCTGGTGTGATACACGCACACAACTTCCTTTTACAGTGATCTTATAATTGGGCAAAAATTTGATTTTAAATTTTTAAGCATTTGTCAAAAATTTTAAAAAATTACAAATTCTACAAAAACGGTGCAAAATAGAGCGTTAGGTGAAGAGACATATTTTTTCTAGAATTTTAAGCTAAATTCAAAAATGTAATAATATACCGGGTGTTCTATTTAAAATAGAAGTTAATAAAAAAAATAGAAAAAAAACAAGAAACCCATTTTATAAGTATTCAACTGGAAAATCACCCATCTCACATTAATACACATTAAAAATGTAATAAAACTGAGAAGTTTGAAAAAAATCGTTAGAGCCGTTTTTGAAAAAATCGAAAAAAACTTAAAAATCACAAGAGTAAACACCTACTTCCGGTTATGCGATTTTCTTCAGAAGCTTGCTGTCGCATCGACACAAAACTTATATATGAAGTTTCAACACCATACCTCTTTTCGTTTTTGAGATATTCTGTTCACAGACACACACAGAGACACAGACAGACCAATGGGTTCAGGGGAATCTGAAACTTGATGATCTATTGAAAACTCAATTTCGAATTTTTGGGGTAAATCCAATACTTCCTTTATTGTAAAAGGAAGTAAAAAAAACAGAACTAAAACACTGATAACTAACACGCACGTGGTTCAAACTGGAGAATTTTAATAGTACCTTAGTTCAGACAACAGTGACGAGTGACAGAACTGACAGATGCAGTTGACAGCACAGAACAATACGTACACACTGTATATATATTTCAGTATCCACACTTGGATAAAGACTGTAGGGGGGTTTCCACTCATGCATTTCCATGCAGCAACTTTTGATGCAGCATCACCAACAAAATGCAGCAATTTTTAATGCATGGCATTAAAAAATGCATGACCATTTACATTTATGCAGCTTTGTGCTTTTAGTGATTAAATGTATATAGGGAATTTCACTTCTGACAACCCCAAGTTATTTAACCAACAATATAACTTAAACTAACCTATGATTTAACCTCAACTTGTGCTGTGGTTTGTGTCAAAAATCTGAATTCTGAACGTTATTTATATTATTGTTTTAAAATGAATCCAGAAGAAGCACTTCTCCTTATAACAATTAGTGCAGCCACATTACTGGTGCCCACCACAAGAAGGTGGTGGATTAGGCCGTGGTTACGCAATAGAAGTAGAGGCAATTTACATCTAGTACATAACGAACTTATTTAGCAGGATGTAGAAAGTTTCGCAAACTTCTTACGTATGGATGAAGCCACTTTTAATACGTTATTGCAAATGGTTAGGCTAAAATACTGAGCGCCAACACAAAATTAACAGTTGGTAACGTAAAACTTACTGGAAATTCTCCAGAAATGCACGCCAGAAATGCAAGAAAATAGAACCAGTTCTAATTCCTTGCATCACGAAACTTGCATTTTTTGATGCTGCATTTCCGAAAAAAATGCATAGTGTAAATCGAAAGTTGCATGCATTTTGATGCTGCATCAAAAGTTGCTGCATGGAAATGCATGAGTGGAAACCCCTCTTGTGTGTTGTAATTATAATTAGCATCGTAAAGGCATGCATCAAGATTTCAATCAGCTTGCAGTGTTCGTCTGGATCGTACTCGAACGGTTCCAATCTTGCTTGGTTTACAGACGACAGAACGCACGGTTAAAGTCCCTGTGACACAAAATCTAGTGGAATAAGCTTGCCTGGTCTATAAAGCACTCTAGTCATGGTTATACAGCTTATGAATAATATGTTGGTGGCACTGTAAGTCTATGTTAAATTCGAGGTTAGCAGGGTAGGTTTTGCG